>CM040122.1:296056481-297256481 GCA_022559845.1 Amorphophallus konjac | reverse complement strand
TGATGTCAAACTGAGAAAGGAAGCTTTGCCATCGTGCTAATCGGTCAGTGAGGACAGATTTTTCGAGAAGGAACTTGATGGGATTCATGCGAGTAATGAGATGAACCTCATGAGCTAAGAAATAATACTTTAATTTCTGAACTACCTAAACTAGAGCTGCGTAGGTCTTCTCCATAGCTGTATACCTCTGCTCAGAAGGATTGAGAGGCTTGGACAAGTAGTAGGCTGCCCTCTCCTTACCTTCTTCATCAATTTGAGCAAGGACAGCACCTATTGAGTCATCAAGGACAGAAACATAAAGAACAAGTGGTTTGCTTAGAGTAGGCGACCTCAGGACAGGATGATTTGATAGATAATCCTTTAGTCTGTCAAAAGCTGCCTGACACTTGTCATCCTAATTAAATTTGACCCCCGACTTAGTAAGCTCGTAGAACGGCCTACACCTTTGTGAGTGTAGGGAGATAAATCGGCGAATAAATTGAAACCTCCCGATTAATCCACGAACTTCCTTCAAATTCTTGGGAGGAGGCATATCTCTTATAGCCCGCGCCTTATTGGGATCGATCTCGATACCCCTTTTTCTAACAATGAATCCTAGTAATTTCCCTGATGAAACGCCGAACACATACTTCTTGGGGTTCATTTTTAACTAGTATTCCCTAGCTCTTTGCAATACTTTGGTTAGAACCCCAGGATGCTCGATCCCCATCCTTGACTTCACTACTAGATCATCAACATACACCTCAATGTAAATGTGTATCATATCATGAAAGATGGCCATCATAGCCCTTTGATAAGCAGCTACGACATTCTTGAGTCCGAATGGCATGACCACATAACAATAAGTCCCCCATGGTGTAGTGAATGAGGTTTTCTCTTGATCTTCCTCGGCCAGGCGAATCTGATTATATCTAAAGAAGCCGTTCATGAAAGAGAGGGTCTCATACCCTACCGTATTATCGATTAGCAGATCAATGTGAGGGAGGGGGAAATCATCTTTAGGACACGCACGGTTAAGGTCTCGGAAGTCTATGTAAATTTTGACTCTTCCATCTTTCTTCATGACTGGGACGATGTTAGCCACTCAATTGGGATAAAGGATGACTTTAATAAATCTTGCCTTATGGAGCTTATCGACCTCTTCTTTCATCTTTAATGCCATATGAGGGTGGAAACGCCTTAACCACTGCTTGACCAGGGTGGACCCTGGCTTAAGTGTTAGTCGGTGCTCGACAAGCACCAGATCCAGACCTGACATATCTTCGTAACTCCATGCAAACGTGTCCTTGAATTCCTAAAGAACTAGAATGAGCGCCTCTTCTTCAGAGGGTGGCAAATTTTTGCTCATGAGGATGATCTTAGGGTTTTCATTGGTACTCGGATTAATTTCCTTGGTAGGCTCTTCTATTGAGGCTAACGGTTCATCGAATCTCCTCATGCCACTAGCAAAAGCGTCAGCCTGGTCCTCATATTCTTCATATACTCCATCCCCCTCTTCAACAGGGTCTTCATCATTCATAATCTCATAAACCCCGAACCCTTCATCTAAGGAGCACACACCTTGACATTCCAAATCCGGCAGGGAAATCAGATCCTCTATAAATTGGGGAATTTCTAAACATGCCCTGCATCTCTGATGTAAAACCAACCTTGGACCTATTTTGCAAGCATTCAAGTTTTGAGCAGCGGACTCACACTAGCGAGCTCACCCGTATGGCGCACACTTAGTGCCCGATGGCGACTAGGCGATGTTGGAGAGGGTCCGAGGCGGGACCTTGAGACTCCAATGGTTGGCTAGCTTGGGGAGAACCCCAAATGGACCTAGGATGCCCAAATCATGAGCGGCCAACACACCAAGGGTGTGGGTTAAGTGGATGCTCTCACAACTCGCCCGCGGTGGTCACTCAATTTGGTGGCAATTTAAATCGGACACTCTCATTCCGCCGACGGAGTAACTAAAGCAATACTAAGCTAAGCAAGTCCATTACAGCAATGAGGGATGTTCAGGAGCTCACCTAGCCGGCGTGAAGACGTCGACTCCGGCCGGAGACGGGGGCGAGCGGGGAGGCGAGGGTATGCACCCGCACGCCGCGTCGATTGAAGCTTCAAACCTGCGACTTAATAATGACATGAACTACACCCCATGCAAGGGGGGGGATCTCGGGGTGGGGATTAAGTGAATTACAGTCAAAACTACCTCCACGCAGGGAGGGGCCTTCAGCCGGCCAAGCGGGGTGGGGAATTATGCAAAGAGGACCGACTTTCCGAGCTCCGCCGGTTCTGCCTTTCTTCTGTATTTCTGGACAGGGGGTCGATGTTGACACTGCCAAAAATTCCACCGAGCTCAGAACCTGATGAGACTTACGCCAAAAGCTTGCTAATGGACCAAGGATGATCTCTGAATTTTTGCTGAGCCTGGTACAGTAGTTGCTGGCCGGAGCAGAGTCTGGAACCGGACTGATTGGTTCTGCCTCTGTCTGGTGCAGAACAATGTGGCTGGTTGCAGAGGGTGCCACGATCACTACCAAGCTCTGATTGAGACGAGACCTGAACCGTTGGAACTGTGGTCGAGTCTTCTTTCTGTCGGCACCAACGGCGAGGCCGGAAGATGTCGGACAAGACCGGGACGATCAGATGAGTAGAGGGGTGTCAGTTCTGGCTCCTGTAAACTAACCTGACACACTTGGAGTAGAAAATTTGTAACTTGAGATGCCGATGTCCAAATACAGATCTGCTTCTTGAGGATGAAATAGGACTTGTGAGGGAATAATTTTGCTGAAGAACACTTGTTCTGAATCCCAAAAGGTTCGCCGTGCCCGAGCTTCCACTCTCGCTCTGGCTCTCTGCCTAGGGTCTTCTGCGCAGTCTAGGGAGATCGGCTCCTACGGACAGCTCCGACCTCAAAAGCTGGCGAGACCACCTTTGTTGGAAAGCTAACTCGCAGACGATTCCAGAAATGTAGGCGTTGTCACCTGAATCTGTGAGGGACGGTCGTGGCTGCCTATGCAAGTCGCTGCAACTCTACTGCCTGAAACAGAGATAGAATGAGGAGATGTGCAAGGGGAGAGCAAGGGGGAGGGGGGGTGAACTTGGTTTGACCAAGGGGGAGGTGGGGGGCGAATTTGGGAGCTTGGGGGTGGGGGGAGATGAAAGGGCACAGCCCAAGGGGAGGGAAATTCGAATTTGGGCTTAGGGAAGAGCCCCTTCAACCTTGGGGAGAGGAAGGGGTGCTTAGGAAGTGGTGTTGGGTAGTTGGGGGTTGGGAGGTGGGGTGTGGATTGGAGGATGCCACCTTGGGTTGGGGGGGGAGTTAAATGAGTGTATGGGGAAGGGGAGAGGTATTAATGAGGGGTGAATGAGGAGGAGAGAGAAAATTCAAAAAATTCGGGTGGAGGGAGAGAGAGAGAGAGAGGGGGGGACCCCTTAGAGAGAGAGAGAGGGATAAAGAGAGAGAGAGATATTGAGAGAGGAAGCTAGAGGGATTTGGAGTTTTTCTGGAATTCAATATTCATGCATTAGTTGTTACATATGAGGAGTGGGGTGGCCTATTTATAGGCACAAGACATTTCACATGACCATACTGACCCTGACAACTGACATAATGACCAAATACTCCAAGGGAGGGGCGCCCTTGGGCCTAGCCCACTATTTGGGCCCAATAGCCTAATGAACCAACATAATGACACACGACTTAGGAAAATGACTTTCTAACCTAGGTACATGACTCAAATAAAGGGAAAATTACATGATTAAGACTCAAATAAAAATAAGGAAATTACATGACTTGACTCACTAACACATGAGGAACATAATGGCGTACACCGATGATCAATCCGAGCTTCAGAAAATGTGGAGGGGCAAGGGATGTCCCCATCATACCCCCAGGGTGGGGAAAATTCGACCCTGTCGAGTATGGGTCCACGGGGGAAGTAGCACACCGAACTTCGGCTCTGGGCGATCCACGATCTCCATACTCAACCCACGACCATAGTCGGGGAACGACGCTTCAGCTCGACAAAGTGGCTCGGTCATACCCTCATGCTGGCTATGATGTCTTGCTTGCCTAGTATTGCTGCCGTATGCTCACGTCGGGCTCTCAGGCTATTTGTGGTGGCACTCCGAGGGTGTCTCTCACAAGGGTTGGTGTAAGCTCGAGGCAATCACTAGGATCCACCACGGTTCCCTTAGAGGGTGCTGAATCCGCCACATGAGAAATGGGGAGAATCCCAAAACCCTTTTGAAAGTTCAACCCATAAGCCAGGTTGCCAAAGCCACTCGAAACTTGGCAAGGTCCAAGTCCTCGTGCCCTCAATTTGGAGGTGACCCTAAAGTAGAGCCACTCCAAAGCCATCATCACCAAGTTATCAACTTGAAACTCAAAGTGGTGCTTAGGAGTTTGTGCTCGCTTCTTGTGAATCCCACCGCTTGTTGCTTGATACTTGCTTGAATGCATATGCCATGCACTATGATGCAATGTGAGTTGACAATGTATGGTATGAAAAGGTGGTCCAGGACAACCACATATAGACCTATCATGCATTGATGTTATGAAGATTTTGAAGGATTTGGGAGGACCAGGGCATCCATAGGTGTCCCTCTTACAAGTGAGTGTGATGAATGTTGGAGGACCCGGACACCCATGTAGGCTCCTAGCATACATAAGACCAATGGTGAATTGGGGAGGACCGTTACACCCAAATAGGGACCACTCATGCTTCCTACTTGACATGTGGGTGATGTGAATGAATGGACCCGTCTTTCTAATCATGCCAAGTGGTGTGTGGTGCCAAGACTTATGCACTCCTATCCTAGAGATGACTTCTATGTGCATGGGTATGGGGTGGCCCTTGAGCTTCCACTCGTATGGATCAAAGGGATCTAAGAAGGGGAAAATCATGGAGTGGGGCAACTCATCAATCCCAAGGTGTATGTTTCCGAAGGTCAAGGCTCCCATGGTGTAACCCGGGTCTGGGATGGGGTGGATTGGTTCAAACATGGTGGATTGGGGTAGGGAAAGGTTGGTGGTGATTAAGGTGGTTGGGTCGCACGTGTTCCTTGACTCCCAGTGGAATGGATCATAGGGATCATAAAATGGGTTACCAAGGGGGAGGAGCTCCATGTCTTCAAGGTCCTCTAAAGGTGCTAAGTCATTCCTCTCCATGATAATTGGGCCAAGGTTCTTGGTGAGTGGGTCGGTCATGAGGGGAGGGCTTGGCTTTCTACACGATATAAGAAGCTCCAAATTGAGGAGAAGGTCGGGCTCATCGGGTGTGGGGAGGAATAGAAGGAGGTCGCTAGTGTAGCAACCAATCGTGCAAACCGAGGTGATAGACCCTATGCATAGGTGTAGGAGGCCAAGGCTCCTAGGTTGTTCAGCCATAGGGGTCAACATGCTAGTGAACTCAATTTGCCATGCTAAGCCTTTAAGAAGATCCTCTAAGGTTTCCACTTGGTAGGATGTTTGGATTATGGTGTGATAGGAGGAGAAGGGTACAATGGGAAGGTTTTGCTCTATGGGTGGGTAAACATATGACATGATGGGGTGAATTGGTCCCTCCTTTAGCCATCTAGCTAGGGGCCCATCTATGATTACGGTGCTATTTGTGAAGGCTTGTGGCTCTTGGGGGTCCAAGCTATGTGAAGGGGACATTTGTGATTCTTCCTTACCATAGGTATGAACTTGGGTTTCCTCAAGGATGGGGATGGATTCCAGACTAGCATATACTCCCATGTGGATGGTTGTGGTCTTCTTTCTCAAGGGAATGGGAAGGTCTATTGGGGGTGAGGTGATGATGGTTGGTGCATGGTGTACCCGGGGTGGTGGGTAATGGGAAACTTTGGTTTGGATAGGGAGGGGAAGTAGTGGAAGCCTAGGTTGGGGAAAGATTGGTGTAGGAAGTGGGAGGTGGGTTGGGTGAGGGGTTTTGGGTTGATTTGTTTTGGGAGATGTGTCCCTTTTTGGGGACGATGGTGGGTTTGGGGTGGTGGTCAAGGGGGCTTGTGGGGTACGGGTTTGGTGAGGGGTTTTGGGTTTGGGGGTGGTGGCCATTATGGGCCTAGGTGGAGGGGTGGACACGGTGTCCACTTGGTTTTGAATGGTGAGGGTTGGATGAGTGGTGGTCATCATGGAGGGAATTGGGTCGGTTAGGGGCCTCTTGCCCTTGGGATCGTTTGGGGTGGAAGTGGGGGCTAAAGGGGCTTGACTAGTGTAGGTTAGGGGAGGGGGTTTTGGTTGGGGTGTGTGGGCCCTCATGGGGTTAGGTGGGGAGGTGGAGGCCTTGGACACTTGGGTTCTAGTGGTAAGGGTTTGGACGGGTGGGGTTGGAGGAGTGGGAGTGCCCCTCGAGTTTTGGTAACCCAGGTAGGAGGGAGGAGGTCGGGGAGTGTAGACTTTCTTAAGTTCGGCTTTCATGTTCTCCCATGTGTTAATAGGCTCTAGCCTCATAACCCTCCTAAATTGTTCAATGAACTTCCACCTATCCTCGGCATGGTACACAAGTCGACTCTTGGCAAGGTAGATTCTCATAGGTTCAATCATTGGATTCCTCTTAAAGTATTTGTCCATGTTTTCCTCCCACTCTAAATATGCACTAGGGTGGTATCCATTAAAGATAAGGTCCTCAAATAGGACTATGCCCAACGGGGTGTCAATCGGACCTTTGCGGAGGGCCGAGTGAGATAGATGTGACTTACATGAAGTAGCCATGCTAGTGGACAAAAGAGATGCAACCGAAGACTCTAAATGCATAGACACGCCCTAGGACCAACTTGATAGAGACAAGTTATGAACTTGCTCTGATACTACTTGATGTAAAACAAACCTTGGACCTATTTTGTAAGCATTCAAGTTTTGAGCAGCGGACTCACACTAGCGAGCTCACCCGTATAGCGCACACTTAGTGCCCTATGGCGACTAGGCGATGTTGGAGAGGGTCCGAGGCGGGACCTTGAGACTCCAATGGTTGGCTAGCTTGGGGAGAACCCCAAATGGACCTAGGATGCCCAAATCATGAGCGGCCAACACACCAAGGGTGTGGGTTAAGTGGATGCTCTCACAACTCGCCCGCGGTGGTCACTCAATTTGGTGGCAATTTAAATCGGACACTCTCATTCCGCCGACGGAGTAACTAAAGCAATACTAAGCTAAGCAAGTCCATTACAGCAATGAGGGATGTTCAGGAGCTCACCTAGCCGGCGTGAAGACGCCGACTCCGGCCGGAGACGGGGGCGAGCGGGGAGGCGAGGGTATGCACCCGCACGCCGCGTCGATTGAAGCTTCAAACCTGCGACTTAATAATGACATGAACTACACCCCATGCAAGGGGGGGGGATCTCGGGGTGGGGATTAAGTGAATTACAGCCAAAACTACCTCCACGCAGGGAGGGGCCTTCAGCCGGCCAAGCGGGGTGGGGAATTATGCAAAGAGGACCGACTTTCCGAGCTCCGCCGGTTCTGCCTTTCTTCTGTATTTCTGGACAGGGGGTCGATGTTGACGCTGCCAAAAATTCCACCGAGCTCAGAACCTGATGAGACTTGCGCCAAAAGCTTGCTAACGGACCAAGGATGATCTCTGAATTTTTGCTGAGCCTGGTACAGTAGTTGCTGGCCAGGGCAGAGTCTGGAACCGGACTGATTGGTTCTACCTCTGTCTGGTTCAGAACAATGTGGCTGGTTGCAAAGGGTGCCACGATCACTACCAAGCTTTGATTGAGACGAGACCTGAACCGTTGGAACCGTGGTCGAGTCTTCTTTCTGTCGGCACTAACGGTGAGGCCGGCAGATGTCGGACAAGACCGGGACGATCAGATGAGTAGAGGGGTGTCAGTTCTGGCTCCTGTAAACTGACCTGACACACTTGGAGTAGAAAATTTGTAACTTGAGATGCCGATGTCCAAATGCAGCTCTGCTTCTTGAGGATGAAAGAGGACTTGCGAGGGAAGAAATTTTCTGAAGAACACTTGTTCTCAATCCCAAAAGGTTCCCTGTGGCCGAGCTTCCACTCTCGCTCTGGCTCTCTGCCTGGGGTCTTCTGCGCAGTCTAGGGAGATCGGCTCCTACGGACAGCTCCGACCTCGGCAGCTGGCGAGACCACCTTTGTTGGAAAGCTAACTCGCAGATGATTCCAGAAATGTAGGCCTTGTCACCTGAATCTGTGAGGGACAGTCGTGGCTGCCTCTGCAAATCGCTGCAACTCTACTGCCTGAAACGGAGATAGAATGAGGAGATGTGCAAGGGGAGAGCAAGGGGGAGGGGGGGTGAACTTGGTTTGACCAAGGGGGAGGTGGGGGGCGAATTTGGGAGCTTGGGGGTGTGGGGAGATGAAAGGGCACAGCCCAAGGGGAGGGAAATTCGAATTTGGGCTTAGGGAAGAGCCCCTTCAACCTTGGGGAGAGGAAGGGGTGCTTAGGAAGTGGTGTTGGGTAGTTGGGGGTTGGGAGGTGAGGTGTGGATTGGAGGATGCCACCTTGGGTTGGGGGGGGAGTTGAATGAGTGTATGGGGAAGGGGAGAGGTCTTAATGAGGGGTGAATGGGGAGGAGAGAGAAAATTCCAAAAATTGGGGTGGAGGGAGAGAGAGAGAGGGGGGGGACCCCTTAGAGAGAGAGAGGGATAAAGAGAGAGAGATATTGAGAGAGGAAGCTAGAGGGATTTGGAGTTTTTCTGGAATTCAATATTCATGCATCAGTTGTTACATATGTGGAGTGGGGTGGCCTATTTATAGGCACAAGACATTTCACATGACCATACTGACCCTGACAACTGACATAATGACCAAATACTCCAAGGGAGGGGCGCCCTTGGGCCTAGCCCACTATTTGGGCCCAATAGCCTAATGAACCAACATAATGACACACGACTTAGGAAAATGACTTTCTAACCTAGGTACTTGACTCAAATAAAGGGAAAATTACATGATTAAGACTCAAATAAAAATACGGAAATTACATGACTTGACTCACTAACACATGAGGAACATAATGGCATACACCGATGATCAATCCGAGCTTCAGAAAATGTGGAGGGGCAAGGGATGTCCCCGTCAATCTCCTAGCTAACTCTCTTAAAAACCTATGGGGAATCTGCCTACCCTTGACTTTCCTAGAGGGAACTACACCAAGACTCTTAATACTATAAGAAGAAGAAGAACTAACCTGATCATTAGGTCCTAAAGGAGAGGGGGAAGAAGAAGTGGATACAGGAGAACATACAAAGGAATCTCCCTCGTCAGAGGGAAAAAGGAAGCCCGTTAACAGACCTTGAATGAGTGGCCCTTGGATCTGGACACACCCATGATAAAAATAGGATGTCTCTTCAACAGAGATGGAGAATTGGGAAGTTTGAATTTTGGCGGTTTTTTTTTCATTTTCAAGGATGGCGATGGAATGAGAGGGAGGGGTAGATGATGGTGTCGAAATGGAAAGATTTGAAAGATATTGTATAATGAAATGCCCGCGCGGGGGCGCGATAGAGAGCTGGGAAAATTGCTCGATGAGCAAAGGAGGAATTATCAGATTTTGGAGCAAAATAGGGGATAAAGTGATCAAGACCGCGGGTAGTCTAGGAATGCAGGAGGTAAACAGTTTGGAGCACCAAAAGGTAACGAGTGATGGATGCAAGGAATCAATAAAAAAAACCCCAGCCCATAGCTTGTCCACAGTGAAACCAGGTTCAAATGGCATATCCGGCTCTCATGTATCCATATAATCGTTCAATAGTTGTCTTTTGTCAATGATGACAGCCGGCTTCTCTATCAAATCATGAACAAGTGGTGGCCATTCTGGATCGGTCGGCATGAATAAACAACTCAAGGCAATTGTGATATCATTCATGTCGAACCATCTATACCAATCACATTTTGGGTCATCCATCTGTCTTCTCTTATCCGGCCTCAAGGACTCCAAAGCTCTATATGTAACTAGTGGGGCTATGTGTCGAGCAAACTGGCGTGCATGTACATCTTGGCTGTCCAGAACAGAAGTAATATTTGTATTTTGTTCCCCAACTTGTTCAGTGGGCCCTTTCACAAAGTGAGTATACAGAGTCCATGTGAGCGACTGCCTATCTATCTTGAGGGTGGAGGTCATGGTGACGCATGGCTCTCCTTCATCTTTCTCAGTTTTGTCTTTACCCGACCCTTTATATCCCAGGCCACCTCGGGAAATGAGCTTCTGACTCTTGATGGGCTTCAACCTGCCCTGGAGGTTAACCCCCAGACCTTTACCGCATTTATATCACATTCCCATCAAAATGTTCCACCCCGGAGTGTTTATCATATTCTTCTTTTTCTTTTGCTTGTGAGGTAGGGGTGACGTTGAAGCTGCCATAGAGGCTGAAACCTGTGGCCTCAACAAATCATGCCGCGGATCGGCAAAATCCAACACAGATAGCAGGGGCTTATTGGTCAGCCATATGGAGGGCACAGACATAGCGGAGTGACTATCTTGCGATGGCAGAATAGGCATACTAGTGACTTTGATGATGCGCCCCTTATGTGGGAACTTTATACATTGATGATTTGTAGAGGCGACAGCATCAAGCTCCTGAATATAAGGGCGGCCCAAAATGCCATTAAAAGTTGGATCCATGTCTAGAATGTGGAAATCTGCAATAATCGAGAAAGGACCCAGCCCAACTTTTAAGGTAATCATGCCGAGGGGTGGCTTCTTTGTATTGTCATAAGCTGTGACTGTAATAGTAGATGGCCGAATCTGACTGTCCGGAATGCCACACATCTTTAAAGTGTTGGGAGGCAGCACAGTGATAGACGCCCCGGTGTCCACCAAACATTGCTTAACAGGTACTTCATCAATATCAACTGTGATACACAGGGCATACTTTCTGGCTGGCTTTGGAGCTAACTCATTCTCGTGAAAAACAATGGCCGGTTGGTCACTTGCTGGAGTCAGGACTGAAGTAATCTGCTCAGCGGGGAGGTCCTCATTGACCATTACCTTTTGTAAATATTCCTTTAAGGCTTGTTGGTGAATGATGGATCTCTTAATCAACTCCAAAATAGAAATCGTAGCCGGGGTTTTGTCCAAATGTTTTAGCAAGTCATATTGAGTGCCCGATATGGATTCCTACTCTTGCTCCTCAGTCCCTTGGTCAGGCTCTGGCTCCCGTTGTGAAAACACACGGTGGAAAATCAGTCCACTACGGAGCACCATAGTTTGTGACGTTCGTGCCTCTGTCGGGTTTTGAGGAGGATTGGTGGATGTGGAAGGGATATCGGGGTTAACAGATGGTGGAGGTGGTATGACCGTATTGGGAACCCTTATGAGGGACCGCATCGGCTCAAGGCTTGTGGATGTTAAGAGGGTAGATATGGGAGCGGGACTAGCAGGAGTAGGTGATGTCTGGGTGATTGGGAGTGGTGTAGGCAAGACAAAGATGTGCCTAGGTGGAGGTGGAGGATTTGCGGTAGCCATGGTGGGTGCTGGTGTAAGTTGGAATGCGGGAGTCCTTGCGGGCGGAGGGTTAGTGGTGGTGGGTCGAGGAATGGATGAGGGTGTGGGGCGAATGAGGAGTGGCTTGGACGGTAAAGGATTGGTGGCAGGGGAAGGGGTTTGTTGTGGAGCAGGAGGGGGTGGAAGGCGGATAAGGAGAGGCCTAGGCGGCAAGGGGTTAGTAGTGCTTGTAGGGTTGGTGTTGCGCGAGGAGGGATGAGAAGTTTTAAGAGAAGGTGTTGGTTGTGGGGTTGCTCATAAAAGATGTGGCGGTTGGTTTGGAGTTTGATTTATGGCCCCGACAGAGGTGTTTTCTTCATGCCACCCTTGCCCTCTCTCCACTTCATGGAAGGAGGTGACAGGGTTCACTTGTTGATTAGGTGGGTGCTCCGGTAGCGGATTATTGGCAATCCCCATGTTATGTTGCGGCTCGGGAGTCGGCTGCATCGGGGGAGGTGGTTGAACTTGTTGTTGGAGAGGCTACTGAGCCTGTTGCTGCCGAAGAGGTCTTCATGCCTTCATTGTAGTAACAAATTTTCTCATCTCGTCCCAGTCAATACCGCCTTGGTCATTCAAATCATATATATAATCCTTAAAGTGGAAGCAAAGATCTATGTTGTGACCAGGCTGCCGATGGAAGACACAATACCGTGAGGTATCCACATTAGGAGGCCAGGCCCTTCTTTCCTTTGGCAAAGTGAGCAGGTTGGCGACCATGAGGGTGTTAAATATATCGGGTAGGCTCTCGGGTAGGGGAGAATATTGGGCTCTTCTAGATGCCTACAGGTCTTCTCGGCTGTTGTGGATCATAATTGGTCGGTGGGGGCACATTGTGGTATTGCTGGAGAACTGGAGGATTGTGTGGTAGATTTTGGTTCTGTGAAGGAGGTGGAGGCCGAAAGGTTTGAGGAGGATTATTTGCTTGGTGGGGAATTTGGTTAAAGAATGAAGGTTGTTGTTGCGGGGGTCTTAGGTTGGAAAAATTGTGGAAAGGTCCAGGGTTGCCAACCGCGCCCACTTGCTCGTTAGTAACAATACCTTCACTTGTGCCACCATTAGTATTGATAGTATTACTTTTCCTCATCATTCTTTGTCTCGATTCAAACATGCCCATGATGGGCAAATCCTTCATCTGAGTTTGGATATACCGAGCTCTTTCATATAGTTCCTCCATAGTGTTGAGCTTGTTCATGGCCAATATGTGCCGGAACTATGGAGTTGCATTAGAGATTACCATCTTTACTTGCTCAGATTCTGACAAAGCATCTTTTAATTTCTCAGCCATTGACCTCCATCTATTAGCAAATTGCACAAAATCCTCATCAAACTTCATCTTTCCGGCAACAAGATCAGTAACGGACAAGGAAGGACCCACTCGGTCTTTGTACTTTTACAGAAACTTGTGTTGAACAACATCAAAATCTCCGGCTTCGGCCAGTTCCAGAGAGTAAAACCATTCAAGGGCTGGGCCATCTAGAGACCGTCTAAAGAGATAAGCCAAAGAGATTTTATTATCCTGCCAGAAGGATGCCTCATACATTAAATCTTTCAAAGAGATAAGCCAAATAGGGGATTACCAGCCCGCTCGGGAACCAGCGCGAGATTTTGCCTCTTCATCTGGCGCCGTCTGTGGGAAATGCACGAAGAGCCAACATGGTGAGAAGGAGCTCAGGGAGGAGGTCCGCCGGTGAAAGGGGTAAGGCCATGGTAGCTGCAGGGGATGGCCCTTCCAGGGCCTCTCAGAACCCTCCCTCCAACGCCAGCATCCCCGCCGATGGACCACCACCCCCCCCCCCCCCGTGGCGGTGGGGCTCCCCCCCTACGGTGGCACCGAAGCCTTCCAGGCCCTCAACGCCAAACTGGATGTCCTCGTGGAACTCATGAAGACCCAGGCGGCCAGGGATGCAAGGTCCCGTGCCCCGTCAGGGAGCCCCCCTACAAGAGTACGTCCCAGCACACAGCTGGGGGCCGCTTCACCCTCCGCGGCCAGCAGCTCATCCGTAACAGGGTCGGAGGACCCTCGCAAGCTCCACCTCCGGAGCAAGAGGCCTCCTCCACGCCGAGGAAAGGAAGGCGGGGGACGCAACGGCCAGATCTGGAAGTCGACGTTCCCAGAGACCGCCAAGACGCCCCCCCCAGCCTCGCGGCACGACAGCAACCGAAGTTATCCCTCCGGCTGCGAGATTTTGAAAGGCGCTTCGCTGAGCAGGAGCGCGCCCTTCGCGCCCTGCAGAAGGCCTCTTCCCCAGAAGACGAGGAGAAATCCCCATTCTCCGAGTATATCTTGAAGGCAGAGGTATCTCCCAGAGCCCCCATACCAACCTTCAAGCTTTACGACGGCCAGGCTGACCCGACCGACCATTATGATAGCTTCGACGCCCTGATGACTCTACACGGAGCATCGGACCACATCAAGTGCCGAGCCTTCGTGACCACTCTGGTCCAGGGCGCTCAAGCGTGGTTCCGGGCCCTCGCCCCTGGATCCATCCGAGACTTCAAGCAGTTCGGGCGAGTCTTCAAGGAGAGCTTCGCCGGAAGTGCCCCCCCAAGGTCGGTAGCGGGGCTCTTGGCCCTCAAACAGGTGTAAGGGGAAAGGCTCCGGGCTTACGTCCACCGATTTAAATCAGAAGCCCTCCGAATCCCCCGCCTGGACGTGGCCTCGGCCACAACCGCACTGACCGAGGGTACCCAGGACGAGAACCTCTGCCGTGAACTTGTCCTCCACCCTCCCTCGACCCTTGCCGAGCTAGTGACTCTGGCTCTGCGCCACGGTCAAGTGTGAAGAAGTACTCAGCGCTTGCCGAGACGCAACCGGCTCGGGTCGGGAGGGGGACAAGAAGCGGGGCCCCGAGCCAAATCCTAGCTCGGGAAAGAAGCGAGACTGAGATGGAGAACGCAAGCGGAAGTACGAGCGGTACACCCCGTTAACCGTACCGGTTTATGAAATCTATGATGACGTCAAAGACTTGGGACTCCTCTACAGGCCCGAGCCGATGAGGTCAAAGAACCGCAAGCGAGACAAACATTGTCTATTCCACGGAGATCATGGGCATCACACCGGTGATTGCCACCAGCTCCAAGATGAAATCGAGCACCTCATCCGCCTGGGGCACCTGGCTCGGTTCACCGCCGAGCGCAGGGAAGATCAAGGCGTCGCAGAGGAGATCGACAATGCCCCCCGAGGGGTTCACATCAACGTCATCTCTGGAGGAATAGCATCAGGAGGCGACAGCAGCCGTGGAAGGAAGCGTCATGCCGAGCGGGCGAGCCGAGACCCAGAGCCACCCAGGGCCCCGCCCCAGGTCATAGTCTTCTCTGATCAAGACCTGGAGGGGCTGAGCACCCCGCACGATGACGCCCTTGTAATCTCGGCCACTATAAACCATTGTAACATAGATCGGATTCTTGTGGACAATGGAAGTGCCCCTGATGTATTGTCTTACGACTGTTTCCTCAAAATGGGAGAGGATCCGTCCAAACTCCGCCCGATCCGAACGCCCCTCCGTGGGTTCAACGGCCTGGCCACTCTCCCCGAGGGAGCCCTAAGCCTGCCGGTTACCCTCGGCACCCCACCCAAAACCGTTACGGTCATGGTAGACTTCATGGTGATCAAAGGGATGATAGCATACAACGCCATCTTCGACCGGGGAATCCTCAGCCGGATCAAGGCAGTACCATCTACCTATCACCAAAAAGTGAAGTTCCCCACCAAAAATGGGGTAGGGGAAATCCGAGGTAACCAGACCACGGCCCGAAGGTGCTATAATATCTCGGTGGAGGCCACGAGGCCGGGCGGGAATGATAAGGGCCCCCGGGAAGTCGAGGAAAAATCCGCAGCTACTGAGCCAGGTGGCGAGTTGCTGACAATTTTCCTAAACGACGACCCGACCCTAGGAGTAAGGATCGGAGCCGACCTACCACCCGAGGAACAGCCGCAATATAAGAAATTTCTTTCTGAGTACATCCGAGTCTTCGCTTGGTTCGACGATCAGCTCCCTGGGATACCAGAGGAGACCGTGATGCACCGACTCAACCTCAACCCCACCATGAAGCCCGTGCAGTAGCGCCGAAGGAAGCACGCACCCGAGAAACAGACGATTATCAAGGCGCAGGTCACCAAGGGGCAAGAGACTGGTCTTTTTAGACCGGTCCTGTACCCGACGTGGCTAGCCAATGTCGTCCTGGTACCAAAGGCTTCCGGCAAGTGGCGGATGTGCGTGGACTTCACCGACTTGAATAAGGTGACCCCTAAGGACTGCTATCCCTTGCCCAGCATCGACCAACTGGTCGACTCGACATCGGGCAACGAGATGCTCAGCTTGCTGGATGCCTATTCGGGTTACCATCAGATCAAAATGAATTCTGAAGACGTCAAGAAGACCGCCTTCATCACCGACTACGGCGTGTACTGCTATACCCGGATGCCTTTCGGGCTGAAGAACGCCGGAGCCACATATCAAAGACTGGTCAATCAAATGTTCGAGGAGCAGCTAGGTCGGAACGTCGAGGCCTACATTGACGACATGCTCGTCAAGACCCCCAAGGCCCAGGACCACTTCACCGACCTCGCTGAAACCTTCGGCGTCCTCCTGAAGTACAACATGAAGCTAAATCCTGCCAAGTGCGCCTTTGGAGTAAGATCCGGGAAGTTCCTGGGTTTCCTGGTCACTCAGCGTGGGATTGAAGCCAACCCCGACAAGGTCCAGGCCATCCTGGACATGCGCCCGCCCGCCTGCATTAAGGACGTCCAGCGTCTGACAGGGCGTGTCGCCGCTCTCAGTCATTTCTTGTCTCGTGTGGTCGAACGATGCTTGCCCTTTTTTAAACTGTTGAGGGGGCCCAAGTTGGCATCTGCTACGTTCGCATGGGATGAGGAATGCCAGAAAGTGTTCGTCGAGCTCAAGGAGTTCCTGGCTTTGCCCCCGGTGCTCTCCAAGCCCGTGCCAAGCGAAGTCTTGCTACTCTATCTCTCGGTGACGTCATCGACGGTCAGCTCGGTCCTAGTCAGAAATGACTCGAGAATCGAAAGACCAGTCTACTACACCAGCAAGGTGCTTACCGAGGCCGAGAGGAGGTACCCCGCAACCGAGAAGCTTGTGCTAGCGCTGGTTACCTCCGTGAAATGCCTCCGACCCTACTTCCAGGGGCACCCCATCACCGTGCTAACCGGCGAGCCGTTGAAGAAGATTTTGGCCCACCCCGAGGCCTCGGGGTGACTCGTCAAATGGGCCATTATGCTTGGGGCCTACGACATCTCGTATCGCCCGCGCTCAGCTATAAAAGGTCAAGCGATCGCCGACTTCATCGCCGAAAGCACCATCCCGACCGAAGGAAGACTACTGACCATGCCCGGGCCAACCTGGGAACTGTACGTCGACAGATCTTCCAACTCGGTCGGTAGTGGTGCTGGGATCCTCCTAAGATCCCCCGAAGGAGTGAAGCTGCAGTACGCCTTGAAATTCAACTTTCAGGCGTCCAACAACGCTTCCGAGTACAAGGCCCTTATATCGGGAGCGCGCATGGCCCGGCGGTTGGGGGCTGAGCGAGTCAGGATCCACACCGACTCTCAGCTGGTCGCAAGTCAAGTCAACGGCGAGTACGAAGCTCGAGAGGCACCCATGATCAAATACCTCCAGCTGGTCAGGAGCTTGGCCCAACAATTTGAGGGATTCGAGGTAGTCCGAATAGCCCGGGAAGAAAACTCCTGAGCGGACGCCCTCTCTCGGTTGGCCTCCTCCCTAGACCCAGAAGGTACCCGATCGGTCCTCCTCGAAGAGCTTGAATGCCCGAGCATTGACTTGGAGCTCCTCGCTGTTGACTCGGCCGTCCCGAGCGACTGGCGCACCCCCTACCTGTCTTGGCTCCGAAACTCCCAAGAGCCCTCCGACCCTCGGGAAGCACGCCGAATGAAGTACCAAGCCCGGCGCTTCGTCGTCCTGGACGACACACAATACCGAAGGTCTTTCGCTGGCCCTCTCCTGAAGTGCCTCGGCCCCGACGAAGCCAGCCGAGCCATCTGAGAGGTTCATGAAGGCCTGTGCGAAGCGCACTCAGGGGCAAGGTCACTGGCCAGGATCCTGTTACAACAGGGGTACTGGTGGCCCACCCTGCAGCGCGACTGCTCAGCCTATGCTCAACAGTGCGACTGATGCCAGCGGTCGACCACTTGGTCCATCAGCCGGCTACAGAACTCGTTACCCTCGCCGAGCCTTATCCCTTCGCTCGGTGGGGGATCGACATTCTCGGGCCATTCCCCACAGATCAGTCCCAGAAAAAGTTCATTGTCGTCGCCATCGACTACTTCGCTAAATGGATCGAGGCCAAAACCACTGCAAGGATCACCGAGACAGTCGTCTGGAGTTTCGTCTAGAAATCGATCATTTGTCGCTTCGGCATCCCTCGAGTGATAGTGAGAGATAACGGTCGACAATTCGATTCTTGATATTTTCGAGACAGATGCGCCGACCTAAACATCCGCAATCACTTCACTTCAGTCGCCCACCCTCAGGCCAACGGGCTGGTCGAAAATGCCAATAAGACTATCTTGAAAGGCATAAAGACTAGACTCGGCAAAGCCAAGGGTAGTTGGCTCGAGGAATTGCCTAGCGTACTGTGGTCGCACCGAACGACTCCCAGGACGGCAACCGGTGAAATTCCTTTTCGGTTGGTGTACGGCACTGAGGCCGTCATTCCATTAGAGATCGCCAACCCGTCTCTCCGAGTCATCCGCTACTCGCTCGAGGAAAACAACCAAAAGTTACTTGAGAACCTCGACCTAGCCGATGAACTCCGGGATATTGCCAGCATCCGAGCGATGGAATACCAGCGACGCCTCACTCGATACTACAACGCCAGAGTCCGAAGCAGACACTTCCAACCGGGAGACTTCGTTCTCAGAAAAGCCGAAGCCTCTCGACCACTAGAGGCGGCGGGCAAGCTGTCCCCTAACTGGGAAGGCCCCTACCGAGTGGTCGAGATGCTCGGGAAAGGTGCGTACAGGTTAGCAACAATGGAAGGGGAACCCATTCCTCGGACATGGAACACAGTCGCACTACGCAAATTCTATTTTTGAAATTGTACAGCAAGATGGATGAAATAAATTCCTTTTCTTTTCATTCAAAACTATTGATACATCAGAAAGGCAAAGACCAGTACATTGCATGACAAAAAACAAGAAAATCTGTCTAACATCGCTGCAAGGGGTCATCGCTCGGTTGAATCGATCTCGATCTCCTCGCGTCCAGCCACTGACTCTGACTCGCGTAGAAACTGACTCGGACAAGAGGGGGCCGATCCAGTTGGCTCAGATGACCCCTGACAAAGGTGACAGAGGGACTGCAGAGAAGGTAACCACCTTCTAAAGTTGGAGAAGGCTACCTTCCAAGTTGATAGAGGCCAGGGAGAAGGAGCGCCGTGAAGACCTCCTCTTTCCCAACCTACCAACTCCTTGGAAGGGAGCAGAGAGCAAGCAGCCTCCGAAGAGTGAAAGAAATGAAGAGTAGAAGAGGGAAAAGGAGGCTGCAGACGGAGGAAGGTTTCGGTGAGGAGGGAACTTGATGCGCCCGCCCCCCCCCCCCCCCCCCCCCTGTGCAGAGGGGGAGTGGCGGCAGACATCCCTAATACCCCCATCCGTCCTCCGCCTCGGTGCCCGCCCGGAAGCTACGCCAGAACTGAGAAAGGGCAAGAGCCGTGCCCTCGGACGTCGAAGCCCTCTCCAGATTTGCGCGGCGACCGTGGGACCCGTCTCAAATCCGCGTGGCGACCGTGGGACCCGTCCAACAAGTCGGGACGGCAAGAGCTCTCTGCTCCCCGTCGTCGACGGCGTCACCCTCTGAAGGATCCTCCATGCTCCGAATGTGGGTTCAACGCAGAAGTGAAGAAGAAGGATTGAGGAAAGACTGTTAGAGAAAATCCCAAGCGGTAAAGAGGAAAGGGCGCCTTTCGGTCCTTCTTATAGGCCAAAGGAGGATACACGCCTTAAATGACTCCCCCCCTCGAAAACACGCCAAAGGATTTCTCCCTTGAACAGTCACCTCCAACTCCTCGTTTCCCGCCCTAGCGGGATTCACGAAGCGGCCTGGGGATTCACGAAGCGGCCTGGCATTCAAAGCATGAGGGAACAGAAGGACGCCCTGTCAGAAGCCTACCAAATCAGCAGGTAAAAACCATGCAGGACATATCGGCACTCTCCAACTACTTTAGATACGCCAACCAAATCACGGCAAGGATGGGGATCAAGCAAGTAAGTCATTCATTATCTCATAAAGAGGAAACTCTCTAAAGGAGGAAAGAGAGACAAACAAGAGAGAGGGGCAAAATAAGGCAAAATACATCAGGCCTCGGGCCCACTTTGAAGCTCGGGAGCGACGGAAGTGGGCGCGTCACCCCCAGCACCCTCGGTGACGGCCGACCCGGGCACTGACCTCACCTGTGCCAGAACTATCTCGGTCGCGAGCCCTCCCGAGATGTCTGGAGTTGGTGACCCCGCCGGAGGAGACCCCTCTGGATCTTCCCCGCTCGACGTAGAGGAGCTAGAAACCGACTCATCCGAGTCATAGCTCTGTCCCAAAGGGAACTCGATCCCGGAGTCTTGATCGTAGGCGTAGTCCACCGCCCGACGATAACCCTGCTTAAACCCCTTTCGGGCGCCCCGGCGAAGCGCTACCTCGTAATATGGTAGGGCGGCTCTCTCTAGGTCGGCTGAATAGGCATCCGAGCTCCTATATCGCTCGATCGCCTCCGCCTCGATCTACTCCATCCTTCCAACGAGCTCGACCCAAGCCCGCTCCGCCTTGGCCGCACGCTCCTCTGCCCCCGCCAGGCGTTCCTCTGCCTCGACCCTCCCTCGCTCGGCTTCGCTCGACCGCCCCTCCGCCCGGGCTCGGTCCGCCTCGGCCACGGAACAAAGGCGCTCCGCTACCTCCGCCCGGTCCAGTAGCTCGGCACGTTCGAGCTCCCAGCGACCGTCCAACTCGAGGTGACGCAGATGCTCCTCCTCCAAGAGTTTTCCCTTCCTCTCAAGCGACTCTCGGGCCTTAGCCAACTGCTCGGTCAGCGCCTCGATTTCTAGCCGGCTCACCCGTGCCAAATCCCTGATCACGGAGAACTCCCGTCGAAGCCCCTCGTGCTCCTCGCTGAGGCGGGCTAGTTTCCTCTCGCACCCCCCGAGGGCCCAGGCGAGATTCGACCGCTCCGCCTCCGTCCGAGCGTACGTCTCCGCCATCAAGGCCGCGACCGAGCCACAACTAGACCGCCCTCCATGAGGACGTCGAGGACTCCGGAGGGGGAGTGGCACTTGTCTCCCCCCCTCGTCTTTGCGGCAACCTCTCGGCAAACCTGGTACAGGTCGCCCGAAACACCGAGCCTTTCCAAGGCCTCCGGCATGGAGATCTGCTCCCCACCGGACGCCCCGCCAGAAGGTTCGGCTCGAGCAACGGGGCCGACCGCCCCGCGCGCCGCGGTCGGTTGGGGTTGCGACGCCTCCCCGGGTGAACCCCCAACCTCGACTGACGCCACGGGATCGACCACACCGGGAACTTCGAGCACTTGGGGCTGCGATGCCCTCGCGGGCGAACCCCCATCCCTATCTGTCTCAGCCCGTGCCTCGCTGCCCGAGACAGCGCCGACCTCGACCAGTCTCCTGGTCTCGACGTCGGCTGCTTCAGCACCGGTCCCCTCCATCCCCGGGGAGGAGAGAACCGACCCATCTCCGCCCTCTGAGGGGCACCTGGTCTCCTCGGCCCCCTCTCGCCTGGTAGGTGGGGGAGCTGGCCCGGAAGGGTCGGCCCCATCTTGCCCCCGAGAGGGGAGCACCGCCAAGCCAGAGTCGCCCCTGGCAGCGGTAGGAAGGCCAGCCTTCTTGGCCCGTTTCTTGGCCTTCGCGGCTTCTCGCAATTTTCCCTCCATGGGATCCTTGCGCTTCGCCCCGCTTGGCAGTGAAGACCCCTCGGAGGCCACCCCCTTGCCCTTATCTCGGGCTTGGGAACGACCCGCAGGAATGACAGAGTCATCAGCCGCTGAGTCATCCCCAAGATCGATGACCTCGGTGACCTCTTCCAAAGGTTCCCGCCGGATGTCTGCAATGAAGAGGAAGATTCGGTTAAGAAGTGAAAAGGTGACCCTCTGACCCCGCCGAAGGATCCGAAGGATGATACCTGATGGCGTGAGCTGTGTAAGCAGATACTGCTCTACATTCTCCAGCGTCACCAGCTCCTCAGTCGACCGGCGATTTGTCAACAAGCGAGAGGCGTATTCCTCCACATCGGTGGGGAACTCCTCCTGCCGCGGGGGAAGATTCGGATGGAAGTTGGGCATAACCTAGCATCTCCAGGATTCATCCACTGCTTCCGCCTTCACCCAGAAAAACTGCCTCTTTCACCCTTTCTGCGAAGAATCCTTCGCCGCCAGCGGAATACAACTCTTATTCCTATGCGCCTGGATAAAATAGAAGCCTTTCCCCGCTGACGGATGTGCCTTTAGCTCGAAGAAATAATGAAAAAGATCCAGGGACGGGGGAACCCCCTGCAGGCGGCAGAGGATCCGAAAGGCAGACAGTAGGAGATACGAGTTGGCCACCAGCTGAACAGGTGCCAACACGAAAAAATTGAGAAGCTTCAGAATGAAAGGCTCGAAGGGGAGGCAGAATCCGCTCTTCCACGCCAGGAGAAAAGTATAGATATGGCTTGTACGGCTATCCAAGCTCGTCTCGTATGGGGTGGTGGCTACAAAGCTATATCGGAGAGGTAGGCGAAACCGATGCTCCAGTTTCTTCACATCAGCCTCCCCCAACTCGCTGCGATTGGGGACGGGGTCCCGCCTCACCTGCTCGATTTTCGAGCGCAGATCCGCCATTGAGCCAAAAGAAGAACCTTCACGAGAGCCCGAAGACTCCGGGGAAGAAGGAAGCTGCCGGATCGCCTCCGCGGTTATACGCCCTAGCTCCTCAAATGCCGCCGCAAGAGCTTGCTCCCTTGCTGTATCCTCGCGGCGCATCAAGGAGCCACAGAAGCAAAGAAATGGAGGAAAGGCCAAAAACCCTAGAAAGACTGGGAGGACGAGCAGCGCCCTACGCCTATAAACCCTCGCGGGAGGTGGCGCGCCGTTTCAACCTGCGAGAAAAAGGGGGCCCCTTCATTTCAAATCCGTCAGGATCATTATTACTACGGGCCTAGGCGACCACTACCCGTGGCTTCATAACGCTGCCAGGATTCCACCCACCTGAGCCACGCCGGTCCAAAGCCTCGAAAAACTACTCAACCGAGCCCCCTTGGCTCGGGAGTAGGAGGGGGACAAGTGGAGAGGGGGATTCCTGCAGCCCACTCAAAGAGCAGACCCAACTAGGCCCAACAAGGCCCAACGAGGCAAGCTCGTCCAAGTGACAGCCCACATGGCCCACTCAAAAAAGCCCAATAAAACAGTGCTCGAGGAAACAACTCTCCTAGGCGGCCCCAAGGCTCGGAGAGCCCGAGCCTCGGTCAAGTCATAGGAAGACCCGCGCACGAGCTATCCCTCCGCACGAAGGGGGGGAGCGCTAGCCGGTCCGTCCGACCCATCTCCTCACCGAGCTAGGCCTATTGCCGATAGGGCCGGCCCCCCTAAGCTCGGTACGACTGATAAAATGTTCATCATTGCAGCCGTTAGAGTCCACAGCGGGCCGGGTGCCAAGAAGTCCAGGAGCTCCGGCTTCCCCGCGAGGATAACGTCCCCACGATGAGGCCATAAAAGCCCACGACGAGGACGTAACCTCCACCGGAGACCCCTCAGCTTGCAGGACTCCAGAGGGTGGTGTACTATTTAAACCTGGGATACCCTCCGGCGAAAGGTAAGTCCAAAAAAGGCATTGATCCACCCCCAATTCCTGAGCAAGGATCACTTCACCCCATTGGTGGAGAGGGATCTCGCGCCTTCACCTTCTCCTCCCTATCGCTGCTCTCACCATTGCTCTACTGACTTGAGCGTCAGAGGGTTTCGCCCCAGGGAATCCCCCTGGGCCCTCTGACCCGTTTCCCTGTCTTGCAGTTCACAAACTTGGGGATTACCAGCCCGCTCGAGAACCAGCGCGAGATTTCGCCTCTTCAGAGATGGTTGCTCTAATGTCTCTGGACATCCATCCGAAGGTATGAAACTCTTCATTTCTTCAGATGCAACAATCTCGACCATTTCAATACTTTGATGGATAGCATCAGTACCCAAGTCTGTGGCCCACTCTGGTTGAAGCACCTCTTGAGATGAATTTCCATGGCCTCAGTTGAGGATGTATTATCTGCATTTAGAACTACTGTTACTGAGTCGGAGCTTGAAACATTCTGAATATGTTCAGGGACAGTAGTCCAACCTTTCAAGTTCATAATATGCTGAAGTAATGGATAAGACATGGGTACTGCTGGTGGATTGGAGCTAACAATAAAACCAGCATCTTCTGGACCCAGCATGGGCAAATCTAAGACACCAGGTGCTCGTCCATCTTAGAGATTGAGAGTCTGCATCTGGGTGTTAATTTGAAACATCTCAGTTTGATGTTGGAGCCCAAGATGAACTGATGGTGCATTTCTAGCAGTCCTGCCAGCTTGTAGATTCCTATAAGGAGGTTCACCAGTATGTTGTTACAACTGGCACTCGGATAGAATTTGAGAAAGCATTTGTTGTTGCTGCAGCAACAGGTGTTATTGCTATTCTTGCTTCTGCTATTCCTTCATGAGAAGGATCTTGTCCAGGAAAGATAACTGAGTAGGAATAGGCATTTGTGACTGCAATTGAAGCTGAGATAGCGGATACTGCTATTGTAGCATATTCAGGACATGTGGATCTTGAGAGATCACAAGTGACAGTACATTTTTAGGTGACACAAAATGGGCAGGTCGATCCGTGGGCTGAGGGATCATATGTGACAAAGTTGATTGATCTGGTTGTTGCGGATGTTGTGGTTGGACCCCATATGCAGCCTGGGAAGTGAAATGCTGATTATGATGCACATCAATGTTATTTTTGATGGCACCCATGCGACCGGGCATTGTATTGTTAATCAAATGTTAGGCATCAGAAAAATTTAACCAAGAAGAGATATTGTTGCTAACAGTATGTGAAAGAGCTTTATCTGCTGGAGCTTGCAAAATAGATAGTAGATCCACATGCTGAGGAACATGGGCACTAGAATGGGGCGTATCTTCCATTAGAGGAATAAGTTTTGAATATTGTGCATGAGAATCTAAAACAAGCTCTGGCTTTGGGGGCATAGATGCTGGATCCTTCCCCACCCAAAATGGAAGATGATTTGATTTGGGGGCATAGATGCTAGATCCTTCCCCACCCAAAATGGAAGATGATTTGGTAGAGATTGTTGGCGTTCTAGTAGCATCATCTGTGCTAACAAGTAGTTTGGGTCATTCCCAGGATCTCCACCCCGAGTGGATGTACCAGTAGAATTACTATTGGCATATCCTTTAACACCTACAAAGATGGCAAACACAATTATAAGATTGAAATTTTTTTTCCACAAAAATGAAATTACATCAAGTGAAAACACAAACCTTCAGAAAATGAAAAAGGGCCCACAGAACTTCCCATACCCCTTGACATTAGTGACTCTAAAAATCGATTTCCTGCTTCGGTAGCAGACTTGTGCCACTTTCTTTGTCCACTATTGATATGCTCCAACTCACTCAAACCTAGATGTATTTTTCCCAGACCAACCAACTTCCCCATAACTGACCCAGTCGTTGCTTCAACCTGCTTGTAGACACCAAATCCAGGAGGTGGCTCTGCCTTCATCTGCAGGTGGGGTATGAGGTCACCAAGTAAAGAGAACGGAGCACCGAGTGGAGCATCAGCTAGGCAAACTTGCAAGTCTATCCCAAAACACCATGCCTCAAACTAACCAGTAAGATCACTTCCAGAAAATGGCCCCTGAACTTGACCTTGAAGATCTTTATAATGAAACAATAGCTCTTCTGAAGAAGGCTGTAGCTGGAATTTTCTAGAGGCTACCTTATCACTGGAGATGAACAAGTCTCCATGACCTAGCATCATCTGAGTTTCCCTTTCTCGGTCCAAGATTTCAGATGGTTGTCTCATCAACCTCAAATCCCTACTCATCTCTAACTGAAATCGTTCATGGGTTGGATAAGAAGTTGGAATAGTGATGGTAGTCATCTATTTGGCTTCTTCACTTTTGTGTGTGTGTGATGAACCTGCATCAGATGATTTTGACCTCAAATCTTTCCAATCATCTGATGATCTAGGAGCGCATTCTCCCACTGATTGAAATCTCCATGAAATGGCATGCTGGGATGACTAACATTCTAGCAACATTTCCCTGACAGTTGTATCATCTCCCTTCCTAAGATTAGCGAATGTATCCCTTGCCATCACTTCATCATTGCCACGAATACTCCCATATGAATTGAAGTCATTTCTCTCAACACCATGCTTGATTAGATACTTGGAAGCAGCGCTGTCTTTGTGGATGCTCCCAGCAGGTGAGATGTGGTCAGTTGTGATGCTGTCTCCAAAATTCAGCAAGCAATATGCGTCCTTCACACTGTGGGGACCAGGCGAGGACATTGTCATATCCTTTAAGTAGGGAGGCTCATGGATGTAGGTCGATGTAGGTTCCCATGAGTACAATGTGCAAGATGGCATAGATAGCTCATTCAACATAAGATTCCCTTTGGTAATTGCTTCATATGTACCCTTAAACATGTGTGGTAATACGCTGGACTGCACTACCTGAAACAAGGAAAAGGAATAAAAAAGGAAATGGAGAGATTAGATAAAATATTTTCCGCCATGGTGTTATAAGTAGATGAAAAGTGAAATGATCATGCAACTCACATCTACAATCTCTTCAGTTGATGGCCAGATGTCAATGAAAAATACTTCCTTCCCATCTTTCCCAATCCCGATAGGTTCTGTCGCAAAATCAATGTCCACCTGCACAGTAAACCAAGGTGCATTAGAAAAGAGATCATGACATGTGCAAAACAGCACAAAAAAATCAGATCCCTGGATTCTGTTATAATTGAAATGCTTTCTTTTGATAAGCAGGTACAGTGTGACAGCAACCAAATAGCCATGATATTTGGCAAAACTACAAATGAAATGATTATTCATGACATCTAACATGTTCAGAGGCTAACCAACCAACAAACCTGTGATTGGGTATGAAAATCCATGACCCAACTGTGCTTGAATGAATCCATGCCCATATACAACACAAGTAGCAACAACCAACAGCCACTACATCCAGATCACTATTTTCCTATATAAGCTGAAATTGAGTATCACCCACAAACAAAACATGCCAATCCAAGTATCCTTACTCCAGAGTTTCACGCATTGTCAACTATATAGAAAGAATAGTCTCAGAAGACAGATAAAATCATAAAAGAAATGAAAAGTTCTTTGATGATACCATGTAGGCATTAGCATACTCCACAATCAAAAACAAAAATCTCATGTTAAACAACATTACGATATAAAGTCCCTAATACCTCTAGTATGCTACACCATATGCCTCCATATAGAATAAGCAATATAGGACTGGACTACATTGATTGTTTTCGTTAATAGCTTTGAAGACCCCTTTTTCATTTTGAGAATATGTAATCAGTTGTGATGTGATGTTATCCATGTCTCAAATTGTCATTCAAGCCTTGAGGCTTCCAAACACACACAAGAATCATGAAAACAAGAATAGCATTCAAATGATCACAACCATGGGCTAATCTTCATTGTACTAATTGGTGGAATTAAGGATTGGACTAGCTTAACTAGTTCATAATGATGTGCATAACAATTAAAACAAGTAATTTCGATTTGAATGAATACTTGCTTAGCTTTGATGTGTCCAGGACCTATGTCAGAACAATAGAGTAGGAAGAATGGAAGGCTTCCCTTCTAAGCAAAGTTGCCTCTAGAAGCTTGGGGGTGGGGTGAGAATAATTTTTTCTTGCTTTTTACCACTAGATCAAGTTAATCTTATGCCTGCAATCTCAAACAAGGAACTTCAGATTTTCTCTTCAGAATTTGTATGGACAGAACACAAGTTAAATAATAAGATACTTTAGACAACTAGCTCGAAAAAATTGTACCTGACGAAGTTTAAGCTCTCTCTCTGTAACCACAGAACTAATCTGAAACACAAAACTGAGCATGGCTATTGCTTGGGGAAAAGTTGGACCACCCATCCCAATAACAGAGAATGTGTCCATGGTAGGATGTGCAAATTCCTTTAGTCCAAAAGACCACCTAAAGTTTGGATCTGTACCAACCATATAGCATTCACATCGACTATTGGATAAGCAAATTGGAAATGAAAGGACAGAATAGGACTTTCACTAGTATAAAATAAAGTAGATCCAATCTACCATACAGAAGTCCATGCAGTTGACTACCTCACATAACTCCATGCATTTAACTACCTCACATACAGTGACAACTCAGGAACCTCCTTGGATACATTAGGTTGGACACATGTTGGCAGCAGATGCAAAATTAAAATTAGATGTTTACCTATTCATCCAATCTCACTCAATACTTTCTAGATGACCAAACATTTCCACTAGCCAGCAATACACAGAGGGCCATGAATGAGAAATGGAAGAATTAAATCTGAAAAGTTAGATACAACCACTCCAAAAATACAGGACATGCTTGATCCTCCCAGCTATCAATGTGACTCAATCATAGATCACATTCTGGGGCACATTTTACAAATAGAGTGACATACATAGCATTCGTAGTTTTCGAGAGGGGATAGGAAGATTGATTATCCAACAATAAAATCCAAGAAAATGCAAACCTTAGTGTCTCGCATCACACATCCAACTGCTACACCCTAAGTGAGAGGTGACCAGCTAGTTGACTGCCAAGGAACCAAGGAAGGCAGTGGCATCTTGGCTCAAGTACTTCGTCAAACTTTCCAAATCATTCCTTGATGGCCGCGGTCGATTGGTCAACCTGCACATAGTAAATTGGCCATTGTATGTTCTATGGCAACCAAAAAGCAAGTAAGTGACTTCAAAATAAAAATACAAAAGAGAAAGAGAGAGCAAATCATACTACAATTAACACATGGATGGGGATAATGACAATAGAAAATGACACACCTTTTAAAAATCCCAAGACAGTAACTAGATAAGAAATGTTCAACTTTACCAGGCCTTCCCATACATTCTCAACCTTGGTTGCAATAACTTGAGGGTTACTATCTTATTCAAATATGGCACTAGAAACCAAGGCATGGATGTGGTTGGTACTTATATTTCTGGATCCAATTTCATCAATGTGTTTCGCTGCAGAATCAGGTAGTTCTGCTGATGCAACATGCAAATGATCCTATTTAGTTACTAAGCAAATTTAGTGCAGATTTATAGAATTCAAAAACTTAGCCATTTTTCCTAGATTAAGTGTCTGAAGCTAGTTATAATCATCCAACTTCAATTATGACTTCAGAATCAGCTAGTTAGTGTAGTGATGGTTAAGAAAGTTTTTATTGAACTCCATGACTTTGGAACTCTGCAATCTAAACTTGATAGCACACCTAAGAACAGAGCTCTTAATAAATAAATTGTATTGAAAAAAATAAACTACAAGAAGTTTGGTGTCCTTTAAATATTAATCATTTAGGCAACAACAAGTAGAATCATAGTGATACATAGAGCTCAACAAGAAAGTCTCTGTTGCAAGTCTCACGAAGCATTGTGGAAGGAGCCCTATACATCTTTGTTGGTTTCTCTCTTACCACATGGACGATATATTTCATAAAATATGCAAACATAGTAGCATATTACATGAGCTACCACAGAATGCAAACATTTTTCTATTACAGAATTGTAGTAAAACAATAAGACATGAGATAGGAAACTACCTACGTACTAAATCTGTAGCAGCCTGCAATGTGACATGATCACCCCATTCGCCAGTCTTGTCTCATTGGAAAATTGTGAGTACATTATGGCTCAAACACAAAATTATCTACTAAGTCACAGTATCCATCATGAGTGGCCATACATAGACAACTTCTTCATAGACCTCTGGGTGACACTTAAATTGAGTCAAAACTGTAGATCTATATTCCAAATGTAAGGATTCATATAACAAATACCAAATAAATAATTAGCAGTGCTTTTCATTCTTGGTTCGGTGATGGGACCATAAACTTATTGATGCAATTAATATGATGTATATCACAAAAATAATGTAGACTAGACAAAGCTTACATGATAGCATTGACAACATAGTTCAAAGAAATAGGAAAATCAGCTGGGAAAACAACCACACCTACTGGGAGAAAAGAAGACATCCTTGTAGATATATGACAGAAATCCAAAGAAAGATTACTGACCCTGAAGAACCTACTCGACCATATGCATGTGCCACTATTCCTGCTTCGAATGTGCCGTTGATATGATTGTTAAATCTTCTTCTTTGCATAAATCACATCTCCAATAACTATTTGCACATTCATGTGCCACTATTGTCATTCCTTAGATTTCCTAATCAATTCACAACTACATATCCATGACCACCATAAGCTTCTCTGCAAATGCTCAATGATTTGGTTGTGTATGATTCAGGAATGTCAAACAGACATTTAGATGACCACTGTCAAACATTTTAAATCTTAATTTTTTTTTTATTTTCTCTATAGTACTTGGACATGATTGTTGGACTACTAGACAAGTACTTGGACATGACTGTTGGACTACTAGACAAGCTTTAAGATGCCTGGAGTAGTAGTGCCTCATTGTTTGTCTCATGATTTCTTATAGTAATTGTTCCAGACATTCTTTTTCTCTATATCTTATAAATTTTGTTGAGGGACCAAGGTTCTGTCCATGATCTTAACTGGCAGAAGTAAAGATTGCCTTCTTCCTGCATCACCTCGTGCTTAATTTCAGGTATATTCAATTTACTATCTCTTTAGACATTTCATTCCCATCATAAATACAGATTGTACAATACAGAAAGACAATTTTGTTTTAATATTAGTGGACTAGGGAATTTTTAATATGAAAGCTAATAACTTGGCCAAGAATTAATGTAATCAAATAGTATGCTATTAACCCAAGTAATCTGTTATGCACCAAAAACTGTGAACTTTGTGAATTAAGTAATGCAAGATTTTTTTCTCATTTGAACCAAACAAAGCAACTATCAAAAAATTCTAGGAAAGGCTTTGATGAGTTCAAAAATTAAGTGAAGTTGATTGCATTTGTTAATAAAACTCAAGACAAAAACCATTTTACAGATCCAACACATTCAATAGAATTGGATTGGGAAAATCACACAAGAATCGTAGAATGCATAGCCTGGAGCATCCTGTACCTTCACAGTCTCGTAGGTGAGTAGGAATCAGTGCTGGCGAGTTAGGAGTCGGTGCTCGTGCGGGGGCGACAACGAATAACGCGGTGGCATAGAAGCAGATCAAGAGCAATGCGACAGTGTTTGAGGAGTGTCGCCTGGCGCCCGTTGCAGCTAGGCCCTGGGGAGGTGGGCTAGGCTCAGCGGCTAGGCCCGACGGTTATTGTGGCTAGCCCTGGCGAGGAGGTAGAGTGGTGGATAAGAAGATGGAGGAAGAGTCCACAGTGGAAGGGGGTACTGGTGCAAAGGCGACGACGAGCAACGCGGTGGCATAGTAGCAAATCAAGAGCGACAGGGCAGTGGTTGGGAAGCATCACCTGATGTCGGTTGCAGCTCCTGCGGCGCTCTTGCGGAGGTGGGCAACTGTAGTAGATGTGAAGAAGGTCCGGCAACTCCTACGGTGCTGTTGAGGAATAGTGAGGGGGAGAACGGGCCAGGAAGGTGATGAGGTAGAGGAGTAGAGGAGAATATGGAATGTCAGTCCGCACTGGAGGTGAGGAGGTGGAGAGGTGGATGAGTAACGAAGAGTCTGCACGCAGTGGAAAGGGGGCTAGGGAGAGGCAAGAGGAGGTGGAATGGGTGAAGAGGGATCAATCGATCATGAGGAAGACTCCATATTTCGCGGGAAGGAATTGGACGCGGGTGGTTACATTAGCATGGGAGGAAGCGGCGACAGGCGAAAATCTTTTGGGGGCAGTTTGAATGAATTTTTATTTTTATTTTATAATTATTTGAGGCAATTGTAAAATTCCCTATACATGATTTTACATAAATAATAAACTTAAAATATTTAGAGGGCAACATTAAATATAAACTGTCTCTAATTATGATTATATTGGGGCAGTTTTAATAAATGTCTCTAAATAAACTACCCTTATATCTCCATTTTTTTGTAGTGTTATGTTTCTATTGTGGACAGCTAGGTCATGTTATACATGATTGTATCATCTTGATGAATGATGAATTGAGAGCAGGGAAGAACAGAAGAAGCAATGAAAATAGCAATGCCAAGGGATGGTTCAACTCTGGAAGAAAGTGTGCTCAGCACCTTCATGTTCAAAAGCCCAGGGATGATCCAATGCGTCAACGTACTGCATAGGGAAGGTCGACGCACCCTAAGGCCTGCATAAGAACTCTTCCTCCATGCTATTATCATTGTGGAAAGCATGGCCACATTGTCTAGGATTGTTGGCAAAAAAAAAGGAAGAATATTTTGTATACCAAGAATGCTAACACTCATGCTCACGCATGAGAAGTCAATCCCTATGCTCACAGAAAAAATGTGAGACATCCTATGTGCTATTTTTACTGTGGTAAGGTTGGGCATGAAATGAATGATTGCTTCTGGATGAGGAAGGATGACCTGGTGTCATGGAGATGGAGAGCACAAGTTAAAAGCACCTCTGACCCTCCAGGACCCAAGAAAGCTTGGGTACCAAAAAACTCCAAATGAGAACTTTAGTTGCAAAGGTGCCTTGGAGCTGTACAAAGGATCAGAATGTGATGAAAGCTCAAGGCACATGTTTGTAAATAAAATCTTCAATCTTCGTTAATGTTGCATGTTAGGTTTTTTTTTGCAAGTGTAGTAAAGGTCCTTTTGGTATTTATAATAAGTTATGCTCAACTCATGTAGGATCTATCATGCTAATGGAATTGTCATGTTAATTGAGTTGATGGTAATGCTTGCACGTCTGTGATTCAGCTTATTGCTTCTCCCAATTCTAGCAGCCATATGAGCTTCATGTCTATCATAGCATACCACTGTTTTGATCATGTCTATCATGGATGCTTACAGTTCAACTCATCATTCAAGTGGACATTTAACCTTCTGCTTAATTGTCCTAACTTCCATAAGAATTGGTCTAAGGGGGAGTCTAAGAGTTTTCACCTCAGCTTAGAATGCATTGCAGATATTTTGTGCTTGCATGTGTGTGTGCATTTCTAAACATCACTTGTGTGGTATCATACACTCTCATGCATTTCATGCTTAAGAGACACAACACTTCATGACAAGCATGTCTTACACTCTGAATGCATTATCATGTCGTGAACCCTTGGTATATAGAATAGTGAGTTGTGGAAGGTTGGATTAACTTCATCTAGAAACTATCACTATTCGAGAGAGGATCTTAGGATCAAGTTATCCGCCCAGTATCATGGGTCAAATATCCATGTAAGTCATAGGTTGCATACTTCACTGTCCAATCTCTCAAGGCTTTTTGAAGTCCAGGCACAAGTTAAGGGGGGTCATCATAAAAAGTCCAGGCTGCATCCCTGCATACCTTGCTGATTTATGGATTGATTGCATATTCTAAGAGGGAGCTTAATTTGATTTGAGAAACTACTCTGTTTGAAAACTCTCTCGATGCACAGGACTTGTAACGTCGAATTAGCAGTTGTTTCTTCCACATTCGTGCCTTCTGCTTGAGCCCTCTGCGTTGACCCCCTGACATATCTGCGTCGACGCATCAGGCTATCTGACAATTCATTCAATCCTAATCTTTGAATTAATCAATGCTCACCTTTGGCTACAACATCTGAGCTCACTGCACATACTCTGGGGGAGTGTTTAGTGTCTACTTCCATTCAACCACCCAAGTGCACTCCATAGTTTTATCAGTCTTTGCATCATGCTTCTTAATTGCTATGTTTCATCTTGGGTCTGAAATACCTTGAAATCTAGATTTCATTGATACTCCAAACTCATTGAACGCCTTGAACTCCTGGGAGCATTTTTACAAGTTGATGAGTTCACTTAACAGAGTAAATTCTAAAAGAGGAATCTTCTTCTATGGAGTTCTATGATTGCCCAAGACATGAAAGCTATTGGTTTAGACTTAATGACTTGTGAAGTTTTTTGAAGTTAAATGACCTTGAATGTGGCTGCACTCAGACTTAATGGACTTAAACCATTATTTCATGTTTTGACATGTTTATACCTTCTTGAATCTGAAAGTTTATTTTAAGTACAAAGGTATCTTTGATTGAGGAACTTTTTTCTTGTATTATTTTTAAACATTTGTCAAATCTATAGATTTCAAAAAAGGGGCTACAATGAATGCAATGAACTTAAGTCATGCTGAGTAACTAGGGATATTGGCGTCTGATAAACGTATATCCTTAGGTAAAAAGGTGTATACTGAGTTCAGTGCTCTAAGGCATAGCAATGGCAATTGTTTCATTGAGAAATCGAGTCCCTTCATCAATGAAGTGGAGTGGATAAGGTCATGAAGTGCCTTACTACCTCTGTTCTAATTGAAGTAGAATGGTGAGCTACACTGAGTAACTGGGGATGCTAGCGTCTAATCAACGTGCATCCTCACGTCAAAAGGTGTATGCCACACCTAAATGCTCTTGAAAAATGAAAAGCAATAATGTTTGGTATAAAAAAAAATCCGAAAATGGTAGCGCCCCATGGTTAAAATCAGGAACTTCATGTGTTTAACTTCAATACTTATTGTAGTTTCCTTCAAAGGGGCTAATGGAATCAAATGAGTAGGATGAAAGGAGGCTAACTTAGTCTTTATATGTAATTCTGGTTTATTTGTATTAATTTTGAATGCAGAAATTTTCAAATGCTTATTTGAGAAACTAAATTTTCATCAGACTTAAACCAATCTCTAGATAAGGGATTTTTTCATTGGTATTCTATAATTATAGATTCTGAAAAATCTATAACTCTGTATCTATGAACTTGGCTGATGCGGGACGGACACGGGAGACCGACTCTATCTGATGCGGACCTCGGACTCTAGATGGAGATGCGACCAGCAACACACAAATTGGAGAGATTTTGGCTCGACACTATGAGTTCCTATAGGCTATACGTCGCTAACAGAAATGCAAGCTCACTCGTCGTCCCAAGCGAGGGAAACGTAGATCGTGCACAGTTGAGGAACCGGCAGAGTTAAAGGGTAGTCGACTCACTTCTGGACTCGGATCGAGCCACGGGACGGGTCACTCTCACTCTCACAGTGGTGACATGGACTCACGGGCTAGTTCCTATCGCACTCGACAGTGGCCTAAGATCATATACTAAACTAGCAAATGAATGCCAAAGAGTTACGATCGTTACCTCCACGCTCCCGGCATGGGGAAGACAACCCCGGCCAATCTCGGACTCCCGGTTAATAAAATTTTATAGTAGTACAAAAGTTTGACCCACTCCACGCAGGGAGGTAACAGGTCACATGTGAGGCCCGGGAGTCACGACAATCGGGTTGACGGGCAGCATCTTGATGTCGTCCCGGCGGTGCCGAACCCGCGTTTTGGTGCTGTCCGGACGGCGCGATCTACGGGTCCGTGGGACCCACGGATCGCTCCAACCTCCAACTCTTGTGGGGTGGGGTCCGCTGTGATGGGGACCCCTAGTGGTGCACCTCCCTGGACGACGGTCTGTCGGAAACACCGGTCGGAGACCCATCGGCTCCGATCTCCAAGCGGGGAAGTTGCTACCCATGGACTTCTGCTTCTATTTTTCAGCGCGCGGTCCGGCGAGATTGACCGCTACGATTAATCTTGATGTCGGATCGAAGCTCAGGAGGTACTATTGGAAAGCACTCTCAAATTCCTTCAATTATGGACTAGAGAGATGAACTGGATCTGCACGGATATGGCCTTTGTTGATTTTTGAAGTGGCTATTGGACAGTTCTCGAAATCTCAGAATAGCAAAGCAATTTCCTGAGAACTACCTTTGACCGTATGATAGACCTAAGATTCAGGCTTCTAGATCTTCATGAAAGTTATAGAGGGGAAGGAAAGGAAAACGGAAATATTTTTTGTGAAAGGTTTTGTTGAGATTTGGGTGGGGAAACGTATTTTAGACTGGCAGGTGGTCGGATCTGGACAGTAGGGGACTGAACATATCTTGGGAAGAAGATGGAATTTCTAAAACTAGATGGATGCCAGGGGAAATTCCACGAAAAATTGGGGATGCAGAGGAAAGTGGACAGAACTTCCAATAAATTTAGGAGCTCGTGGATAAATCAAGAAGTGGTCCGAAGATTAGAAACTCAGGGCGGGTGGAAATCAAAACAGAAAAATGACAGATCTAGAAGGAGAAGTTGGACGAAAATGGGAAATTATAAAACGAGCTTTGGAGGCCAAATTGATTTTTATGAGAGATGGGGGGAACCTCTGGAACACCCCCTGAAAATTTCAACTCAAGAGGAGCTCGTGGCTGAGAGCAGAAAATCATGGAGGGGAACTCTATCCTAGGTGGACAGAACATCGACGATGATGGTGGCAGTGCGATGGCGGCACGTGGCGGCGGCGGCTGCAGCAACCCTGATAAATGAATATTGAAATAAAAGTAAAAACATACATAGTACAGAAGTAATACAGACAAAATAAAGCAAATTAAAAATAACGCCTCTGAGTAAGGCGTTAATTTAAAAAGAAACGCCTCTACATACGGCGTTACTAAAGAAAGGACGCCCACGCATGTGGTCGTCAACTCTCACGCGACCAAATAGGCAAGTAAAATAAACGCCCATGTCTTAGGCGTGTTTCAAAAACAAGGAACGCCCTTATACAAGACGTTTCTTAAGAAACGACCTGAACAAGGTCGTTAATTTAAGAATAAACGCCCTGACCAAAGGCGTTAATTCAGTTCGTGACCCATTCGAACCCAGAGCTTATCCAGGGAAAGATTAACCTAATCTAGTAAGTGTCTATTAGAGTAAGGACTCTATTAGGGATATGTTACCCTCAATCAAACACTACTTTTGTTAGGACTCCAAAATCCTATAAATAGTCTTGATCGAACAACCCTAAACCTATTTGGACGATCGAACTGCACAGGTACGTGAAGAACATATGTTCTTCTATTTTCTTCTTCTGTTCCTTTCTTATGAACGTAGCATGAGAAGAATTAATATTCTTCGTTTCTTCTATTCTTGCAGGATAAGAAGACTAACGGGTAAGTCTTCTTTCTTTCTCCTCCTTTACCTCTGTTAAGTTATTACGAAGCATAATACCTTCGTATTCTATCCTCTGTAGGTCGTTCATCTTCATCCAACGTCTGCTGCATCTTTGATTCTTACAGACCCTTCACGGTTATCTCCAAATCAACCCTTTAAGGTAGGATTTTCTCAAGTCTCGTAGCCCAAACTAAAAATAATACAAGAAGCACCATGCATGATATATTTATACAGTTTGCATATAGTTTTAATACGTTTTCTGTAAATTTTTCAAGAAACGCCCTTGAATAGGGCGCTATTTTAAAGAAACGACCATTACAGTGGTCGTTAATTAAAAGTATACGCCTTGTATACAGGCGTTAATTTCATGAACAATCGCATGTAATTAATAATTGATCCTGTTTAAAATTCAATAAATATGAAATATCGATTCTAATATCTTGCATGACTCTACCTGTGAATTCCTGTTAATTTTCTTGTCATGACCATGCCTCCTATTTTTATTTCCCGAAATATTGTAATTTCTTGAATTCACGACTTGGACAAAGTCATTTTTTTATGTTAACGCCCCAGAACAGGGCGTGAATATGAAATTTAACGCCCCTTCCTAGGGCGTTCCTCAGTTAAAATCCTGGAATATCTTTTGCCAAAAAAATAGAATTAAAGAGTAACGCCCCTTACAAGGGCGTGTTTTAGACAAATCGTGAAAATTATTGATATTCTGTCAAATATATAAATAAGGAGATGCCTGCTACTGTAGTCGTCAACTCTTGAAGAAACGCCCCTGTCCAGGGTGTGTTTTCGATAAATTACTGAATTATTAAAATTTCTGCAAAACTGAAACGTATGTAAACGCCCTTCTGTTAGGCGTTAATTACTGGAGAAACGACTTGACCTAAGTCGTTACTTTACTGTAAACTGATTTTTATCCTGATTCTATAACCGATGGTTTCATATTATAATATATATATATATATCGGCACTATTCTCCACTCCGTGAGTATAGTCCCACGTTTCATGTTGATTTATCGATCACACTCAACTCTCATTGACATACGAGCTCTCCATTGGACATTCCGTTCCTTTGGACTAGCGAGTTAGTCATAGAGACCTCCGTAAGACTCCTCGTAGCCTTGGATTCCCTCAAGGCCGACTGAGCTGGTTGTACCCTAAAAACCCATTACACGATCCTTGCCATGTCAATCGAAAGAAACATGGTATACCGGCCCTTATGTTTATACAAAGAGTATATCATAAGAAAATTCTTAATGGGATGATGATATCATGCCATATCATGTCGTTCTTGTAAACCCCAATTCTATGATAAGAATGAGGGTATCTTACTTTGATATACTGTTCATGTGGACCTCAATTCTATATAAAGAATGTCCATATTGATTTGTCATGGTACCTAAGTTAAGGGAACCATATTCTACCTAGTTTTATCGATATCGTGATTCTACCGTTATTATCGCCAATCTATGTCCTTTGTCATATTTTTGGACTCTATTCTGTCAAAGTTGTCATACATGTCTACAAGCTTGAATATTGAAATTCTATATTGGCTATATAAACAAGAGTGGATGTCAAAAAAAAATACATGATAAATGCCTGCGCATATAGGGCCCGATCTGGTCCTGGGAGGAGCACCCGAAAGTACTTGTGCCCATGGGAGTTAAAATGATAAGGTATCTGGCATTATACCGAGTACTTGACTTGCTTGATTGGACATTCCACACACATCTTGTACTTGAATCGTACTTGACTTTACATGAAATGCGTGGCCCGAAAAAGGGTAATTTACTTGCTTGATACATGATAGCCAAAGTTCTTGACATGACTTGTTAAACGTACTTGCTTGAATATCTTGAATACACTTGTCATCTTGTTGAAAGATCATGATTAGTCCATCTTATTTCTTTGATATTACATTCTCTCTATCTTGTCGTTTTATGCGAGCATGCATAGCTTTATTGCATTCATGAAAGATGTAATTACTTAAACCCCTTGCTAGTACTTGAGATATAATTTCCTACTGAGCGTTCGCTCATTCCGTTTGTCCCTTTGAACTTTTCAGGTAAGTCCGACGACGATGGAAGTCAATCGGATGGGAATATTCAAGAGTGAAAGTGATAGAGCTGCTCAAGTGTCATCTAGTCTTTTCTATAGTTTTCTTGAGTCAACTATGTATTCTTTTCCTCTTTTTATTAAACAGAGTATTGGTTTTGTAATAGTCTATCCATTATGAAATAAAGGATTGGGTTATCTTACTATTTTGCGCGTCTCTGTCTTTGTGTCGAATACACGACCACTCTGATTGACATGATTGATATAAACTCGTCGCGCATCTCCGGGTATCTTCCGCGCTCGGGGCGTGACAGTTTTTGTGGTATCAGAGCCTAAGGTATTCAATTCCTAGGAAAAACCCAAGTCCAAGGATAAGTTGAACCTTTAAACCAGTGAGATTGGTAGAACCAAGGGTTAGATTTAACATAGTGTACGAGTCTTTAAATACGATCACGTACTAATATAGTTATTGTAATTGTAGGATAATGGCTGCCGAACGTGCTCAATGGCGCAACATGCAGCGTACCCTCCAAGGGATGACCCAAGTGCTACAACAGGTAGCACAAGGTGGTACTCCACGAGCTGGAAGCTTACACCAAGCCTTTAAGAACATGAATCCCCCGAAGTTTATGGGATCGACCGATCCGGACGATGCCGAGCATTGGGTTCGGGAAACCGAACGCATATTCCGTGTCATGCAATGCACGGACCAGGACAAAGTTCTATTAGCTACTTTCCAGTTGGAGAAAGATGCTAGATGCTGGTGGGAGTCTATTGAAGCAACCATAGATCCGACTCAAGTAACATGGGAAGAATTTGTGGAATACTTCAATGCTAAATATTTCTCGGACCGAGTCCAAGAAAAGAAGGCTGCCGAATTCGCTGCATTAAAGCAACGATCCCTATCATTAGCAGATTATGAAGCTCAGTTCTCCAGGTTGTCTAGATATGCTAAGCATCTTATTAGTACGGAGAAGATGAAAGCCCGTAGATTTCTTAATGGGCTTAGGCCCCACTATATTACTCAACTGGCGCCTATGGACATCCAAATTTATTCTGAGATAGTGCGCCGAGCTCAACTACTTGAAGATGCCACGGAACTATCTGATAGGATCCGAGGGAAAGACAAGAAGGAACACGTCACGGGTTCGGGTTCTTTCAAACCCAATTTCAAGAAGAGGCCCAATAATGGAGGTTCTTCCTCTCAAGACCATAAGTTCAAAAAGACCAAGCCTTTCTCTATCACAACTACCCCTTCTAATACAGTATGTAAGCATTGTGACAAGGCTGGTCACAAGACAGAAGAATGCTGGAGGAAATTAGGAGCTTGTCTCCGTTGTGGAAGCCGTGAGCATCGGATTCCCGAGTGTCCATTAATGAACGACCAAGCCGGCGATGGTAAACGCCCGGTGACAAAGAATGCTCGTCTTCATGCAATACAGGAGACCGAACCGGAAGAAGAAGGCGGATTAGTGGAAGGTACATTGAAAATTTGTTCCAAATATGCACATGTCTTATTTGATACGGGTGCATCGCATTCTATTGTTTCTAAGAAGTTTGCTGACCCGTTACCTCTAGAACCGGAATGGATGAAAATAGTGTTGTCTACTCCTCTCGGAAACGAGACGGATATCACGCATCATTACCAAAACTGTGAGGTGTTGGTTCGAGGAAAGAATTTTCCTATTGATCTTATCTGCTTAGATCTAAAAGAATATGATGTTATACTAGGAGCAGATTGGTTATCTAAGTACCAGGCAACGGTTGATTGCCGTAATAGCAAGATTGTTTTCAAAGAATTTCCAGAACTGACTTATACTAGTCCTAAGAGTCGAAGCAAATCCCCTCTTATTTCGGCTCTTCGAGCAAGCAAGCTCGTCAGGAAAGGATGTGTATCCTTCCTTGCTTTTGTCACTGTTAAAGAAGCTAAGGAAACCAAGATAGAAGACATTCAGGTAGTGCAAGAATTTCCAGACGTATTTCCGGAAGATTTGCCGGGATTACCCCCTGAAAGAGAAGTGGCCTTCACCATTGACTTAGTCCCTGGTGCTGGTCCTGTTTCAAAGGCACCATATAGAATGTCCCCTGCTGAACTCAAGGAGTTGAAGGAGCAGTTGATGGAACTAATCCGAAAGGGGTTTATTAGACCAAGTACTTCCCCGTGGGGAGCACCAGTCTTATTTGTAAAGAAGAAGGATGGATCCATGAGATTGTGTATCGACTATCGACAGTTGAATCATCTTACTATCAAGAACAAGTATCCACTGCCGAGAATCGATGAATTATTTGATCAGATTTCAGGATCCAAATATTTTTCCAAGATTGATCTCAGGTCGGGATATCATCAGTTAAGAATCAAGGATGATGACATTCACAAGACCGCATTCAGAAGCAGGTATGGCCATTATGAATTTGTTGTTATGCCTTTTGGACTAACAAATGCCCCTGCTGCCTTTATGCAGTTAATGAATAGCATATTCAGGCCTTACTTGGATCAATTCATAGTAGTCTTCATTGATGATATATTGATATATTCTAAGACTAAGGAAGAACATGAAGAGCATTTGAGGATTGCATTGCAAGTTTTGAGGACAAATCAATTATATGCTAAACTCAGCAAATGCGAGTTCTGGCTTGAAGAAGTGGCTTTTCTCGGACATGTCATATCAAAAGACGGATTATCAGTAGATCCGTCAAAGGTTGAAGCTGTAAGAAACTGGGAAAGACCCACTAATGCAAGCGAGATCAGAAGTTTCGTAGGTCTTGCAGGATATTATCGGCGATTCATCAAAGATTTCTCTAAGATCGCCGTGCCCCTTACAAGGTTAACTCGCAAGGAGATCCGATATGAATGGAGTGAGGAATGTGAAAGAAGTTTTCAAACTCTCAAAGATCATCTCACTACAGCTCCGGTCTTAGCTCTACCGATAGAAGGAGAGAAATTCGAGGTCTACACAGATGCTTCTGGCATTGGCCTTGGATGTGTCCTAATGCAGCAAGGAAAGGTCATAGCATACTCTTCACGTCAACTGAAGAAGCATGAGGAGAATTACCCCGTCCATGACTTAGAACTGGCCGCGGTGGTATTTGCCCTAAAGATATGGAGACACTACTTATATGGAGTGCAGTTTACTGTATACTCCGATCACAAAAGTCTCAAATATCTATTTTCACAAAAGGAGCTAAACATGAGACAAAGACGCTGGCTAGAATATCTCAAGGACTTCGACTTCAATATACAATACCATCCCGGAAAGGGTAATTATGTTGCTGATGCCCTTAGTCGAAAGCCGAGAGCAATGATAGCCAATTGTATGATACAAGAATGGAGGTTACTTGAACAATTCTCCGAGCTCAATATAAGCTTGGACACGGAATCCAAATTTATTACATTATCTCATGTAAGCATACAGTCAGATTTATTATCTGAGGTACAAGCACTTCAGAATGATGATCCTATATTAGTGGAAATCAAAGGAAGATTAGAAGGACAATCTGACTTTCAGGTAGCTTCTGATGGAAGATTATTGTTCAAAGATAGAACTTGTATACCCGACTGTCCGGAATTAAAGAAGAAGATCTTAGATGAAGCTCACCGATCAAGGTACACTATTCATCCTGGATCAACCAAAATGTACCAAGATGTAAAGAGGAACTTTTGGTGGCCTAATATGAAAAGAGAAATAGCAGACTATGTATCACGCTGTCTCACATGCCAACAGGTCAAGGCAGAACACCAAAAGCCTGCTGGAAAACTACACCCTCTAGATATTCCTAAGTGGAAGTGGGAGGATATTGGTATGGACTTCATCATGGGTTTGTCTAAATCTAAAGGAGGACATGATGGAATCTGGGTTATCATTGACCGATTAACTAAATCGGCACATTTCTTGCCAATAAAGAGCCGATGGTCAATTGATGTGCTAGCTGCACTGTACATCAAGGAAATAGTCAGGATACATGGAATTCCTGTCTCAATCGTGTCGGACAGAGATCCCCGTTTTACTTCTCATTTTTGGAAGGGATTACAACATTCGTTAGGAACAAGGCTCAACTTTAGTACTGCTTTCCACCCACAAACGGATGGTCAGACCGAGAGAACTAATCAAGTTGTTGAAGATATGCTTAGAGCATGCATCATTGACTTTGGAGGAAGCTGGCATGATCACTTACCATTAATTGAATTTGCATATAACAACAGCTACCAAGCTAGTATCCAAATGGCACCTTTCGAAGCCTTATACGGAAGGAGTTGCAGATCACCCATATGCTGGAACGAAGTTGGAGAAAAACAACTGCTAGGTCCAGACATGGTAAGGGATACAACTGAGAAGATACAAGTAATCAGAGAAAGATTGCAAGTTGCTCAGAAGAGACAAAAAGCTTATGCTGATACAAGAAGGAGAGATCTTGAATTCCAAATCGGAGATCATGTATTTCTCAAGATATCGCCTGGACGTGGCATACGAAGATTTGGTGTTAAGGGCAAGCTTACGCCAAGATTCATCGGACCATTTGAGGTACTTGAAAGAGTTGGCGAGGTTGCTTATCGCATCGCGTTACCTCCTCAATTGTCCGACGTACATAATGTGTTTCACATATCTATGTTGAAGAAGTATGTGCACGACCCATCTCATATTATTGAACATGGAGATCTGGTGATCCAGAAAGATCTCACATATGAACAGAAGCCTATGAAGATCTTGGATCGAGAAATACGAGCTCTAAGGAATAAGGTTATTCCCATGCTCAAGGTGCAATGGAATAAGAATCCCGAACGCGAAGCGACATGGGAGACCGAGGAATCTATGAAGAAACGATTTCCCGAGTTATTCTAAGAGGTATATGTTCTACACTCTCCACGTGTATAATTATATATATTGAATTTGGGGACCAAATTCTTTTTAAGTAGGGGAGGGTGTAGCAACCCTGATAAATGAATATTGAAATAAAAGTAAAAACATACATAGTACAGAAGTAATACAGACAAAATAAAGCAAATTAAAAATAACGCCTCTGAGTAAGGCGTTAATTTAAAAAGAAACGCCTCTACATACGGCGTGACTAAAGAAAGGACGCCCACGCATGTGGTCGTCAACTCTCACGCGACCAAATAGGCAAGTAAAATAAACGCCCATGTCTTAGGCGTGTTTCAAAAACAAGGAACGCCCTTATACAAGACGTTTCTTAAGAAACGACCTGAACAAGGTCGTTAATTTAAGAATAAACGCCCTGACCAAAGGCGTTAATTCAGTTCGTGACCCGTTCGAACCCAGAGCTTATCCAGGGAAAGATTAACCTAATCTAGTAAGTGTCTATTAGAGTAAGGACTCTATTAGGGATATGTTACCCTCAATCAAACACTACTTTTGTTAGGACTCCAAAATCCTATAAATAGTCTTGATCGAACAACCCTAAACCTATTTGGACGATCGAACTGCACAGGTACGTGAAGAACATATGTTCTTCTATTTTCTTCTTCTGTTCCTTTCTTATGAACGTAGCATGAGAAGAATTAATATTCTTCGTTTCTTCTATTCTTGCAGGATAAGAAGACTAACGGGTAAGTCTTCTTTCTTTCTCCTCCTTTACCTCTGTTAAGTTATTACGAAGCATAATACCTTCGTATTCTATCCTCTGTAGGTCGTTCATCTTCATCCAACGTCTGCTGCATCTTTGATTCTTACAGACCCTTCACGGTTATCTCCAAATCAACCCTTTAAGGTAGGATTTTCTCAAGTCTCGTAGCCCAAACTAAAAATAATACAAGAAGCACCATGCATGATATATTTATACAGTTTGCATATAGTTTTAATACGTTTTCTGTAAATTTTTCAAGAAACGCCCTTGAATAGGGCGCTATTTTAAAAGAAACGACCATTACAGTGGTCGTTAATTAAAAGTATACGCCTTGTATACAGGCGTTAATTTCATGAACAATCGCATGTAATTAATAATTGATCCTGTTTAAAATTCAATAAATATGAAATATCGATTCTAATATCTTGCATGACTCTACCTGTGAATTCCTGTTAATTTTCTTGTCATGACCATGCCTCCTATTTTTATTTCCCGAAATATTGTAATTTCTTGAATTCACGACTTGGACAAAGTCATTTTTTTATGTTAACGCCCCAGAACAGGGCGTGAATATGAAATTTAACGCCCCTTCCTAGGGCGTTCCTCAGTTAAAATCCTGGAATATCTTTTGCCAAAAAAATAGAATTAAAGAGTAACGCCCCTTACAAGGGCGTGTTTTAGACAAATCGTGAAAATTATTGATATTCTGTCAAATATATAAATAAGGAGACGCCTGCTACTGTAGTCGTCAACTCTTGAAGAAACGCCCCTGTCCAGGGCGTGTTTTCGATAAATTACTGAATTATTAAAAATTCTGCAAAACTGAAACGTATGTAAACGCCCTTCTGTTAGGCGTTAATTACTGGAGAAACGACTTGACCTAAGTCGTTACTTTACTGTAAACTGATTTTTATCCTGATTCTATAACCGATGGTTTCATATTATAATATATATATATATCGGCACTATTCTCCACTCCGTGAGTATAGTCCCACGTTTCATGTTGATTTATCGATCACACTCAACTCTCATTGACATACGAGCTCTCCATTGGACATTCCGTTCCTTTGGACTAGCGAGTTAGTCATAGAGACCTCCGTAAGACTCCTCGTAGCCTTGGATTCCCTCAAGGCCGACTGAGCTGGTTGTACCCTAAAAACCCATTACACGATCCTTGCCATGTCAATCGAAAGAAACATGGTATACCGGCCCTTATGTTTATACAAAGAGTATATCATAAGAAAATTCTTAATGGGATGATGATATCATGCCATATCATGTCGTTCTTGTAAACCCCAATTCTATGATAAGAATGAGGGTATCTTACTTTGATATACTGTTCATGTGGACCTCAATTCTATATAAAGAATGTCCATATTGATTTGTCATGGTACCTAAGTTAAGGGAACCATATTCTACCTAGTTTTATCGATATCGTGATTCTACCGTTATTATCGCCAATCTATGTCCTTTGTCATATTTTTGGACTCTATTCTGTCAAAGTTGTCATACATGTCTACAAGCTTGAATATTGAAATTCTATATTGGCTATATAAACAAGAGTGGATGTCAAAAAAAAAATACATGATAAATGCCTGCGCATATAGGGCCCGATCTGGTCCTGGGAGGAGCACCCGAAAGTACTTGTGCCCATGGGAGTTAAAATGATAAGGTATCTGGCATTATACCGAGTACTTGACTTGCTTGATTGGACATTCCACACACATCTTGTACTTGAATCGTACTTGACTTTACATGAAATGCGTGGCCCGAAAAAGGGTAATTTACTTGCTTGATACATGATAGCCAAAGTTCTTGACATGACTTGTTAAACGTACTTGCTTGAATATCTTGAATACACTTGTCATCTTGTTGAAAGATCATGATTAGTCCATCTTATTTCTTTGATATTACATTCTCTCTATCTTGTCGTTTTATGCGAGCAAGCATAGCTTTATTGCATTCATGAAAGATGTAATTACTTAAACCCCTTGCTAGTATTGAGATATAATTTCCTACTGAGCGTTCGCTCATTCCGTTTGTCCCTTTGAACTTTTCAGGTAAGTCCGACGACGATGGAAGTCAATCGGATGGGAATATTCAAGAGTGAAAGTGATAGAGCTGCTCAAGTGTCATCTAGTCTTTTCTATAGTTTTCTTGAGTCAACTATGTAATCTTTTCCTCTTTTTGTTAAACAGAGTATTGGTTTTGTAATAGTCTATCCATTATGAAATAAAGGATTCGGTTATCTTGCTATTTTGCGCGTCTCTGTCTTTGTGTCGAATACACGACCACTCTGATTGACATGATTGATATAAACTCGTCGCGCATCTCCGGGTATCTTCCGCGCTCGGGGCGTGACAGCGGCGATCACCGGAACTGATAGGGAGGCTTCACACCTCAAGAACACAGCCTTCCCAGCTGCAAATGGGAGGGGGAGGAGAGAGGAGGAGGGCGCACTAGGCTGCTCCAAGAATTTCTTCCAATTCAAATGCATTAATTCCTCATAAATGGGAAATACAAGGCATTTATATGAAATGTCAAAAGACTCAAATTACCCCTAGATCTAGGGTTTGGGGGAATAAAAAAAGAGATGGAACTAATTAGTTCTAATACATATTTTAGCAAAAGTAAAAATGGTGATAGTGAGAGGGGGGGCCCCTTGACTATGGGGTTAAGGTTGGTGGCCAACCTTGACATTTAAGTCCATTTGTCCCCCACTTGGCCCACTCTTCTAGAAGCCCACAATTGACATGCTGACTTACCCCACATGGGCCCTGAGGATGAGGTGGATCATTGGGAGGAGGGGTGGGGGGCCCGTGGGACCCGGGTGGTCCCATTTTACATATAAACCCTTATTACAATCCAAATTACAAACCGAATAAAGTTAAATAACACACATGACACATAAATAAAGTCCAAATAAATGTGATAAAGGACGAGACTCAAGGGGGAGTCACCAGACTGTCTCCGAGCCAAATGGACGCCGACGTGGGTCGGGTGGTGCTCCGCGTACGGTACCGGTGGCTCGGCGTATTGTGCTTCTCGATTGCTCGGGTGTCCGCACCAATTCTCCCCGGGTGGGAGAAACTCGACCCTGTCGAGTAAGGGTCTGCATCACTGTGGTACCGCTCCAGTAGGTCCAGATCAATCCGCTGCAACTATCCATGGGTGATCCACGTATCCTCGGTGGCGGGCCGTCCTCTCCATCGCACTAGGTAGCGCGGGTAGGATCCACTCCTGGTAACTGTCACCTGCTCATCCAGTATATGATCTATATGCTTTCGCTACCGTGAAAAAGGGGCGGGAGGTGGACACTCAAGTGTGGGATCACTCTTAATGGGAGGGGATGGCTCGAAAGGCTCACTAGGGATCACCGTTGGGGTCCCTATATGCAACTAGATCCGATACATTAAAACTAGAGCTTATACCATATTCCTCAGGCAGGTCCACAACATAAGCATTGGATCCAACGCGTTTCAACACTCTAAATGGACCAGCTCCGCGAGCTTGCAGTTTCTTAACGGTTCTAGAGGGAAACAGTTCAGGTCTTACCCTGATCATGACATATTCACCCTCTTGGAACTCTCGGTGGTGTCGATGGGCATCGGCTAGCTCCTTATACCATGCATTGCTGGCCTCAATGTGATGACATATGTCGTCATGCATACTCCTAACATGCCTAGCAAACGACTCAGTAGACTCCGACACTCGTGCATGGATGGGCATGGGGACAAGATCCACTGGCTTTCTAGGCCTACAACCTGTGACAATCTCGAATGGACTCATGCCGTAGACCTATTTACTGAATCATTATATGCAAACTCTGCCAGTGGTGACATGAGATCCCAATCCCCTATGCGGTCCCTGACAAGACACCTCAAAAGGTCTCCCAGACTCCTATTGACCACCTCGGTCTGACCATCTGTCTGGGGATGATATGCAGTGGAAACTTGAGGTGAGTACCCAACATATGCCATAGTGTCTTTCAAAAATAACTAGTGAATCTAACATCACGGTCAGACACTATGGTACGAGGCAACCCAAACTTGCACACCACATGAGTAAGAAAAAGGCGGGCTACCCTCGAAGCATCCGAAGTCTTCGAGCAAGGAATGAAAAGGGCCATCTTCAAGAATCGATCAACAACCACATAGATCGAATCATGCTTCCTAGAGGTACGTGGCAATCCCAAGACAAAATCCATGCTAACATCCTACCATGGTGCATCAGGCATGGGAAGAGGCGTATAGAGGCCCGAGCGTTGCCTCTTCATATTGGCCGTAGCACATGTATGGCATTGAGCCACAATGTGAGCAACATCGCGCTTCAAGCTCGGCCAATAAAATCTATGCTCAACTACCTCAATAGTCTTGTTCCGACCAAAGTGGCCGGCTAGACCTCCCGCATGTAGCTCCCAGACTAAGAAGTCTCGAACCGAAGTTCGGGGAACACAAAGTCAACCTCCTCGAAAGAGGTAGCCCTCCTGAAGCACATAATCATCAAGGTCTCTCGTGGGTCCGGCCTGGAGAGTGGTATAAATATGACCAAAGTCAGGACAGTCAACATAGGCCTCTCTCATCTTCTCTAAACCTACGACCTCGGCACTCATGGTGGCAAGCAAACACGCTCGCCGGCTCAAGACATCGGCCACCTTGTTCTCCACTCCAGCCTTATGTTTTAGCACAAAGGTGAACTACTGGAGATACTCAACCCAACGACTGTGACGCGAATTAATCTTCTTTTTGGAATGGAGGTACCTTAAAACCTCATGATCGGAGTATAATACAAACTCCTGATGTAACAGATAGTGCCTCCATTGCCTAAGAGCCTAAACAACTGCGTAAAATTCCTTATCATAAGTGGAGTATTGCAGTTTCACGTCATTCAGCTTCTCGTTGAAATATGCGACCAGGTGAGTCTCCTGACTCAACACACCTCCTATCCCCACACCCGACGCATCACAAGAGACCTCAAACACCTTTGAGAAATCAGGAAATCGAAGGATAGGTGTCCGGGTCATGCGCTCCTTGATGTCCTTGAAGGCGACAGCTACGGCCTTCATCCATACAAAGGTGCCCTTCCGGATACAATCCGTGATCGGGGTGGTGACGGAGCTAAATCCGCAGATAAAGCGACGATAGATTGTCATAAGGCCATGAAAGCTACAGACATCATGAACCGTACGGGGTTCCGGCCACTCAACAATGGCCTGGACATTCTCCGGATCGGCGGATACCCCAGTACTAGACACAATAAAACCCAAGAAGGTAAGCTGGGGTGTCATGAAGGCACACTTCTGTGGGTTTGCATACAACTTCTCTTGCCTAAGGAGAAGACATACCTGCCGAAGGTGGTTTAAGTGGTCCCCCGTGGTGCGCCTATAGATAATGATATCATCAAAATGCACAACCATAAAGACTCCAATAAACGGTCGAATGACCTGAGTCATGAGTCGCATGAATGTGCTAGGGGCATTGATCAACCCAAAAGGCATGACCAATCACTCATATAGACCATCCTTGGTCTTGAATGCAGTCTTCCACTCATCACTTGGCCTAATCCTCACCTGATGGTAGCCACTCTTAAGATCAATCTTTGAGAAGATAGTGGCACCAACCATCATGTCTAGCATGTCATCCAGGCGGGGAATAGGGAACCTGTACTTCACGGTGATTTTGTTGATGGCATGGCTATCAATGCACATTCTCCACGTACCATCCTTCTTCGGGGCGAGTAAAGCGGGTACAGCACATGGACTCATGCTATCCCGAACAAATCCTCTCTGCATCAACTCATCGACCTACCGTTTTAGCTCGGCATGTTCCGTGGGACTCATGCGATAATGAGGAAGGTTGGGCAATGAAGAGCCTGGAATAAGGTCGATGGCATGATGAATATCCCGCATAGGTGGGAGTCCCTCGGGAAGCTCATCGAGAAAGATATCAGCAAACTCCTGCAGAATGGGGACAACCTCGGGTGGGAGCTCACCCTCGGAGTCTTGCTCTACCTCTCAGACCGCAATAGCAAACACGGGGCAGCCCCGACTAGCCTCCCGCTCCATTTCCTGGGAGCTAATCAACATCAATCTCCTAGTCGAGGGCTCGCCTGGGCCAGATGTAACGGTCATAGCCCGAGCTGGGGATGGGGTACTGGGCCCGGGGACGGAAGGCTCCGGAGTACTAGGACCAGTAGGACCCCTAACTGATGGGCTTCTTGGATGATGAGGTTGGAGAGTAATCCATTGGCCATCATGGTCGAAGGTACATGTGTTCCACCGGCCATGGAGTGTGGCATCCCGATCGAATAACCACGGCCTACCCAAAATAATATTGCCCACCTCCATGGGAAGGACATCACACCATACCTCGTCACGGTAGGCATAGAACTGTAGTGGGACCAAGCACCACAGCCTGATCGGGATGGAAGCTGAATCCACCCATGATACACGATAAGGGCTAGGGTGATCCACGGGTGTAAGACCAAGATGGGAGACAGCACCCATGGAGATTGCATTGATGCAACTCCCGCTATCGATGATCACTTTACACACATGCTTGCCCAGCCTACAGAAGGTATGAAAAATAGTGGTCCGATGCCAGTCATCACTGGCCTGTGGCTGGGTGAGAATACACCTGACGACTCCCACGTTGACATCATCGGTATGCGGGGCATCCAAGCCGTCACCTTCAATCTTATAGTATTCGTCAGCTAGCTCCTGGTCTACTTCATAGGTGACTAACTCGAGGCCCGCAGGGGTGATATCCTCGGCCTTTGTGTCCCTAATGATAAGAGATGGGCAGATGGGACACTGGTTGGTAAAATGGCCAAACCCATTGCAGTGGTAACACTGCTGCCGTGATCCACTAGGCTCCCCAATCATAAGTCCTTTCCCCTTATCCTATCGACGGATCGGAGGTGTAGGTAGCAAAGGACGTGCAGGAGGTGCGGGTGCCGGTGGACGGGCTGTTGGTGCAGTAAGATGCTGGGGACGAGGAAGGTCCCTCGGGGGTGGAGGGCGAGGCCTAGGAGCAAAGGGCTCAGGGCGAGCGGGCTTCTGAGGTCAAGCCATGGGGGCCCTTGGATACGTGCCAGATGAGCCACGGGGCTCGACACTACGTAGGGGGAAGGAGCCCAACCGATGGGATGACTCAAACTCGGCCTTGAATTGTTCCAATTCGAGAGCAATCTGATATGCCTGCTCCAAAGTGGTCGCATTACGGTGAAAGAGTTCATACTGATAGTTGGGCTGCAGACCTCTTCAAAAGTGGGATATAGTCATGGTGCTCTCCTCCGTAACTCCACACCGTAAGTAATACTCGTCAAACTCAGCGGTGTACTCAGTCACGGATCGGTTCCCTTGGGAGATGCTTTGCCATTTGTCTCTGAGACGTTGGCGATATGAGGCAGGAAGGTGATTCTCCCTTAGCTTGGTTTTCATGTCATCCCAAGTACCAATCTGGGGTTGACGTCGTTGATTGAGCAGGCTCTCCACATTGGTCCAATAAGTTTGGGCCTGCCCTTGCAGCTTCATCTTCAATTATCGGACTCTTCGGTGGTTCGTCATCTCAAACCACTCGAAGTAGCGGTCTATGCCAGCCTCCCAATCTAAATACACCCTAGGGTCTAAGGACCCGCTAAAAGTGGGAGGGTCCGCACGCACGTCCCTAAGAATGCGATCGTCATCATCATCATCACGGTTCCGTCGTTGATTACGACGACCATTTCCCCCTGGCTCATTATCAGATGCATAGTCAGCCACCTCATGCACCTGTTGCCTCCCAACATCTACTGCCTGAGCTCATGGCGCAGTAGGTTGCTGGGCTAGCTCTTGTTGACCATTGGTCGGCATGGGTTGTGCCGCCGCTGGGGCCTCTCAAGGACGGCTATCCTCCCAACAAGACCCTGGATGGACTGGTCCAAAGATTCGGCCCGATCCTTGAGGGCTTTCATTCTCCCTTCTAGACGCGTTCCTACGCCATCTAGATGCGTACTAAGGCCATCCATATGCGTGTCAAGACGTTCCATAATGGCTCGGAACATCTCAGCCGTTGAGGACTCATCGGAGATATGGGCTCGGGATTCCGCCATAGGTGGTGGTGGTGAGTATTGGGTACCTCGACGGGTGGGCATGCAAAGACACACGAACTAGGAGACACAAAATGATGCAACACCAACTAATGCACCTAGACCTAAACCAATATCTAGTATGCGGCGGAGTTAATCGATCCAAAGATCACTCCCGCAAGTGTGCGGCCTTCCTGATAGGCGTAGCCTAACGTTTGGACAACACCTTTTAATATACCGAATTATAGGGATGAAATACAATTTTAAAACACTTTTTTTTTTTGAAAATAATGATGATCCTAGACTCGACTTAGACCGTGCAAGACTTATGCAACGACTACCCTAGACTCGACTCGCTCTGATACCAAACTGATGTGGGATGCACACGGGAGACCGACTCTATATGATGCGGAGCTCAGACTCTAGATGGAGATGCGACCAGCAACACACAAAATGGAGAGATTTCGGCCCGACACTATCAGTTCTTATGCACTATAGGTCGCTAACAGAAACGCAAGCTCACTCGTCATCCCAAGCGAGGGAAACGCGGATCGTGCACGGTTGAGGAACCGGCAGAGTTCAAGGGTAGTCGACTCACTTCTAGACTCAGATCAAGCCACAGGACGGGTCACTCTCACACTCACAGTGGTGACATGGACTCACGTGCTAGTTCCTATTGCACTCGACAGTGGCCTAAGATCATATACAAAACTAGCAAATGAATGCCAAAGAGTTACGATCGTTACCTCCACGCTCCCGGCGTGAGGAAGACAACCCCGGCCAATCTCGGACTCCCGGTTAACAAAATTTTACAGTAGTACAAAAGTTTGACCCACTCCATGTAGGGAGGTAACAGGTCACATGTGGGGCCCGGGAGTCACGACAATCGGGTTGACGGGCAGCATCTTGATGTCGTCCCGGCGGTGCCGAACCCGCATTTTGGTGCTGTCCGGATGGCACGATCTACGGGTCCGTGGGGCCCACGGACCGCTCCAACCTCCGGCTCTGGTGGGGTGGGGCCCGCTACGATGGGGACCCCTGGTGGCGCGCCTCCCTGGACGGCGGTCGGTCGGAAACACCGATCAGAGACCGATCGGCTCCGATCTCCAAGCGGGGAAGTTGCTGCCCACGGACTTCTCCATTTGTTTTTCAGTGCGCGGTCCGGCGAGATCGGCCGCTGTGATCAATCCCGATGTCGGATCGAAGCTCAGGAGGTACCTTTGGAAAGCTCTCTTGAAGTCCTTCATATTTGCGCGGATCTAGCTTTTGTTGATTTTTGAAGTGGCTATTGGACAGTTCCCGAAATCTCAGAACAATAGAGAAATTTCCTAAGAATTGCCTTTGACCTAGGGGTAGACCTCAGATTCAGGCTTCGAGCTCTTCATGAAAGTTATAGAGGGGAGGGAAAGGAAAACAGAAATATATTTTGTGAAAGGTTTTGTTGAGATTTGGGTGGGGAAATGTATTTTAGACTGGCGGGTGGTCGGATCTGGATAGCAGGGGACTAAACAGATCTTGGGAAGAAGATTGAATTTCTAAAACTAGATGGAGGCCTGTGAAAATTCCACGAAAAATTGGGGATGCAGAGGAAGGTGGAGAGAACTTCCGATAAATTTGGGAGCTCTTGGACAAATCAAGAAGTGGTCCGAAGATTGGAAACTCAGGGCGGGTGGAAATCAAACTGAAAACAGACAGATCTGGAAGGAGAAGTTGGACGAAAATGGGAAATTATCATACGAGCTTTGGATGCCAAATAGATTTTTATGAGAGGTGGTGGGAACCTCTGGAACACCCCCTGAAAATTTCAGCTCAAGAGGAGCTCATGGTTAAGAGCAGAAAATCGTGGAGTGGAACTCTATCTTGGGTGGATAGAACACCGGTGACGATGGTGGTGGTGCGATGGCGGCACATGGTGGCGGCGGCGATCACCGGAACTGATAGGGAGGCTTCACACCTCAAGAACACAGCCTTCCCAGCTGCAAAGGGGAGGGGGAGGAGAGAGGAGGAGGGCGCACCAGGCTGCTCCAAGAATTTCTTCCAATGCAAATGCATTAATTCCTCATAAATGGGAAATACAAGGCATTTATATGAAATGCCAAAAGACTCAAATTACCCCTAGATCTAGGGTTTGGGGGAATAAAAAAAGAGATAGAACTAATTAGTTCTAATACATATTTTAGCAAAAATAAAAATGGTGATAGTGAGAGGGGGCGCCCCCTTGACTATGGGGTTAAGGTTGGTGGCCAACCTTGACATTTAAGTCCATTTGTCCCCCACTTGGCCCACTCTTATAGAAGCCCACAATTGACATGTTGACTGACCCCACATGGGCCGTAGGGATGAGGTTGATGAATGGGAGGAGGGGTGGGGGCCCGTGGGACCCGGGTGGTCCCATTTTACATATAAACCCTTATTACAATCCAAATTACAAACCGAATAAAACTAAATAACACACATGACACACAAATAAAGTCCAAATAAATGTGATAAAGGCCGAGACTCAAGGGGGAGTCTCCAGACTGTCTCCGAGCCAGATGGACACCGACGTGGCTCGGGTGGTGCTCCGCGTACGGTACCGGTGGCTCGGCGTATCGTGCTTCTCGATCGCTCGGGTGTCCGCACCATTGGCTTAGGTTGAAGTACTCGCATCCTAAGTTTTCTTGAATCTGGCTCCTCTCTAATTCCAAGTGTCGACCCCAAGGGTCCACCCCTTGTGTCCAGACTTCTGTCCAGCTGTCTTGGTATTTATCCTTAAGACAATTTGACTTCTTGTTGATATATGCTCCTGGCTGCTAAGAAAGCATCATCTCTCTCAGCATTGGTAATCAGGTCTCATCATGTATTTGGTTTGATTGAATTTCCTACTTCCATGCATTGCATAGAAAACATTAAAAACCTAAAAAACTAGAAAACCTAAAAAGTTTGAAAACCCTGAAAACCAACAATTTGGTTTCAAACTGCTCTCAATGGCTAATCAAACTACTCTCTGATTACATCTTCTTCCTCTATCCAAATGTCTTGCATATATCTATCTCTCATGATTCGGTCTATGTTGCCTTGATGTGTCTTCATGGTCTTCCATTCTAATTTATGTGCCTTGTTTATGCCAAGCCAAGGGACCCAACAACTGGTATCAAGGGACCCTACAATCCCAAGGGACCCAACCATGTGCTCAACTGACGTTTGCATCTGTCTTGATACTTGACATGCTGCCTCTCATGTTATCCATCTTTGTTGCTTGCTGAGTGAAATGTTTCTTAAACTTTTGATCTCATGCTACTCCATGTGCTCATAATTCTGATTTTGAAATTGGCTTTTATCTATGTCCTCTTTGCTAATGGCAAAGGGGGAGAAGTTTTGATGAGTCATCGTCCAGTTTATGATTTCATTATTTAATTGACTCATAATGACCGCATACTTGCCATCATCAAAAAGGGGAAGAATGTTGGACGTGTGTGGAACATGCTTGATTCTATTATTTTGATGATGTCCAACTATGACTCATTGTGAGTCTCATTTGCATTTGATGATGTCAACACTTGTATAGTTCAGGTCAAAGTTTGTAGCAGTGTGAAGACATCATGCAAGGATGTCAATTGATGGTTGCACAGAATCGAGGTAACTGGTTGCACTAAAAGCAAGGCAGGTGATGAAAAGCTAAAATACTGTTAGCATGCACAAAAACTAAGAAAGAGTTGGCAAAAGAAAGAAAAATCAAAGTGTAGTAGAACTCTGCTAAAAACTTCAAGGTCAAGAAAGCTGCATCGACCCTATGACTTAGCTGCATCAATGCCTTGGCTCACAAAGGGAGAAATGCCCAAACGGGCTTGAATCTGCATTGACCCAATCGCCTAGTTGCGTTGACGCAATTAAGCAAGGCTGAACACCAAACAGTGGCTATGGCTATTGAGGATCACAAGGGTGACAAATGCCTCCTAAGGGTAAAAAATGCCTCTTAGGGGTAACTAATAGACAAATAATGGTGACAAATAGATAATAGCCATGTCAAGTGGCCCGTGAGTGAAGGTTGTGTCAACTCAATGCCCTCATTGCATCGACGCCATCAAAGGTCAGCTCGCCATCCACTGCAGGACTCATGAAGGCCGTGTCAACGCCATCAATGCAAGCTTGCCAGTAGCTGCAGAACCTTTGATGGTTGTGCCAATGCAACACTCCTCTTTGTCAAGGCAATCAACGGCAGCACGCTAGAATCTGAAGACACGTGAAAGCTACGTGAACGCCCTTCGTCTACTGCATCGACGCATAACATGCCCTTCGTCAAGCACTTCACTGAAGTGTCGACCAAAGGAGTTGACTCTTCTTTTTCCAGGTTCTGTTTGGGAGCAGCTCAGCCAGCTGCGTCGACCCTGTGCTCTCAGGGCGTTGACGCAAGGGGTCTTCCAGAAGCCATTTAAAAGGCTATTCTCAACAGGTGCGTCAACGCATGGGTGAACTGCGTCAACGTGTTGTGTCCCTAGTTTTGATGTTGGCTAACTATGAATCAGTGTGATTAAGTCTCTTTTTATTGGAATTAAATTTGTATCATTCATCTAACAGTTTATGTCTTTCAGGAGCCAAATGAGTACTTAAGCCTATCAGAAGCTTTGATTCAGGTTCATAAAGCTTGTGGAGTTGACTCCATATGCAAATGGAGTTGAAGCTATTAAGGTTGCCTCGTTATGGCTAAGGCAGACAAATAGCTGGCTAAGGCAGACAAATAGCTGGCTAAGACAGTCAAATAACTCCTCAAGGCTGACAAATAACTCATTCAAGGATATAAGTATTGATTCAAGTCTGTTTGGAAGTCAAGCCATGAAGAGAAGGCAATGTCAAAGTCAACGCCCAAAATACCTCAAGTCCAGCGTGTTCCAGGTCAATGCAAAGCATAAAATAGAAAAAGAACAAGTTTTGAAGAAGAAGAGACGATTCTACTTCAGCCAACAAAACAAAGAAGACAAAGTCAAGCGTGACGGCTAACACCGCATAGTGATGGCAAATAGGTCATCAGTGGTGACAAATAGACGGTAAGACTGGCAAATGCTTCCTAATGGTGTAAAGTGGACAACAAAAGGAAATGCTTGAAAAGTGTAGAAGGAGAGTCGACGCAAGTTGCATGAAGTGTCGACTCCTGTCACATGAGCTAAGGTGGTAAACAAAGGCGACGATGAGCGAGCGATTAGGGTGACAATTAGCTTGTTATGAGTGACAAATAGCTGGTTAGCAGTGACAAATAACTCTCTAACGGTAACAAATAGCTCATGGCAGTGGAACGTGAAGAAGCTCAAGTTTGTTTGAAGGATTTAATAGTGTATAGGACTCGTAACTCTACCAACATGGATCTGATTCTTTTCTAATCATCAAACGACACTAATTAAACTCATATAAGATCAAGTAATGGGATTTATTTCTAGTTCTACTGATTTACGGTGGGATCAACCTACATAAGCGTCTGAAGAGATTAAACTACTATATTTACAGGTGACAGAGTTTGATCAGGAATCTGTCAAAGAGTCCTTTTTGTCGTAGCTATCTTCGCAAGTCTCTATACCTTGCGAAGAGAGAGTGCTTATAAAAATGAAGAGAAAAGTCAAAGAGAAAAAAAAAGAATAGAAGAAGAAAGAAAGAATAAGGGCGTGCACTCAGGAAGAACCAGAGTGAGTTCGTGTGTCTACAAGGAGAAGGCAAACTCAAGCAACGTCAAAGGAATTGTTGTCGGCACTTGAATGTTCAAACGTGAAGTGAAGAATTGAAGTGCAACGACATCAACTGATAACACAGATCACATATACTACTTTGGGATAGAATTTCTCTAAACATGTTCTATGTTTCAGAGTGTTTTTATACTTTTCTTCTTTTCGTTTATTTGGTTCGCCAAGAACTATCGTAGAAGTGCAAGCTGTGAGTCAACGGTCTTAAGAGAATGTGTTCTCTTCTTAAGCTGTGGATCAGCGGAGTGTAGTTGGGTTGTTTCCCAACGTTAACTGCTTGGCACTAGTTGAATCCTCACTTGGTTGAGTGAGGGGTGGATGTAGGCGCAACCATCTTATAGAGACCTGCGAAGTTGAAGCCTCACTTTGATGGTTACGTGTTTCAGACGTAGCTGCAGACTTAAAAATCCTTGTCTTCTTGGTGTGGTGTGTGTTTTTATATCTCTCTGCGTATCTTTGAAACGCTAGGTGCTATCTAGGACCGAGTACATATAATTCTATGTATTCCGTGCATTAGCTTCATATCTATACTATTTGAAAAGTTTAAAAAGGGGGCAGATCTATTCAACCCCCCCTTCTAGATCAGCCTCTCGACACCCAACACGTGGTATCAGAGCTTGGTTCTCTTATGTGTGGTTTAAACAACCCGGAGAGACTAGGTGCGATGGAGGCTAAAGGTTATATGGCTGATGGACATTCAGTGAACCCCCCGCCCCCCCGTTCTTTGATGGCACTAACTATGCATATTAGAAAACTCATATATAGGTCTTCCTGAGAGCCCAAGATCATGAGACCTGGAAGGTGGTGAGCCGTGGACCATATAAGCTACCAGCTGATGAAGACAACTGGACTAGAGAGCAGATACAAAAGTCCAACCTCAACTGGGGAGCTATGAACATCATGGAATGTTCTCTCCATCCGATAGAATTCTCTAGAGTCTCCTCATGTGCTACTGCTAAGGAGATGTGGAAAAGACTAGAGGTAATTTATGAAGGTACCTCTGAGGTAAGGGAGACTAAAGCAAATATTCTAATATCTGAATATGAAATGTTTAAAATGAAAACTGATGAATCAATTTCAGAGATGTATGCTAGACTGACTCAATTGACCAACAGTTTAAAAAGCCTGGGAAAAACTTATTCTAAACAGGAACTGGTGAGAACAATCTTACGGTCTTTGACATTAGTATGGCATACAAAAGCAACAGTTATTGAAGACTTGCGCCATCTGTCCACCATGACAGTTGATGAACTCATAGGGTCTCTAGTGACATATGAGTTAAATCTCAAAAGGAAGGAAGAAGAAGTCAAGAAGAAAAAACCAGTTGCATTGAAAGCAAGCCCTGGTGATCTAGAATCTTCAAATGATAGTGAGTCGTCTAGCACAGAAGAAGAGACTTGAGTTTGCCATGCTTACTAGAAAATTCAGAAAGTTCCTAATAAGAGAACATAAGGGCCTGAATGAAAGAAGGGCACCGGTAAGTAGAACTTCCAAGTTTAAATCAAATCATGTTAAAAAGTCTGAAAAAATTGTCTATTACAATTACAGGAAGCCTGGACATGTCAAGTTTGAATGTCCAGAAGCAATTAAGAAAAGAAATTCCAATTGGAATGGAAAAAGACCCGAAGCCATGATTAGCACTTGGAGTGATGAAGAATAAGAGGAAGAGGTAGAAACATCTGCTGAAGAAAGTGATGGCAAGATCTTGTTGTGACCCCTCTATGTTGATGATGTAGACAATATGTTTTAATTCATTGGCAACAGCTTGTTTTGATTGATTGGCAACTGTTATTATTTTGATGAAACTGTTCTTATCAGGTTGTCTGTGTATATATATTGTTATGCACATACTCACAGGTCTACACAGTGCATTGCAGCATAAACATAGAATTTATACCCTTCCTTCTGTAGTCTGGACAGCAGTGGGTCGACCCTCCTCTCTGATGGGTCGACGCCCCCAGAGTGAAGTCTATACACTGTCTGTCTGTCGTGTGTCTCATGCAGTGTCTTAGGCGTTTTGGTAAAGTCTATACAGTGCAGCTCACACGAACACTCAAGTCCATACATCGTGAAGTCTACACAGTGTGGCACCCAATGTCTATACATTGCTCATTCGTTCATTCAGCATTGTCAAGTCTACACATTGGTCGATGCCAAGTCTGTACAGCGAGCATCTCATTGATGAAGTCTGTACAACGGTCTTCAGCAAGTCTGAACATCGTCTGTCTCTGTTAGCAGGCATTGGGCAAAGTCCATACATCGGACTGTTATAGCAAGTCTGTACATTGTCCGTCTTAGTTAGCATTCTATACATCGGGGTGAAGTCTGTACATCCAACTGTTCAGCTTCGAAGTCTGTACACTCATCAGTGTTCTTCCAAGTCTGTACATTGGAAGTTTCACCTACGTTTCCCTTCAAGTCTATACATCGGTAGTTTTACCATCGTTTCCATTGAAGTCTATACACTGATTGCTTTACCGTCGTTTCACTTGAAGTCTATACTCTCGACTGCCTTGTCTTGATCAAGTCTATACAGAGCTTCTGTGCTCAAGTCTGTGCAGCCTTTCACTTGGAAAGTCTATACATCGTGAAGTCTTCACACTGGCCTTTGAATGAAGTCTATACATTGTTCAAGCTTCCAAGTCTGCACATTGGGCCTTCAAGCCTTTGAAGTCCATACATTGGAATGTGCTTCGCAAAGTCCATACATTGGACTGTGCTCGTAAAGTCTATACTTCCTCCCGTTCAGATTTCCAAGTCTATACAATGTTGTTTAGTGGAAGTCTGTACAGCTGTTGGGTTGCCAAAGTCCATACATTGTGAACGTCATAGCCTGTACAAACTTTGCCTTGTTTAGGTCTGTACATCGTTCTTCTGTTTTGGCAAGTCCATACATTGAATGTCTATACACTCAACTCCTCACATTTCAGAAGTCTGTACATCCTTCAATGCACTGCATGCATCGTTCGTGAAGTCTATACATTGAGTGAAGTCTATACAGCGCCCATTTCTCTTAGAGTCTCATGCATATCTGAAGTCTGTACATTGCATTTCGACTCACAACGTCTTTACACTTGATGTCCTTACATCGTCAGTTGACTGTCATGTTTTCATATTGCCTAAGTCTGTACAACGGCTGCTTCACATATGAAGTCTGTACAGCGGATGCTTCACATAGATGAAGTCTATACATTGAGCAGAGTCTGTACACTACATTCGAATTCACAAGTCCATACAATGTAGTCTATACAATGCAGTCTATAGAATGCAGTTCAACTTATAAGTCTATACAGAGTTCTTCACTTAATCTGATAATCCTATAATCTGTCTGACAGGGATCTGCTACTGAGATTGCTAACATGGCTCGTGATCCCAGGAGGACGAGGCGATCAGGTGCTGCCACGTGGATGGAATTGCCTCGGTTCTGGCGAATTCTCTGGGTGGGAAATGTGGAAGACACGCGCCCTCATCCACCTGCTGATAGTATAAATAGAAGTCTTCATCTTCTGTTGAAGGCTGATCGAAGTGTGGCAACTCTATATAGTGAGACTAATCTGAGACAGCTGAGAGCCATCGAGATCCAGAGTGAAGAAAAGGAGAGAAGAAGAAAGTGAGAAGAAATGAGTTGAGAGAGTGATATGAGAGCTTGTGAATCAGCGTCTTGGTCCAGATACCAGAGCTGATATTTCTCACTTTGAGCTACAGTCGTTTTGATGTTCTTCCATTCGATTGTGTTTTTCTTGCTTTTCAGTCTTGTTATTTTTCCTTTGAAAACTCTTGTTCGATCAAGCTGTTAGTCAGCGGTGTCAAGCTGTGAGGCAGCGGTGTGCAGAGGTGATACCTCTGGTTGGCTAAGCTGTAATGCCCAGCAGAGCAAGCTGTGAAGCTCAGCTGTTGCAGAGGGTGTTCCTCTGGTCGAGATAAGCTGTAAGCCCCAGCCGTTGTTGGCAAGCTGTAGTGCCCAGCAGATTGAAGCTGTGTATCAACAGTAATCCACATTCGAGTTGAATGTGGGGTGGACGTAGGTCGGATTGACCGAACCACCTAAAAGTCTTTGTGCCTCTCGTGTATTTGCTTGTCTATTTAACAGATCTCGTTTCCATCATTCGGTGCTTTGATTGTGGTTGTCCAGTGTTCTTTTAATTCCGCATTTGAATCTAGGCATAAATTTTTAATTAGCTTGTTGATCTATTCACCCCCCCCCTCTAGATCCACATTCTGTGGTAAAAGAGCCTTCCATTTAACTCTAACACTTGGTATCAGAGCTAGACTCTTCTACAGGGACTTACCACCCGAAGAGGATAAGCACAGATGGACGGAAGAGGGATGATAGCTGAAGGACAGTCCACATCCAAGCCCCCGTACTTCGATGGAACCAACTACACATACTGGAAGAACCGTATGCAGGTATTCTTAAGAGCTAAAGACTATGAAATCTGGAAGGTGGTTAGCAAGGGACCTTTCGAGCTGTCCCCTAATGAAGATGTATGGACCAAGGAGGAAATTAGAAGGTCCACGCTCAACTGGAGTGCAATCAATGCAATCCAATGTTCCCTGCATCCCACAGAGTTCTCACGAATATCTGCCTGCTCCTCAGCGAAGGAAATGTGGGATGCACTTGAAGTCATCTACGAGGGGACTTCACAAGTCAGAGAGACCAAGACTAATCTACTGGTTTCAGAATACGAGGCTTTCAAGATGAAGCCTAATGAGACAATCAAAGAAATGTATGCTCGGTTGACTATTATCACAAATGGTCTCAGAGGTTTCGGGAAGAAGTATTCTGAGTATGATATAGTCAGGAAGATTTTGAGATCCTTGACTCCAATTTGGCACACAAAGGCCACCGTTATGGAAGAGTCAAGAGATATACACAATACAAGGGCAGATGAGCTTATCGGATCTCTAATGGCATATGAGATGAATCTGCCGAAGATAGAGGAGGCTGATAGAAAGAGGAAGCCAATAGCTCTGAAGGCTGGTGCTAGCAAATCCAGTCGATCCAGCCCCAACGGATCATCAACTGAAGAGAGCTTGTCTGAAGAAGAAATGGCAAATGATGATATGGCTATGATTACTAGGGAATTCCGGCATTTTCTCAAGAAAGAAGGAAGAAGATTCAGCCGAAGAAATCCCAGTGGTGGCCGCCGAGACACAAGGTACAAATCAAACCCTGTAAAGAAAGCTGAGACTAATGTTTGCTATCAATGCAGGAAGGCTGGTCACTTCAAAGCTGAATGTCCGACAAATCAGAACCTCAAGGACAAGCCCAAGAAAAAGAACACAAGAGGGAAAGCTATGGTGAGTACCTGGAGTGATGAGGATGAGGGATCCTTGAGCAACACTTCGGACAGTGAAGTTGAAGCTGAGAAGCCAATCTATCTCATGGCAACCAGCTTAGAAGATAGAGAGGAAGAATCTGATGAGGTATCTTCTCGTTTTGAAAACTTTACTATTGCTGATTGGATGGATGCTTATAATGAACTTGCTGATAGAGTAGATGATGTCAGAAAAGAAAATAGGCATCTACGAAGAAAAATTAACATCATGCAAAATGATACTTCATTGTCTGATAAAATTGCATGCTTAGAGAATGAGAATAGTAAGCTGAAACTCACATGTTCTGAATTTAAAGAAATCAAGAAAGAACTGAAAATCTCTAAGGAAGAAAATGTGAGATTAGACAATGAAATTGATGCATGGAAATTGAAAATTCAGAATTATGAAAGTGAGATAAAAATTACCTCTGAAAAATATGAAGCTGTCCTCAATGTAAATAATGAATTGAAAAAGTCTATTGATGAAATTCAGAAAGACAATGAGGATAAGCTGAAAACCATTTAGAAAATGACCTAAGGATCTGAAAATTTAAATGTTCTATTGGGGTCGAAGGTGAATTTCAGGCGAGAGGGCCTAGGATTTAACTCCAGTGCAACTAAGAGCTTTGGAATGAAAACTATTTCCTTCGTTGCACAAAAGGAGAGAGGACCTCTGATTAACATGAATTATAATAATGCTGTGAACACTAATGTGAATCTGAAAAAGCCCAATGCAGAGGAGAAGGGCAAACAGAAAGTTGGTGAGCCTAGTAGAATTAGCACTTCCAAACCTAGCTCTAGTGCTCAACCGAAGGCTAGGGGTTAGCCTGCTCAAGTAAATAAGCCCCATGTTAATGCCAAAAAGTCTTCACTACCACCATCACAGAAAAAGACCCAACAAAAACCTATGAACATGTCAGCAGGGTCAAGAGTGCAGGGAAGACAAAATGCTTTCAGGAATCAGCCCAACAAATTCAATCAACCTAGAGTCCAGTCCTACTACCCCACACAGTCAATCTATCCTAATGGGTTTGGGTGGACTAGAACTGAAGGGATGCATACAGGGTATGTTAAACAACCTACACAATTTTACAGACCTTATGTCAGAAATTGGGGTAATGGGTATGGTAGTCGAACAACCAGGAACTTCCAATCCTACAGCCAACCCAAATATTACCCTGATCAAAACTTTATGAATGCTACTTGGCCGAAGCATTGGCACAATAACAACAATTCTGTGAATAACTTTGTTGGTGCAAATAAAAGGAAGAACAATAAAAATAAGAGAAGAAATGACAGAAGGAAATCTGCAAAATCCACTGAACAAAGTTCTTTTAAACAAATATGGATTCCCAAAGTCATGCTTTCTTTCTTTACTTGCACTGCATCTGCATTGGAGCCCAATCAGTCTTGGGTTCCAAACTCTTTGCCCTAATTGTGTGTGCAGGTATGCCTGGCATCCAAGAGCAACTTGTGGTATTTGGACAGTGGCTGCTCCAGGCATATGATAGGAGATAAGGCCAAGTTCTGCATGCTGACTGAAAAGCTAGGAGGCCTTGTCACCTTTGGAAGCAACACAAAGGGTAGGATCATTGGATCAGGTAAGGTAGGTAAGTGTTCCACCTGCTGCATTGATGATGTTATGCTGGTTGAAGGGTTAGCTTATAATTTACTCAGTATTAGCCAGTTGTGTGATAAGGAACATAAAGTTTTATTTGATTCTCAATGTTGTAAGGTTTTTGAACCTGATTCTGATATTGTTAAATTTTCTGGAAAAAGAATAAATAACACATAAATGATAGATTTAGATGATAATCAGAATTCTAACCTATGTCTAACTGCCAGTAGAGAAGATTTAGCATTTTTATGGCATCGTAGGTTAGGCCATGCGAGTTATACTATTTTGCATAAACTAAACAGGCATAGAATGGTTAGAGGACTCCCTGAAGTCTCTTTTAAAAAGGAAAATAATTTTGTAATGCATGCATTCCGTCCAAGTTGACTAGAAAATCATTCAAATCTAGGACAGAAAACCTATCCACTAAACCTTATGAACTGATACACATGGACCTATTTGGGCCAACCAGGTCTGTCAGTTTATCAGGGAAGAGGTATGGGTTTATCTTAGTAGATGATTTTTCTAGGTATACTTTGGTATTTTTTCTGTCACATAAGAATGATGCATTCTCAGAATTTCAAGAGTTCTGTATAAGAATAAATCAGAAAATTGAAAATATTTTGACTGATCATGGAGGTGAGTTTGAAAACTCACACTTTGAAGAATTTTGCAGGTCAAATGGGATTCATCATAAGTTCTCCTCACCCAGGACACCTGAGCAGAATGGTGTTGTTGAGAGGAGAAATAGAACTCTAGTGGAGATGGGCCGAACTCTCTTAGTTGAAGGTCAACTGCCAAGAAAATTCTGGGCTGAAGCAGTCAACACAGCCTGTTATGTAATTAACAGGGCAATGGTAAGACCTTCCACCCAGAAAACCCCTTATGAGATTTTGAGAGGTAAGAAACCTTCAAACGCCCACTTCAAGTTCTTTGGTTGTAAATGTTTTATACATATAAATGACAAGAGGGACCTTGATAAATTTGAGCCAAAAGGTGAACCAGGAATCTTCCTCGGTTATTCTGAAAACACTCGGGCTTATAGAGTATTCAATTTAAACTCAAAAATTGTTGAAGAATCTCCACACATTATCTTTGATGAATCCTTGATGGAAACTAACCATGGTCATTGCAGGAATGAAGATGGGAACATTTTAAAAGATGACAACTCTGCAGACCAGTCTGATGGGGAGGAAGAAAAAGAAGAACAGAATGAAGAAGAATCTGAAGTTCAGGGGGAGGTAAGTGAAATTCCTGAAACTCAGATTGTTAATATCAGATATCTTAAAGATCACCCTGTGAATAATGTCATTGGCAATCTGAATGATCCCCCTAGGACTAGAGGTCACTTCTGAATTCAGGATGAATTAAATACATATGCTCTTGTCTCTCAAATTGAACCTAAGTCCATTGACTGTGCCCTCAAGGATGTGCATTGGACTAATGCCATGCATAAGGAGCCTAATCAGTTCGACAGGAACAAGGTGTGGCACTTGGTCCCACCTCTTGATCATGGAACAGTCATAGGGACTAAGTGGGTATTCAGGAATAAATCTGATGAATTAGAGAATATTGTTAAAAATAAAGCAAGACTTGTTGCTCAGGGGTATAACCAGGAGTTTGGTATTGATTTTGAAGAGTCATTTGCCCCTAGAGCCAGATTAGAAGATGTTAGGATTTTATTGGCTTATGCATGCTCCCTAGGAATAATCCTCCAGCAGATGGATGTAAAATCTGCATTCTTGAATGGGGAAATTAGTGAGGAGGTCTATGTAAGACAGCCCCCTGGGTTTGAATGTCTAGATTTCCCTAATCATGTTTACAAATTAAATAAAGCTCTCTATGGTCTTAAGCAAGCTCCCAAAGCTTCGTATGACAGGTTGAGCAAGTTCCTTACTGATTAAAATTTCACTAGAGGAGTAGTTGATCAGACCTTGTTTACAAAGGTGAGTCATTCTGACATTCTTATTGTACAAATTTATGTGGATGACATTATTTTTGGGTCAACTAACCCCAAATTGTGTGAGGAATTTTCTAAAACAATGGCTAATGAGTTTGAAATGGGCTCAATGGGTGAGCTCAAATTATTTCTTGGACTGCAGGTTACACAAACAAAGGATGGAATGTTTATCACTCAGTCCAAGTACACAAGGGATCTACTCAAGAAATACAAGATGGACAACCTCAATGAGATAGCTGCTCCAATGGGTACCTCTACAAGCTTGGATGAAGACACTAAAGGTAAACCTATTGATCAAAAGCTATACAGAGGTATGATCGGATCCCTTCTCTACTTAACATCATCTAGGCCTGATATTCAATTTGCTGTAGGATTATGTGCTAGGTTTCAGGCCAGTCCTAAAGAAACTCATCTTAAAGCAGTAAAAAGGATTTTTAGATATCTACTAGGCACCCAAGAGCTAGGATTATGGTATCCTGCTAGGTGTGAGTTAGAGCTTCTAGCTTACACTGATGCTGATTATGCTGGGTGTCGAGTAGATAGAAAAAGCACTAGTGGCTATTGTCAATTCCTTGGTGGCTGTCTAGTATCTTGGGCATCTAAGAGGCAACACACTGTAGCCTTCTCTACAGCTGAGGCTGAATATGTTGCAGCTGGTAATTATGCTGCCCAAGTACTATGGATCAAGCACCAACTAGATGGTTATTAGATAAAACTGGAATGCATTCTAATTTTATGTGATAATACTACTGCCATATGCCTTGCTAAAAATCCTGTTCACCATTCAAGAACTAAGCATATAGAGATAAAACATTTGAGAGATGCTGTGAATAAAAAGGAAATCGAACTAAACTTCATTGAAACAGACAAACAAATAGCTGATATCTTTACTAAGCCACTTGGAAATGAAAAGTTTAAATTTCTTAGAAGAGAACTTGGCTTGTGTAAGTTTCAGCATGATGAATAAAATTTTCAGCTGTTTTCAATACAATCTGATTTGGACCTACATCGATGGACTGTATAAAACTTTGTGAAGGTTGATTGGTGCAACAGACTCATGATCATGCATGACACTCATATTGTTTTCTCATGATCATCACTGCATATCATTTAGTCAGTAATGTGTCTAAAATAACATGCATATAGAACTGTTTTACACTATATTTCTCTGCATAACCCTGGTGGTCACATTGCATGATAGTACAGTCTGAATAAGCATGAACTCCAAAAATCATTTGATCAGTCATCTTTTGCAAAAATTACATGCATATAGACAGGGGGAGTCTTGTCAGAATTTCAAGGTGAACTACTGCGTCGACACTGCTATACTGTGGCGTTGACGCAGTGAACTAGATCTGTGAATGTTTCTGTTTCATTATTCTGATGAGTTGACGCTACAATAGCGTGGAGTCGACGCACTGACACTATCTCAGTGTCTTATACTGTTGCCTCTTCAACTGATGCGTAGACACCTTGAACTCCCTACGTCGACGCTGTCTATTCAATCCTTGACTCTGAATGATTAAGTCTGACAGTATGGCAATCTTTTAATCAGTTCTAATATTAAGCAATAGAAAACAGACCTCCTCCCTCATAAGAACTGTAATTGCTTAAAGACTGATTTAATGGTTTAAATTTTATAATCTTTAGAGTTGAAAGACTACAATCAGTAAATAAGGATGCTGAAAATTGATAAAGCTCTCAACCCTTATCTTAATTCATGTCAGACAAAACCAATTATATCTGAAATCTGAAAACTCATCTGAAATCATGTTAGAGAAGCTAAGTATTTGTATTGTCCTTAAACAAGTCATTCTGAAACAAATAAAGGACAGCTAAGAAAGATATTTGAAAATATTGAAAATAAATTGCAAAATAGCATTGGCAGAGCAATGTCTGGTAAATCATTGAGAAACTGAGTGATCCATCAAAGAAGTGGAAAACACTCATGTCATGAGGTGTATCAGCTATCTCTGTATAAAATGATCAAAACAGTAGGGTGGTTTCATTGAGTACTTGAGGGTAACTGGCATCTGATAAACTTGTACCCTCACACAAAAAGATGTAAATCACTTATATTGAGTTTGATCATAGCAGAATGGTCCATCATGTTGAGTATCTAGGGGTATTAGCATCTGATAAACGTATACCCTTAAGCAAAAAAAAAGATAAATGGTACCTGACTGCCCGAAATGATCTCATATGGATAAATGCTGTTCATTCAAAAATAATATCATGAATGTCAATTTGTTTAGTTTTAATACATGACTTGGTATCTCTCAATTAGTTTTGTTGAGTATATGACAGTAAGATATTTTTGAAACTGACTCTCTCATGCAAATGTGATTCTGGTTTATTGTTTTATCTTGCACAGCTACCCTATCCAATGAATGTAGTGCATGAACTCTTATTTTTATAACCTTTAAAACAGAACCTCACTTTCTAAGCTGTTTCATAATTCATATGACAGAAGGTTCTGTGTTTTAGCCGCTTAATTTCTGAACTACTTGCTAAAGAATGCCAGTCAGCTGAGTCTTCTTGTTCCTTCCATTGAATCTTATTTCCCTCCTCTTTGTTGATGGCAAAGGGGGAGAATATATTGTCTACTTGTTGAGTTCATTCCAAGGAAGTGTTTGCATCATGTCTATGGCATAGAGGGAGATGTTGTGAGCAGAAAGTTGTGTTCATGCAGAGAGTTGTGTTCATGTCTCAGCATGTCATTCATAGCACCTGCATGACAAATCTGAAAAACAAAACATGTCCTTCATCAAAAATGCATCTGCACAACAGGATGTTGCTACTCTATATTATAGTGTGTTGCCATCATCAAAAAGGGGGAGATTGTTGCGACCCCTCTGTGTTGATGATGTTGACAATATGTTTTAATTCATTGGCAACAGCTTGTTTTGATTGATTGGCAACTGTTATTATTTTGATGAAACTGTTCTTATCAGGTTGTCTATGTATATATATTATTATGCACATACTCACAGGTCTACACAGTGCATTGCAGCATAAACATAGAATTTATACCCTTCCTTGTGTAGTCTGGACAGCAATGGGTCGACCCTCCTCTCTGATGGGTCGACGCCCCCAGAGTGAAGTGTATACACTGTCTGTCTGTCGTGTGTCTCATGCAGTGTCTTAGGCATTTTGGTAAAGTCTATACAGTGCAGCTCACATGAACACTCAAGTCCATACATCGTGAAGTCTGCACAGTGTGGCACCCAATGTATATACATTGCTCATTCGTTCATTCAGCATTGTCAAGTCTACACATTGGTCGATGCCAAGTCTGTACAGCGAGCGTCTCATTGATGAAGTCTGTACAACGGTCTTCAGCAAGTCTGAACATCGTCTGTCTCTATTAGCAGGCATTGGGCAAAGTCCATACATCGTCTGTCTCTATTAGCAGGCATTGGGCAAAGTCCATACATCGGACTGTTACAGCAAGTCTGTACATTGTCCGTCTCAGTTAGTGTTCTATACATCGGGGTGAAGTCTGTACATCCAACTGTTCATCTTCGAAGTCTATACACTCATTAGTGTTCTTCCAAGTCTGTACATTGGAAGTTTCACCTACGTTTCCCTTCAAGTCTATACATTGGTAGTTTTACCATCGTTTCCATTGAAGTCTATACACTGATTGCTTTACCGTCGTTTCACTTGAAGTCTATACTCTGGACTGTCTTGTCTTGTTCAAGTCTATACAGAGCTTCTGTGCTCAAGTCTGTACAGCCTTTCACTTGGAAAGTCTATACATCGTAAAGTCTTCACACTTGCCTTTGAATGAAGTCTATACATTGGTTCAAGCTTCCAAGTCTGCACATTGGGCCTTCAAGCCTTTGAAGTCCATACATTGGAATGTGCTTCGCAAAGTCCATACATTGGACTGTGCTCGTAAAGTCTATACTTCCTCCCGTTCAGATTTCCAAGTCTATACAACGTTGTTTAGTGGAAGTCTATATAGCCGTTGGGTTGCCAAAGTCCATACATTGTGAACGTCATAGCCTGTACAGACTTTGCCTTGTTTAGGTCTGTACATCGTTCTTCTGTTTTGGCAAGTCCATACATTGAATGTCTATACACTCAACTCCTTCACATTTCAGGAAGTCTGTACATCCTTCAATGCACTGCATGCATCGTTCGTGAAGTCTATACAACGCCCATTTCTCTTAGAGTCTCATGCATATCTGAAGTCTGTACATTGCATTTCGACTCACAACGTCTTCACACTTGAAGTCCTTACATCGTCAGTTGACTATCATGTTTTTATATTGCCTAAGTCTGTACAACGGCTGCTTCACATATGAAGTCTGTACAGTGGATGCTTCACATAGATGAAGTCTATACATTGAGCAGAGTCTGTACACTGCATTCGAATTCACATGTCCATACAATGCAGTCTATACAATGCAGTTCATCTTATAAGTCTGTACAGAGTTCTTCACATAATCTGATAATCCTGTAATCTGTCTGACAGGGATCTGCTACTGAGATTGCTGACATGGCTCGTGATTCCAGGAGGACGAGGCGATCAGGTGCTGTCACATGGATGGAATTACCTCGGTTCTGGCGAATTCTCTGGGCGGGAAATGTGGAAGACACGCTCCCTCATCCACCTGCTGATAGTATAAATAGAAGTCTTCATCTTCTGTTGAAGGCTGATCGAAGTGTGGGAAGTCTATATAGTGAGACAAATCTGAGACAGTAGAGAGCCATCGAGATCCAGAGTGAAGAAAAGGAGAGAAGAAGAAAGTGACAAGAAATGAGTTGAGAGAGTGATATGAGAGCTTGTGAATCAGCGTCTTGGTCCAGATACCAGAGCTGATATTGCTCACTTTGAGCTACAGTCATTTTGATGTTCTTCCATTCGATTGTGTTTTTCTTGCTTTTCAGTCTTGTTATTTTTCCTTTGAAAACTCTTGTTCGATCAAGCTGTTAGTCAGCGGTGTCAAGCTGTGAGGCAGCGGTGTGCAGAGGTGATACCTCTGGTTGGCTAAGCTGTAATGCCCAGCAGAGCAAGCTGTGAAGCTCAGCTGTTGCAGAGGGTGTTCCTCTGGTCGGGATAAGCTGTAAGCGCCAGCCGTTGTTGGCAAGCTGTAGTGCCCAGCAGATTGAAGCTGTGTATCAGCAGTAATCCACATTCGAGTTGAATGTGGGGTGGACGTAGGTCGGATTGACCGAAACACCTAAAAGTCTTTATGCCTCTCGTGTGTTTGCTTGTCTGTTTAGCAGATCTTGTTTCCATCATTCGGTGCTTTGATTGTGGTTGTCCAGTGTTCTTTTAATTCCGCATTTGAATCTAGGCATAAATTTTTAATTAGCCTGTTGATCTATTCACCCCCCCTCTAGATCCACATTTTGTGGTGAAAGAGCCTTCCATTTAACTCCAACAGATCTGTCTCATGGCAGATGAAAGCCATGAGGGTGATGAGGTAACCTCTTCTTTTGAACACTTTACTATGAGTGATTAGGAGGAAGCATATTCAGAATTACTAGATAAATGTGATGATTTCATAAAAGAAAATATAGCACTAAAGAAAAAGATAAACAACTTTGTGCATGACACCTCACTGAAAGATAAAAATGCTTCCCTCGAAATAGAAATTTTAGATCTAAGAAAAATGGTGGACGAGTTAGAAAACAACAAATTAGATTCAAAAATTGTGATGAAAGAAAATGGATTCCCTAAAAACACAATTGATGAACTAAAAATAAGAATGCAGGAGTATGAAGATGAGTGCAACTTGGCATGTGACAAGTATGAAGCTATAAAAGGAGCCAATGAAGAATTACAAAAAGAACTTGAAAAGTTGAGAAAAGAAAATGAAGATAAACTGACCACCTTAGAAAAAATTGCTAGTGGCAGAGATAACCTAGATGCCCTTCTTGGAACTAAAATGAACTTAAACAAAGAAGGTCTAGGTTTTCAACCCACTAAGAAGAAGGAAATTGGCCTAAAAACAATCACATTTGTCACTGACACATCTTCTAAGACTTCAACCTCTCAATCTAACTCAACTGAAAATCCACCTGACACCATCCAACAAGAGTGCAATCCTAAAAGTCCAGAAAATCAAAGGGCCAAGGGCAAAGAGATGGTTAACTACTTTCCTATTCAAAAATAATACAAAATACCCAGTAAGTCAACCCACAGACCACGTACAAGTAGCCCAAAGCAAGATAGACCCTAGACTGGTTGACACAACTTCAATAGTAAGTCGACACAAAGGCCAACCAGAAACCCTGCATGGACTAGACAGCCATGGTAGGAAGGCCATAGCTATCCTAGCAGGTACTCTCAGTTCTCTCAACAGACCTACCCTGTTCGATCCAATGCTTGGAAAGCTCAGCCCCATCTTCCTGAAATGATCAATCATCAGAATCCTCCTTAGACCCAGTAGTGGAAACCAAAGCAGCCACTAAGACAATGGGCTCCTACCCCCACAAATCCCATGAAGGCAAGATATCCTGCAACTAACAAAGTGGGTAACCTGAAAAATAACTTTAAGGAAACTAATAAACGCACACACAGAACCCAATTCTGGATACCTAAAGAACTAATATCTTGTTTAACAGAATTGAAAGGCAGGATGGGACCCAAATGCACTTGGGTTCCAAAATTTTTGGTTTTATCTATTTTGTACAGGAATGCCTTGCAGCCGTACATAACATGTGGTATCTATACAGTGGCTGCTCAAGGCACATAATTGTTGATAGAGTGAAATTCTATCGGCTGGTTGAAAAAGAGGGTGGACATGTCATGTTTGGAGGAAATAACAAAGGGAAGATACTTGGAACAGGTAAAATAGGTAAGCATACCTACAATTCAATTGAGAATGTTCTGCTTGTTGAAGGCCTAGAATATAATCTCTTGAACATTAGCCAGTTGTGTAACAAAGGGCATAAGGTAATTTTTAACTCACAAACATGCAGAATCATGGAGCCTAATTCTGAAACAGTAAAATTCACTGGTAAGAGAGTTAACAATGTCTACATGGTAGACTTGGATGATTTTGCACACAACAACCTATGCCTTACTGCTAAGAAGGATGACCTGGTGTCACTATGGCATCGCAGACTAGGTCATGCTAGTTATAATGTCATGCACAAACTGGTTAAGCACAACATGGTAAGAGGCCTACCTGAAATCTCATTCAAACACAACACTAAAATCTTTGTTGCATGCTCCCAAGGTAAACAAACTAGAAAATCTTTTAAGAGCAGAATAGAAAATCAATCAACCAAACCACTAGAACTGGTTCATATGGACCTATTTGGACCTACTCGGACGGCTAGTCTAAGTGGGAAAAGATATGGTTTTATTTTAGTGGATGATTTTTCTAGATTTACTTGGGTATTATTTCTATCTCATAAAAGTGATGCCTTTATGGAGTTTCAGGCTTTCTTCAAAAGAATAAAGTAGGATGGTAAGTTCCAACTTTGCACTATCTTGTCAGATCATGGTGGAGAGTTTGAAAATTCTGACTTAGATGACTTTTGCAGCAATCAAGGGATAAACCATAGGTTCTCAGCTCCAAGAACCCCTGAGCAAAATGGAGTGGTTGAAAGAAGGAACATGACATTGGTTGAAATGGCAAAAACCATGCTAATTGAAAGCCATCTGTCTAGAAAATTCTGGGCTGAAGCTGTCTATACAACATGTCACATTATAAACCGCGCCATGGTAAGGAACCATCCCTTGCTCATTTCAAGGTCTTTGGAGCAAAATGTTTCATATATAATAATGACAAAAAGGTCTTGGATAAATTTGAACCCAAGAGTGATACATGTATCTTTCTTGGTTATTATGACCGCTCTAGGGCATATAGAGTCTTTAACATTAAAGATCAAACTGTGGAAGAGTCTCCACATGTCTCTTTTGATGAAACAAAATTTGAAACTGACAAAAGAATGCCTTACATGAAACAAGATGATGAGGAATTGTTGTATCCAAAGGAGGAGCAAGAATAGCAAAATGAGGAAGAAGAGCCAACCAGGGACATAGATGAGTCAAGTAATCAATGAAACAACTCTGGAAATGAAGGTAACGATGCTTCAAACATCAGAGTTCTCAAAGATCATCCATTAGATAAAATAATTGGTAGCATGCATGATCCCCCTAGAATAAGGTCTCAGTTAAGAATTCTTGAAGAAGTAGTTCAGCTACCCTTTGTTTCTCAGATTGAACCTAAAAATATTGATGAAGCTCTAAAAGATGAGAATTGGATAAATGCCATGCATGAAGAGTTAAATCAATTTGAAAGGAACAAGGTATGGAATTTAGTTCCAAGACCCACGACCCAATCTGTCATTGGTACAAGGTGGGTTTTAAGAAACAAACTAACTGAAGAAGGTAAAGTTGTGAGAAACAAAGCTAGACTAGTAGCCAAGGGGTACAATCAAGAATTTGGCATTGACTTTGAAGAGTCTTTTGCCCCTGTAGCTAGGCTAGAGGCCATCAGGATTCTATTTGCATTTGCATGTTCCTATGGTATAAAACTGTAGCAAATGGATGTAAAGAGTGCGTTCCTCGATGGACTAATCAAGGAGGAAGTGTATATTGAACAACCTCTTGATTTTGAATCTTCAGAACTCCCTGACCATGTTTTTAAGCTAGATAAGGCTCTTTATGGATTAAAGTAGGCTCCACGTGCGTGGTATGATAGGTTAAGCAACTTCCTCACAGGTAAAGGGTTTACAAGAGGTAAGGTTGACCAAACCTTGTTTTCAAAAATGGAGAAAGATGACATTCTCATTGCACAAGTCTATGTTGATGATATTGTATTTGGTTCAACAAAATCTGACATGTGTAAGGAATTTGATGAATTGATGACAAGTGAGTTTGAGATGGGTCTAATGGGTGAACTGCAGTTCTTTCTTGTATTGCAGGTTAATTAGACTCCAGATGGGTGCTTCATAAGCCAGACTAAGTACATTGAAGAGCTACTAAAGAAGTACAAGATGGAGAATGTGAAAATAATAGTAACTCCAATGGGCACAAATGCAAGCTTAGATGCAGACAAGAAAGGTAAAATGGTAGATTCAAAGACCTTTTGAGGTATGATCGGATCCCTACTTTACCTTACTTAATTAGACCAGACATATAATTCAGTGTGTGCCTATGTGCTAGATTTCAAGCAAGTCCTTGAGAGTCACATATGAGTGCAGTAAAGCGTATCTTTAGATATCTTGTTGGTACCCATGATGTGGGGGTTCCCTAGATATTGTGAGTTTAATCTTGTCTCTTATATATTTTGATGTTGACTATGATGGATGCAAATTGGACAGAAAGAGCACAGGTGGCTATTGCCAATTTTTGGGTCGGTGTTGGATATCTTGGGCATCTAAGAAACAACACTCAGTTGCTCTCTCTACTGCAGAGGTAGAACATGTTGCTGCAGGGACCTGTGGCACCCAAGTGTTGTGGATCAAAAATCATCTCCAAGACTACCAAGTGGATCTTGAATGCATCCCAATTTTGTGTGATAACAATAGTACTATCAATTTGACCAAAAATCTCATTCAACACTTTAGGACTAAGCATATTCAAATTATGCATCATTTTCTCATAGATTAAGTCATTAAAAAGAGCATTGAATTTCACTTCATTGAAACTAAAAAATAGCTTGCTGACATTTTCACCAAGTCTCTCTTCAATGAAAGATTCTCTTCTCATAGAAGAGAGCATGGACTATGTAGGCTACATGAAAAATCTGAGTGAAATAATCTGCATTTCTTTTATTGTGATTGTCAGTTATCTGGTCTTTGCATAGCTTGCTTGTAGTATCATCCTATACATGTGTTCATTGCATTTAACTGAATGTATATAAAACGGTGACTTGTGGAAGGGCAAGCTTTATCTGTCTGGAAGCAATCACTAAGCGTGAGTGCACAACTCCGCTAGGTACCATTTAGTCATCCCAGCATGTAAGTTTATGAACCATGTTTTAGTAAATAATGCATTTGTCATGGTGTGTCTCATAATAAGACATGTATAGACTGAGGGGGAGTTTGTGAAGGTGTCTATCTCCTATTAGAACTACCCTTAGTGATCATTAGTCACTTCAAACTTCATTGTTGTCCTCTCCTAAGACTAACCAATCTGCATTGATTCAGGGGGAGTTAAAATACTCATTTCTATCTAAAAGACTATATATTTTCTTGAAAGGTCCCCTATGAAAATTCATGGTTTAATGAATATAATCATTCAACTCTGGGATTAAGCATCTTGAAAAGGAAGAGTTTTGCTTATGGAACAGCCTTAAAACAACTTGATGAGTTATACTTATGCTCCTTTCTAACAATCTGAATGTGAGAGTAAAGACGCTATTCTGAGTAAAAATTTAATTACAGTAGTGATTTTAAACAATGCTACTCCATCTGATCAAAGAAATAAAAACACCCTGTGTTATGAAAATCTTTGTAGAGCAATGGATATGACTGTTGAGAAACCAGACTCCATTGCCTTGAAGTGATGAAGACTGTGTCATGATGCATTCTAGCTAACTCCGCTAGCAAATTAAAGAAAAAATCAATAAGGGTAGAGCAATAACTACACTTGCCGAGAAACTACATTCCTTCACCAAGGAAGTGATGGAGTATGTATGTCATGAAGTACGTAGTTATCTCTGTAGAAAGAGGATGATGAGTTGTGCTAAGTAACCGGGGATTCTGGTAATGAAGAAATTTGTCTCCTCGAGTCAAAAGTCATACTACATCTTACTATTCCACCTTTTTAACACAAAAAAAGGAAAAAGGGTGTCCTACAAAAATTTACTGATGTTAAAAGTTGATTAATCTCACTGCTTGTTAAAAAAAATTTGGAAGTGCCTTGTGTAGTAAATTTGAAGGAATTGGGCTAAATATACACTTGAAGAGCTGTTTTAACTCTATTCTATATGTTACATTCAATCTTTTTCAATTTTGCCTCACTTCTTGGATTACAATGATAAATCCTGAGCCACCGATTTCTTCTGGGAGACTTTCTTTTTATAAAAGTCTTTGCATGGAAAGTGAGCTTTTTTCATTTTAAACTCCTTGAATTATTGTGTTGGTTAATCCTCCTAGGTAGTATTTTGGTGATGTCAAAGGGGGAGAGAGAGTCATGTGTGAGGAGAGAGAGTCATGTGTGAGAAGAGCATGTTCATGAGAGAGAGTCTCATATGTTGCATTGGTTTGCATTGGCATTGCTGGCTGCATTATTTATCATTGGCATTACCCGCTGCATTATTTATTATTCACTATGTAGTTGCATCTGCATTTGGATATCTGCATCTGCAAGCGTCAAGCATTTGGTTTTGTTTGATTCTGGTGCTTAAGCATTGAAGAAAATAAAGTTTTACTGTTAGATAATTGCAATTGTGAAAATCTCTGGTTGATGAAAGACTTGATGCTACTTAAAGAAAATGACTCATAGTTGCCACCATCAAATTGGGGGAGAATGTTGTGTCCCTAGTTTTGATGTTAACTGACTATAAATCATTGTGATTAAGTCTCTTTTTATTGGAATTAAATTTGTATAATTCATCTAACAATTTATGTTTTTCAAGAGCTAAATGAGTACTTAAGCCTATCAGAAGCTTTGATTCAGGTTCATAAAGCTTGTGGAGTTGACTCCATATGCAAATGGAGTTGAAGCTATTAAGGTTGCCCCGCTGTGGCGAAGGCAGACAAATAGCTGGCTAAGGCAGATAAATAGGTAGCTAAGGTAGTCAAAAAACTCCTCAAGGCCGACCAATAACTCGTTCAAGGCTACAAGTATTGATTCAGGTTTGTTTGGAAGTCAAACCATGAAGAGAAGGCAATGTCAAAGTCAACGCCCAAAATACCTCAAGTCTAGCGTGTTCTAATTCAACGCAAAGCATAAAATAGAAAAAGAACAAGTTTTGAAGAAGAAGAGACGATTCTACTTTAGCCAACAAAATAAAGAAGGCAAAGTCAAGCGCGACGGCTAACAATGCATAGTGGTGACAAATAGGTCATCAGTGGTGACAAATAGATGGTAAGGCTGACAAATTCCTTCCTAACGGTGTAAAATGGACAACAGAAGGAAATGCTTGAAAAGAGTAGAAGGACAGTCGACGCAAGTTGCGAGAATAGTCGACTCCAGTCACGTGAGCTAAGAAGCTAAACAAAGGTGACGGCGAGCGAGCGATAAGGGTGACAAATAGTCGATTAGCAGTGACAAATAACTCTCTAACGGTAACAAAGAGCTCATGGCAATGAAATATGAAGAAGCTCAAGTTCGTTTGAAGGATTTAACCATGTATAGGATTCTTAACTCCACCAACACAGATTGATCTCAAATCCTTTAAATAATTGACAATTCAACTGTAATTCTTTGAGAACACTGCTCCTGGATTTACTGAGGGGGAGACTCATTTGAGACAATTCCATATATAAAAAGATAGAATATAAAAAGATTTAGCTGGAAAGATAGGTCAGGCCTATCTGGAAGGTTAATCCTTGCGTGAGTAGATCCTTGGATCCAATCTCCGCCAAGTATTGTTTCTAGTTTTGATTCTATTTACCAGCTCACCTTGAAATCCAACTTTCTTCATTGACATTCATGTCAATTCTGTCTCAAGCTGGTATGTCACTGATTTCAAATTACTAAACTCATTGAACGTTGATCTTTGGCAAACATTGAACATCTGCATTGCTCCCAGATCACTGATTCCATATGATTCTCAAAACCCTCTAAATCAATTGTTTTGTTGAATAATTGGTATCAAACTTCATTTGCTGCTGATGAAAACTTCTGAATGTTTCTTGAATTTTTTGAAAAAAAACTTGAAATTCACTTTTCTGCTCTCTACACAAAATGTATTGAAATCACTGGTCATGTGTTTGGAATTCCTGCCATTCCTATTACTGTTTCTGAACTATTTGAATTTCAGGGAAAATGTCAATCTATGTACCTTGCTCATAAATCTGAAAAACCAATTCAATGAGGAATCTTCTATTATAGAGATTTATGAATGTCTGAAAGATCAAATTGGTCTAAATTTAATGTATTCATTTAGGTTGGTTATAAATGCCTTGAAAATATCTGAATCAACTTTAATAAACCTTAACCAACTGGTTCATGTTAAGACTTGTCAAATCTTCTGAAATCTGAAAAAATTGAAATCATGACTTTATTTGGTTGAAATACATGAAATCTGTATTGTTTTTAAACATCTAAACTTTCTAAAAATGTCCAAGGGTCAAATCTGGTAAATCTTGCAAGAGCAATGACTTTGGTCACTGAGAAACACATGTCCAAAGGACTGTGCATGTCATGAGGTGTCTTAGTTAACTCTGCTTAAAATCATTGAAAAATAGACAGAGCAATGGCCGACACACTGAGAAACATATCTCACTCATCAAAGAAATGAGAAAAGGTATGTCATGAGGTGAAAAGTTAACTCTATTTAATTTTAAAGCATGACTGTTAGTCACACTAAGTACTTAGAGATATTGGCGTCTAAACAACGTACATCCTTGAGCTATAAGGTGTGTACTGAACTAAATTGCTCGTAAGATTTAATAGTAAAAGTTATCCACTTGATTAAATGAAAAATCTGAAAAAGAATGCAAAGGATAAATTGCTGTAGCCCTTGATTAAATCAAATGGTTTCATGATTGTTTAACCTCAATACTTATGAGTGTAATTTCTAAATAAGTCATTGAAATTGATTGAGTAAGATGAAGGGGGGTTAATCAAGATGTTAATATGAGTTTTTGGTTCATTTTTATTAAATCTTGATTTCAGATATGAGTACAGTACTTTATTGTCAAACCATGTATACATCATCTTAAACCATGCAGTTCAATAAAGTTCATTCATAAATCTTTATAATGGGAGACTCTGAAAAATGTCCTATATTTGGATTTATGAAATTGGTATATTCTTTTGAAAATCTTACTGAATGTGTTTAATTCTCATTGTTCTTGAGACTTTCTGAATGTGCTTAATTCTTATTGCTCTCATTTGATCTCACTGTCTGAATGTGTTTCATCTGATTGTCTGTGACCTACTTCAATTGACTGTTAAATCTGATTGTCCAACCTTTGTCCAATCATTGAAATTAATCTGACTTGATTGTCCAATCTGAATGTCCTTGTGGTTCACTACTCATTCATTTCATTAGACTCCATCTGCTCTGAAGATACAAAGAAGTATCTGTTCAGGGGAAGTTTCTTGTCAGTGAATCATATTGCATACTAATTCATAAAGGGGGTGATTGTTGTCAAAGGGGGAGATTGTTGTCAGCATCCTTCATGTTCCCTTCTTTTTGCTATTGTCAAGCGGGGAGAATTTTTGTGAGTCGTTGATTGGCTATTCTGAGGTTTGACTATGGATTGGTTATTTCTGCCTGTTGGTATATTCTCTGTTGGCATAGTCATGTTGGTATATTCTCTGTTGGCATAGTCTAAGCCACTCCATGTTCATACTGGCATGATCATCATGATGAATTAATGCAATGACTCATAATATTGCCATCATCAAAAAGGGGGAGATTGTTGTCCCTGTGATTTTGAAGTTTTGATGATGACAAATATTATGACTTAGTATATATTCTTGATGACACAATGTTGATGGCTTTATTACTAAATTTCACCATCTCTATATAGTAGTATGAAATATGTGTCAGGACATGATCTAAATGGCTTAGAATAATGAATATTCAAAAAGGGGGATGAACAGTCAACGCTGATAACTAAAAGTCAACGCCAGGTAAGGTCAATGCACACTTCAACCTGAAGAATATAGGTTAGTGCATATACCTTAAACTCTGTGCTCATGTGTTAATTTAGTTCATAAGGTTGATGCTAGTTCTGCATGCAGCATCTAAGGTCAATGCATCTTACTGTTCACGCATTAAGAAGGTCAATGCATGTTAAGGTCATTGATAGCTAAGGTCATGTTAGTATGTTTGTATATTAGATAAGGTCGATGTTAGTATGTTGATATAACTAACTAAGGTTGATGTTAGTATGTTTATATACTAACGGAGGTCAATGTTAGTATATGTGTTCACTAACTAAGGTAGATGCTAGTATGCTTATATACTAACTAGGGTCGGTGCTAGTGTCATACATACTGCATTCATAGGTCGGTGCATGTCTCACGCATATAGAAGTCAGAGCATGGATTACATAAAGGTCAGTGTAGGTTTAGGTGCCAAAGGCTCAAGGTCGGTGCACATTTCAGCTATTTACACATAAGGTCGGTGCACATGTTATGTGGCTGCACATAGGGTCTGAGCTCGTTTTGGTTCATGGCATCAAATGTCCGTGCATATTGCATATAGATGTCTGTATACTCTTTGCCAAATGCATAAAGGTCGGTGCATTGATTGTCTCATGCATATATATATATATATGTCAGTGCATGTTTTTGTCAAGGGATATACATGGTCGGTGCATGTTTATGTCTAAGGCATATACACGGTCGGTGCATCTTTTCGCTCAGGCATATATACATAAGGTCGGTGCATACTTCTTCAGTATGTATATCAAGTCGGTGCATGTTTCTGTCGGTGCATGTTTCTATTAACTACATATATGGTCGGTGCATTATTTCTGTCTCTTCGTTAACAAGGTTGGTGCACACTTTGATAGAGTGCATTGTCAAGGACGTTGCATACTTTGCATATACCACATTAGGTCTATGCATGTTTTAGTCTTATGCCATCTTAGGTCTGTGCACATTGATAAATGGCTAACTTCTGATGAAATGCATGTGCAGCAACTAACAGGATTAAAAAGGGCACGTGATCCAAGGCAGATGCGTCCAGAGAAATCTGCCATGTGGATTGCTCAGCAAAACCCTCCAGAAATCACTTGGCGGGAACGAGGCCTCCACATGCCCATTGCGTGAGCCCGTGGGGCCCCTGGCCTGAAAAATATATAAAAGCATTCTACTGCGATCGAAGATAACTGATGAGAAGATTGAAAAGATCAGAAGAAGAGAATTCAGAGAGCAGCAGGAATAGGGAGAAAAAGAAAAGAGAGAGAGCGTGAGCTGCAGAGAGAAGAAATCTGAGAGAGTAGCAGAGAGAAGAAAAGTTTGAGACTTAGAGTTACAGAAAGAGCAGTAGAGCCTAGAGCGATTGAGAGAAGAATTCTGAAAGAAGAGAAAAAGTGAGACAGAAAGAGAAGGAGAAGAAGAAGAAGAAGAAGAAGAAGAAGAAGAGGGAGACTGTGAGATTGAGAAGACCTGGTCCACTGGATTTTGGATTAGATCCAAACCAATTTGCTTATGCGTGAGCATTGTGATTTATTTTCATTGTCAGCTTTCCGATGCTGAATAATTTGGTTTTTCGTTTTTATTTTTCATACTCCTTGTAAGCTGTGTATCTGCGGAGGCTAAGCTGTAAGGTCTAGCGGCGGAGGTGAATTCCTCTGGATAGCTAAGCTGTAATGCTCAGCGGTCGGCGAAGCTATAATGCCCAGCGGTTGGCAAGCTATGAGGCCCAGCTGACGCAAGCTGTGATGCACAACGGTTTGTAGGCAAGTTATGAGGCCCAGCGGTTTCAAGCTATCAGTCAGCAGTAAGCCTCACTCCAAACGTGGACGTAGGCAGACTGTTGTCTGGCCGAACCACCTAAAAATCCTGTGAGCAATGGTTTGCGTTGGTGTGATTGTTCCTTATCTTCTTTCTCCTTCACAGGTTATATTTACCATCCATTGGAGCCTATTTACTCAATTCGATATCCGACTTGCTTGAGCCTGAACGCTATGGATTATATCTTATCGCTCGCTGATCATGTGTTAGCATGATAAGTGTTTGCCCACTGGTTCAATAGAAACCTTCATTTCTAGGCATCTTCGATGGTGATATTTTCAATCGTTTCTTAGAGTGTGTTTATAGTTTAATTGGGCGATATTTCTAAAGATCCATTCACCCCCCCCCCCTCTGGATCTATTTCCGCGTACCACATGTCCTAACAACTTATTTATAAAGAAAGTACTCCCGGCGTAATACGACGCCAGTAGCATCATACCCTATGGTTTATAGTATGTTTCGACAATCAGTCGAGGGGACTAGCATAGAGCCCTTGGACACAATCAGTGCCCGAACTGCATCTTCACGTATAAATCAAGCTACTTCCATGAGTATAACAATAAAGTACGGTCAATAATGTAACAAGTTCAAACTATAGTGTCATGATAGCAAATACCAAGGTAAGAATGCTTCTAGTAAGAACATGAGAGTTCAAAGATTTGAGTTAGAACTAGGTTATGCTATGAAGAAAATTCGATAGCATAACGGCATATTCCTTTCTTCCATAAGTTATAAATATCTTAATTGACAAGTGTTAAGTTCCAAGCATTCATCAGACCGTCTAGAACTTAAAAAAAACCCAATCCAAAGGTCAAATCTCATGTTAGATAGGCTCAGGGATAAAGCGATCATTTACTAGACCGTTTCATGCAGAAAGTGGTCAAGGTCTAGACCGTTTCATAAATAGAGTTGACGCATGAAAAAGAAGTGTCGACGTAGGGAAACTTTCTTTGCGGTCTAGTGAATGGCCGCTTGGGATCTTTTAGCGATCTGGTGAATGGCCGCTAATAGAATCTGGCAGTCTTCCATAGGGCCGCTATGGTCCAGAACACATAAAACACTTGTAAGTGCTTTCTAGACAATTGGGCTTTATGGGTACAACCAGCTCGACGTCCTAGTGGGAATCCCTAGCTTGCGGAGACTTACGGAGGCCTTGAAACATAATCCCCTAGTCCAACAGAAGGAATATCAGCAGAGAGGTTCATAAGTCCAAGAGAGTGTGCCTATAAGTGCAAAGTGTAACTAATGGTCACATACCGAAGTATATGCCATGTACTTATGAAAATGACTCGTAGATAAGAAAAGACCTTGATAAAACAGTGATCAAAACTCGTCAAGTCCATGAAAATTATATTCATTAATACAAGAGTAAAAGTTTTGGTATGAAATTAACATAACTTAAAAATATGTCCATAGTGCATAAAGAACATGAAATCAACTAAGATGGTTAACTAACATAGCCAAGTATAAGGATACAATTCTTAAAACAGGGATAAGACATATTTAGCTAGGCTTACCATAAGATAAATGAGGCTACTCTGCATTATGTTTCGGGTTAACATAATTACAGAACTCAAAAAACAAAAGCGGTCACTTAAGGACCGTTTTATCTAACCAAGAGGTCTATCGTAGGGCCGCAAGGTATACGAGGCGGTCTCAGGAGGACCGTTTCTTCCTGTCTACTATAGACAACATTAAAACTGAAATATAAGCTAATCTACGGTAAATGGATGCATGGTAATCAATTAAAACATGCTTCTAAGACATGATAGAAAGACTTAAACCATGGATATGCAGGGGTTGTCGTGAATTAGACAAAAAATTTCTATTTTTATCTCAATAAGGTTAGGTTCATGCATGATAAATGAACTAGTTTTGCAGTCCCAATAAAACACAAAATACTCCACGTACAATGCATGAAAATGACTGGAAATTGAGGGCATTTACTCCTAAGACCATGTTTAAGCCATTCATGAGATAACATACATCTGATTTGGGCTTTAAACTAAAAATTTAGGGCTGGAAGTTAACCCTAGTTTCTGCTCATCCTGAACCAAACCAGCAACTTCGTGGCCTTCTAACTTTTGATTCCCTTTACCTGTGACCACGAAATTTGGAGGGTAAGAAGAGGGTACTAAAAAGGAACAAATGACTCAAAAGAACTGATATCTAATTACCTTGTTTAGTGCTTCTAATTTGTTGCTCAATCTGGCCCGATCGCACAAGTTCCTGGGTTGCTTGTACCGAACCAGCGACTTTGGACGCCTCTAACTCCTTATGGGCTTGATCTCCTACAATAAAATTCGGAGGGGAGTTAGATCTTAGTATTATGAACAAAATATTCTAAAGAACCTACCTCAAATAATGCTTCCTTACCGTAGTTCCACGTGCGCCAAACGTAAGGGTCGCTCAGGTTGAATCTTAGGATCTATTTATAGGGTTAGCTAGGGTTTTGAGAATTTCAACGAACCTAGGGTCATAATTAGGGTTTCAATTCCATCTTCAAGCATTCTAGATTAGTCTAACTAAGGGATAGCGTCGATTCTTGGTGATTAGGATGTCAAAGTTCCCATCTTTTCACATTTTCTCTCACTCATGGAACCTGAAGAGCTTTGCGGTCTCATAGCGACCGTTTCTTGCCCCAAGCGATCTCGCGATAGACCGTTTCTATCATTTGGCATCGAATTTAAAATCCTTTCAAACACTTCATCATTATTACCTTTTATTTATCCTTATTTAATGTATTTATCTAATTAATTCTGTAAATAGACCAATTTTAAACTTCTAGAATATGGGCCATATCTTTTTGGGCTTTAATTTGGGTCTTATAGGCCAATTTAAGTTAGGCTGAGCCTTTTAATGAGTATAGGGCCTTTAAATAATGTAAGTAATTCTTAATTTCTTCTTAATAGCCCATTAAGCCTTTAAAATTGCTTAGTAATTATATTTTAATTCCAAAAAAAATTCCTCGAAAAATATGGGGTGTTACACCCTCCCCCACTTAAGAGAATTTGGTCCCTAAATTTATAACATGAGTTTTTACAGAGAGTGTGTGTATGTTTTAATGTGCTAATAACTTACACTAATAATTAAGGCAATTTGAATAGGTTAGGATGGTACCTTCAATCATTTTACCTTCCTTGTCCAGCATGGCATTTAGTCAGCCTTGTCACCCGCGTCCATTGTTATCCCTCGAAGATTGTTCCTTTATAAGAGGACACATGGGCAAGCGATGCTCCAGACTTCCATATTTGAGACAAGCGTCAAGACGCTTCTAACACACTTCAGCCGAGTGTCCGAACTTTTCACAGAATGAGCAAGCCGTGGCGACTTGCGTTCCTTCTTCTTCCTTAACTCTTTTACTTTTCCCCTTGCCATTTCTATTTCTTTTTCCATTACTGCTCCCATTGCGGGACATCTTACTGTGACGGGGTTCGTCATCATCCACTTCTCTCTCTTCTTACCTATCATGTTTCGGCTCGACCTTTCTTCCCTCCCTCGGAGCTTCTCCACCTTCTCCAGGGTTCTTTCACATAGATGTGCCCGTTGGACCTTTTCTGTATAGGTGCGAATACTTTGAGACCCAAGTTGTTGAATAAATCTGGGCCTTAAACCATGCATGAATCGGTTAGCCTTTAATAGGTCTGTGCTAACCAGGTGGGGAGCATAAGGTGCTAATCGAGAGAATTGGAGCACATATTCTGCCACTGACATCATGCCTTGGGGAAGTGCCGTGAATTCCGCGGCCTTTCTCTCTTTAACGTGCTCGAGAAATACTTTGCTCTGAAGAGTGTGAGAAATACGTCACAAGTATGCGGTGTGTTTACAGGCGGGGCAAGAATAGCTTTCCACCACGTACGCGCATCTTTGTTCAATTGGAAAGTGGTGAGACAGGCTTTTTCTTGATTAGTGCATTGCATGACGTCAAATATCATGTTCATTTCGTCAATCCAATTTTCTACTTCATCTGGGTTAGAAGACCTAGAGAATCTTGGAGGATTCATGCTTTGAAAATTCCCGTGTAAATTTCCTGCGCCTGCTCGTGTGCTAGCTTGGGCCACCGTCTGTAGAGCCTGCATGAGACCCGTGATTGTTTGTTGCATCTCATCCCAGTTGACATGGTGAGCCATTTGGAGGGTGGGGCACCTGTGAAATAGAACATTATGTTACTTCCTATGGAGTGAGGGGGATTTAACCTAGAGATAATTTCTAACTAGCTATCTCATCCCGGGTTCTATCCCATTCTCTCACAGGTGGGAAATTTCTTTCCTAGTTCATAGGTATGGGTCCTTAACCTTGGACTTACCCTATGACATGACATTTTTCAAAGGAATATACCTAAGACCTATGCTCTGATACCACTTTAAATGTCACGCGTCGAGATTATGCTGCGGAAACATTCGAGAACGTGAACAGTCGGCTAGTACGCCTCAAACGAGCAATATAATAAGAGCGCTAACACATTCACACATAAGATGAATGGACATAAGGATTGATCAAAAATCTAACTTTTATTGATAATAATCATCAAATTACAATGATATTTGACTCAATTCACTGGAATCAAATAAAGGGAAAAATACATAGACTCGACTGGACTTATGACTCTACTAGGTATTCTCTCGATCTTTTAATCACTCTCGGATCCATCACTTGAGTAGGCTGAATCTGACCCGCTAGAATTTCCTAAAAAAGATTGAAAAAGTAGGGAATGAGCACACATGCTCAGTAGGTATCTTCGTATCAACATGAAGGCAATGTTTAAATAATTTACATTTTAGATCTAGAGAAGGAAAAAAATATTGACAATACGATGAAAACATGCGAATAAACTAGAGTAACGAGATATGATCAAGGTTGAGATACAAGATTGAACAAATACATAACGAGAATGTAAGTTTGGCCTTTCATGAACAAGAATATGCTTGCATGTAACGAGAACGCACTTTCACTTTTCACTTTTCATAACCATAAAGGTTATGCACTAGAATGTAATCAAGCATGTGATAATTCAATCATGAGATAGCCTCGTGAGAATTCTCGTGGATTTCACTTATTTATAAAGAAAGTACTCCTAGCGCAATGCGATGCCAGTAGCATCATACCCCATAGTTTATAGTATGTTTTTGACAATCAGCCGAGGGGACTAGCATAGAGCGCTTGGACACAATCAGTGCCCGAACTGCATCATACCCCATAGTTTATAGTAAGGTCTAGACCGTTTCATAAATAGAGTCGACGCATGAAAAAGAAGTGTCGACGTAGGGAAACTTTCTTTGCGGTCTAGTGAATGGCCGCTTGGGATCTTTTAGCGATCTGGTGAATGGCCGCTAATAGAATCTGGCAGTCTTCCATAGGGCCGCTATGGTCCAGAACACATAAAACACCGGTAAGTGCTTTCTAGATAATTGGGCTTTATGGGTACAACCAGCTCGACGTCCTAGTGAGAATCCCAGGCTTGTGGAGACTTACGGAGGCCTTGAAATATAATCCCCTAGTCCGACATAAGGAATATCTGGCGGAGAGATTCATAAGTCCAAGAGAGTGTGCCCATAAGTGCAAAGTGTAACTAATGGTCACATACCGGAGTACATGCCATGTACTTATGAAAATGACTCGTAGATGAGAAAAGACCGTGATAAAATAGCGATCAAAACTCGTCAAGTCCATGAAAATTATATTCATTAATACAAGAGTATAAGTTTTGGAATGAAATTAACATAACTTAAAATTAAGTCCAAAGTACATAAAGAACATGAAATCAACTAAGATGGTTAACTAACATAGCCAAGTATAAGAATACATTTCTTAAAATAGGGATAAGACCTATTTAGCTAGGCTTACCATAAGATAAATGAGGCTACTCTAAATTATGTTTCGGGTTAACATAATTACATAACTCAGAAAACAAAAGCGGTCACTTAAGGACCGTTTTATCTAACCAAGCGGTCTATCGTAGGGCCGCAAGGTATATCAGGCGGTCTCAGGAGGACCATTTTTTCCTGTCTACTGTAGACATCATTAAAACTGAAATATAAGCTAATCTAAGGTAAATGGATGCATGGCAATCAATTAAAACATGCTTCTAAGACATGAGAGAAGGACTTAAACCTTTGGATATGCAGGGGTTGTCGTGAATTAGATAAAAATTTTCTATTTTTATCTCAATAAGGTTAGGTTCACGCATGGTATATGAACTAGTTGCGCAGTCCCAATAAAACATAAAATACTCCACGTACAATGTATGAAAACGACTGGAAATTGAGGACTTTTACTCCTAAGACCATGTTTAAGACATTCATGAGATAACCTACCTCTGATCTGGACTTTAAACTTTAAATTTAGGGCTGAAAGTTAACCTTAGTTTCTGCTCGTCCTGAACCAAACCAGCAACTTCGTGATCTTCGAACTCTTGATTCCCTTTACCTATGACAACGAAATGTGAAGGGTAAGAAGAGGGTACTAAAAAGGAACAAATGACTCTAACGAATTGATATCTAATTACCTTGTTTAGGGGTTCTAATTTGTTGCTCAATCTGGCCTGGTCGCACAGGTTCCTGGGTTGTTTGTACTGAACCAATGACTTTGGACACCTCTAACTCCTTGTGAGTTTGATCTCCTGGAACGAAATTTGGAGGGGAGTTAGACCTTAGTATTTTGAACAAAATATTCTAAAGAATCTACCTCAAATAATGCTTCCTTACCTTAGTTCAACGCGAGCGAAACGTAAGGGTCGCTCAGGTTGAATCTTGGGATCTATTTATACGGTTAGCTAGGGTTTTGAGAATTTGAACGAACCTAGAGTCCTAATTAGGGTTTCAATTCGATCTTCAAGCATTCTAGACTCGTCTAACTAAGGGATAGCGTCGATCCTTGGTGATTAGGATGTCACAGTTCCCATCTTTTCACGTTTTCTCTCACTCACGGAACCTGAGAGCTTTGCGGTCTCATAGCAAACGTTTCTTGCCCTAAGCGGTCTCGCGATAGACCGTTTCTATCCTTTGGCGCCAAATTTTAAATCCTTTTAAACTCTTCATTATTATTATCTTCTATTTATCCTTATTTAATGTATTTATCCAATTAATTCAGTAAATAGACCAATTTTAAACTTCTAGAATATGGGCCAGATCTTTTTGGGCTTTAATTTGGGTCCTATGGGCCAATTTAAGTTAGTTTGAGCCTTTTAATGAGTATAAAGCCTTTAAATAATGTAAATAATCCTTAATTTCTTTTTAATAGCCCATTAAGCCTTTAAAATTGCTTAGTAATTAAATTTTAAATCGAAAAAAAATTCCTAAAAAAATCTAGGGTGTTACACCCTCCCCCACTTAAGAGAATTTGGTCCCCAAATTCATAACATGAGTTTTTATGAAGAGTGTGTGTATGTTTTAATTTGCTAATTACTTACACTAATAATTAAGGCAATGTGAATAGGTTAGGATGGTACCTTCAATCGTTTTACCTTCCTCGTCCAAGATGGCATTTAGTCGACCTTGTCGCCTGCGTCCATTGTTATCCCTCGAAGCTTGTTCCTTTATAAGAGGACACATGGGCAAGCGATGCTCTCGACTTCATATTTGAGACAAGCGCCAGAACGCTTCCAACACTCTTCGACTGAGTGCCCGAACTTTTCACAGAATGAGCAAGCCGTGGCGACTTGCGTTCCTTCTTCTTCTTAACTCTTTTACTTTTCCCCTTGCCATTTCCATTTCTTTTTCCATTACCGCTCCCAATGCGGGACCTCTTACTGTGACGGGTTCGTCATCATCCACTTCTCTCCCTTCTTGCCTATCATGTTTCTGGCTCGACCTTTCTTCCCTCCCTCGCAGCTTCTCTACCTTCTCTAGGCTTCTTTCACATAGATGTGCCCGTTGGACCATTTCTATATAGGTGCGAATATTTTGAGACCCAAGTTGTTGAATAAATCTGGGCCTGAAACCGTCCATGAATCGGTTAGCCTTTAATAGGTCTGTGCTAACCTAGTGGGGAGCATAAGGTGCTAATAGAGAGAATTGGAGCTCATATTCCGCCACGGACATCATGCCTGGGCGAAGTGCGGCGAATTTCGTGGCCTTTCTCTCCTTAACGTGCTCGGAGAAATACTTTGCTTGGAAGAGTGTGAGAAATCCGTCCCAAGTATACGGTGCGTTTACAAGCGGGGCAGGAATAGCTTTCCATCACGTACGCGCATCTTTGTTCAATTGGAAAGTGGCGAGATGGGCTTTTTCTTGATCAGTGCATTGCATGACGTCAAATATCCTGTTCATTTCATCAATCCAATTTCCCGCTTCATCTGGGTTAGAAGACCCAGAGAATCTTGGAGGATTCATGCTTCAAAAATTCCCGTGTAAATTTCCTACACCTGCTCGTGTGCCAGCTTGGGCCACCGTCTGCAGAGCCTGCGTGAGACCCGTGATTGTTTGTTGCATCTCATCCCATTTGACACGGTGAGCCATTTGGAGGGTGGGGCACCTGAGAAATAGAACTTTATGTTACTTCCTATGGAGTGAGGGGAGTTAACCTAGAGATAATTTCTAACTAGCTATCTCATCCTGGGTTCTATCCCATTCTCTCACAGGTGGGAAATTTCTTTCCTAGTTCATAGGTATGGGTCCTTAACCTTGGACTTACCCTATGACATGACATTTTCCAAAGGAATATACCTAAGACCTATGCTCTGATACCACTTTAACTATCACGCGTCGAGATTATACTGCGGAAACATTCGAGAACTTGAACAGTCGGCTAGTACGCCTCAAACGAGCAATATAATAAGAGTGCTAACACATTCAGACATAAGATGAATGGACATAAGGATTGATCAAAATTCTAACTTTTATTGATAATAATCATCAAATTACAATGATATTTGACTCAATTCACTGGACTCAAATAAAGGGAAAAATACACAGACTCGACTGGACTTATGACTCTACTTGGTCTTCTCTCGATCTTTTAATCACTCTCGGATCCATCACTTGAGTAGGCTGAATCTGACCCGCTAGAATTTTTTAAAAAAGATTAGAAAATTAGGGAATGAGCACCCTTGCCCAGTAGGTATCTTCGTATCAACATCAAGGCAATGTTTAAATAATTAACATTTTAGTTCTACAGAAGGAAAAAAATCTTGACAATACGATGAAAACATGAGAATAAACTAGAGTAACGAGATATGATCAAGGTTGAGATGCAAGATTTGTTGGGTTCGGTGCAGTATTCAGAGGGGGGGTGAATGAATATAGCCCTTATAAAACTTTCGCCCAAAATAAGATTTCGCTCTCTTGACAGATTAAAACACTCACAATAAAACTTAACAATTCATCTACTGAACCTATAAGCAAACAGTTGGAGCGCCCCTATGCATTCATCTAGCGGAAGCACAATTGTACAAAAGAAACCACAATGCAATAGGATTTTTTAGGTGGTTCGGTCCAGCAGACCTACATCCACCCCACACTCAACCCGAGTGTGGCTTACTGCTGACTCACAGCTTGAACCGCTGGGCATCACAGCTTGCCTACAATCCGCTGGGCAACACAGCTTGCCGTCCGAGGAATCCTCCTCGCCCGCTGAGCCTCACAGCTTGCTGTCCAAAGGATGCACCTCTGCAAACCGCTGGGGATTACAACTTACCCGTCCAGAGGAGTCCACCTCTGCAGTCGCTGGCTAACAGCTTGAAGAAAGTATAAAATGAAAACAGAAAATGATGCAGCAATGAAAAGCTGAAACAATGAAGCACAAATACTGTAGCTCTCGAAGGAGCAGATCTGGCTTGGATTTGATCCAAAAGCAAGACAAAGACTATCTCTCTCTCTTTCTCAGCTCGAGCTCTCTATCTCACTCTTTCTCTTCTTTATCTTCTGCTCTTCTTCTCTTTCTCTTCTCTTCCTCTTTCTTTTTCCTTTTCTTCTCTTTTGCTGGATCGAAGGGCTCTCTGCTTCTGCTCTTCTTCTCTTTCTCTTCTCTTCCTCTTTCTTTTTCCTTTTCTTCTCTTTTGCTGGATCGAAGGGCTCTCATCTTCTGCTCTTCTAGTTCAACTCACAAGCTTCGATCTCACTTCTCTTGATGAAGAAGACTTGCATATATAGCAGCAGCACCAGCACCAGCAGCCAGGGCGTATGTTCTCCACATTTCCCGCCCATGACTTTTGGCCATGTGTCGTCTTCCTGTCAGCCCTTCCAACCTCGGATCACGTGCCCTTCATTAAGCTTCATGAGTAGAGCACCTGTCAGACAAACGAGAACACTTATCATGTTAAGTATAAACCCTATACAGACTTTAAGGAAGCAATGCATTGTATAGACTTTATGATGCTGAACAAGGCAGAGCTCTGTACATACTTGCTGATCGGGGGATCGACCCATCTGGAAGGGGGTCGACCCATCAGCTCAAAGCTAATGCAATGTACAGACTATACCCAAAGTATGGACTTCATATATGTGAAGCTATGCGATGTACATACTTCCTATATGAGGGAGCAGTGTATAGACTTGCTGTGAAGAACAGCAATGTGTAGACTTGGATGAGAACAATGCATGAACAAAGTGTATAGACTTAGAAGTCTAAAGGGGCGTCGACTCATCTAATCAGGGGGTCGACCCATTGATGCATGAATGAAATATACTTCCAATGTGTAGACTTTGGACTTGCCATGATGTGTAGACTTGGAGCTCAAAAGCCACGATGTACAGACTTCGTGAGACTTTAATGAAGACAGATGATGTATAGACTTCATGACTGAGGCACGATGCAGACTCGTCCAATGTATACACTTGCTCAATGTTCAATCTTCACGAATGATGTACAGACTACCAATGTGTAGACTTTGAGTCTGTAAAGCAAGCGTTGTACAGACTATGCAATCATGACACTGGGCGATGTATAGACTTACACTATCGGATGTGTAGACTTCATGAGAATGTAGCAGCCAGTGTATAGACTTCATGCAATGCAATGCAGATGAATGTATAGACTTCATGCAATGCAATGCAGACCAATGTACAGACTTTGGCGAAGCAAAGGCTGTACAGACTTCAACCAATAGAAGCACGATGTATAGACTTGATGAAATGATGTATGCAATGCACTGGACAATGTATAGACTTCATACATGAAGCTACACGATGTATAGACTTGATGAAATGCATTGAGCACATGAGAAAGTCTGTACAAACTTTATAGTGCTAAGACGATGTACAGACTTCATGCCAAGAGAAACTATGTACACACTAGATCAAAGCAAAGCAGTTGACTGTATGGACTTCCAGTGTCTAGACATGCCAAAGATAACTGGACGATGTACAGACTTGAACAAGGTAAAGTCTGTACTGACTTGGAAGTTCACAGTGTGTAGACTTTGGCAAGGCAACGTCGCTAAAGCAACCACTGTATAGACTTGCTGAACAGAGCGTAGGTAAAAGTCCCAATGTATAGACTTGGAAGTGCAACGTAGGAAAAGATGCCAATGTACAGACTTTGGCAAAGCAGCGATGTACAGACTTGCACAGTTCCAGCTAGAGGATGTATAGACTTTACCCAATAGTCCAATGTACAGACTTCGTCTCGTGAAAGCTACAGTGATGTATAGACTTGGAAGCAAATGAGAAGCCAATGTACAGACTTGCCACCGACCAATGTATAGACTTGGTGGAAGGCATGCAATGTACAGACTTCACGATGAAGGCATGAACAGTCCGATGTATAGACTTCATGAACGAGACGCTGAAGTCTGTATAGACTTTAACACTGAATGAGACGTTGGCTGAAACAATAGGCTGTACAGACTTTAGATGCGTGAGACGCAAGTTGAGACAATGCAGTGTACAGACTTCATGCATGCAGACGTTGAACTACAGAATGTGCAGACTTTGCCAACAATCAACAATGCAGTGTATAGACTTGGCCAATGCAGCGTTGTATAGACTTCAAGTCAGAATGCACAATGTGTGGACTTGACCAATGTTCAGACTTTATGTAATGCATGCACAAGATGATCAAGACTAAGTATGTACAGACTTTGAGAGACGGTGCATTGAGATGCAACTTGAGACGCATGGTTGTACAGACTTCGACTTCAATGCATAGACTTTGAATGCTTGAGAGACGATGCATGAGACGCAAATTAAGACGCTGGACTTTGTACAGACTTGAGCGATGTATGGGCTTAGCTTCGTGCAAGCTACAGTCCAATGTATGGACTTTGAAGTTCAACTGGTGAGTGTACAGACTTCACCAATGAGACGCTCACTGTACAGACTTTGTCTGTGACACATCCAATGTATCGACTTAGCCATGTATGGACTTAACTGCTCGCACCAGCAATGTATAGACTTGGTAGCATGAACTGTGCACATGAATGTACAGACTCTAAGGCATGAGCAAATGCAATGTACAGACATGCAAAACTGGGGAAATGCAATGTATGCTGGAACACATTAATGCAATCTATTCAAACAGAATAATGCATTCAAAACATCATTTCATCATCATTCATGTTGCTATCATATGCAGAATGCTCAAGGATCTCAAGGATAAAGGATGCACAGAAATGCACTCACTTTGTTGCTATCATCAAAACAAAATAGCATTGCTATCATCAAATCAACATAGCACATGCTTGTGCCTAAGGGGCACAACATTCTCCCCCTTTTTGATGATGGCAACAAAGTGACAGTAAGTCACCAAGATTTTCTCCCCCTTTGACATAATCAAAAAGAGAAAAACAGTATAAACATGAGTGCAACATGGCAGTATGCATGCAAATTCCCTTAGAGCACCTCATTCTCCCCCTGAATGTATGACTCCCCCTGAACTAGTTTTCCCCCTAAATAATTGCTCCCCCTTTGAGAAGGAATATGGACAGATATACAAAGGTAGAGAAGGTAGGAGGGTCACTTGACAATAGCATAAGCATTGGTTCAGAAAGGGAGCATGATTATAAACAACTGTTAAAGTATAAGAATCAGCAATATACAATTTTGACAAAAATTCAGGTTTAACAGTGATAAATCTAGAGTAAAACAGCTGACTCCTGAAAACGAGTTTTAGATTCCATTTATAGCAATGAATCTGAGGCACATGGTTTTAATAGAGAAGTCAGAAATAATACCCTTTTGTGATTAAACATGGAAGATCAAGAAAGGCAACTTGAATATGTATTGAGAAAAACAGTTTTCACTCAATGACTTTTGATTTTCAAAGGGTTACAGCAGATTAATTTTTCACTTTTTAATTTTTCAGAAACTAAGCTAAGTGAATAGACCAGTGGCATTTATGTTGTTGACATTAGGTGTACACCTTGATCAGAGGCAGGTACCCCCAGTTACTAGGCATAAACTACTAGATCTATTTCAGATCAAAACCTACAAGGGACTATCTTCACCTTTGACATTAAGGGCACACCTTGATCAGAGGCCAGTGCCCCCAGTTACTTGGTGAGGACTCCCCCTATAGATTTGACCCTATGAACAGAGTTAGCTTGAAGCACTTCATGACATGTGAGTTCTCCTGCTTCTTTGGAAGAGATCATAGTTTCTCAGCGCAATCTGCCATTGCTCTGTCACAATGTTCAGTTCTTTACATTAATGTTCTTATTTACTGCTGCCCTTATTTCTTTTAGAGTGATTGTTTAAAAAACATTACATACTCTTATTCACCTGTTCTAGACATTTCCAGTTTACCATTTTCAGGTATTAAAAAAAACTTTTTCTATTTTAATCATGAGACAAAGTTTAAGAGCTATAAAAGTTTTCTTTTATCTCAAATTCTGAAGGCAGACACTTAACTCTTCAATTTATAATGGTTAAACCTTTAGTTCCTTTCAATTTGTAACAGTGATTCTTATAAATGAACAATTATAATAACCATAACTCAATTCACTAAACCAGAGGCAATACTGTTGTTCAGTGAAGGTTAGGGAAATGATAGCAATAGGCATTATGGTCCAAAAGCAACTGATGTCAAAGAATATGAATGAATTAAATGGGGACATTGAGAAGTAGCAAGATTTCAATGAATTTAACAGAACTCTCAGCTCCCCCTGACAACAAGATGCAACAGTATGCTATGCAATGGACTGTTCTACATGCAGATTATGCACCAATGATACATGAGGCAAGTAAGCAATCAATTCAAGTTTATGCATCCAAGTCATGAGCATTTTTATCCTTTTTCAGATTTTTCAAATTTAATGCTATGCAATACACTGCTCTATATGAAAACTAGACCCTTGGTACTTGGCGGAGTACCTGGTCTCAAGGACCATCTCACACATAGTAAGAACCTCCGGGCAGATTTCCCTGCCTTTTAGTAACTTACCATTTGATATACCAGGGTTATGCAAAGAGATGCAGTGCAAAGCTGTCCTATATGCATTGAACAAAGTTCTTGACAGTCATGCAATTTATGTATGCAGACATTGGACACATGCATTGACTGTAGCACTAAATGACCCATTCAAACTCAGTGCAAGTTATGCATTTAACAACAATCATACAATTGCATTGACACAAAGTCTATATAATGCATCAACTGTCTACACTAAAGAATCATTCAAACTCAGTTCAACATATGGCAAGAGAAGAGCATCAGATATATGCAGAAATGAATTCAATAGCTGAGTCTAGAATGCAGACTGATCAGCTAGACAAGAAGAGAGCATCAAAAATCAACCGAGCAAAACAACAATTTCAGATGATGAATTTAAAACAAAGTTCAGAACTAACCTGAAGAGTTGAATCATGGGGTTTCCATTTGAGTGCCTTGGTTTGTTAACCCCTGTTTATTCTTTGACCCAAGGCACACCTGCAACATTATGATCATTTTGATCCTGCAGGGACCCAAGCAGCTTTGGGTCCTGCATTTACCCTGACAGGTGTTCTGAACAGTTTCTTAGCAGAATTATCATCATATTCCATCAGAAAACAATCAACCATAGAATGTCCAAATAGCCCACAATAATAACAAGAAGCAACATGCTTTGATTTCTTGTTATGCACACAGTTATTAGCATGAAGTCTTTGTGCATTAACATGAAATTTTCTATTATTGGCATGAACATATTGTTTTCCATAACCTGCCATCCAGCAGTCAGAAGCTTTGTGGCCAGGTTTTCCACAATTAAAGCAGTAACAAATCTTTTTCATGAATTCAATTTTCTTCTTATCAACAGCATTGGGAGCACGAAATTTTACAGATTTAGAATTGAATCTACTTCCCTGAGCATGCCAGCAGTCTTTGACTGTGTGGCCATGCCTTCCACATTCGAAGCACCTTGGGTGCTTACCTCTTGAGCAATTATATCCCCATGAAGGCCTAAACAACCACTCAACAGCTTTATGACCACGTTTGTTACAATTATAACAAATGATGTGTTGGTTTGAAGCAGACATGTTTCTTTTGGGGTGGTGATGAGTATTTGAAAAAGATTTATCATACATCATATCATCACTTTTCATCACACTGCAGTCATCCATATAATGACCATGCCTACCACAGTAGTAGCAAGAAGCATCAGATTTCCTAGGGGCATGGTTTCTATCAGATGAATTCACAGATGCATGTGAATGAGTACAAGAAGCATGAGCATTTTGCATTGACCCATCAGATTCAGCAGAGCTAACAAATTTCAGAGTATAACCAGTATTATTCTTTGCCTTCTTTGTTTGACTCTTTCTTTTCAATTTCTGATTATTCTCAACAGGTTTTGTTTGCTTTTCAATTTTCTGGGCTTTGAACTGAAAGACAGATTTTGAAGGTGACTTCTGATTTTCATTTTGTTTTGGGGATTGCCTTGAGGTACCAGCTACATCAGAACTATGCACAAAGGTAGTATATAGCTGGTTGCTGGTAGTTTCCTTAACATCAAGACTATAGCTTGTCCCCTTTCTTGAATTGGCATCTTTCCTTTTCACAACAGTTTTTACTTTTCTTTCATTCTTGGCAGAATTGGATGCTGATTTTTCTAGTTCCTGAATCTTATTTTCCAAAGATGTTATATGAAGCTCATAACTGGCTATCTCATGTTCACTGCAAAAATTGACACATTCACTTAAGACTTTATTTGCAGTTTTATACTTCTCAACTTCTTGTTCCAGATTGTTCAAAATTTGTGATTCTTCATTATGGACAGCTTTTCCTTTTTCTATTGTGAGAAGTCTTTTAGACAAGCCAGTGTTTAATAGCTTTAGTTTTTCAACTTCATCCTTCATTTCATTATTTTCTTCCTCAAAATTTTTTGCATGAATTTCATTACCAGCACATCTTTCTCTTCTAGACATTTGCTCCAATTTTTCAATCAAATCATCTTCTCTTTCCTCCACTTTGATTTTCTCAGCAAACAAATTTCTGTGATCTTCTTTAAACAAGATGATTTGTTTCTTCATCCATTCATTTTCATTATAAAGATCTTCATTTCGTTCTCTTAGAGCTGAGCACATATCACAGTTTAATTCAGCAGAAGAAGAATGTGAAACCTCCCCATTGATTTCATTTATTCTAGCCTTGAGATCTTCAATTTCCTTTTGACTCTTAACGTTTTCAAGCCTTAGTTTGTCTATTACAGAATTTATTTCAGTCAACTCTTGCATGTCTTTTAAATGCTCATTTTTCTGATCATTCAGTTGATTCTCAATTTCTGACATTTTGTCTAAGCATGTTTGTTTTTCAATTTTTAGAAAATCATTTTGTTTCTTAAGGTTCTGAATATCTAGCATACATGCATCATAAGATTGTTTCAAATTTGGACAGTTTTCACAGGAAGCTTTCAAATTTGCTTTATCACATTTCTTTTTCAACTTTTTATTTTCAGATTTCAATTTTTCACATCTTTCAGTAAGCTCTTCATTTATATTCCATAGATCATCAATTGAAAGTTCTTCAGATTCAGAGCTTACCTGAGATGATGAATCTTCATTATCCCGGTTGGCCATTAAGCAGCTGTCCTGATGATCGTTATGAGCAGAAGTGATTCTGTCATAAATCTCCTTTCCAGATGTGCACCTGGAAACAAAAGTATATATATCAATATTGACAGCAGCTCTCAGGATATTAAGAATCATGGTATTTTCACGGTCCTTCACTCTGTCCTCTTTAGACCATTTGGTCTCATCATGAGGTAATCGATGTGGGCCTTTAGATATAAGACTCCACAAATTTGGACCAATGGAGTCTATGTACACACTTAGGCCTCCTAGCCAGCTATCGAGGTTAGAACCATCATAAACCGGAGGTCGAGCCATTAGAACAGATGGCAAACAGATTCAGCGCAGTAAAACAAATGACACGAAATGCACTAAAACCAGATGATCAAAATAAAGCACAAGTCAATGAAGCAAAACACAATTTCAAGAGACCCACTTTGAAATGCACCAAAACAATGCAGGATCTGCTGCGGATTGTTAGATCCTATGCACAGCAACCCGCTCTGATACCAAGTGTTGGGTTCTGTGCAGTATTCAGAGGGGGGGGGTGAATGAATATAGCCCTTATAAAACTTTCACCCAAAATAAGATTTCGCTCTCTTGACAGATTAAAACACTCACAATAAAAACTTAACAATTCATCTACTGAACCTATAAGCAAACAGTTGGAGCGCCCCTATGCATTCATCTAGCGGAAGCACAATTGTACAAAACAAACCACAATGTAATAGGAGTTTTTAGGTGGTTCGGTCCAGCAGACCTACATCCACCCCACACTCAACCCGAGTGTGGCTTACTGCTGACTCACAGCTTGAACCGCTGGGCATCACAGCTTGCCTACAATCCGCTGGCCAACACAGCTTGCCGTCCGAGGAATCCTCCTCGCCCGCTGAGCATCATAGCTTATTGTCCAGAGGATGCACCTCTGCAAACCGCTAGGGATTACAGCTTACCCATCCAGAGGAGTCCACCTCTGCAGTCGCTGGCTAACAGCTTGAAGAAAGTATAAAATGAAAACAGAAAACGATGCAGCAATGAAAAGCTGAAACAATGAAGCAAAAATACTGTAGCTCTTGAAGGAGCAAATCTGGCTTGGATTTGATCCAAAAGCCAGACAAAGACTATCTCTCTATCTTTCTCAGCTCGAGCACTCTATCTCTCTCTTTCTCTTCTTTATCTTCTGCTCTTCTTATCTTTCTCTTCTCTTCCTCTTTCTTTTTCCTTTTCTTCTCTTTTGCTGGATCGAAGGGCTCTCTGCTTCTGCTCTTCTAGTTCAACTCACAGGCTTCGATCTCACTTCTCTTGATGAAGAAGACTCGTATATATAGCAGCAGCACCACCACCAGTAGCCAGGGCATGTGTTCTCCACATTTCCCGCCCATGACTTTTGGCCACGTGTCGTCTTCCTGTCAACCCTTCCAGCCTCGGATCACGTGCCCTTCATTAAGCTTCACGAGCAGAGCACCTGCCAGACAAACGAGAACACTTATCAGGTGAAGTATAAACCCTATACAGACTTTAAGGAAGTAATGCATTGTATAGACTTTATGATGCTGAACAAGGCAGAGCTCTGTACATACTTGCTGATCGGGGGGTCGACCCATCTGGAAGGGGGTCGACCCATCAGCTCAAAGCCAATGCAATGTACAGACTCTACCCAAAGTATAGACTTCATATATGTGAAGCTATGCGATGTACATACTTCCTATATGAGGGAGCAGTGTATAGACTTGCTGTGAAGAACAGCAATGTGTAGACTTGGATGAGAACAATGCATGAACACAGTGTATAGACTTAGAAGTCTAAAGGGGCGTCGACTCATCTAATCAGGGGGTCGACCCATTGATGCATGAATGAAATATACTTCCAATGTGTAGACTTCGGACTTGCCATTATGTGTAGACTTGGAGCACAAAAGCCATGATGTACAGACTTCGTGAGACTTTAATGAAGACAGATGATGTATAGACTTCATGACTGAGGCACGATGCAGACTCGTCCAATGTATACACTTGCTCAATGTTCAATCTTCACGAATGATGTACATACTACCAATGTGTAGACTTTGAGTCTGTAAAGCAAGCGTTGTACAGACTATGCAAGCATGACACTGGGCGATGTATAGACTTACACTATCGGATGTGTAGACTTCATGAGAATGCAGCAGCCAGTGTATAGACTTCATGCAATGCAATGCAGATGAATGTATAGACTTCATGCAATGCAATGCAGACCAATGTACAGACTTTGGCAAAGCAAATGCTGTACAGACTTCAACCAATAGAAGCACGATGTACAGACTTGATGAAATGATGTATGCAATGCACTGGACAATGTATAGACTTCATACATGAAGCTACACGATGTATAGACTTGATGAAATGCATTGAGCACATGAGAAAGTCTGTACAAACTTTATAGTGCTAAGACGATGTACAGACTTCATGCCAAGAGAAACTCTGTACACACTAGATCAAAGCAAAGCAGTTGACTGTATGGACTTCCAGTGTGTAGACATGCCAAAGATAACTGGATGATGTACAGACTTGAACAAGGTAAAGTCTGTACAGACTTAGAAGTTCACAGTGTGTAGACTTTGGCAAGGCAACATCGGTAAAGCAACAACTGTATAGACTTGCTGAATACAGCGTAGGAAAAAGTCCCAATGTATAGACTTGGAAGTGCAACGTAGGAAAAGATGCCATTGTACAGACTTTGGCAAAGCAGCGATGTACAGACTTGCACAGTTCCAGCTAGAGGATGTATAGACTTTACCCAATAGTCCAATGTACAGACTTCGTCTCGTGAAAGCTACAGTGATGTATAGACTTGGAAGCAAATGAGAGGCCAATATACAGACTTGCCCCCGACCAATGTATAGACTTGGTGGAAGGCATGCAATGTACAGACTTCACGATGAAGGCATGAACAGTCCGATGTATAGACTTCATGAACGAGACGCTGAAGTCTGTATAGACTTTAACACTGAATGAGACGTTGGCTGAAACAATAGGCTGTATAGACTTTAGATGCGTGAGACGCAATTTGAGACAATGCAGTGTACAGACTTCATGCATGTAGACGTTGAACTACAGAATGTGCAGACTTTGCCAACAATCAACAATGCAGTGTATAGACTTGGCCAATGCAGCGTTGTATAGACTTCAAGTCAGAATGCACAATGTGTGGACTTGACCAATGTTCAGACTTTATGTAATGCATGCACAAGATGATCAAGACTAAGTCTGTACAGACTTTGAGAGACGGTGCATTGAGACGCAACTTGAGACGCATGGCTGTACAGACTTCGACTTCAATGCATAGACTTTGAATGCTTGAGAGACGATTCATGAGACGCAAATTAAGACGCTGGACTCTGTACAGACTTGAGCGATGTATGGGCTTAGCTTCGTGCAAGCTACAGTCCAATGTATGGACTTTGAAGTTCAACTGGTGAGTGTACAGACTTCACCAATGAGATGCTCACTGTACAGACTTTATCTGTGACACATCCAATGTACCGACTTAGCCATGTATGGACTTAACTGCTCGCACCAGCAATGTATAGACTTGGTAGCATGAACTGTGCACATGAATGTACAGACTCTAAGGCATGAGCAAATGCAATGTACAGACATGCAAAACTGGGGAAATGCAATGTATGCTGGAACACATTAATGCAATCTATTCAAACAGAATAATGCATTCAAAACATCATTTCATCATCATTCATGTTGCTATCATATGCAGAATGCTCAAGGATCTCAACGATAAAGGATGCACAGAAATGCACTCACTTTGTTGCTATCATCAAAACAAAATAGCATTGCTATCATCAAATCAACATAGCACATGCTTGTGCCTAAGGGGCACAACAAGATTGAATAGATACATAACGAGAATGTAAGTTTGGCCTTTCATGAACAAGAATATGCTTGCATGTAATGAGAACGCACTTTCACTTTTCACTTTTCATAACCATAAAGGTTATGCACTAGAATGTAATCAAGCATGTGATAATTCAATCATGAGATAGCCTCGTGAGAATTCTCGTGGATTTCACTTATTTATAAAGAAAGTATTGGATCGCTGGTTTTGATAATGACAATTTCTGAGTCATGTGTGATTGAATTATGGTCAGTGCATCTGATTAGAATATCTGATCAATTCTTGTGGACTGTTTGCATGGTGAATTGCTTATGTCTAGAAACCCTAGTCTTGATATTGACTTTCTGATGAATCATGCTTAGCTGTTGGTGTTTTAATTATCCAATTTTATCTGTTGTGTATGGTCCATGTGGTCCATGCTATTTCATAGACTAAGTCATAGTTAGTGCAGGTTCTGCATCTCTTACATGAAGTGCCTGCCTCGGTGCAAGTGCCTGTTCATGCACAGGTTCTACTGTCAAACTTTATCTCTGTGCATTTCTCTAGGTCATGTCCACTAAGGTACGTGAATATCATGTCTCTGCATCTCAACTCTTGGGTTGGTGCAAATTCCTGACCAGAATGCATTGGTGATGCTGGTCGTTCCCTTCGTCTCAGTGCAAATCCATCTCGGTGCAAACCTTGTCTTGTATTTCTCTTTGTCATCTCGGTGCAGCTCTTTTTTGGATTGCATTATCATTCTCGGTGCAAGGTTTGATCTGAACCTAGTCGATGCAAGTCTTGGTTAGTAAAAGGGTTTGGAACTCATCTCGGTGCAACTCTCGCTTAGTTCTGCTCTTCACGCATAAGTGCTTGCCTCAGTGCAAGTTTATGTTCTTTCCCACATACTGATGATTAGCTTCTTTCTCGGTGCCTCCAAATGCATCATGCACATCAAGGTCCGTGCATACCTTGCCCTTGCATCTCACCTCCAGGGGTCGGTGCAATTTTGGTTCAGTGCAATTCTTGACCAGCACGCACTGTATTAGTCTCCTCATTTAGTACAAGTGCATTTCTCTCAGCTATCTTTGTGCAAGTTCTTACGTGGACAGGAAATCTTGAATCAGTGCAAGCTTTTTCTTGCATCTCTCTCTATTATGTTCATCTCTGTCTGGCATCTCGGTACAGATCTTGCTTGGACAGCCTAACCCGAGTCGGTGCAATCCGTTCTTTGTCGTCTTTTCATTAGTTCAGTGCATTTCTCATTTTTGCTCACCTCATATCGGTGCATTCTTTCTTTTTGAAATACTCGAGGTCGGTGCAGTTCCTATTTCATGTCTTCTAGACTCGGTGCAAGTCCTGTAGACAGCTAAAGTGGATTGGTGCACGGTTTGCTCATTGCACACCAAGTCCATACAAATCCGTGTAGCAACGAGGCCGGTGCAGTCGCTATTTCCAACAAAGGTGCAAATCATTCTGGCAAGAATAAAGTCAGTGCAATGGTTGTGTTAGAAACTCCTACTCAGTGGTGTTTATGCTTACCTGCTCGCTACAAGTATGACAATGTGTATTCTTTCTTCTGACAGTTTCTCTGTGCGTTCACCAGGTGCTTGGCACGTGATCTGAGGAAGATAGAGCTACAAATTGTTCCATCACGTGCTCCATCCTTTAAGGCGGGAAACGTGGTATCCACTCTCCCAGGAGTGTATATATATATATATATATATATATATGTGTGTGTGTGTGTGTGTGTGTGTGTGTGTGTGTGTATAAAAAATTCATAGACCAGGATAAGAGAAGAAGAAAGAGTGGAAGAAGAAAAAGGAGTGTGAGAAGAGTGTTGTGAACCAAGAGAGAAAACCCGAGTCGAACATCTGTGCTGAGAGAAGATTTCGAGAAGAGAAAGTGAAGAGAGAGTGATAGAGTTTAAAGCAGGCAGTGTCCAGCTAACTGTCGGTTCTCTAGATCAGATCCAGATTAATCTACTACTGCGAGAGCTATACTTCTTCTCATTTTTGTTGTTGTTTGGTTTACTTTCCTTTGCTACTTTTCTTCTTAACTGTGTTTTCTGATTCTCTATTTTGAGGTCGGGTTTCCTCCTGTGGTTTCAGGGGAAGAGAGACTTGGGTCTCTGGTTGCTGGTGACTGGGTGTCACTAGCGGTTCCTTCTGGGTTGGAAGAAGGGAGGAGTGTGTTCCTCTGGCTCAAGCTGTTAGGCAGCGTTTGTAGGCAAGCTGTGGTGCCCAGTGGTTTCAAGCTGTGTGGCAGCAGTAAGCCATACTCTGGTTGGAGTGTGGGGTGGATGTAGGTCTGATGACCGAACCACCTAAAACCCCTTGTGCATTGTGATCTAATTTCTTCTCTGAGGTTATTAAGTGCATGTTTAGGATTGCGACCTAATTACCTTTCAGCCACGGTGAATGATTGCTTAAGATCAGTTCAATCGCCTAGAATCACTGAGTTTGCTGGGCATGCAGGTCAAGTGTTCTATCTTGTGTCTCGTTAGAACATATGTTTTAGATCAAGCTGGTTTACTGTATTACTGAATCAAGATTTTATTTCCGCAAGACTTTGTAAGTTCAGTGTTAATCAGGATCTAAGTTTCAAATTGGGCAAATTTCCTTTTGGGATTCATTCACCCCCCCTCTGAATCCGGGCCATTCACTCAACAAGTGGTATCAGAGAGGGTTCTTATTGCCCAGATTTAACGATTCTCAGTAGATCCTGCATTTGTGTGGTACGTATCCGGTTGCTGTTTAGATCCATGGCTCATCCACCGATCTTTAATGGTTCGAATTTTGATTCATTGTTCGTAAGTCTGCAAAGAAGTGTAATCTCAGTTGATCCTGATCTGTGAAAATTAATTTCACATGGTCCTCACAGATTACCAAAGAAAATGTCCAAGTGGACCGACAGTCACAGATTAAAGCATGAGGAAAATCAGAAAGTTTTGAATCTGATGAAAGCAGCTACTGATAAGGTCTTACAACCTTCCCTTCTTGACTGCAGGTCTGCCAAGGACGTTCTGGAGAAGCTAAAGCTAGCTCACAGAAAAGGGAGGACAATTGCATGATGGCTAATGGAAGCTGTGAAAGTACAAGCCAAAATGAAGACGAGGATGATGATCAGGTAAACCCCTTCGAGAATTACACTCTGGATGATTGGCAGAATGCATATGGTGATCTGCTAGAGTCACATGAAAAACTTAGAAAACAATACAAAAGGTTGAAAAAGAAAACTAGTCAGAATATCTCTGATCTCACAGATGATACTAACTTGGAGCTGGAACAATCTCATGATGCATGTATGTCTGATAATCAAAAGCTGCTTAAACTTTTGAAGGATCTTGAACAAGTTAACTCATATTTAACAAAGGTAAAATCTGAAAATAATTCCCTTAGCAAATTTGTTAAAGAAAATCAAGAAAAATTTGGGAAACTTCGGCAAGAGAAGAATTTGTTAGCTGAAAAATTTGAAGCCATCAAATCTGTAAACATGGAGTTACAGAAAAAGTGAAAAATAGTAAAGAGAAATGAAGGATTTTGAAAATGGAAGAAAGCATGAGGTCAATTCAGAAGATCAGCTCCTAATAAATGAGTTGGTTCAAAATGATAAGCTTAAAGAAGAAATTGAAAAATTAAAATTGCTGAACAATGCCATGTCTGAAAGTCTTCTTACAGTGGAAAAAGGGAAAATCATATGTAAAACGAAACTGAAAAAGTTGATGATGAGAAAGGAGATCGAAGTATACAAAAATGCCAACAAAGTGTTGAATGAAGCTGTTAATTGCAGTGATCAAGAGATTGCAAGTTATGAAATACACATTGCATCTCTTGAAAACAAAATTCAGGATTTGAACAGAGTTTTGTCTAAATTTGTTGATGGGCAAGAAAATCTGGACAGGTTGCTAGGTGTTAAGGTGAATGCTCAAAAGGAAGGGTTAGGCTATAACAATGTCAACAAAAAGGTTTTTAAAAATAAGCTAATGACATCCTTTATCAAAGCATCAGATGTTGCCACCACCTTAGAAAATAAACAACCCAATGTTCAGAAAAATCAGAAACAAACTGGAAAAATGGAAAAGGCCATTCATGTGAAGAAAGGATTGAGTCACACTCATATTGAAAATGTGCATGCTGTAAAAAACACTGATACACCTAGACATGCACATAAGAGGGAACTCATGAAATGTTATTACTGTCACAAGATTGGTCACTTGATGCATGAATGTAACTTAATGGAATCAGATGATCTGAATGCTAGAAAAATGCATGCTAGGGACCCTTAGGTCAAGTTCTCTGCCACTCAGAAAAAGAGTGTCACATGCTCTAATTGTGGTAAAGTAGGACACGCTGCTGCTCATTGTTGGTTTGGAAATGGTAAGAAAAGATCTCATTCATATCATGCTAAATTTCCCGCAAGCCAACATAGTTTTAATAAGAGCAAATTTGTTTCAATGAACTAGCACATCACTTGCTTTAACTGTAACAAGATTGGTCACAAGGCCACTGAATGCTGGTCAGGCTTGTTGAGAAGAAATTCTCTTAAATGCTCTCACTGTAGAAAGCACGGCCATACAGTCAAGGACTGTTGGCACCTTCAAAATAGGCGGGAAAATTTCAAACATGCTAGACATCTTGTTAAGGAAAACAAGTTTGGTAAGATCAACAGAAACTAGTATGCACCTGCACAAAAACTCCATGCAAATAATTGTATGCACAACAAGAAATCAAAGCATGATGCTCTCTGTTATTATTGTGGGTGAATTGGACACATGATGAATGATTACTCTTTAATGATACATGATGATACAGAGGCTCAAAAGTTGTGGAAAGCACCCATCAAAGGTGCTATTAACCATGCAGGACCCAAGACCGTTTGGGGAGCTGCCCATGCCAAATAGAGTGCTAACTTGCAGGTATGCCGTGGAATGAAATAAAGGGGTAACTGAGCCACGTCATTCGAAGGAGAAAACCCCATGCCTGGATTTCTATTCAGGTCAGTCTTCCAATGGTACTAAAGTTATATGTTCTAGATAAATGCGTGCAAATAATAAGAGTGTTTCTGAATTGTTATTACATGAATTGTCACACTTTCTGCATGTTAGCTCTTCGCACAGAACATTATTATGAAAATCTAAAAGGAGACACTTGACATTTGCATAAGAGTCTAGAAATAAAACATGTATATACCTCTCTCTATCTGCAAGAAAAACAAAGTGTTGCCTAATTATGGACCTTAGCACTCAGTGAGGGGGAGCTGAACTGTTCTGAGCAGAAATGAAGTAGTTGGTGCACATCATGAGTTTGAAAGCTAGTGGTGTTTAAGATGAGATGTTGAGCTGAATCTGTCAGGTCTGTTCAGAGGTGTTTGGGTCAAGAGTTGACTGAGGATATCTTTGGATTAAAGCAGTCTGCAACTCTACACCAATTTGGACCTCTACTCTAATGTAGTTGGAAAGCTCACTTCTTCATCCTTCATCTTTATTATCAACATATGATCCATCTCTTCTCATCTAAATTCCTTTCCCATGGGCTGACACTTATGGGGAGCAATATATGGAACATTATTATCCTTGTCCATCGTGCATTATTATGACCAAAAATCACTCCCAGTAGTGTATGAAAATGTTGGTCTTTCCAATTGAGTGATCTTCGGCCTATAAAGATTATATCTTATGGCTAATTGTTCAAGAGAACTCTTGAAAGCATTTTCACTGGAGCTGAAAACACTCTTAATGACTGGAAAAGTCCAACCTAATAAAATTCATCAATCTGAAATTCATGAGTTTTGGGATAATCTGGTAGAAGAAAATGTCTTATAAAGTGTTTTAAATCATGCTTCCAAGCTAATATGAAGTAGACCAGGGAATACGCCATCAAGTAAAATAAACGTTAATGGCAGAGCAATGGCAAATTTATGAGAAACTAGTCGTCTAGATTAAAGAAATCTAGAAATTATGTCATGAAGAAATAAGCTATCTTTCTTCATAAAAAGAGGCAAGAAGGTAGACTGTGCTGAGTAACCAGGGTTTCTGGTGTCTAATAAACATGTCTCCTTGTGTAAAAAGGCCAGTCTTACTGGAATGCTCCAATAAAAATATAAATTTTAAAAAAAATTAAAAAAAGGGGCAAAAGAAAGAATAGATGTGGTTGACTCTGGTTCTACCTCAGGGGCTGAAACTGAATTTGAAAACACAATATACATATGTCTGAAAACCAGCTTTATCTTATGAAAATAATGAGTTACTTTGGTGATTTTTATTAACTGGACATTGATCTGTGACTAAAAGTGTTTATCTTCATTGGGTATGCGTTAAAAGATGAACGTTTGAGCGATAAACATATAAGATATAAGTTTAATACGCCAAAGACCATAAAGGAGGTGAAAAAAAATATTGTATACATGAGAAGGGCAGTTGGGGATAAAGTGTACGTCAAAAAAAAGGATAATGTATTTTATACATTCTTTAATCCTAAAAATGCCGATTGAACTTCCGCCCTTTTTCAAGCCAGGTCATTCCCTTTCTCATGACTTCTCACCGTAAGCATCTCTCCAGTTTCCCGCTTGAGTTTTTCTTCTCTGCCATTCTGATTCTCGCCTTTTCACGTTCCATTCACCTGCTTCAGCCACCCTTGTCGTTCTTGAAAGAGGACGTCCTCGTCTCAATCACCATCTTCTGTGATGTCTTCTCCGTCAACTAAGAACAAGGGGAAGGAAGAGGTGTCAGAGGAGCAGATGCCGCCAACTCAAGACATCAGCATGTCCGAAAGAGAAAATGATTATAAGAGCAAAAGGAAGGCCGATGAGCTCGTCCCTCTCGAGGAAGCAAGGGTTGAGAAAAGTGAAGAAGTCTCCGAAGGAAAGAAAATAAAAGGAAAAGAGAGAGTGGGTGAATCTTCTGGAAACAAAGGTACACAAAATCCCCTCGTAAAGCTGATATGTTTTCTGGAAACCGAAGTTTGCTCTTCTGCCTTTAGTGGATACTCATGATATTAAGCTGACCGCAGAGCATTCTGAACTGGTAAAAAAAAAATTCGGGGGGTCTCTGAGATGAAAAGGTTTTTGGGAAAGCATTGATATTGATTGATCTTTATTGCTCTATAGTGTCTAAGGAACCAGCTGAACCATTTGCTAGGGATACAGAAATTTTTGAGGAAGAACATCCGATTTATAATGTCGAGTATCCTGAATCAAGCACTCCGTCTGCATGTTAAACTGAGGCCAATAGTGAGCCGAATATTTCAGATCTGCTCAACAATCTGACAACTTTGGTTCAAAATCAGAGTAAGATGATGTCTTCCCAACTTCTATTCACAAACCTTTATCTGAATAAAATAAGCACAAGACTTCATCTTCTAGAGCTCAGAGTGAATACGCAGTGGACACAATTTGTGGCTGACAAACGGAGGGCAAATGATACGATGCAAGAGTTCTTAGGAAAGCTCTTAGGACTGATTAGTAGAATAGGAGAGGCGGTTAGCAATGTTCAAATCACTCAGACCACTTCTTACAAGACCCTTGTCACTATCCTTGACAAAACCTACGATATCAACATTGAGCTTGCAAAGATGAAGACTCTGGATCATCCCCTCCTCACTGGTCAACAGGAGATCCGTACAGCATTGGACAAAGCTCAATCTGAAGTTGCTAGAGTTGTAGCCAGACTTGAAAATGTCTTAACAAAGCAAGCAGATATGTCCTCTCTCTCGACCAGTATTAGCAGCACTATTTTCTACTGCTTTGAGCAGCTGTCGAACTCCTTGCAGTCTCTTCAGAATTCCATCCTAGACAGACACCCTCAACGAGGAAGCTCAAGTTCTGCTCCTCCCAAAGATCCGAGAGACCCCAGAAGCTCCCACGGTTTTTGATAATGACAAAGGGGGAGAGAAAAGTCATGTAGATGTGATCTGCTGATGATGTTTTTCTTTGCTGCTGATGATTTTTTTTTGTGAATGACTTTACATATTTTTGTGTGGATGATGGATGACTTTAAATTCCTTTTTGTGGATAACTTTAAACCTTCCTAATGTATGACTTTAATTTTTTGGATGAATCTTACAGTTCTGGTGGGTATCTGTTGTCACCTGATTCTTATTGTTGTTTGTGCTGAAATAGTGGTTGCTATAAGCATGACAGAAATTGCTTTTTGCTTAATTCATTATGTGAATTATCATACATGACTCATTGGGTTGTCATCATCAAAAATGGGGAGATTGTTGGATCACTGGTTTTGATAATGACAATTTCTGAGTCATGTGTGATTGAATTATGGTCAGTGCATCTGATTAGAATATCTGATCAATTCATGTGGAGTGTTTGCATGGTGGATTGCTTATGTCTGGAAACCCTAGTCTTGATAGTGACTTTCTGATGAATCATGCTTAGCTGTTGGTGTTTTAATTCTCCAACTTTATCTGTTGTGTATGGTCCATGGGGTCCATGCGATTTCATAGACTAAGTCATAGTCAGTGAAAGTTCTGCATCTCTCACATGAAGTGCTTGCCTCGATGCAAGTACCTGTTCATGCACAGGTTCTACTATCAACCTTTGACTCTTTGCATTTCTCTAGGTCATGTCCACTAAGGTACATGCATATCATGTCTCTGCATCTCAACTCTTGGGTCGGTGCAAATTCCTGACCAGAATGCATTGGTTATGCTGGTCGTTCCTTTCGTCTCAGTGCAAATCCATCTCGGTGCAAGCCTTGTCTTATATTTCTCTTTGTCATCTCGGTGCAGCTCCTGTTTGGATTGCATTATCATTCTCGGTGCAAGGTTTGATCTGCACCTAGTCGGTGCAAGTCTTGGTTAGTAAAAGGGTTTGGAACTCATCTCGGTCCAACTCTCGCTTAGTTTCTGCTCTTCACGCATAAGTGCTTGCCTCAGTGCAAGTTTCTGTTCTTGCCCACATACTGACGATTAGCTTCTTTCTCGGTGCATCCAAATGCATCATGCACATCAAGGTCCGTGCATACCTTGCCCTTGCATCTCACGTCCAGGGGTTGGTGCAATTTGTGGGTCAGTGCAATTCTTGACCAACACGCACTGTATTAGTCTCCTCATTTAGTACAAGTGCATTTCTCTCAGCCATCTTTATGCAAGTTCTTACGTGGACAGGAAATCTTGACTCAGTGCAAGCTTTGTCTTGCATCTCTCTCTATTATGTTCATCTCTGTCTGGCATCTCGGTGCAGATCTTGCTTGGACAGCCTAACCCGAGTCGGTGCAATCCGTTCTTTGTCGTCTTTTCATTAGTTCAGTGCATTTCTCATTTTTGCTCACCTCATCTCGATGCATTCTTTCTTTTTGAAATACACGAGGTCGGTGCAGTTCCTGTTTCATGTCTTCTAGACTCGGTGCAAGTCCTGTAGACAGCTAAAGTGGATTGGTGCACGATTTGCTCCTTGCACACCAAGTCCATACAAATCCCTGTAGCAACGAGGCCGGTGCAGTCGCTATTTCCAACAATGGTGCAAATCCTTCTGGCAAGAATAAAGTCAGTGCAATGGTTGTGTTAGAAACTCCTACTCAGTGGTGTTTATGCTTACCTGCTCGCTACAAGTATGACAATGTGTATTCTTTCTTCTGACAGTTTCTCTGTGCGTTCACCAGGTGCTTGGCACGTGATCTGAGGAAGATAGAGCTCCAGATTGTTCCATCACGTGCTCCATCCTTTAAGGCGGGAAACGTGGTATCCACTCTCCCAGGCCACTGGAGTATATATATATATATATATATATATATATATATATATATATATATATATACTGAGGAAATGGTGTAGGTATAAAAAATTCATAGACCAGGAGAAGAGAAGAAGAAAGAGTGGAAGAAGAAAAAGGAGTGTGAGAAGAGTGCTATGAACCAAGAGAGAAAACCCGAGTCGAACATCTGTGCTGAGAGAAGATTTTGAGAAGAGAAAGAGAAGAGAGAGTGATAGAGTTTAAAGCAGGCAGTGTCCAGCTAACTGTCGGTTCTCTGGATCAGATCCAGATTAATCTGCTCCTGCGAGAGCTATACTTCTTCTCATTTTTGTTGTTGTTTGGTTTACTTTCCTTTGCTACTTTTCTTCTTAACTGTGTTTTCCGATTCTCTGTTTTGAGGTCGGGTTTCCTCCTGTGGATTCAGGGGAAGAGAGACTTGGGTCTCTGGTTGCTGGTGACTGGGTGTCACTAGCGGTTCCTTCCGGGTTGGAAGAAGAGAGGAGTGTGTTCCTCTGGCTCAAGCTGTTAGGCAGCGTTTGTAGGCAAGCTGTGGTGCCCAGCGGTTTCAAGCTGTGAGGCAGCAGTAAGCCACACTCTGGTTGGAGTGTGGGGTGGATGTAGGTCTGATGACCGAACCACCTAAAACCCCTTGTGCATTGTGATCTGATTTCTTCTCTGAGGTTATTAAGTGCATGTTTAGGATCGTGACCTAATTTCCATTCAGCCACGGTGAATGAATGGTTAAGATCAATTCAATCGCCTAGAATCACCAAGTTTGCTGGGCATGCAGGTCAAGTGTTCTATCTTGTGTCTCGTTAGAACGTCTGTTTTAGATCAAGCTAGTTTACTGCATTACTGAATCAAAGTTTTATTTCCATAAGACTTTGTAAGTTCAGTGTTAATCAGGATCTAAGTTTCAAATTGGGCAAATTTCCTTTTGGGATTCATTCACCCCCCTCTGAATCCGGGCCCTTCACTCAACAGAAAGTACTCCCAGCGCAATGCTACGCCAATAGCATCATACCCCATGGTTTATAGTATGTTTCCGACAATCAGCCGAGGGGACTAGCATAGAGCGATTGGACATAATCAGTGCCCGAACTGCATCTTCACATATAAATCAAGCTACTTACACGAGTATAACAATAAAGTATGGCCAATAATGTAACAAGATCAAACTATAGTGTCATGATAGCAAATACAAAGGTAAGAATGCTTCTAGTAAGAACATGAGAGTTCAAATATTTGAGTTAGAACTAGGTTATGCTATGAAGAAAATTCGACAGCATAACAGCATATTACTTTCTTTCCATAAGTTATAAATATCTTAATTGACATGTGTTAAGTTCCAAGCAATCATCAGACCATCTAGAACTTAAAAAAAAAACCAATCCAAAGGTCAAACCTCAGGTTAGACAGGCTTAGGGATAAAGCGATCATTTACTAGACCGTTTCATGCAGAAAGTGATCAAGGTCTAGACCGTTTCATAAATAGAGTCGATGCATGAAAAATAAGTGTCGACATAGGGAAACTTTCTTTGTGGTTTAGTGAATGGCCGCTTGGGATCTTTTATCGGTCTGGTGAATGGCCGCTAATAGAATATGGCAGTCTTCCATAGGGCCGCTAAGGTCCAGAACACATAAAACACCGGTAAGTGCTTTCTAGACAATTGGGATTTAACGGTACAACCAACTCGGCGTCCTAGTGAGAATCCCAGGCTCGTCGAGACTTACGGAGGCCTTGAAACATAATCCCCTAGTCCGACAGAAGGAATATCTGGTGGAGAGGTTCATAAGTCCAAGAGAGTGTGCCTATAAGTGCAAAGTGTAACTAATGGTCACATACCGGAGTATATGCCCTGTACTTATGAAAATGACTCGTAGATGAGAAAAGACCATGATATAACAGCGATCAAAACTCGTCAAGTCCATGAAAATTATATTCATTAATACAAGAGTATAAGTTTTGGTATGAAATTACCGTAACTTAAAAATAAGTCCAAAGTGCATAAAGAACATGAAATCAACTAAGATGGTTAACTAACATAGCCAAGTATAAGAATACAGTTCTTAAAATAGGGATAAGACCTATTTAGCGAGGCTTACCATAAGATAAATGAAGCTACTCTACATTATGTTTCGGGTTAACATAATTACAGAACTCAGAAAATAATAGCGGTCACTTAAGGACCGTTTTATATAACTAAGAGGTCTATCGTAGGGCCGCAAGGTATATCAGGCGGTCTCAGGAGGACCATTTTTTTCTTGTCTACTATAGACATCATTAAAACTGAAATATAAGGTAATCTAAGGTAAATGGATGCATGATAATTGTTGTACCCAGACTATTTCCCCATCAAAATACCCAGAAATAAGGGTTCGGGAATTTCCTTGAACACCTTCAAGGCATGGGCTACCCAGCCCCTCCGACAACCCAGTGGGCCCGACCAACGGCCCTAACATGTTAGCCGAGGTGCACGATGGCAATAGCAATCAATCGGGATCACTCCCGATTCATAAGTCACGGATTTTCTCCGCGCTCTACTCGGCCACCCGGGCCGCCCCGGGGACACTCCGACTACAAGCCGTGCGACATGGCACTCAGTGAAAAGGCTAGGGGCCTACCTCGGAATGCCTTCCCTCAACCCTCCAAGGTCAAAGGGAGACCTAAATAGGTCAACCACCGGCTCAGGAGGCCCGTAGCACGAGCGTACGGGTCACACACGCGTGTTCGGCATTCTACCGAACACCTTGTGGGTGCAAGTGTTTCAACCGTTCTACACAAACCCATGGGCCACCCCATGGTCCTACTACACCAATTGGGTCCTACAATGACCCCATAGCAAGTCAGGGCCACCCCCGACCCTCAGACACGTTACAACAAGCCACTAAACTTAGCTCTAGGGCCAACCTGAGGCTACTCTGCCAACCCACCGTACAACTTGGCATGCAGTACGAGATAAGACCCATGGGCCCAAGGTGCCTCCTCCCAGCCCCAATGAACTTCTACCCTTGGCCCTTGGCCAAATCCAGGGCCCGTCAGCCACCTACGTGGCTCGTTCGGCAACCCAGGGTGTGTCGGGCATTCTCCTGAACACCTTGAGAGCAGTCACTACAACTCGAAGAACAATGGCTCTCATGGGCCATTTCAACATCCCGGAACTTCATATCCCCCAAGGGATATCCCTAGACGATGAAGAAAGACCCCCGGGGGGCATCCCTCTGGGTTACGGCTTTGCCCGGGGCCCGTGCGCCCCTGGGCGTGGCCGCACCCCCAGGGAGGGTAAACTCCCCGGGGGGCCGCGCCCTCTCCTCAGCCCGGAGGCCCGACGGCCCTCCCCATTCCCGGTTCGTGCAAATTCGATCCAAGGTTTTTGTAAAGTCCGTTCGTCGTACCAGCACGCAAAAGGGTCTGCGAAGATGGAGCCCCGGGATTATGCTAAGTCACACACGTCAATACCTCGATCTTCATGCACAAGCTGCCAGTCCACTAGTGTATCCTCCCAGTATCCTTTATACTCTTTCTTCTTAGCCAATTTAGGAAGAAAAATAACCAAAAATTGGGTTTTATAGAGGTGGGACCACTCCCCCTCTCTCTCTTCTACCTGGTCTGCCAAAACCCCCCATTGGGGAGGGGTTTAGGCGGACCAGCTTGGACCCCCAAGCTGGTCCGCCTAAACCTTTGAATAATAAAAAAAAAGATTCTTAAAATTAAAAAAGAGGACCACTTTGGTCCGCCTAAACCCCTCTAAAAATGAAAAAAAAGGAATTTCCCCTCCGAAGAGGGGTTTAGGCGGACCAGACCAGCCCATGGGACTAGTCCAGCCCCTTGGGCTGGTCCGCCTAAACCCCACCCCTTCCACTCTGACACACACACACAAACACACACAAACACACACAAATAAAATTCAAATAAAATAAAAACAAAAAGCATAATTGGGGGGTTTACCTGGACCAAGTTGGACCCCCAACTTGGTCCGCCAAAACCCCACCACCCACCCCTTCAACTTCTATAAATTGCCCCCTTACCAACAAGCTACACACACAGACACATGCATGAAGCATAGGAAGAAACGCACAGACACTCAGTTGGACGAGCAAACTTCCATGGCCTAATTGTCACACCCTCGGAGTCCCGGGGCTTTCGGAAAGGGTTGGGAATGCGAGAAGACAAGTGCGCACGCGGTTGGCTTGTTAGTCGGCTCTCACACGTCGAGGGTATGTCACACGTACTCCCCTCATGCGGTGTTTAGCCGTCTCTTGCCAAGTCCATCCCCGCCACATGTGAGATGACCGTACCAACGGCAAATACGCCCGCACCATGGGCCTGCCCGTGTACGGCAACTTACGACACTTACGACGGTAACGAAGGGTACTTCATAGCACCGCGTCGGCCCTCGACACGGGACCACGTGCCCACCGTTCACCTCCCAGTCGGCCATCGGCCCCTCAAATCGACAAATCAAGTCTAGTCGGACCTCTGGCCTGGGAATCACAGTCCCGGGGCTGACCTCGACTTCCCAGCATGACAACACTCACCGTCTGAGACCCATACCCGACCGCTCACCTCGAGCCGCATCTGACCTCCGCCAGGAGCCAGCCCGTGTCCGTTCTGGCCACCAAGGTAGTCGGACCTACACCAACTCCTCTGCAAAGAGTTCCAGTAAAACACGCAGACATCCACTTCGCCACGCAATGACCCGGGGACCGGCCCACGAGTCAGAATTGTCCTGCGGCTTGCTCCAGTTGTACTCCGGCCATTTAGGCCCGCTTGTAAAGCCCATGTGGCTCATCATAAAACTAGTAAAATACATACGCCCGTGTTCAGGTCCCCAGCTTCCGACCCACACCCCTCGGTCTCACGCGCACCCATAGCTGCTGAATGCACCCCAGCCCTCTACCCACGGCTTCAGACATATACATACTTTTCTTCAGCATAGAACGAAGGTATTCGGATCCAATCCGATGTAAATAAACACCGGTTGCTTGCGGCCGGTGGGGAAAGACGTCCTGTACATGATTTCCGCAATCGCCTACGCACTCGCACCCATGGAACCTCTTCTCTCCACGTGTCGCCCGATCGCCTGAGCCCACGTGCCGCGCCCTGGTGGTGCTTCCCCGGTCAAACCTTGGTTCCATGAGTGATTATCGAGAGATCGACTGCACGCCCGCATCTTGTCCGGTTAACCTTTATCCCGACACTTCCGTGCCATTCGACCCTTTCCGACTTTCCATGAAAGGAGAGTGCCCGATACTGCCGTGAGAGGCATGCACCCGTAAGGAGGATACCCGGGATACATCAAAATCCCATATTTTCCTTCACCGATGTATCCCTTCACTCACCCCATTAATCGACATAAAAACACGCGCAACAGAGAGGATGGCACGCCCGGTGGGACGTCTCCCGCCTTCCTTATTTTTGCTGAAGAAAAGTCTGTGCCAGCCCTGAAGCCCAGTGCCCTTTCTCTGTCCTTGAAGGAGAGGCAGAGGAGCGTACTCATGTGCATTCTCCAGCAGCTTCGGGTCAGCGTTCCGATTGTCGAGCCGCTCCAGGTGACTGTCAGCGACCGTCGGCTCCGCATCACTCAACATTATGGTAACCATGGCGGCCATCACCTACGGCCACAATGTCATTGCCACCCATGCCCAGGTGGGCTACTTGGCGACGCCGATCGCTTTCGGTAGCTTCGCCCCGGTTATCAGATCGCCCTACTTCCTAGGTGTGATCCCTGTGGCTGCTCCTCAGCCAACTCCAGTCTCTCCAGTGGCCCTTCCGGCCAACGCGCCATGCGCGCCTCCAGCTCCAGTGTCCCGCTCGAGTGCCGGGCGTCGGACTACCACTGCAGGCCCTTACAGGGCCCCTATATTAACGTCGGCCCGGGTGAACGTCAGCTCCCGAGGTCAGCCTCGTCTGATCTCCAACACGGGCCCCGTGACCCGGACTTTGGTCACCATCCCAGCATCTTCCTCGGGTCCTCAACCCCGAGCCGCAGCCAAGCCGGCACCCAACATGGGCTCTCTGCCCCGGGTCCGCAGCTTCCTAGCATCTCCCTCGGGTCCTCAATCCCGAGCTCCACCAAAGCCGGCACCCGGCACGGGCTTTCAGTGATGTGACACAACTTAGGACTCAACAAGCAAGCACAATTAAGCATTCAAAACGGACCGATAATAGCAACCGCTCACCCGATGCTCACTAAGACCCGGGGTGACTTGGTAATGCCAAGGGGAGGTTGTGTGGGCTAGGCCCTTGCTGGTAGAGGGCCAGCAAGGCCAAGGTTTGATTCCCCAAGGGTATGGCTGCCCAAATCAAGGGTCCGACGAAGTGCCAAAGGGCACGGGTTCCACTCTCTTCCCACGATGATCACTTATAGCAAATGAGCTTAAGGATCGGGCTCTCGTCACGGCCAGCGGAGTTTATGAACTAATATTGCAAGAACAAGCATGAATTAGAGCAAAGTTTTGGAGCACTCACTCGACCGGTTTGAAGAAACCGGTTCCGCTCGGAGACGAGGGCGAGCGGGGAAGCGTGGGTTCCCCACACGCCGCGCCGGGGTAGCTTGACCTGTTTAAGCTATTACAACACTACATATCTCGCAGGAGGGGGGACCTTGGGGTGGGGGTTAATGATATTACAATCAATACTACCTCCACGCAGGGAGGGGCCTTCAGCCGGCCTAGCGGGGAGGGGAAATCAAAGCAAAGAGTGAGGAATAAGTGATGACACTGAATCTGCCTGCCGTCTGCGGATAAGGATAGATAGCTGGTGTTGCAGCTGTAGAACTTTCTCAAGAATTTTTCTGAGGGCGAGACCAGTGAGGATCTCTTCGTCTCTGGAACAGGAGTGCCTCTGAATTTTGCCAATTTCTTCAGGGGTGGCTCCCGGCCTGGGTCGGAGCACAAACAAGGTTGCTGATTCTCGGATTGTCTGCAACAGATTATCAAAAGTAGGAAGACGTAGCTGCCCCGATCGTTCCCGAACTCCAAATCAGTTACCGTTGGAACCGTTGGAACCGTGGGTGAGTCCTATTTACAGCAGAACAAACGGGGATGCCAAAAGATGCCGGTGAATATCAGAGTACTCAGAAAAGTGAGGAGTGGTCAATGTAGACAATGGGAAGCAGAGTCAAACGCCTGAGGAAGAAAATTGGTAACTTCTGCTGCAAGATGCCGAAAGGAAGTCCGCTTCTTTGTTCTGAAAGTAGACAGGGAGAGGAAGAACTTTTCAGAAGAGCTTGTGGCCTGATTCCTCCGGGGTTTGTCGTGGTGAAGCTTTCTCTCCGGATCAGGATTGCTGCAGAGCTAGCTCCTGGTTTCTAACAGCAGGTTGCAAAGGATGCCCCGACAGCTCCCAAACTCGGAATCGAGCACCGTTGGAGTCGTTGGAACCGTGGACGAGTCCTCTTCGCAGAAAACCTAACGGGAAGGCCAAATGATGTCAGAGAGGACCAGGGAACTCTGAACACTGTTGACAGGTCGGTGCAGACTGTGGGTAATAGGACTACAAAGCTGAGGGAGAAAATTGATAACTCCTGTTACAGGATGCCGAACGGAGTTCCTCTTCTTGATTCTGAAAGTAGACAGAAGGAGGAAGAACTTTTCAGAAGAGCTTTTGAGCTGATTCCCCCTAGGTTCGTCGTGGCAGAGCTTCTACTCTGGTTCAGGTGCTCAGCAGAGGCAGCACTGCGCAGTTGTGGGAGAACGGACCTCCCGGGCGGCTCGGAGCTCGGATGGGGATGAAATCACCGCCGTTGCGAAGTAGACCGGTAGACTCTTCCGTGGATTTCTCTTGGGCCTTCAGATTTTTTGGGATGTGGTCGGGGTCACCTCTGCAAGCTGCTAGTCTTCTACTGCCAGCAAACTGAAAACTGGAGGTTGAAGATGGTGGGGGGAAATGGGGTATATGTGAGGGGAAATGGAGGTGGATGAGTGTGGGGAGAACCCTGGCTGTGAGGGGGTCTAGGAGGGGGTGTTCCAAGGTGTGGGAGGGGAAGAATATGGTCTGGAAGGAGGTCTAACAGGTGGTGGGAGGAGGAGCTACGAATTTGGGCTTGGAGGGAGAAGGAGGAAGGTGGGGGAGCACAAGTGGTGGGGTGATCAATGGTGGTCTTGGGAATGGGAAGAGGTGCCTTGGGAAGGTGGAGGGCGGCTTTGGGTAGTGGGAATGGTGCTTGGGGAAGTGGGTGGGGTAGTTGGGGGTTGGGAGGTGGAGCTAGGATTGGTGGAAGCTCTCTTGGGACTAGGGGGTGGAGTAATGGGGTGTGTGGGGAAGGGGAGTGGCCTTTAATGGGGGTAGGTGGGAGAGTGGTGGTTGGGAAGGGAGGAGAGAGAAAATTTTTGAAATTGGGTGTGGAGGAGAGAGAAAGTGGAGTGAAAAAGAGAGATTAAGAGAGGGAAGGGTGGGGAATCTCTCCCCTAGGGTCTCTCACCCAAAAAATGGAATCTCTCCACTAGATAAGAAGTGTAAACTCTCAAAATGGCAAGTTTTTCATTCATTGATTCATTAAGTTGAAATGGGGGGGAATGGGGTCCTATATATAGGAAACCCACATTTCTACAAAAGTCCCTGACAATTGACTCAATGACAAATAACCGAGGGGGTAGGGGAGAGCCCTTGGGCTAAGCCCAGTGAATTGGGCCCAATAGCTAACTAAACAACCTAATGACACTCAAACTTAGGGAAATGAACACAAGACCTAGGAACACGACTCAAATAAAAGGGAAAATACATCAAATGACTCAAATAAAAATTACATAGGACTCAAAATTAAATGACTAGACCATGCCGGATGCAACCGGGGCGAGGAGACGAGCTGTGAACGTGGGCATGGGAGGTGATGTCCCCATCATACTCCCGGGGTGCGGAGAACTCGACTCCGTCGAGTAAGTGTCCTTCCCTCCTTAGAGGGTGTAGAAGTGGTACTACCCTCAAGTCTTCCGAACGAGACCGATCCATCCACCTGCCGAGATAGCGCTCTTATACCTTGCTCCTGGTGGTAGTGACCTGTTCATCCAATATTCGTTCAATGCGCTCACGCTGGGCTCTCTTGGCTGGTGGACTCTCCTCACAGGTGGGTGCTCTCTCAACGGAGGGAATAGGCTCAATATCCTCACTAGGTACCACCGTGGGTCCCTTGTATGGTACTAGGTCGGCGACACTGAATGTGGGACTTACCCCATATTCCTCGGGGAGATCTAACTCATAGGCATTTGCACCAATGCGCCTCAGGACCTGGAAGGGACCAGCCCCACGTGGCCTCAATTTGGAGATAGCTCCCGGGGAGAGCCTCTCCTTCCTCACCATCACAAAGTCACCCACATGGGATTCTTGGTGACGCCGAAGGGAGTCAGCCTGCCTTTTATAGATCTCATTTTCCGTGCTAATGTGCTTGCGAAGATTTTCATGCAATTTTGTGAATGTTGACATTCTAGGGGTGATGGGTGGACCTGGACAACCATAGATGGACCTATCGTGTAATGATGCAGTGTAGACTTTGGTTAGCCTAGGTGGGCCGGGGCAACCGTAGGTGGCCCTATCATGCAAATTGGTGATAAATATTGGGGGACCCGGATATCCGTAGATGCCTTTGACATGCTTAAGACCCATGATGAATGAAGGTGGACCATGACATCCGAATATGGACCACTCATACTTTCTACTTGACATGTGGGTGATATGAATGAATGGACCCAACATAGTGTTCATGCCAAGGGGTATGGTAAGCCTAGACACATGCATGCTTTTCCCAAAGGTGACTTCCATGTGTATACGTGTGGGACAACCTTTGAACTCCCATTGGAAAGGATCGAATGGATCTAAGAAGGTGGTCATCATGGGGTGGGGCACAACCTTATTACCTGGGGATATGTGGCCCAAGGTCATGGCTCCCAAGGTGTAACCCGGGTCTAGGATGGGGTGGATTGGATCAAACATTGTGGGTTGGGATAGGGAAAGGTGGGTGGTGGATAAGGTGGTTGGGCCCCATGGGTTCTTTGACCCCCATTGGAAAGGATTAAAGGGATCATAAAAAGGGTTATCGAGGGGGAGGGGCCCTATGTCCTCAAGATCCTCAAGTGGTGGTGGCTCATCCTCCTCTAATGAGATAATTGGGCCGAAGTTCTTTGTGAGTGGGTCGACCATGAGGGAAGAGCTTGACTTTCCACCCGATATAAGAAGCTCCAAATTGAGGAGAAGGTCGGGCTCCTCGGGTATGGGGAGGAATAGAAGGAGGTCAGTAGTGTAGCATCCAATGGTGCAAACCGAGGTGATAGACCCGACACAAAGGTGTAGGAGGTCAAGGCTTCTAGATTGGTGGGCCATGGGGGTCAACAAGCCGGTCAACTCATATTGCCAAGCTAAGCCCTTGAGAAGGTCCTCTAAAGTTTCCACTTGGTAGGATGTTTGGATTATGGTGTGATAGGAGGAGATGTGCACTATGGGAAGGTTTTCCTTTATGGGAAGGCAATCGTGGGCCGTGATCTCTCTTATTGGGCTCTTCTTTAGCCAACTAATAAGGGGTTCCTCTAAGATGAGTTTGGCCGTAATTAGAGAGGGTGGTGTAAGGTGAAGGTCACCATGTAATGCTTCTTCTTCTTCTTGGTCATGGGTTTCCTCCATGGTAGGGAGTGGGTTTGGGGTGTTCACCACTATTGGATCGGGTATGGGTTCTTTCTCTAAGGTGGTGAGAGGCTCTTTTGGTGGTATGGTGATGAGGGTTGGTGTATGGCGCACCCGGGGTGGAAGGTAAAGGGAAACTTGGTTTCGGATAGGGAGGGGAAGTAGTGGGGGACTAGGACATGGGAGTTTTGGGGGAGGGAGTGGGAGATGGGTTGGTTGGGGTGGCATGGGTTGGCCGGTCTTGGGGGGAGTGTCCCTTATAGGGAAAAATGGAGGCGTAGGGGTGGTCTTTATTGGGGAAACTTGGTCAGTTAGGGGTCTCTTCCCCTTAGGATCGGCCAGTTGTGGGGGGGTGGAGGTGGGGGCCAATTGGGTTTGGATGGTGAGGTTTATGGAAGGAGGTTTTGGTTGGGGTGTGGGGATCCTCATGGGATTTGGTGGAGAGGTGGCTGCTTGGTTTATTTGGGTCTTAAGGGAGAGGACTTGGTCGCGAAGTGTAGCTATGATGGTTGAGAGGTGATTTGTTGGGAGTGGTGGGGGTGGAGACCAAAGGGCGGTCTCAAGTTGTCCGGGTGGGGATGGAGGAGTGGTAGTGCTCCTCGGGTTAGGGGTGCTTGAGTAGGAGGGGTGGGAATGTTTGGGGATGTAGATCTTTCTAAGTTCTAGCTTCATCTCTTCCCATGAGTGAATAGGTTCTTGGCTTCTAACCCTCCTTAAGCCCTCTATGTGTTCCCACTTACTCTTGGCTTGACCCCGAAGTCGTCCCTTGGCCTTTCAGACTCTCGCCGGTCCATATACCCAAGTTTTGTCGAAGTACTTTTCTATGGTAGCCTCCCACCTAAGATAGTCACTAGAATGTGATCCGTCAAAGGTAATATCCCTATCTAGGATGAAGTCTATGGGTGGTGAGTAGGCTAAGTAGGTGGCCATGATGATCGGTGGGGATCAATGCAAGGGTCGGATTGATGATGACACCAATGCAAGCATGCCCTAGGACTTGACTTGATAGAGACAAGTCAATGACTTGCTCTGATACCAATTTGATGTGACACAACCTAGGACTCAACAAGCAAGCACAATTAAGCATTCAAAACGGACCGATAATAGCAACCGCTCACCCGATGCTCACTAAGACCCGGGGTGACTTGGCAATGCCAAGGGGAGGTTGTGTGGGCTAGGCCCTTGCTGGTTGAGGGCCAGCAAGGCCAAGGTTTGATTCCCCAAGGGTATGGCTGCCCAAATCAAGGGTCCGATGAAGTGCCAAAGGGCACGGGTTCCACTCTCTTCCCACGATGATCACTTATAGCAAATGAGCTTAAGGATCGGGCTCTCGTCACGGCCAGCGGAGTTTATGAACTAATATTGAAAGAACAAGCATCAATTAGAGCAAAGTTTTGGAGCACTCACTCGACCGGTTTGAAGAAATCGGTCCCGCTCAGAGACGAGGGCGAGCGGGGAAGCGTGGGTTCCCCACACGCCGCGCCGGGGTAGCTTGACCTGTTTAAGCTATTACAACACTACACCTCTCGTAGGAGGGGGGACCTTGGGGTGGAGGTTAATGATATTACAATCAATACTACCTCCACGCAGGGAGGGGCCTTCAGCCGGCCAAGCGGGGAGGGGAAATCAAAGCAAAGAGTGAGGAATAAGTGATGACACCGAATCTGCCTGCTGTATGCGGATAAGGACAGATAGCCTGTGTTGTAGCTGTAGAACTTGCTCAGGAATTTTGCTGAGGGCGAGACCAGTGGGGATCTCTTCGTCTCTGGAACAGGAGTGCCTCTGAATTTTGCCAATTTCTTCAGGGTTGCTGTCGGCCTGGGCGTGAGCACGAACAGGGTTGCTGATTCTCGGATTGTCTGCAACAGATTATCAACAGCAGGAAGACATGGCTGCCCCGACCGTTCCCGAACTCCAAATCAGTCGTCGTTGGAACCGTTGGAACCGTGGGTGAGTTCTCTTTACATCAGAACAAACGGGGATACAAAAAGATGCTGGTGAAGATCAGAGGACTCAAAAAAGTGAGGAGTGCTCAATGCAGATAGTGGGAAGCAGAGTCGAACGCCTGAGGAAGAAAATTGGTAACTTCTGCTGCAAGATGCCGAATGGAGTTCTGCTTCTTGTTTCTAAAATAGATAGGGAGAGGAAGAACTTTACAGAAGAGCTCGTGGCCTGATTCCTCCGGGGTTTGTCATGGTGAAGCTTTCTCTCCAGATCAGGATCTCTACAGAGCTAGCTCCTGGTTTCCAACAGCAGGTTGCAGAGGATGCCCCGACAGCTCCTGAACTCGGAATCGAGCACCGTTGGAGTCGTTGGAACCATGGACGAGTCCTCTTCGGAGAAAAATGGATAGGGAGGCCAAATGATGTCGGAGAGGACCAGGGAACTCTGAACACTGTTGATAGGTCGGTGCAGACTGTGGGTAACTGGACTGTGAAGCTGAGGGAGAAAATTGATAACTCCTGTTACAGGATGCCGAACGGAGTTCTGCTTCTTGATTCTGAAAGTAGACAGAAGGAGGAAGAACTTTGCAGAAGCGCTCTTGAGCTGATTCCCCCGAGGTTCGTCGTGGCAGAGCTTCTACTCTGGTTCAGGTCCTCAGCAGAGGCAGCACTGCGCAGTTGTGGGAGAACGGACCTCCCGGGCGGCTCGGAGCTCGGATGGGGATGAAATCACCGCCGTTGCGAAGTAGACCCGTAGACGCTTCCGTGGATTCCTCTTGGGCCTTCAGATTCTTTGGGATGTGGTCGGGGTCGCCTCTGCAAGCTGCTAGTCTTCTACTGCCAGCAAACTGAAAACTGGAGGTTGAAGATGGTGGGGGGAAATGGGGTATATGGGAGGGGAAATGGAGGTGGATGAGTGTGGGGAGAACCCTGGCTGTGAGGGGGTCTAAGAGGGGGTGTTCCAAGGTGTGGGAGGGGAAGAATATGGTCTGGAAGGAGGTCTAACAGGTGGTGGGAGGAGGAGCTACGAATTTGGGCTTGGAGGGAGGAGGAGGAAGGTGGGGGGGGCACAAGTGGTGGGGTGATCAATGGTGGTCTTGGGAATGGGAAGAGGTGCCTTGGGAAGGTGGAGGGCTACTTTGGGTAGTGGGAATGGTGCTTAGGGAAGTGGGTGGGGTAGTTGGGGGTTGGGAGGTGGAGCTAGGATTGGTGGAAGCTCTCTTGGGACTAGGGGGTGGAGTAATGGGGTGTGTAGGGAAGGGGAGTGGCCTTTAATGGGGGTAGGTGGGAGAGTGGTGGTTGGGAAGGGAGGACAGAGAAAATGGAGTGAAAAAGAGAGATTAAGAGATGGAAGGGTGGGGAATCTCTCCCCTAGGGTCTCTCACCCCAAAAATGGAATCTCTCCACTAGATAAGAAGTGTAAACTCTGAAAATGGCAAGTTTTTCATTCATTGATTCATTAAGTTGAAATGGGGGGGAATGAGGTCCTATATATAGGAAACCCACATTTCTACAAAAGTCCCTGACAATTGACTAAATGACAAATAACCGAGGGGGTAGGGGAGAGCCCTTGGGCCAAGCCCAATGAATTAGGCCCAATAGCTAACTAGACAACCTAATAACACTCAAACTTAGGGAAATGAACATAAGACCTAGGAACACGACTCAAATAAAAGGAAAAATACATCAAATGACTCAAATAAAAATTACATAGGACTCAAAATTAAATGACTAGACCATGCCGGATGCAACCGGGGCGAGGAGACGAGCTGTGAACGTGGGCATGGGAGGTGATGTCCCCATCATTCAGCCCTGGGTTTATAGTTCCCCAGCATCTGCGTCGGGTTTTCAACCCCGAATCCTGGCAAAGTCGACACTCAACATGGGCTCACAGCCCCAGCTTCGCGGCTCCCCGGTAGTGCACTCAGGACCCCGGTCCCGAGCTCCAGTTGAACCAGCTCTCCCCGTGGGTCTTCCACCCAAAGGGCAGTGTTCCTCAGCACCTTCCTCGGGCATCCCGACCCGAGCCCGCACTACGTCGGCACCTACCCCGGGTCCTCGACCCAGGGGCGTCGGCGCTCCAGCACTTCCAACAGCTTTGCCTTCCGACGCAAGAGTGTCATCTCGAGCCTCGGTGACACTCTTATCGGTGCGGGAGAAGGCTTACACCCGAGTCACCTAGCCATCGACTCCCGGTGCGGGCTACTTGCCCCGGGGATCGATCTTGGCACTTCGGACTGACGGCTTCATGTTGTCGGTCGTTCTGGGCCATGTCTTCTCAGTCTACCATCTTGGGGCGGAGTCTTCCTCAGCTCCTTAGAAGAAGAGTCGCCATGGCTGTAGAGGTAGGTGACTCACTGCTGCAACTAGCAACTCCGGTAAGACGGTCCTTGTCGGCGACTTGCGGATCCATCTCGACGGGGGTGAACCAATCATACCCCAGGAACGGACAATTCCCACCATCCCCACTTCCAATCATTTTGACCTCTTGCGTCAAACACGAGAGAACGGGGTGAAGCTCAAAGGAGCGGGTTCCTCGGCGGCAGCCCAGGGGCACCCACCGCAGTCCGACACACAACCTCCCAAGACAACTCACCGGAAAAACGACGACAAGGGAGACCAACAACCTGACCTGAGAAGAATCTGGGTCACCTGAGAAGAAGCTCAAGCTATTTGAAGGGCGTGTACTACCAACCCCCTGCGAGCACTCAGATGCGGCATCAGATGGGATGCGGCTGGCTTCACAATGGCATCGTCGGACGACGCCCAGTCATCTTATCTCCCCCGCGCAAGCAACCAGAGGCAAAGGCGAGCCCATCCTCGGGCCCTCTAGCAACCTATCCAGGATTCTCCTTCGACCAACATCGGGAATGAGCCCCATCCGCAACGCATCTCGATCTTTAACAGACTAGGGGTGCCTGTCCACCCCGAGCGGCACACGCGTGGGAAGCGGACGACCCGGTTTATCGATGATGCGGTTCGAGTATTCATGTGGTACACCACCGGACACCAACCAGACACCCAGCCTGTCGACTTGAACCAGCCTATGTCTCACTTTAGGAGGCCACGCCATCCGGCTCTACCGCCTCCCCCAACAGGTCATATTGGCACTTCTACCGGACCGCAAGCGTCGAAGCGCATAGAAGAGGTCCCGGTGGAAGACCGTGACCCTCCCATCAATGTAGAGCCGGTCAACAACGACCCTCCTGCAAAAGAGGTTCAAGAAGTGACCCTCGACACTCTCATGAAGGAGAACCAGCATCTGAAGGCCCTCTTCCAAGGCCTTCTCCAGGAGCGAGACCTTCATCCGCAGCGACCTGACAGGCCTTAGGCCGAGGCATTGGCACCCCCGGTGGCTCGTGATGCTGCCAACACCTCAGCGGCGATTGCTCAAACTCCGTTGCTCAACCACGAGCCTCCAACACGCCAGTGCCAGAGAACCTCTTGGCGCAACGCCAGATGATCGAGGGCATTGTCGAGACAAAGCTCGCCCAGTATTGTGAAGGGACGATCACGGTGGATCTCTACAGTGTACCCTACCCGCTTCACCACCAGTTGAAGAAACTTCTTCCAAAATAATCCAAGCCCCCGAAGCTGCAAAAGTTCGACGGGCAGGTGTTGCCACATGAGCACTTGGCTTATTATGTTACGACTATGGGCGAGTTAGCATTGGATGAATCCTATCTTCTTCGCTACTTCGCCACTTCACTCACGGGAATGGCCTTCCAATGGTACTCCCGCCTGAAGCCCGGGTCAGTCGTCAACTGGGCGGATCTCCAGAAGAAATTCCTCGACCAATTTCAGACGGCCGAGCGAAAGGTGTCACTAGCCGAACTCTGTTCTCTTCGACAGAAAAAGGGCGAGAGCGCCCTCAACTTCATCAAAAAATGGCGAGACCTTAGCATGAGGTGTGTCAATCCACCCGTCCAGGAGGACGCCATCACCATATGTCGTCGAGGTCTGGCGGCTGAGGTCAACGAAAAGCTTCTCGGCACCAATATCAAAGGCTTCGACCAGCTCAATTCGGCAGTCGCCGAGATAGAGATGTTCTTCACCGATAACTCGAGCTCTACTGCAGCAAAGGGTAACCAAGTGCGAGAACGCCAGCCTGGTAAGGAGGTGAATATCATAGAATTCACCCCTACCACCAAGGCCAGTAAAGGGGCCGAGTCTAGTGGCTCTGACAAAAAGCCAGCAGACAAGCCGGCCGCTCCTTCCTTCTCAGAGCGTATGAAGGCACCCTTCTCCTTCGAGAAGGAACACACGAAGATGCTCTTCGACCTCTGCATGGCTCAGAAGATTGTCGAGCTGCCAGAAATCCGCAAGCCGGACGAGGCTCTGAAGACCGACGATCCCAGTTACTACCTGTACCATTGCATGCTGGGTCACTCAATTGAGGATTGCTACGTCTTCAAGACTCAGGCGCAGAAGCTGATCCGAGACGGCTTTGTCAAGATGAAGAGCGGCCTCGTCGATCCTTCGCAACCACATACGTGGGCCAGGCCAGCTAAAGCAGCACGCGTGGCTCACCCCTCATCCAATGCCATCCACATGATGGCCGCATTTTCTCTTTCTGATGACGAGTCAGAGGAGCCCAGGGCTAATCGAAGGGAACGTTCAATCTGGTACCCAGGGTAGAGGACTTGGCATGATCAAAGACTGGTGCGGACACTAGATCACACGAGCGGCACGATTCGGCGAGCCACCTGTACCGTACGCGGAGCACCACCCGAGCTACATCAGCTTCTCTTTGGCTCGGAGATAGTCTGGAATCTCCTCCTTGAGTCTTGGACACTTTTAGCATTTACTTGCATTGTTTTAGCACTTGTTTGCATTGTATTTGGGTTTGTAATGTGTGTTTTATTTGGGTTTTTCATTTTGGGCTCATTGTAAGGCTCTTAATAAGCCATTTGGGTTAAACCCTTTAGAGTCTATTAAGGGGTGATTGCCATATTGGGCTATGAGGCTTCATTAAGCTTCATATTGGGTTCTTAAGCCACTTAAGGCCCAATTGGGCCTCCCCTCCTCATGGGCCACCTAGGTTGGTGTAGAATGGGCTTGTGGATGGCCTTTGATGGCCTTGGACCAACTAGGCCCAAGATAGGCCCATGAAGGGGGCGCCCCCTCTTTTGGAAGTATTAGGCTAGTTGTTTTATTTTATTTTCTTTCTTTTCTTCTCTTTGACCACATGGGAGAAATATTTTCCTAGCTTTCCCAAGATGCCCTCATCAACCCTAGATCTGAGGGCATGGAAGGTCATTTGCCATGGGAGGTCAAGTCATATAAAGAGTTGTAATTTTCATTTCTTACACAATTAATGCCATAAAAATTCAGAATTTCTTTTGAGCCTCCAAGCTTGGTGCGCCCTCCTCCTCTCTCCTCCCCCTTCTTGCAGCTGTGAAGGTTGCTTCTAGAGGTGTGAAGCCTCTCCTTCAAGTCCTTTCTGAGTGGGAAGCTCGGATCTATCGCCGTCACCGAGCCGCCGTCGCACCGCCACCGTCAACTTATCGAAGTTCTGTCTTCATCCAACAACAGCCCCTTCCACGAATATTAACTCCCAGATCCGAGATCTTCTGAGTGCCAAAATTTCCGGGTGAGTTCTAGGGATCAAACCCACATTCCAAAAAATTTGGGTTGGCCTTTAGATTCCGATTTCAATTTTTCCATTTTCATCCATCTTTTCCTTCCAGATCTACCAGGTTTCTATCTACTGTGACATCAACCCTGATCCTCCCATCTCCAACCCACCTTTTGATTTTTTCTGGAACCCCCAAAATTACTGGAGGTTCTACCCACCATCCCATCTACCCACGAATTTTCTTGGAATTTTAAAAGGCCTACACCTATTTTCTAAAAATCACTTTCAGATCCATTTCAGTTCTGTCTGCCCCTGCCGAGATCCGACCACCTTCCAGTATAAAATAATTTTCCCTACTTAAACCTCCACCAAATCAGTCATAAGAATTATTTCCGTTTTCCTATCCCTCCCCTCTAAAACTTTCATGAAGAGCTTGAGATCTGAATCGGAAGGCCACCCCACGGTCAATGCCAACTCTAAGGGAATTCAGTTTCTGCCCAGTAAGATCTGAAACTAAGAGCAGGTCGGCTCTAAAATCGCCCAACAGAAGCAGCATGGGTGAATTTTTTTGAGTCCCACAGGGTCGAAGGACTTCGAGAGAGCTTTCCAATGACACCACTTGTGCATCGATCCGACGTCCGAAGTGATCGCAGAAACCGATCTCGCCGGATCGCGCGCCTGAAAGCAGAAGCAACCAGTCCGTGGGTAGCAACTCCAAAGCTTGGAGATCGGAGCCGATCGGCCTCCGACCGGCGTTCCCGCCCGACGGCCTTCCAAGGAGGTGCGCCACCAGGGGTCTCCATAACAGCGGGACCCACCTTATCAGACCCGGAGGACAGAGCGGTCCGTGGGCCCCACGAACCCGTAGATCGCGCCGTCCGGACAGCACTAAACGCGGGTTTCGACACCGACGGAGTGACATCAAGATGCTGCCCGTCAACCCAATTCGCGTGACTCCCGGGCCCCAGATGTGACCTATTACTTCCATGCGTGGAGTGGGTGAAATTTTTGTACCATGGTAAAAGTTTGTTAACCGGGAGTCCAGTTTTGGCCGGGGTTGTCTTCCCCACGCCGGGTGCGTGGAGGTACGATCGTAACTTCTCGGCATTACTTTGCTTAGCTAGTATATGGTCATATGCCGCTGTGAGAGCGTAGGATTCTAGCCCGTGAGTCCATGTCACCGCTGTGAGCGAGAGAGTGACCCGTCCCGTGGCTCGATCCGAGCACGAAAGTGAGTCGGACTACCCTTAATTCTGCCAGTTTCTCAACCGTGCACGATCCGCGTTTCCCTCGCTTGGGACGACGAGTGAGCTTGCATTTCTATTAGCAACGTATAGCCCCTAGGAGCTCTTAGTGTTGGGCCTAATGTCTCTCCAATCGTATGTTACTGGTCGTCTGTGCATTTAGAGTCCGAGGTCCATATCACTTAGAGTTGGTCCCCGTGTCCCTCCCGCATCAGTTTGGTATCAGAGAGAGTCGAGTCTAGGGTAGTCGTTGCATGAGTCTTGCATGGTCTAAGTCGAGTCTAAGATCATCATTATTTTCAAAATAAAAAAAGTGTTTTAAAATTGTATTTCATCTCGATAATTCGATATATTAAAAGGTGTTGTCTGAACGTTAGGCTACGCCTATCGGGAATGCCGCACACTTGCGGGAGTGATCTTCGGATCGATTAACTCCGCCACGTGCCGGATATTGGTTTAGGTCTAGGTCCATTAGTCAGTGTTTGCATTAGTCTATGTCTCCTAGTTCGTGTGTCTTTGCATGCCCACCCGTCGAGGCACCTAATACTCGCCACCACCACCTATGGCGGATTCCCGAGCCCGTAGCTCCGTTGAGTCCTCCACGGCTGAGATGTTCCGAGCCATTATGGATCGTCTTGACACGCGTATGAATGGCCTTAGTACGAGTCTAGATGGCGTAGGGATGCGTCTAGAAGAAAGGATGAAAGCCCTCGAGGATCGGGCCGAATCTTCAGACCAGTCCATCCAGGGTCTTGTAGGGAGGATTACCGTCCTCGAGAGGGCCCCAGTGGCGGCGCAACCCACGCCGACCAATGGTCAACAGGAGCCGGCTCAGCAACCTGCTGCGCCAAGAGCTCAGGCGATAGATGTTGGGAGGCAACAGGTGCATGAGGTGGCTGACTATGCATCTGATAATGAGCAGGGGGATATGGTCGTCAGAATCAACGACGTAATCGTGATGATGATGATGACGACCACATTCTTAGGGGCATGCGTGCGGACCCTCCCACTTTTAGCGGGTCCTTGGACCCGAAGGTATATTTAGGTTGGGAGGCCGGCATGGACCGGTACTTCGAGTGGTTTGAGATGACGGACCACCGGAGAGTTCGATACGTGAAGATGAAGCTGCATGGGCAGGCCCAAACTTATTGGACCAATGTGGAGAGCCTGCTAAATATGTGACGTCAACCCCCGATCGGCAATTGGGATGACATGAAAATTAAATTGAGGGAGAAGTACCTTCCTGCCTCATATCGCCAACATCTCATAGATAAATGGCAAAGTCTCTCCCAAGGGAACCGATCCGTGACCGAGTACACCGCCGAGTTTGATGAGTATTATTTACGGTGTGGAGTTACGGAAGAGAGCACCATGACCATATCACGCTTTCGGAGAGGTCTGTGGCCAAACTATCAATATGAACTTTTTCGCCACAATGCGACCACTTTGGAACAAGCGTATCAGGTTGCTCTCGAATTGGAGCAATTCGAGGCCGAGTTCGAGTCTCCCCATCGGTTGGGCTCATTTCCCCTTCGTAGTGTCGAACCCTGTGGCTCTTCTGGCACATATCCGAGGGCCCCCATGGCCCGACCTCAGGAGCCCACTCGTCCCGAGCCTTTCGCTCCTAGGCCTCGTCCTCCACCCCTGAGGGACATTCCTCGTCCCCAACATCTTACGGCACCCATAGCCCGTCCACCGACACTTGCACCTCCGGCCCGTCCTTTGTTGCCTTCACCTCCTATCCATCGGGAGGATAAGGGAAAGGACCCATGATTGGAGAGCCTAGTGGATCACGGCAGCAGTGTTATCACTGCAATTAGTTTGACCATTTTGCTAACCAGTGTCCCACCGGCAAGTCTCTTGTCATTGAGGACACACATGCAGAGGATGCCACCCCTACCGACCTCGAGTTAGTCAGCTATGAAGCAGATCCGGAGCTAGCTGACGAGTACTATGTGGCCGAAGGTAATTGCCAGGATGCCTAGCATACGGACGATACCCACTTGGGGGTCGTCAGGTGTATTCTCACCCAGCCACAGGCCAGTGATGATTGGCGACGGACCACTATCTTTCATAAATTCTGTAGGCTGGGCAAGCAAGTTTGTAAGGTGATCATCGATAGTGGGAGTTGCATCAATGCAATCTCCACAGGCACTGTCTCCAGTCTTGGTCTCACACCCGTGGATCATCCTTGTCCCTATCGAGTATCATGGGTGGATTCCACCTCCATTCCGATCAGGCTACGGTGTCTGGTCCCACTGCAGTTTCGTTCCTACCGTGACGATATCTGCTGTTATGTCCACCCGATAGAGGTGGGCAGCATTATTCTTGGCAGGCCGTGGTTATTTGATCGGGATGCCACACTCCATGGCCGGTCGAACACCTGTACCTTCGACCATGTTGGCCAACGGATTACTCTCCACCCCCATCAGCCCAAGAGCCCATCAGTTAGGGGTCCTACTGGCCCTAGTACTCCGTAGTCTTCCATCCCCGGACCTAGTACCCCATCCCCAGCTCGGGCTATGACCGTTACATCTGGCCCAGGCGAGCCCTTGACTAGGAGGTTGATGATGATTAGTTCCTAGGAAATGGAGCGGGAGGCTAGTCGGGGTTGCCCTGTATTTGCTATTACGGTCCGAGAGGTGGAGCCGAACTCCGAGGGTGAACTCCCACCCGATGTCATTCCTATTCTGCAAGAGTTCCCTGATATTTTCCCCGAGGAGCTTCCCGAGGGACTCCCACCCATGTGGGATATTCAGCATGCTATCGACCTGATTTCGGGCTCTTCATTGCCCAATCTTCCTCATTATCGCATGAGTCCCACGGAATATGCCGAGCTAAAATGGCAGGTCGATGAGTTGATGTAGAGAGGGTCTGTTCGGGACAGCATGAGTCCATGTGATGTTCCCGCATTACTCGCCCCGAAGAAGGATGGCACGTGGAGAATGTGCATTGATAGCCGTGCCATCAACAAAATCACCGTGAAGTATAGGTTCCCTATTCCCCGCCTAGATAACATGCTAGACATGATGGCTGGTGCCACTATCTTCTCAAAGATTGATCTTAAGAGTGGCTACCATCAGGTGAGGATTAGGCCAGGTGATGAGTGGAAGACCGCATTCAAGACCAAGGATGGTCTATATGAGTGGTTGGTTATGCCCTTTGGGTTGACCAATGCCCCTAGCACCTTCATGCGACTCATGACTCAGGTCCTTCTACCATTCATTGGAGTCTTTGTGGTAGTGTACTTTGATGATATTCTTATCTATAGTCGCACCACGGGGGACCACTTAGACCACTTTCAGCAGGTCTATCTACTTCTTAGGCGAGAGCAGCTGTATGCGAACCTACATAAGTGTGCCTTCATGACACCTCACCTTACCTTCTTGGGTTTTATTGTGTCTATTACTGGGGTCTCCGCCGATCCGGAGAAGGTCCGGACCATTGCTGAGTGGCCGGAACCCCGTACGGTCCATGATGTCCGCAGCTTCCATGGTCTTGCGACGTTCTATCGTTGCTTCTTCCGCGGATTTAGCTCCGTCACTACCCCGATCACGGATTGTATCCGGAAGGGCACATTCATGTGGACGAAGGCCACAGCTGCTGCCTTCAAGGACATCAAGGAGCGCCTGACCCAGACGCCTATCTTTCGATTGCCAGATTTCTCGAAGGTGTCTGAGGTCTCTTGTGATGCATCAAGTGTTGGGATAGGAGGAGTGTTGAGTCAGGAGACCCACCCGGTCGCATATTTCAGTGAGAAGCTGAATGACGTGAAACTGCGATACTCCACTTATGATAAGGAATTCTACACAGTTGTTCAGGCTCTTAGGCATTGGAGGCACTATCTATTACATCAGGAGTTTGTCTTATACTCCGATCATGAGGCTTTGAGGTACCTCCATTCCTAAAAGAAGCTTAATGAACGTCACAGTCGTTGGGTTGAATATCTCCAGCAGTTCACATTTGTGCTAAAACATAAGGCTAGAGTGGAGAATAAGGTGGCTGATGCCTTGAGTCAGCGAGCGTGTTTGCTTGCCACCATGAGTGCCGAGGTCATAGGGTTAGAGAAGATAAGAGAGGCCTATGTTGACTGTCCTGACTTTGGTCAGATTTATACCACTCTCCAGGCCGGACCCTCGAGAGACCTTGATGATTATGTGCTTCAGGAGGGTTACCACTTTCATGGAGATAGGCTTTGTGTTCCCCGAACTTCGGTTCGAGACTTCTTAGTCTTGGAGCTACATGCGAGAGGTCTAGCCGGCCACTTTGGTCAGAACAAGACTATCGAGGCTGTTGAGCATAGATTTTATTGGCCGAGCTTGAAGCGCGATGTTGCTCATATTATGGCTCAGTGCCGTACATGCGCTACGGCCAAAATGAAGAAGCAAAGCTCGGGCCTTTATACACATCTTCCCGTGCCTGATGCTCCGTGGCATGATGTTAGCATGGACTTTGTTTTGGGATTGCCACGTACCTCCAGGAAGCATGATTCGGCCTACGTGGTTGTTGACCGGTTCTCGAAGATGACCCTTTTTATTCCCTGCTCGAAGACTTCGGATGCTTCGAGGGTAGCCCGCCTATTCCTTACTCATGTGGTGTGTAAGTTTGGGTTGCCTCGTACCATAGTGTCTGACCGCGATGTTAGATTCACTAGTTATTTTTGGAAGATACTGTGGCATATGTTGGGTACTCACCTCAAGTTTTCCACTGCATATCATCCCCAGATAGATGGTCAGACCGAGGTGGTCAATAGGAGTCTGGGTGATCTTTTGAGGTGTCTTGTCAGGGACCGTGTAGGGGATTGGGATCTCATATTACCATTGGTAGAATTTGCATATAATGATTTGATTAACAGGTCTACCGATATGAGTCCATTCGAGATTGTCACAGGTCGTAGGCCTAGGAAGCCAGTGGATCTTGTTCCCATGCCCATCCATGCACGAGTGTCGGAGTCTGCCGAGTCATTTGCTAGGCATGCTAGGAGTTTGCATGATGACAACCGTCGTCACATTGAGGCCAGTAATGCATGGTACAAAGAGCTATCCGATGCCCACCGACACCACCGAGAGTTCCAAGAGGGTGAATATGTCATGATCAGGGTAAGACCTGAACGGTTTCCCTCTAGAACCGTAAAGAAATTGCAAGCTCGCGGAGCCGGTCCATGTAGAGTGTTGAAACGTGTTGGATCCAATGCGTATGTTGTGGACCTGCCCGAGGAATATGGTATAAGCTCAACTTTCAATGTATCAGATCTAGTTGCATATAGGGACCCAGCGGTGATCCCTAGTGAGCCTTTTGAGCCATCCCCTCCCATTGAGAGTGATCCCACACCTGAGTGTCCACCACCAGCCCCTTTTCCACGACAGCGAGAGCATATCGATCATATACTGGATGAGCAGGTGACAGTTACCAGGAGTGGATCTTACCCGTGATACCTAGTGCGATTGAGAGGGCGACCCGCCACCGGGGATACTTGGATATCCTATGGAGAGTTGCTGCGGATCGATCCGGACCTACTGGAGCGGTACCAGAGTGATGCAGACCCTTACTCGACAAGGTCGAGTTTCTCCCACCTGGGGAGATTTGGTGCGGACACCAGAGCACACGAGCGGCACGAGTCGGCGAGCCACTGGTACCGTACGCGGAGCACCACCCGAGCTACATCAGCTTCTCTTTGGCTCGGAGATAGTCTGGAATCTCCGCCTTGAGTCTTGGACACTTTTAGCATTTACTTGCATTGTTTTAGCACTTGTTTGCATTGTATTTGGGCTTGTAATGTGTGTTTTATTTGGGTTTTTCATTTTGGGCTCATTGTAAGGCTCTTAATAAGCCATTTGGGTTAAGCCCTTTAGAGTCTATTAAGGGGTGATGGCCATATTGGGCTATGAGGCTTCATTAAGCTTCATATTGGTTTCTTAAGCCACTTAAGGCCCAATTGGGCCTCCCCTCCTCATGGACCACCTAGGTCGGAGTAGAATGGGCTTGTGGATGGCCTTTGATGGCCTTGGACCAACTAGGCCCAAGAGAGGCCCATGAAGGGGGCGCCCCCTCTTTTGGAAGTATTAGGCTAGTTGTTTTATTTTATTTTCTTTCTTTTCTTCTCTTTGACCACATGGGAGAAATATTTTCCTAGCTTTCCCAAGATGCCCTCATCAACCCTAGATCTGAGGGCATGGAAGGTCATTTGCCATGGGAGGTCAAGTCATATAAAGAGTTATAATTTTCATTTCTTACACAATTAATGCCATAAAAATTTAGAATTTGTTTGGAGCCTTCAAGCTTGGTGCGCCCTCCTCCTCTCTCCTCCCCCTTCTTGAAGCTGTGAAGGTTGCTTCCAGAGGTGTGAAGCCTCTCCTTCAAGTCCCTTCTGAGAGGGAAGCTCAGATCTATCGCCGCCGCCGCCGCCGCCACCGAGCCACCGTCGCACCGCCACCGTCAACTTATCGAAGTTCTGTCTTCATCCAACATCAGCCCCTTCCACTAATTTCAACTCCCAGATCCGAGATCTTCTGAGTGCCAAAATTTCCAGGTGAGTTCTAGGGATCCAACCTACGTTCCAAAAAATTTGGTTTGACCTTTAGATTCCGATTTCCATTTTTCCATTTTCGTCCATCTTTTCCTTCCCGATCTGCCAGGTTTCTATCGATTGTGACAGCAACCCTGATCCTCCCATCTCTAACCCATCTTTTGATTTTTTATGGAACCCTCAAAATTACTGGAGGTTTTACCTACCATCCCATCCACCCACAAATTTTCTTGGAATTTCAAAAGGCCTACACCTATTTTCAAAAAATCACTTTTAGATCCATTTCAGTTCTGTCTGCCCCTGCCGAGATCCGACCACCTTCAAGTATAAAATACTTTTCTCTACCCAAACCTCCACCAAATCAGTCATAAGAATTATTTCCATTTTTCTCTCCCTCCCCTCTAAAACTTTTATGAAGGACTCTAGATCTGAATCCGAAGGCTACCCCACGGTCAACACCAACTCTCAGAGAATTCAGTTTCTACCCAATCAGAGCTGAAACTGAGAGGAGGCCGGCTCTAAAATCGACCAACAGAAGCACAGCACCGGTGAATTTTTCTGAGTCCTACAGGGTCGAAAGAATTCGAGAGAGCTTTCCAACGATACCTCTTGTGCGTCAATCCGACATCGGGAGTAATTGCAGAAACTGATCTCTCCGGATTGCGTGCCTGAAAACAGAAGCAACCAGTCCGTGGGCAGCAACTCCAAAGCTTGGAGATCAGAGCCGATCGGCCTCCGACCGATGTTCCCGCCCGATTGCCTTCTAGGGAGGCACGCCACCAGGGGTCTCCATCACAGCGGGACCCACCCCATCAGACCCGGAGGACAGAGTGGTCTGTGGGCCCTATGAACCTGTAGATCGCGCCGTCCGGATAGCACTAAACGTGGGTTTCGGCACCGACGGAGCGACATCAAGATGCTGCCCGTCAACCCAATTCGCGTGACTCCCGGGCCCCACATGTGACCTATTAGCTCCCTACATGTAGTGGGTCAAATTTTTGTACCACGGTAAAACTTTGTTAACCAGGAGTCCAGTTTTGGCCGAGGTTGTCTTCCCCACGCCGGGTGCGTGGAGGTACGATCGTAACTTCTCGGCATTACTTTGCTTAGCTAGTATATGGTCATATGCCGCTGTGAGAGCGTAGGATTCTAGCCCGTGAGTCCATGTCACCGCTGTGAGCGAGAGAGTGACCCGTCCCGTGGCTCGATCCGAGCACGAAAGTGAGTCGGACTACCCTTAATTCTGCTAAGTGGGGGAGGGTGTAGCACCCCTGGAAAATAAAAGAATGAAATAAGTGAACAAAAAGAAATAATAAAGAATTTATTTGAGTATGGGTCTCACTTGTGTAAAAATGGATATAAAGGCTTTAGACAAATCTTAAAAGCTTAAATCACTTAAAACCCTTAAACCCAATAGTGAAGGGGCTTCCACATGTAAGCCCATGATCCCCATTCAAACTCCCTATTAGACCTTATGTTAGACATATATATGTATTATGGGCCTTAACGTCTATACACAGCAAGCCAACCTATATAATATATGTAAAGGTTATAAACCCAAACCCACGAATATGTATCCAATAAGGCCCACATGTGATCGAGAGTGGCTTGAGCCTTTAGGGTTTCATGTACAAAACTTAGCAGGCGGCTGTTTAACTGGAAGGGAGGCGACCATGCATGGTAGGTTTAAGACCCTGCCAATTTCACGCGTAAAACCTTCCCATTAGTAGCTTTCGAACCCTCCAGAACATTGAAAGCCTTATAAAAACCACACCCCATCGAACGGACAGGTTTTCCATGTACTGCTGCTTCGATCGACGTCTCTCCTGCTACTGCACCCTCGGTGTGGAGAAGACTGATGTACTTCATCCTGCTGTGAATGCAAGTGAAGAAGACTTCTTCCTCTTCTTCCTGTTGACAGCGACGTAAAGGGGGGGAGCATCTTCCTCTTCTTCATCCTGTTGGCAGACGTGTCAAGGGGGGAACCATCATCATCCGTCCTTCTTCTTCCTGTCTGTCGGACGTGAGAAGCGTGAGGCTTCTTCCCTTCAACCACCTGCAAGCCTGGAAAAAGTACCTTCTTCCTCCTACTGTTGCTCTTTTTGAAACAGAGTACCGTGACAGCAACAAATCTTCGTCCTTTTCATCCATCAAATCTCTAGAAAAGGTAGGTTATCTCAAGTTTCGTAGCCCAAACAAAATGAATCGTGATTATAATGGATATAATGGTTCAAGCATGTAGTCTTCGCTGAGTTTGAAGAAGTTTTGAAAATTTTTGTAAGTAGCGACCCTCATCAGGGCGCTAATTCTTTTTGACGCCCATCAAAACGGTCGTCAATTCCCATTTGATTTAATAATTACACATGTTAAAAATTTAATATCTATTTAACCAGTTATCTGATTTAATGCATGAATAGAGTTTTGGAATCCTTCTTTTTTTCTTGACCTATCCATATACATATTGTCATAAAAATAATTATATTAAAAAAGTGCTACTGTTCATAGTGGAATTCTGGAAAAAAAATGAAATGACGACTTGAAGTATGGCGCTTCTTTTGAAAATGACGCCACTGTCAAGGGCGCTATCTTCCTAAGAACTGGGAATGTGGCCAGGCGTCATTTACATAATACTTGAAATCAATGTATAAAAGTATATATTTAGAAATGTATAACTGTTGAATTAGCGACTCTTGCAGAGTCTTCAATTTGTGAAATAACGCCCCTTACCAGGGCGCTACTTAATGAATTAAAGACATTGGCTAAGGCGCCAATTTCCTGTCTTCTGATTTTTTTTATGATTTTTCCCGTAACCATGGATTTATATTTATATATATGTATATATGGCACTATATTCCAATCTGTGAGTATAGTCCCACGTTTCTCGGCATTTTTCCGATTACCCCTTCAACTCTCGGTGACATACAAGCCCTCCATTGGACATTCCGTTCCTTTGGACCGGCAAGTTAGTCATTGGGACCTCCGTAAGTCTCCTCATAGCCTTGGATTCCCTCAAGGCCGACTGAGCTGGTTGTACCTTAAACACATTGTACCTTTGATTGCCACGTCATGTGGTAAACCGGCCCTCTCATGTTGCCATCTTGGTCCATGAGAGAACAATCCTAGCCGGTGGAATGATGATATTTCACTAAGTGATGTTTTGGATTGAGTCCCTTATAGATGGGGTCAATCACTCAGCTTGATTCATGTCCCTTAATTGGTGACAGGTTTAGTCATCCACTCAAGTTATCACGGCTACCTAGTGAAGATACCAATTCTACCCAGGTTATCGACATGTCATGGTTATCGTTGGTTTTCGTCATTGTCCATCTACTATTCTTCCTTGAAATCCGTGGAACCTATCCACGAATCTACCTTGATATCCTACATTAGTTTGCTCTTGGAATTCCATGGCTATCACTAAAAGTGGTTGTCTAGATATTACATGTAACAATGTCCGCGCATATAGGGCACGATCTGGTCCTGGGAGGAGCACCCGAAAGTACTTGTGCCCATGGGAGTTATATTGATCACGGTGTGGCATTGCACCGAAGTACTTGCTTGAATCTACGACATCTCCACTATCTATCTATCTCTCGCGTGCTTGACTTGATTGACTTGACATGACTTGTGTGGCCCGCAATGGACAAAGTACTTGCTTGCTAATAGCCATTATCTCATGACATGAAAGACTTTATTGATATACTTGGTACTCGTTCGAATACTTGAAATCTTGAATACTTGAAATCCCCTATCTTGGATCAACAGTACATGTTAATTCCTCTTGTTATCATGTTCAATTCCATAACATTTCATTTTGTATGATTGGCATGCTAGACTTGCATTTTCATTTGAAAAAGGTAATTACTTAAACCAATTGCTAGTTCTTGAGATATAATTCCTACTGAGCGTTCGCTCATCAAATTCTTTTCCCAAACTTTTCAGGTAATACGGACCCTGACTCGAACTCGGATGGGCAGGAGCAAGAGTGATGAGCAGAGAGTTTGCAAGCGTCATGCTACTCCACCTATCATGTCAAGTCATCTTTAGTTCATGGAGTCTTGTCGTCAGAACTTTTGTTATTTTCAAATTTGTAATATTTAAAGGATGTGGGCCTGATTAGACTTGTCAAGTCATGACGTTGTTTAAAGGATTAAGTTGTTATGAATGGTATTTGTATTTGGTTATGTTTTAAAATTCTTGTCTTATTGCGTGCTCTATTATGATGTAGAAATTCTACTTGCTCTGATTGACATGATTGATATAAACTCGTCACGTCTTTCCCGGGTTCCTTCCGCGCTCGGGGCGTGACAGTTTTTGTGGTATCAGAGCCTAGGATTTCAAATTCCTAGGAAACCCAAGTCCAAGGCTAGGTCTATCCCCAAACTGTGAGGATGGGTAGTGCCGTGGGTATAAGTCCTTGTAGGGCATCCGACTACAAATTTCAACATGAAACTAATTAAGGTTAACTCCTTGTAGGACTATGGCTGCTGAACGCGCACAATGGCGTGAGATGCAATGAACTGTTCAGGGCCTGACCCAGGCCTTACAACAAGTGGCTCAAGGTGGGGCACATCATGGAGCTGGCGACCTCCATCGGAGCTTTAGGAATCTCAACCCTCCGAGATTCTCAGGTTCATCAAATCCCGAGGATGCGGAGAATTGGATAAAGGAGATCGAGCGAATCTTCCGCGTCATGCAATGTGCGGATGGTGAAAAGGTGCTTCTGGCTACGTTCCAACTAGAATGGGACACCAGTGCTTGGTGGGAGTCCGTCGAGGCCACCTTGCTTGAAGATCACGTTACATGGGCCTAATTTGTCGAGCACTTCAATAGCAAGTATTTCTCCGACCGTGTTCAGGAGAAAAAGGCCGCAGAATTTGCTGCATTGAAGCAACGATCCCTATCGATGGCCGACTACGAGGCCTAATTCTCCCGGTTATCTAGATATGCACCACATTTAGTATGCACTGAAAAGATGAAGGCGAGAAGGTTCTTGAATGGGTTACGACCCCAGTATATCACCCAGCTCGCTCCCTTGGATATTCAAGTGTACTCAGAGATGGTGCGTCGTACCCAATTGCTAGAAGACTCCACAGAACTGTCTGACAAAATCCGTGGTAAGGATAAAAGGGAGAATGTCACAAGCCCCAACACTTTTAAACCGTCTTTCAAGAAGCGGACCAATAATGGAGGCGAACCCTCTAAAGAGAAGAAATTCAAGAAGGGCAACAACAAACCTTTCTCCATCACGGCACCGCAAAGGAGAATTGTAAATATTGCGACAAGCTGGGTCATCAGGCTGCGGAATGCTGGAGAAGGCTCGGAGCATGCCTTCGTTGTGGGAGTAAGGAACACCGTATTCCGACTGTCCAATGATGAACGAGCAAAGTGAGTCGGAGACAAAGGAAGAGAAGCGTCCTGCAAAGAAGCAAGGACGTTTACAAGCTCTCCAAGAGACGGAACCAACCGAGGGTGGGTTGGTGGAAGGTATTTTGTCTGTCTGCTCTGAATCTGCTCAAGTACTGTTTGATACTGGCGCCACACATTCTTTTGTTTCAAAGAAATTTGCTGCTTCATTCTCTATGGAACCTGAATGGATAAACTTGGTGATTTCTACCCCGTTAGGGAACGAGTCTGATGTCACTTTCCATTACCCAAACTGCAAGATTATAGTTAAAGGCCACAACTTACCTGTAGATTTAATATGCTTAGACTTGAAGGAGTACGATGTAATTTTAGGGGCCGATTGGCTATCCACCCATCGGGCAACTGTAGACTGCCGAAATGGAAAAGTAACTTTTGTGGATTTCCCGGAGTTAACTTACGTTACTCCCCGGAAGAGATCACCAGTAATCTCTGCTCTTCGAGCCCATAAACTTATCAACAAAGGATGCGAGGCATTCTTAGCCTTTGTAACTACCACGGAGGCTAAGGTAGCTAGACTAGAAGACATTCAAGTGGTTCGGGAGTTTCCCGATGTTTTCCCTGAAGACTTGCCTGGTCTGCCACCAGAGAGAGAAGTCTCATTCACTATAGACCTTGTTCCGGGTACCGGACCTGTTTCTAAAGCACCCTACAGAATGTCCCCCGTAGAATTGAAGGAATTGAAGGAGCAGCTTATGGAGCTATTGAAGAAAGGATTTATCAGACCGAGTACTTCCCCATGGGGAGCACCAGTGCTGTTTGTCAAGAAGAAGGATGGATCGATGAGGCTGTGCATCGATTATCGGCAGCTGAACCACCTCACTATCAAGAATAAATACCCACTGTCGAGGATTGATGAGCTCTTTGATCAGATTTCTGGAGCAAAGTATTTCTCAAAAATTGATCTTCGATCGGGTTATCACCAATTGAGGATCAAGGATGAGGATATTCACAAAACTGCATTCTGAAGCAGGTACGGGCATTATGAATTTACTGTTATGCCTTTTGGACTAACGAATGCCCCTACAGCTTTTATGCAGCTTATGAATAGCATCTTTAGACCACATTTGGACAAATTTACTGTGTTTTTATCGATGACATCCTGATATATTCAAAGTCCGAAGAGGAGCATGAAATGCATTTGAGGATAGCATTGCAGATATTGAGGGATAATCAATTATATGCCAAATTTAGCAAATGCGAGTTTTGGTTGGAAGACGTGTCCTTCTTAGACACGTAATTTCAAAGGATGGAATCTCAGTGGACCCCGCAAAGGTCGAAGCAGTAAAGAACTGGGAACAACCGACAAATGCAACAGAAATCAGGAGTTTCCTTGGTCTTGCTGGTTATTACCGGCGTTTTATTAAAAACTTCTCGAAGATTGCAGTACCACTCACCAGGCTGACCCGCAAGGAAGTGCCATATGAGTGGAATGAGGAATGTGAACAAAGCTTCCAAACATTAAAGGACAGTTTGACCACCGCTCCGGTCTTGGCCCTTCCTATTGAAGGAGAGAAGTACGAGGTATATACCGATGCTTCCGGCATTGGCCTCGGTTGTGTATTAATGCAACAGGGAAGAGTTATTGCATACTCTTCTAGGCAGTTGAAGAAGCATGAAGAAAACTACCCGGTGCATGACTTGGAGTTGGCCGCGGTAGTATTTGCACTAAAGATCTGGAGACACTATCTCTACGGAGAACAATTCATAGTATTCTCCGATCATAAGAGCCTCAAATATCTATTCTCTCAGAAGGAGCTTAATATGAGGCAACGTCGATGGCTGGAATATTTAAAAGACTTTGATTTCACTATTCAGTATCACCCCGGTAAAGGGAATTCGGTAGCTGATGCCTTGAGTCAGAAGCCGAGAGCCCTTATAGCCAGCTGTATGATACGGGAATGGAAACTATTAGAGGAATTCTCCAGATTAAATATAAGCACGGACCAGAAAGACGGGTGTATTACTCTCTCTCACATGAGTGTGCATCCGGACTTGCTATCCGAAATCAAGAAGTTACAAGACAAAGATCCTGGAATGATTGAAATCAGGGAGAAACTAGATCAAAGAACCGGGTTCAAGCTAGCAATTGATGGAAGACTAATGTTTCAGGAAAGGACATGTGTTCCGGACTGTCCTGAGTTGAAAAGGAAAATTCTAGATGAAGCTCACCGCTCTAGGTATACCATTCATCCTGGAGCAACTAAGATGTACAAAGATCTAAAAAGAACTTTCTGGTGGCCGAACATGAAGAGGGAGGTAGCGAACTTTGTATCTCGCTGTCTCACGTGCCAACAAGTAAAAGCAGAACACCAAAGACCCGCCGGAAGGTTACACCCCCTTGATATTCCCAAATGGAAACGGGAAGGAATTGGTATGGATTTCATCATGGGATTATCTAAGTCTAGAGGCGGACATGATGGTATTTGGGTAATCATCGATCGACTGACCAAGTCGGCACATTTCTTGCCAATTAAAAGTCGATGGTCGGTTGATGTTTTGGCCGCATTATATATTAAAGAGATCGTGAGATTGCATGGAGTCCCAACATCAATCGTGTCTGACCGAGACCCTCGCTTCACTTCTCATTTCTGGAAGGGTCTACAACACTCTTTGGGGACGAAGCTCAACTTCAGTACTGCTTTCCATCCCCAGACCGATGGTCAGACCGAGAGAACAAACCAAATAGTTGAAGACATGTTACGGGCTTGCATTATTGACTTTGGCGGAGGTTGGCATGATCATTTGCCCCTAGCCGAGTTTGCATACAACAATAGTTATCAAGCCAGTATACAGATGGCTCCATTTGAAGCCTTGTACGGTAGGAGTTGCCGATCTCCTATATGCTGGGATGAGGTTGGCGAGAAGCAACTACTAGGGCCAGATATGGTAAGAAACACAACAGAGAAGGTTGAACTTATCCGAGAAAGACTCAAAGTAGCACAATCCAGACAGAAGTCTTATGCAGATAATAGAAGAAGGGAATTAGAGTTCCAAGTTGGAGACCATGTTTACCTCAAGGTCTCACCCGGTCGAGGTATAAGAAGGTTCGGAGTTAAAGGCAAGCTTACACCAAGATTCATTGGTCCATTCGAAATATTGGAAAGAGTTGGCGAGGTAGCTTATCGCATCGCTTTGCCTCCACAACTATCGGAAGTGCACAATGTGTTCCACATTTCTATGCTGAAGAAATATGTGTACGACCCTTTCCACGTCATTGATCATAGTAACTTAGTAATTCAAAAGGACCTCACTTATGAACAGAAGCCAAAGAAGATTCTTGATCGAGAGATTCGAGTCGAAACAAGACCATTCCCATGGTAAAAGTGCAGTGGAACAAATGCTTGGAACAAGAAGCTACCTGGGAAACTGAGGAATCTATGCGAAGAGATATCCAGAATTATTCTAAACTGTAAGTACTCTATACCCTCCATGTCTCCATTCACGCAATTGAATTTGGGGACCAAATTCTTCTAAGTGGGGGAGGGTGTAGCACCCCTGGAAAATAAAAGAATGAAATAAGTGAACAAAAAGAAATAATAAAGAATTTATTTGAGTATGGGTCTCACTTGTGTAAAAATGGATATAAAGGCTTTAGACAAATCTTAAAAGCTTAAATCACTTAAAACCCTTAAACCCAATAGTGAAGGGGCTTCCACATGTAAGCCCATGATCCCCATTCAAACTCCCTGTTAGACCTTATGTTAGACATATATATGTATTATGGGCCTTAACGTCTATACACAGCAAGCCAACCTATATAATATATGTAAAGGTTATAAACCCAAACCCACGAATATGTATCCAATAAGGCCCACATGTGATCGAGAGTGGCTTGAGCCTTTAGGGTTTCATGTACAAAACTTAGCATGCGGTTGTTTAACCAGAAGGGAGGCGACCATGCATGGTAGGTTTAAGACCCTGCCAATTTCACACGTAAAACCTTCCCATTAGTAGCTTTCGAACCCTCCAGAACATTGAAAGCCTTATAAAAACCACACCCCATCGAACGGACAGGTTTTCCATGTACTGCTACTTCGTTCGACGTCTCTCCTGCTACTGCACCCTCGGTGTGGAGAAGACCAACGTTCTTCATCCTGCTGTGAATGCAAGTGAAGAAGGCTTCTTCCTCTTCTTCCTGTTGACTGCGACGTAAATGGGGGGAGCATCTTCCTCTTCTTCATCCTGTTGGTAGATGTGTGAAGGGGGGAACCATCATCATCCTTCCTTTTTCTTCCTGTCTGTCGGACGTGAGAAGCGTGAGGCTTCTTCCCTTCAACCACCTGCAAGCCTGGAAGAAGTGCCTTCTTCCTCCTGCGGTTGCCCTGTTTGAAACAGAGTACCGTGACAGCAACAAATCTTCGTCCTGTTCATCCATCAAATCTCCAGAAAAGGTAGGTTATCTCAAGTTTCGTAGCCCAAACAAAATGAATCGTTATTATAATGGATATAATGGTTCATGCATGTAGTCTTCGCTGAGTTTGAAGAAGTTTTGAAAATTTTTGTAAGTAGCGACCCTCATCAGGGCGCTAATTCTTTTTGACGCCCATCAAAACGGTCGTCAATTCCCATTTGATTTAATAATTACACATGTTAAAAATTTAATATCTATTTAACCAGTTATCTGATTTAATGCATGAATAGAGTTTTGGAATACTGCTATTTTTCTTGACCTATCCATATACATATTGTCATAAAAATAATTATATTGAAAAAGTGCTACTGTTCATAGTGGAATTCTGGAAAAAAATGAAATGACGACTTGAAGTATGGCATTTCTATTTAAAATGACGCCACTGTCAAGGGCGATATCTTCCTAAGAACTGGGCATGTGGCCAGGCGTCATTTACATAATACTGGAAATCAATGTATAAAAGTATATATTTAGAAATGTATAACTGTTGAATTAGCGACTCTTGCAGAGTCTTCAATTTTTAAAATAACGCCCCTTACCAGGGCGCTACTTAATGAATTAAAGACATTGGCTAAGGCGCCAATTTCCTATCTTTGATTTTTTTTATGATTTTTCCCGTAACCATGGATTTATATTTATATATGTGTATATATGGCACTATATTCCAATCCGTGAGTATAGTCCCACGTTTCTCGGCGTTTTACCGATTACCCCTTCAACTCTCGGTGACATACAAGTCCTCCATTGGACATTCCGTTCCTTTGGACTGGCAAGTTAGTCATTGGGACCTCCGTAAGTCTCCTCATAGCCTTGGATTCCCTCAAGGCCGACTGAGCTAGTTGTACCTTAAACACCTTGTACCTTTGATTGCCACGTCATGTGGTAAACCGGCCCTCTCATGTTGCCATCTTGGTCCATGAGAGAACAATCCTAGCCGGTGGAATGATGATATTTCACTAAGAGATGTTTTGGATTGAGTCCCTTATAGATGGGGTCAATCACTCAGCTTGATTCATGTCCCTTGATTGGTGACAGGTTTAGTCATCCACTCAAGTTATCATGGCTACATAGTTAAGGTACCAATTCTACCCAGGTTATCGACATGTCATGGTTCTCGTTGGTTTTCGTCATTGTCCATCTACTATTCTTCCTTGAAATCCGTGGAACCTATCCACGAATCTACCTTGATATCCTACATGAGTTTGTTCTTGGAATTCCATGGCTATAACTAAAAGTGGTTGTCTAGATATTACATGTAACAATGTCCGCGCATATAGGGCCCGATCTGGTCCTGGGAGGAGCACCCGAAAGTACTTGTGCCCATGGGAGTTATATTGATCTCGGTGTGGCATTTCACCGAAGTACTTGCTTGAATCTACGACATCTCCACTATCTATCTCTCTCTCGCGTGCTTGACTTGATTGACTTAACATGACTTGCGTGGCCCAGAATGGGCAAAGTACTTGCTTGCTAATAGCCATTATCTCATGACATGAAAGACTTTATTGATATACTTGGTACTCGTTCGAATACTTAAAATCTTGAATACTTGAAATCCCCTATCTTGGATCAACAGTACATGTTAATTCCTCTTGTTATCATGTTCAATTCCATAACGTTTCATTTTGTATGATTGGCATGCTAGACTTGCATTTTCATTTGAAAAAGGTAATTACTTAAACCAATTGCTAGTTCTTGAGATATAATTCCTACTGAGCGTTCGCTCATCAAATTCTTTTCCCAAACTTTTCAGGTAATACGGACCCTGACTCGGACTCGGATGGGGCAGGAGCAAGAGTGATTAGCATAGAGTCTGCAAGCGTCATGCTACTCCACCTTATCGTGTCAAGTCATCTTTAGTTCATGGAGTCTTGTTGTCAGAACTTTTGTTATTTTCAAATTTGTAATATTTAAAGGCTGTGGGCCTGATTAGACTTGTCGAGTCATGACGTTGTTTAAAGGATTAAGTTGTTATCAATGGTATCAGTATTTGGTTATGTTTTTAAATTCTTGTCTTATTGTGCACTCTGTTATGATGTAGAAATTCTACTTGCTCTGATTGACATGATTGATATAAACTCGTCACGTCTTTCCCGGGTTCCTTCCGCGCTCGGGGCGTGACATAGTACATGGTCATATGCCGCTGTGAGAGCGTAGGATTCTAGCCCATGAGTCCATGTCACCGCTGTGAGTGAGAGAGTGACCCTTCTCGTGGCTTGATCCAAGCACGGAAGTGAGTCGGACTACAATTAACTCTGCCGGTTTCTCAACCGCGCACGATCCGCGTTTCCCTCGGTTGGGACAACGAGTGAGCTTGCGTTTCTGTTAGCGACGTATAGCCCCTTGGAGCTCTTAGTGTCGGGCCTAATGTCTCTCCCATCGTATGTTGCTGGTCGTGTGTTCATTTAGAGTCCGAGGTCCATATCACTTAGAGTCGGTCCCCGTGTCCATCCCGCATCAAAGACCTCTCTCCTTCCCCAGGGAGAGAACTCGACGACTCTTCGATATCCTTGTCGAGAACAGGCAAATTATGCCCCACGACTTGCCTACTGACTACACCCATTGGGATCGTAGTCACCCCCAGTACTGTCCCTTCCACGCCAGAATTTGCCACCCGATCGAGTCCTGTGAGGAAGTCCAATACCTTATCCAGGAACAGATCCAATGGGAGCAGATCGATGCGGAAGGTAACTTCATGCCGCTCGTCAGGCTTTGGCAAGCTGTCGAAGAGACCCTAAGCATCACCAGGGATGCGCCTGAGCGGCCAGACTCTCCTCAAGAAAATGGGCACGGGCTGCCTTACCAGCATCCTCCAGAATGGCTCGAGTTCCAGACAGACAACCAAGAGGCACTCGAGCGACTGCAAAGGCGTAGGGAGCAGGATGCCAGTCAAGAGACGGAGCCGACCGACTTCTTGGTCAACGTTATCCATTCTCCTACTCCTTCCGCCCTTGAGAGCTCCCAGACATCAGCACCTAGCCAGCCAACCCCAGCCACTTTGGTCGTGTAGTGGCGGTCCATGCGGGAGCTAAAGTCTCTCCCTTTCCCTGAAGAAGACACTGACAGGCTCCTCTGGGTCCTTCTCGGCCGAGAGGACGTTCTGGTGGGCTGGACGACGACGGGCTCCTCAGCTCTTTCTCGTCCTTCTCCCGTCCTACCTTCGCCTCCGACAACCGCGGATTGGAAGGGAAAGCAAAAGCAGGGTGAGGCACCGCCTTAGCCCCGTCACATCTCTTCAGCGGAGGGGCCGTCCGGTCCTCTCTGCCTACCTATTGACACAATCCGAAGTACAAATAAGACATCTTCAGAGTATTCAGCGGCTTCACTTCAAGTGGCGGGCCCACCGCCACAAGGCTCCTTCATTCCGCAGAGTCGGGATAACTATGCAGAGCGACAACGTCCTCCGACACTGTCAGTCGTCGCTAGGCCTAGCTCTCAGCACGGTTACAAAGGCAAGGCTAAGGAGCAGGATGACCAGTGCCCCTCTCTGTCCGCTCCTCAACAAAAGTCGTCGCCACCGTGGGTAAGGCATCAAGCCGCGCATATGTCCTCCAACGCCGGTCCCAACGTACCGGCTCAGCAGAAGACCTCTTTTTCGCCACCGCGGTTAAGGCATCAAACCGCGCACATGTCCTCGGACGCCAGCACCAGCCTACCGACTCCTCGTAGGCTCCTGTCGCCACCGCGGGTAAGGCACCAAACCGTAAACACGTCTTCAGACGCCAGTCCCAGTATTTCAGCATACCAGGAATTGCCGCTCGAGGTGATCGAGCAGGCAATCAACGCCACCTTCCAGATACAACAAGCGGAAGGCGCCTAGATCGAAATCCAGGCAAGGAAGAATCATCGACCTCGCCCCACAAGGGCGTCAGCTCGGAGATATCCTCACCAGGATTTATCAAGCCCGGCTCCAGCACCTCTCCCTCCTGCTCCCTTGGAGATGGCTATCGCCAAGAGACAAGAGAGAAATAGGAGGAAGAACCTCAAAAGGTGGCTCAAGAAACAAGCAAGGCAAGCCGCCACCCTGCAATCTCCAGCTGAGCCAACGCCTCTCCAAAGGCTCCAGCAGCTCATTGACGACCTGGAGGAATACGTTCCTCCTCATCCTACCGGGGCTCTCCCACTCGACAGCTACATCTCCTGGGAAGAAATGCAAAAATGAGCCCGCCTCAGAAATTGGGACCAAGAGATGATCCAAAAGCTCAAGGACGGCGAAAGACTCGTGATCCCGGATGAGCTCTCCTTGTGCTATAAGGACAAGGAGATCACCATAGAGCAGCTCGAAGAAATGCTTCGGCGCTGCACCTGCAACATGGTAGCCATTCCACCTCCTGACAATATCAACGCTTCTCGGCGAGGCGAGCCAGTAGCCTCCCGGAAAAGACAAAGAACTACTGCTCCTCTTGGGCTACAGCCAGCTCCAGAGCACATCGGTCGTGGCCAAGGTCGTGGCCGGGGACGTGGTAGAGGCTGCGGGAGAACTCCCGAGCTACCCATCTCTCCGTCCACCTTCGACCCGGAGCGAATCATCCTCTTTTGAGGAGAGGAAACGGCTCCCATCTAGGAAGTGGAAATTTGGGGCGGGCCCTGTATCTTCGATCCTTTCGACTTTTGTGAGGCTACTGCTAGCCTCCCAGCCCCTGCACTAGTACCAACTGCTGCAGCAGAGCAAGCTGGACTGTCCGGCAAGGACGAGCCAGCCCACCAGTCACCCCCAGAAGAGCCGTCATTGGCATCCCTGTTCCAGGAGCCCACTGGCGACTGAGGTCAATCAGATCCCGGTGGTAAGGGCAAGGCAGTGCAACTCCCTGACGGGGAACAGCACGGCAGCTCACAGAAGGTTCAACCTGATATACTGCCCTCTCTGGAGGATGGTCGAGCCCGAGCCGACTGGAAGGTCCTCCACCAGATGAAACGCTTCCCTGCAAGCATTTCAATTTGGGAAGCCATTGCTTGGAGTAAGGATCTGAGGGAAACCCTTATCAAAATACTCCATGAGCCGAAAGTTTATGAAGTGCATGCCGCAGAAATGAAGGCGGCTGCCTATGGAGCCTTTGCGGCCACCATCACCTTCATAGAAAAGGACATGCTGCTGTCCCCTCCGTGCCATAATCGTCCTCTTTACATGAAGGGGAAGATCAACGGGCACGATGTGAACCGGATCCTGGTGGATGCTAGTGCCACTGTTAACATCATGCCGCTCAAGACATTCAAGTCTCTATATCTGACCCCATACCTCCAGAAGGTCCAGGCGGTCAAGATATCCAGCTTCAACTAGAACACCGAGGACGTCCTCGGTCGGGTGGACGTCGATCTGGTGCTAGATGATTTTTCCTCTAAGGCAACTTTCTACATCATCGACTCCAACATGTCTTACAAGATGCTATTGGGTAGACCCTGGCTCCACAAAAACTAGGTCATCCCATCAACTCTCCACCAATGCATCAAGTATGCCAAGGATGAGGAGCAACACAATCTCTTTGCAGACCTGTCACCGTTCACACCGGCAGAATGCAACCTAGCCGACGTTACGCACTACTTCAAGGGGATTAGTCCATACCCCGTGATCAAGAGCAAAAGCAATAGTTGGCTCTCAGAGGAAGATGATGATGATCTCTTCTCTATCGACGAGGAGAAGGCCAAGCTTCACCGACTGCGCCTCGGCTCCAAGTCAACCCCGGATCGCCCTGAAAGGTGCCAGATCGACTTCGAGGCTAATATTATTAGCCGAGCTATCGGCAAGAGTATATGCTTGCCACCAGACTGCATCCAGCTTTCGTGTGCATCCGAGGAGCACAGCGTCGAGTCGCTGACAACATTCATTGTCACCTTCAAGCGACAATGCCGAAACAAGAGGAAGGCTAACATGGACAAACCTATTGTCTTCTACAAGGGAGACATGGTCCCTCAAGCCCCGCCGGATGACGACTTCGGTTGGTCTAGGCAAGCCGATGGTAACCCTGAAGCAGTTCAGGTGTGGGGCGACCTGTCGCCGCATATTCAAGAAATGTGTTTGAAACAACACATTCCCCTGTGGCAGACCTCTGCCCAACAAAGATACTTCTGTCGACTGTGGGACCCTTCCTAGGTCCGGGGGCAACTCCCGTCCTTCCATAAGGATACCAGGGGGCTTGGTTACGACTAGGACCTGGACTTCCGCGTCCACTACGCAGTCCACGTCGTAGGCTTGGCGCAACCAGCCGACGATCAAGCTAGAGTCGAAGCCAAATTCGACTGCTCCGGGGATGAGGAAGAGGAAATTCTGATCTCGATCTCCGCCAAAGCCAGAACCCCGGCTCAAGCTGTCGGTGAACCTTCTTCGCCTGCCTGCCAAGACAAAGGGGCGGAAGAGGCTTCTCCGGTCTCTCAGGCAGTCGAGAAACCCAGTACAATAAACCCTCCTAAGGGGGGTGATCTTGTCGGTCCTAGCTGCGGAAGATTATCCGCTTCACTGGGCAACCCCAGAGAAACCTCAGCAACTCGAGTTGATAACTGCTTGCCGGGAGCCGGCGGCCCATATCAATCCCCGATGGATTCCAGTGACAACCACTCTCTAGTCCCTTTAGCATCAATTGGTGGCTTCAAGAACCAAGAAATGCACGAAGCCGACACTGATGATGATGATTTCATCGACCTCCAACCCGCTCCTCCTGAGTTGGAGGACGGCGGCCAGGTGACCATCGACGATCTTGTGGAGATCAATCTTGGCGATGATGAAGCCCCTCAGCCTACATTCGTCAATGCCCTCCTCACCGAGGCAGAGAAGTAGAACTACAAGCAACTCCTACTCGAGTTCAAGGACTGCTTCGCCTGGACGTACAAGGAGATGACAGGGCTAGACCCCTCCGTAGCGGAGCATGACCTAGCCATTTCTCCCTCAATCACTCCGGTCAAGCAACCACATTGGCGCATGCGCCATGAGCTGGAGCTCCAGATTTCGGCCGAAGTCCACAAAATGGCGGAGGTCGACTTCATCGAGCCATGCATCTACCCGATCTGGCTCGCCAACATAGTTCCAGTCAAGAAGAAGAATGGTCAAGTCCGCATCTACGTCGACTTTCGGGACCTCAACAAATCTTGTCCGAAGAATGACTTCCCAGTCCCAATTACAGAAACGATGGTCGATATGACCACCGGTCACGAAGCCCTGTCTTTCATTGACGGGTGGCCCGGCTATAATCAAATACGGATGTCCCTCAAAGACAAGAACCACACAGCCTCCAGATCCCCCAAGGGGATTTTCAATTACAAACGCATGCCCTTCGGTTTGAAGAATGCATGTGCTACTTACCAAAGGGTCATGACTAAAATATTCGACAACATGCTACACAACATCGTCGAATGCTTTGTCGACGACCTCGTCGTCAAGACCAAAAGGCGCGAAGACCATTTGCATCATCTTCCACAAGTCTTCGAGCATCTCTGGCAATATGGGCTCAAGATGAACCCCATGAAATGCGCCTTCGGCGTATCCAGCGGAAAGTTTCTCGGCTTCGTCGTCAGATACCGAGGAATCGAGGTGGATCCCAGCAAGATCAAAGCGATCCGGGAGCTTCCACCACCCAGCAACATCACTAAACTTAGGTCCTTCCAGGGGAGGCCGACCTACATTCGGAGGTTTATCTCTAACCTCTCCGGTCGATGCACGCCTTTCAGCAAGCTGATGAAGAAAGACGCCCCATTTACATGGGACTCGGAATGCCAGGCAGCTTTCGAGCAAATCAAGGAGTATCTCCTTACTCCCCCAGTCTGGGAGCACCAGTCAAGGGTAAATCCCTCATCCTTTACATTGCAGCCATGGACGCTTCGCTAGGAGCTTTGTTGGCACAGATCAATGAAGAGGGTAAAGAGCAGCCCCTCTATTACCTTAGTCGGAAGCTAATCGGGGCCGAGTACCACTACTCCCCTATGGAGAAGGTCTGCTTGGCACTAGTGTTCGTAGTTAAGAAGCTACAGTATTACCTCCTGTCCCATCGAGTCGAGCTTATCTCCAAGCATGACCCTCTGAAGTATCTCCTTCGACGACCTGTTCTCTCAGGCAGATTGGAGAGGTGGGCTCTCCTATTGATGGAGTACGATATTACCTATGTCCCCAGGAAAGCAATCAAGGGACAGGGTATGGATGAATTCTTGGTAGCCCATCTAGTGCCAGACGATTCAGCCTTCAACTCAGAGCTCCTGGACGAGGAGTCCCTTGCTACTCAATCGCAACAACCGGTTGAACAGAGTGGAGATGTCTTGCATTACTGGCAGCAAAGCGCTCTCACAACCACTGGTTGCTTAATCACAACAACCAGTTGAATAGAGCGGAGATGTCTTGCATTATTGGCAGCCCAAGGCTATCACAACCAGCGTACCTTGCTGGGAGCTTTACTTCGACGGTGCTTCCCGAGGGATCACCCGGAGCAACCAGGATCCAGCCACCACGGCAGGGGCCGGCATTGTTTTCCTGACTCCTCAGGGTGGAGTTTTGTACAACTCCTGCATCCTCATGAAGTCCCTGACCAACAATGAAGCCAAGTATGAAGCTCTATTTATTGGGCTCCAGATGGCTCTCCGCATGGGCATTAAATGCCTCAAAGCCTACGGGGACTCCCAGCTGATAGTCCGGTAGGTCCTCGGCAGTTATGACGTGCGGAAGCTAGAGTTGGTTCCATACCACACCGCCGTCACCAGGTTAACCCAGAAGTTCCATTTCTTTGAAATAGATCACATTCCCAAAAGCAGCAACGCTCAGGCGGATGCCTTAGCAAAATTGGCCGCGGCCATCAAGCTCCCGCCTGAGGGCGAGGTCGACATCGTCATCAAGCACCGAAGACTGATGCTGAGCTCACTAGAAGGCAACACCGATCTCACCATCTACGAGGTCCATGACCTTGACCAGAGCACACCTCCAGAAGAAGATGATTGGTGTGCGCCTATCATCAAATTCAAGAAAGGGTGGCTTCCCCCTGACCGAGCTCAAAGGGTCCAGCTACTCCACCGAGCAACCTCTTACGAGTTGATTGGTGACTCCCTGTATTGGCTCGTCCACGAGAAGGATAAGTCGATTCTCCTGAGATGTGTCTCTCTAGTGGAAGCTCGAGCCATCATGCAGGAGGTTCACTCGGGTTGTGCGGTGCACACCAGGCCGGAGATCGAATGAAGCACAACATCAAGCTCAAAGGCTTCTACTGGGCAACCATGTACGCGGATTGTATCCAGTATGCCCGTACATGTCATCAATGCCAAGCCTTTGGCCCAGTACCCAGGAAACCTCCTAACCCATTGCATCCTACGGCCCCCACTTGGCCATTCGCTGAGTGGGGTATGGACATCACGGGGCCTTTTCCGCCATCTTCCAAGGGCCATAAATACATCTTGCCCGCCACTAACTACTTCTCCCGCTGGGCGAAGGCTCTACCCTTGCGAGAGGTCACCGGTGAAGTCGTTGCCAGATTAGTCCTGCACAACATCATATACCGATTCGGTACTCCCAGTCGCATAGTGTCTGACAATGGGACACCTTTCAAGAATAAGGCCGTATAGCAGTTAGCGACCAAATTCCAAATTGACTGGAGAACCTCTTCGGTCTACAACCCTCAGGCTAACGGCTTAGCGGAAGCCTTCAACAAAACCCTCTGTAAGCTTCTGGCTAAGATGGTTAGCCACCAGAAATGCGATTGGGGTGAAAAGGTCTTCGAAGCATTGTGGGCTTATCGGGCGATCTATAAAACCCCCATGGGGAACTCGCCGTTCTTCGTTTCTTACGGGGCAGAAGCAGTTATCCCCATCGAAGTCCAGTTAGCCTCTTATCATGTGGCCATCCACACTGGCTTTGCCGGCCCTGACGAAAATGAGTACCAGAAAAGGCTAGAAGAGCTCGCCGATCTAGAAGGCAAGCGACTCAAAGCCTACAAACACCTGTAAGTATATCAGGCTTGCATGGTTCGGGCCTATGATAAGCTCGTCAGGCAGCGAGCTTTCAAGCAAGGCGACCTCGTCATGATCAAGGAAAAATAGGTCATGGTAGGGCGCTCCAGTGGAAAACTACAGCCAAATTGTCGAGGTCCGTACATCATCCAGAATGTCTATGAGGGTGGGGCCTACATGGTTATTGATCACAAAGGACACAAACCGTTCTCGCCTCTCAACGGCAAACACATGAAGCTATAATATGCGCCAGAGCATGAGTTCGCATACCAGCTAGACTAAGGCGCATGCCCCAGCTACTACCAATAAGGCCGATCCTCCCCTGTGGAGGATCCCACTGGCCAGTCCTCCCGGTCTTCAATTCCCAGTCAACCAGCGAGTTCAGCTCCTCAGAATAGCCACCACGCATCCACGGGAACCGGTCCCTTGCCCTCATTCTCGTCACTATGGGAATGCGGGTGCTTCTGCACCAGCGCCAATCTAGCCGTCAGGCTCACAGGTAAGTCAAATAAAAAACATCAAAAAATGGGGTTAAAAATAGAGATGCCCCGACGGACCCAGTCATCCTCACCACAATAGGGTGGTTGGGGGCAAAAAGGCCAATAACCCGGCTGAGGTGAAAACCCGAAAGGGAACCTCAGGCAAAATTGGGAAACCCCTCTACGTGAAAACCTGCAAGGGCGCATCGGAAAAAGCTAAAGGGGGTCAGTTCTAGCGAAAATCTGAAAGGGCGATAGAGCTGATAACGAGAAAATCTTCTTCTCCCTACCAGTCAACACGGTCTTCCACCTATCCCTTGGTGGGCCGTTAGTCTCAACCAGGCCCAGTCTTCAATACACTTGCATTGCTACAGCGCAAGTCCTCTAATCACCATTTAATCTTGCGTTACTCCCGCTCAACTTGGCCAACCTTTGGCCCTCACCTCGATGTCACAGTTCAACCAGTCCCTGTGACAGTCAAACATCCAGTCACCGTCTCGATAAACTTAGACCCTGATACATTCCCCAGATATTTATCATCCTCTGCCCCTACATCCCACATATCCAACAAATCCAGAGCCCTCTAGTTCAGTATAATCCTAGTTTCCCCCACACAATCCCAGATCCACTAGTTACAACTCCAGTCATACCTTCCCATGGCAAAGTGGCCCTTCGCCACCATGGCTTGAGGATTTCTAAAAACCCCTCCCAATGGCCGAACAATATTCGGCAATCCACACCTTCCAGTTTCAGGTCACGTCCCCTGACAGCAACATGCTATAGACGGCAGTCTCAAAAAAAAAGTATACAAAAAAATGGGGTTAAAAAATAGAGATACCCCGGCGGCCTCAGTCAACTCTCTCTACGAGACGATTGGGGGCAAGAATTGCCACCAACCCAGCTAAGGTGAAAACCCGGAAGGGCACCTTAGGCAAAATCGGGTAACCCCTCGATGTGAAAACCCGCAAGGGCGCATCGGAAAAAGCTAAAGGGGGCCAGCTCTGGCGAAAACCCGCAAGGTAAAGAGAAAAAAAAACTGTCTCCCTCTCCACTTTTCACTTACAAAGCCATCGGCCATAACACGTCTCGATGGCGAGCTCAACATCACTGCACGACAATGGTGGCCACTACACCCCCGAGGGTCGGTCATCGCCAGCTTTCAATTCCAATCTTCAGCTACAACGCCTTCATAGGCCAGCCGCCAGTCTCCAACTTCCAGCTTTGGCTACAACGCCTTCACAGGCCAGTCGCCAGTCTCCAGCTCCCAGTTTCGGCTACAACGCCTTCACAGGCGAGCCGCCCAGCCTCCAGTCCCAGTACCTCAGCTACAACACCTTCACAGGGTAGCCGCCCAGCCTCCAGTCCCAGTACCTCGGCTACAACGCCTTCATAGGCCAGCCGCCAATCTCCAGTTCCAGCCTCGGCTACGACGTCTTCGCAGGCTAGCCGCCCAGCTTCCAGTCCCAGCCTCGGCTACAACGCCTTCACAAGCCTAGCCACCAGTTTTCAACTCCAGCCTCGGCTACGACGCCTTCGCGGGCTAGCCGCCAACTCCTGGTTCCAGTTTTGGCTATAACGCCTTCCCAGGCTAGCCATCTGACTTGGTTGCAGTTCCCAACCATTGCACCCTTCCAGGTCACCCAGCTGGCTTTGGCTCCAACCCCTCTTCCCAGTCACAGTCCCAGCTTCAATTTCCAGTCCTTCTCCCAGTTCCGGTCTTGGTTGCCATGTCCGCCTAGGCCGTCTAGCTAGCTCAATCTCAGTTTCCCAGACACATACGAATCCCGTTCTTTGGCCAACGACACAATGTTAGCCAATATTCCACCATCCAGCTCAGGGTCAATATACACCCTCCAGAATCACCTCTACAACCTTAAATCACGCTAGTTGTCCCATTCTTACGGGCCTACATTGGTTCCCTGGTATGTGGGATTTCATCCCCCAGGAGGATTGGCCCCCACATATAGCCTTTCTTTTCTCTACTACCCAGTACTCAACCTCCAGCTTCTAACACCGAGCTCCTTAAACCCGGTTCCTGTCATCACTCATGACGATGCGTCGTAGGACAAGCAAGCACGACTAACACTAAGGAGTCATCAGTTCACGTGCATCATTCCATTCCATCAAAGAGGGGAGGGAACAACCCAATAAACAAAGGATCTGGAGTTCATTAATACTCTATAAAAGGAACCCAAGACATGCCCTTGGGGTAACAAAATCCATACACTCCAGACATCAAAAAAAAGGGGGCGGAAGATACAATCAGGGCTCCGACTTAGTCCCCTCCAGCACCGCAAGGCGAGAGCCCGCCACTGCAAGCTCCGCCTCCAGGGTGGACAAGAGCCGAGCACTGGCTCCGGTTGTATCCTCAGCTGCCTTCCACTCATCTCGGACGCGCTCAGCAACTACCTACTACTCCTCCCATGCCTTCCTCAAGGCCTCGGCCTGGCTCTCCACCTCCCTCAACTGTGCGGCTTGCTCTTGAGATGCTGACGCGGTCACTTCGGCGTGACTCCTCTACTCGGCTATGGCTGACACAAGCTGAGCCCGCTGCTCTTGCACCTCTCGGATCGCTGCTAGCCTCTGAGCCCTCTGCGCCCTCTGCGCCTGAACCTCGTGGAGTCACATGTATTCGACCCAGATCCCAGCCAACCCGGACATCCAGAGCTCACGTGGGAATCCAAGTGCATGATAGCCCTGGGTGCAGTCCCACAGTCACTGCCTCAGGTCCTCTAGAGAAGGGAGGGGCTCGCCCTGTGAGTAGCCTCGCGCCCGCTGGAGCAGGGCGGCACCTGCACTTGCCTCCAGCAACGGCTCTAGCGGAGAGGCAAATGGAGGCCACTCGACCCCTAAATCTTGGGAGAGGTCTCCGGACGCAGTCGGCACTCCAGTGGAACCAGCATAGTTCCAACAAACACCAAAGGAAGTAAGTGATACACAAAAGACTTCCTTCGACAAACAAGGTGAAAAACCTGACAAAGAGAAGAAGACAAGTCTTGACTCCTTACCTGGAGCAAGTCCAGCCGACTCTGTGACATCATTTATCGGGGTCGGGGAAGGCAGCTGCACCTCCGCCTCCACAGAATCACCTACTGGGGTTGGAGAGGGCAATGGTTCCTCCACCATCCGGTCATCTCCAGCAAGCACGGGTTGTTAGGGTGCTAGGCCCGGATACAGAGGGGGGGTGAATGTAACCCTCTAGAAAATATAGCCCAAATTAAAACATTAAAGCTCAGATATGCGGAATAAGACTAATGAGCTTTCCAAGATGAAATGATAAGGCAACACATGGACAAACAGTTGGACTGCAACAATGCAGCCACCTGATCAACCAGAAACGAAGGCAGAGCTAAACAACGCAAACACACTAAGCAGAATATAATGCTCAAAAAATTAACTCTCTAGATAATGCAACTAGCCAAGCATGCGCAACCTGTGAATGGGAGGTAGAAGATATGGAGCTAACGCAAGGCAAACCACTGCACAGATAGTTTTAAGGTGGTTCGGTTCTTCAGACCTACATCCACCCCTCACTCCCAACCGGAGTGAGGCTTCACTAGCCAATGCTAGAACCAAGCAGACTCAGTCTGCAACAGGTGCTGACACACAGCTTGACCAGGGGAACAAACTCCCCTCTTCCTCCCAACCGGAGGGACACCCCAAGTGACTCCCAGTCACTTGGAAACCAGAGACGCAAAGTCTCTCTTCCTCCAAACCGGAGGGAACACACCAGTGACTCCCCGTCACCAGCAAACCAGAGGTCGAAGACCTCTCTTCCTCCAACCGGAGGGACCCCTGGACTTGCAACCCACAAGCCCAGAACCGGAGATCAGATCTCCCTTCCTCCAAACCAGAGGGAACACACAAGTGACTTTCAGCCACTTGCAAACTAGAGGTCGCAGACCTCTCTTCCTCCAGACCAGGAGGGACCCGACCTCAATCTAGAGGATCGGAAGTACAAAGCTAACCAAATGAAAAAGGGAAAATTCGAAGGGGAAAATACACAGCGATCAGAAAGCTATAAAGAAAGATAACACAGATGTGGCTCGCATGGAGCTGACTGGCCTAGATTTGATGCACGGTCCAGTAGACAGATCTTCAGGTAAGCTTCTCTTCCTCTTCTCTTCTCTCTCACTTTCTTTTTCTCTTAACCCTCACGAGCTCTCTAACTCTCTCTTTCTCTTCTTTTCGCTCTGCTCTTCTTCTCTTTCTTTTCTTCTTCTTTCGCAGGCTCTCTGATGGGTACATCAACGTCAGCCCGCTCACATTGTGTTCGCATTTACGTCCTTTTATATTTGTATGTATACCCTTGTGATATATGGGTACACAATTGTAGGTCTTAGTGTGTTTATTTACAAAAGGCCATTGGGTTTCTTTGCAAAAGTGCATGTAGGCCCTGCAGGGGCCCCCTCCCTCCTCCTTATTGGTCCACTTGGACTCCCGGGCCCAAGGGGGCTGGTCCATGGTCCAACCTTGGACTTGGACCTAGATTTAAATAAAGAAGACAATTCAAATTTGTCTTCTTAAAGGGGGGGGGGGAACCATATAGTTTATTAGGCTTTTAATGTGTTGTTCAAAGTTGTTCAAACCACATCCTAGCCCTTGATTCCCCTTCCCTAGATCCAAGGGTCCACATTGCATTTGATGTAAACCATATATAAGCTTATATTTTCATGAGAAATTCAATGAAAAAAATCAGAATTTTGTTGCAAGGCTTGAAGCTTGGTGCGCCCCTCTCTCTTCCCTTGCTATTATTCCATCCCCAACCCCAGATCTAGAGTGTATCTATCTCCCTTCATCCCCTCTCAACCTCCGGTGATCGTCTGTGCCGCCGCCGCCGCCGTTCGTGCCGCCTTCGAGCCGCCGTGGAATCATCATCAAGTTTCTATCCTGCTGGACAGAGGTTTAGTTAATGAATTCCTGAAGCCGGCCATGAGTTCAGATCGATTTGAAATTTTGAGGGTTGGTTCCTATCTTCTAGCCCCGTCTCCACAAAAAAAATTAGGTTCAAAATCCACCGTTTCATATTTTTACCTTTTTGTTCATCTCTCAATCTCAGATCTGTTCTGTCACTGTCTACAGTGACAGTAGCCCTGAGTTTCATGTCTTAGGTCCACTTTTTCATTTATTTTGGTTCACCCAATTTTACTGGAGGTTACACCCATCCACCCCTTCATCCACAATGTTTCTCAATTTTTGGTTCGTCCATTTAATATTTTCTAAAAATCATTCTCAGTCCCAGCTACAGTTCTGTCCCCCTGTTCCCAGATCCAACCGCCAGTCACCCCAAAAATCAAAGTAAATCACCACCACCTTCAAATAAATTTCCAAAAATAGTCCCCGTTCCGTGGTTTGATCCCCTACAACTTTGAAGAAGAGCTCAAGAGCTTAATCGGAGGTTTACTAAGCGGTCAACGGTGGTTCTCAGACAAGTACCCTGCAAATCTGAGGTTTCGGTTACTGTACAATAGGGGCTTGTAAATTCATTAAAGTTCTGATCCGACCAGATCCAGCAGATCTCTCTAGATCTAGATTGAAGCATTTGAAGAGAACTTTCCAACGATAGCTCACGCGTCCCGATCTAACGTCGGGATTGATCGCAGCGGCCGTTTTCACCGGAGCGCGCGCTACAAAACAGCAACCACCAGTCCGTGGACAGCAAAACCGATGGCTGCCGATCGGAACCGCCCGACCCCCGGGCGACGTTCCGGTGTGCCGCCAGCCCAGGGAACACTTCCCTAAGTGTCCACACTATAGCGGCGCCACCGGGTCCCACACGGCCCCTCCAGACAGCACGTGGGCCCCACGGTCGTGATCACGCGTGTAGCCGAATCAACACACGAAGCTGCCCGTCATCCCGAATTCGGTCCTCCCGTGCCCCTGGTGTCGCCCTTTACCTCCCTGCATGGAGTGGGCATATTTCCATTGCTGTAATATTCATATATTAACTGTCCCGGGAGCACGAGTTCAGCCGGGCCCGTCGTCCCCACGCCGAGCGCGTGGAGGTATCGCATTCGCTCCCTTACTTGGTATTTTACTTAATTTTCATATATACTTGCTTATGCTACTGCTAGAGAGCATGATAGGGTAATTAGCTCGCTTTCTATTTATATCACCGCTGCTGCGAGAGAGAGCGTTACCGTCCCGTGACCCGATCCGGGCACAAGTGAGAGCCGACCACCCTAGCTCACAGCCGGTTTCTCAACCGTGCACATCCGACGCTTCCCTCGTTAAGGGGCAGTCACGAGCTTGTCGTGTTCGTGATCTCGTCCCGCATCAATTTGGTATCAGAGCGAGGTTGAGTCTAGGGTGTCAAAAAAAAAAAACAAGTGTCATTCATTAGTCATTTACGTCTAAGTCATGTTCAGGATCATCATTGTTTTAAAACAAAAAAAAAGTGTCTTTTGCATCGCATCCCAATAACCCGGTATATCTAAAGGTGTTGTCCGAACATTAGGCTACGCCTATCGGGAAGGCTGCACACTTGTGCGAGTGACCTTCGGGTCGATTATCTCTGCCGCGTACCGCATTTTGGTTAAGTCTAGGCGCATCATTTTGCATTAGTGTGTTTTGCTTTAGTCGGCGTCTTCTAGTCGGTGTGTTTGCATGCCCACTCGTCGGGGTACTCAGTACTCACCCCCACCACCACCTATGGCCAACCCACGGGATACCTCGGGAGACTTCCACTCAATACAAGAGGCGATGATGGCCATTATGACTAGGTTGGACCAATCTGATGCTAACTTTCAGACTTTCTCCGATAATATGGATGGTCACCTTAGAGCCATGGAGGGGCGCTTGGAGACCTCCGACAGGTCGGTCCAAGACCTCGTTGGGCGGTTAGATAGGATGTCACACGGGGACCCTCCAGGGGCAGCCCAAGGCCCACCCGCACCTCCTCCCGCGGTGGCCCAAGTCCAACCCGCTCCCATGGCCCAAGTCCAGGCCGCTCCCGCGGTCCAAAACCAGCCACCACAGGCTCCTCCACCCGCCCTTCCTCGGGTTCCCCAACTACCGCACCGTGACCTTGGTCTCGAGGACTATGGTTTCGACAATGCCTATGAGGGATATGGTCAACACCATCGTGGTTTTCATCCACAACGAGATGAGTATGATGATAGGATCCTTAAGACCGTGCGAGCGGACCCTCCCGCTTTTTACGGGTCTTTGGATCTGAAAGTCTACCTAGATTGGGAGTTCGGCATGGACCGTTACTTTGAGTGGTATGATATGTCGGAGCGTCGAAGGGTCCGATTCGCCACCATGAAACTCATGGGGCAGGCACAAACCTATTGGAAGAATGTGGAGAGCCTGCTACTTCAGCGGTTAGAACCCCCGATCGACACATGGGCCGAGATGAAGAATAAACTTCGGTAAAAGTACCTTCCTCCCACATACCGCCAGCGACTCATCGATAGATGGCAAAGTCTTACCCAGGGAGACCGGTCCGTCTCCGAATACATCGCGGAGTTTGATGAGTACTTTCTACGATGTGGTGTCACGGAGGAGAGTACCATGCCCGTGTCCCGCTTTCGACGTGGTTTGCGGCCACACTACCAGTATGAGCTTTTCTGCCACAATGCCAAGACGTTGGAAGAGGCATACCAGGTTGCTCTCGAGATGGAGCAATTTGAGGGAGAGTTCGAGTCTAGCCATCGGTTGGGCCCCACCCCTCTCCGTAGTGCCGAGCCCCATCACTCCATAGGCCCACATCAGCGGCCTCCCATGGCTCGACCTCAGGAGTCCACCCGTCAGGAGCACTTCGCTCCACGGCCTCGTCCTCCTCCACCCCTGGATCTATTTCCACCCCAACCACCGGCACCCGTTGCCCGTTCCCTGGCTCCTATAGCCCATCCTCTGGCACCGGCACCCCCTCCACTATTGTCCAAAGCACCTACATCTCCCCCATTACTGCCTACACCCCCTACCCGACGGGATGATAAGGGTAAGGCCCCTTTTATAGGAGAGAGTAGTCGGTCGAGAGTGCAGTGTTTCCACTGTCATGGGTTTGGCCACATTGCCAGCGAGTGTCCCGCTCGCACCACCCGAGCCTTAGGTGTTGGAGGATCCGTACCTCCCGAGCCTGAGTGTGTTGATTACGAGGCCGATGAGGCACTAGCCGAGGAGTACTATGCCTTGGGAGGGGAAGAGCAGGACGGCTCTCCTGCCGCCCAGGATGCAGCCACCTAGTGGGCTTGATGCTACCACCTTCGTTTAGAGTCATGCATAAGTCGGTGTGTTTTCCTTGTGTGGTTTGTTTTGAGTGGTGTGTTTTGAGTCGATTGTTTGTGTGGTTTGCATACATGTGTTAGTGCATGGTGAGTCTGCATGTGTCTTGTGCAAGCTCGTTGTCGTTCTATTATGAGTAAGAGGTGATTGGACTCACTTGATGAGTATGGGATCGGTTCTACTTCTATACCCGGATCAGTCACCTATAGGGACTCAACGGTGATTCCTAGTGAGTCTTCGAGCTGCTTCCTTACTTTTTGAGAGTGCCCCTTCGAAGTGACCACCTTTAGCCCATAGCAGTTCGCATATCGAGTATATATGGAATGAGCAGGTGACGATCGCTTGGAGTGGAGCATATCCGCGCTACTTGGCACGGTGACGGATCCGCCGGAGTACCGGAGCAGCCATACCCTTACTCGACGGGGTTGAGTTCCTCCCACCCGGGGAGAATTGATGGGGACATCAACGTCAGCCCGCTCACATTGTGTTCGCATTTACGTCTTTCTATATTTGTATGTATACCCTTGTGATATATGGGTACACAATTGTAGGTCTTAGTGGGTTTATTTGCAAAAGGCCATTGGGTTTCTTTGAAAAAGTGCATTTAGGCCCTGCAGGGGCCCCCTCCCTCCTCTTTATTGGTCCACTTGGACTCCCGGGCCCAAGGGGGCTGGTCCATGGTCCAACCTTGGACTTGGACCTAGATTTAAATAAAGAAGACAATTCAAATTTGTCTTCTTAAAAAGGGGGGGGGGCGAACCATATATTTTATTAGGCTTTTAATGTGTTGTTCAAAGTTGTTCAAACCACATCATAGCCCTTGATTCCCCTTCCCTAGATCCAAGGGTCCACATTGCATTTGATGTAAACCATATATAAGCTTGTATTTTCATGAGAAATTCAATGAAAAAAATCAGAATTTTGTTGCAAGGCTTGAAGCTTGGTGCGCCCCGCTCTCTTCCCCTGCTGTTCTTCCATCCCCAACCCCAGATCTAGAGTGTATCTATCTCCCTTCATCCCCTCTCAACCTCCGGTGATCGTCTGTGCCGCCGCCGCCGCCGTTCGTGCCGCCTTCGAGCCACCGTGGAATCGTCATCAAGTTTCTGTCCTGCTGGACAGAGGTGTAGTTCGTGAATTCCTGAAGCCGGTCACGAGTTCAGATCGATTTGAAATTTTGAGGGTTGGTTCCTATCTTCTAGCCCCTTCTCCACAAAACACATTAGGTTCAAAATCCACTGTTTCATAATTTTACCTTTTCGTTCATCTCTCAATCTCAGATCTGTTCTGTCACTGTCTATAGTGACAGTAGCCCTGAGTTTCATGTCTTAGGTCCACGTTTTGATTTATTTTGGTTCACCCAATTTTACTGGAGGTTACACCCATCCACCCCTTCATCCACAATTTTTCTCAATTTTTGGTTCGGCCATTTCATATTTTCTAAAAATCGTTCTCAGTCCCAGCTACTGTTCTGTCCCCCTGTTCTCAGATCCGACCACCAGTCACCCCAAAAATCATAGTAAATCACCACCACCTCCAAATCAAATTCCAAAAATAGTCCCCGTTCCTGGTTGGATCCCCTACAACTTTGAAGAAGAGCTCAAGAGCTTAATCGGAGGTTTACTAGGCGGTCAACGGTGGTTCTCAGACAAGTACCCTACAAATATGAGGTTTCGATTACTGTACAACAGAGGCTTGTAAATTCATTAAAGTTCTGATCCGACTAGATCCAGCAGATCTCTCTGGGTCTGGATTGAAGCATTTGAAGAGAGCTTTCCAACGATAGCTCACGCGTCCCGATCCGACTTCGGGATTGATCGCAGCGGCCGTTTTCATCGGAGCGCGCGCTGCAAAACAACAACCACCAGTCCGTGGATAGCAAACCCGACGGGTGCCGATCAGAACCGCCCGACCCCCGGGCGACGTTCCGGTGTGCCGCCAGCCCAGGGAACACTTCCCTAAGTGTCCACACTACAGCGGCACCACTGGGTCCCACACAGCCCCTCCAGACAGCACGTGGGCTCCACGGTCGTGATCACGCGTGTAGCCGAATCAACACACGAAGCTGCCCGTCATCCCGAATTCGGTCCTCCCGAGCCCCTGGTGTCGCCCTTTACCTCCCTGCGTGGAGTGGGCATATTTCCATTTCTGTAATATTCATGTATTAATTATCCCGGGAGCACGAGTTCGGCCGGGCCCGTCGTCCCCACGCCGAGCGCGTGGAGGTATCGCATTCGCTCCCTTACTTGGCATTTTGCTTAATTTTCATATATACTTGCTTATGCCACTACTAGAGAGCATGATAGGGTAATTAGCTCACTTTCTATTTATATCACCGCTGCTGCGAGAGAGACCGTTACCGTCCCGTGACCCGATCCGAGCACAAGTGAGAGCCGACCACCCTAGCTCACAGTCGGTTTCTCAACCGCGCACATCCAACGCTTCCCTCGTTAAGGGGCAGTCATGAGCTTGTCGTGTCCGTGGTCTCGTCCCGCATCACTCTCTCTGTCTCTTCTCTTCTCTTCCTCTTCTTTTTCTTCCTCTTTTCTTTTTCTCTGGATCGAAGGACTTTCTGCTCTCCAGGCTTCTTCTTCGATCCCCTTCATCTGTTGGATGAAGGCTTCCTTTTATAAGCAGCAGCCAGCAGGAGGGCAGCACTGGGCGCGTGTGGCTTCCTCATTTCCCGACCAGAACTTGTGGCCACGTGTCAGTCTCTCAGCCAGCTTCAGCACACGTGTCACAATCATGTCTGCCCTTCCAGCCTCGGATCACGTGCCTCCCAGTCACTGAGGAATATTCTTCCTCGGACCACCTTCTTCTTTTTGTTTTTCTTCTTCTCCTGCAAAGAATTAAAACGATTAAAACTCAGGGCCACAAAAACTAAAACTGCATGAGGTGTGTAGTAACAACAATAGGTGCACTATACTGAGAACGACACGAGGTACAGAGAAGGAAATAACACGGAGTAAAAACGATAGAAACATGCGATCTTAGACGAAGATAGAAAGAAACAACACGAGGACATAAACACAAGAATAACACGAAGACACGAATACAAAAGCAACACGAAGACACGAATACAAAAATAACACGACATAACAAACAGCAAAGAGAACGGCACGAGGTGAAACGACACTTTACTAAAAAGACTTGAATACACACGAAAACAACTCGAGTACTAAGTTGCTCGAACGTACGAACGACTCGAAGACGAGGACGACACAGGCTGACAACAACTCGAAGACGAGAACAGAAACCGACACGAAGTGTGGTTACAAAACAAGAAAGACACGAGGTCTAGGAAAAGCAACACGAAGATAGAAATAACAAAGAAACGACTCGAACTAAGGACGACATGGAGACAACACAGTCAGACTCGACTTGAGACACTTAAAGCTTGAATTTAGAGAAGAATGCACGAAGTAAAGTCAACACGAAGACAGAAAACAGACACGGCTATCACGACACGTGATGAAGCAGTGAAACCAAGAAAAAAATGACTCGAGGAACAACAGTAAGTGACACGAAAATACAAGAGCAAACATAAAGGATGACTCGAGATGAGTAACTAAATACTGAGGAAACGACATGAGGTTCACAGGGAAACGACTCGAAGTTCGTCAGAACAATTCGAGCTGCTTCAGTAAACATCACGAAGACAGAAGGTGAAGCGACTCGAAGTCACAGGAAATCAACACGACGTATGAAAGAACCAATACGGACACACAAAGTACTACCTCACAGCAGTTTTCCTGTTAATCATGAAATTTTCAAATGCATAACATTACGCAAGATATCTGATTAAAATGAGAATACTTAACATAGTGATGCTCATCATCAAAACACTAGGGAAGTCACAAACAAGAAAGTTGTGAATAACAAGGCATGTTGTACAGACTTCAAACAATATGCATCAGAGAACTGTGTATGGACTTGAAGACCCTTAGCCAATGTATAGACTTCAGGTGGAGACCAATGTGTAGACTTCTCGTGAAATCTCAATGTGCAGACTTGACGCTGTACAGACTTTCCAAAGAGAACGTAACGCTGTACAGACTTGAACTGAAGACCAATGTATGGACTTCAAAACAGATGCTAAGGCCAAGAGGAGTGTATATACTTTCACGATGTATGGACTTGGTCCAAAAAAAAAGTAAGCGATGTACACACTTAGCCAATGTGTAGACTATGCCTTAGACGCTAAATGAGACACTAAAGTCTGTATAGACTTGAAGAACCTGAAACAAAGTGCATACACACAGCGTTGACGCTACAGACTTGAGAATGCTCACAGCGTTGACGCTGCAAGAGACGTAGGCTGTGCAGACTTAGCCTAAGACAATGCATGAACATATCAGCAGAGAAGCAATGCACAGAACAGAAATCAAGCACAAGCCAATATATCACAGCAAGACTCAAGCATACACATGCGTGACATGGCACACTTATGCAATCTCCCACAGAAAAGGTCAGACATATTCAAGACAATGTGGTGACTCATTCATGTTGCTATCATTAAAACACCGCATCATCAACAAAGCACAAGGGGCACAACAGTCTCCCCCTTTTTGATGATGGCAACATAATGAGTCACACTGACTCATCAAACTATTCTCCCCCTTTGACATAATAAAAAAGAAGGGAAATGGTTTGATAGTCAAATGCAGCACAACAATGCAGAGAATGAGTCAAGGTTCTTTAAAATGAAGATCTCCCTTATGATAATGAAACAGTTCACCCCCTATCAACATGCATGATTGACTACTCTCCCCTTAGATGATAATAAACCATAACTCCCCCTGAAGCACATGAATGGACTCTGGTTATCCAATAATTCAATCTGAAATCAGCCATTACAAAGAATCTGAATTCTGGTGAAGATACCATAGAATCAGAACTTATTGCAGAACAAGATGAAAGATTCCAACAGTGTGGAGAGAAATACATCTCAGGAATCAATCTGAAATCCACCATCATAAAGATTCTGAGGTTCAGAAGGCTGTAAGTGAACAAGGTAATAAAGGGAGTGGTACCTCACATTTGTATGGTCAGAAAAATGCAGATAGAATCAGTCAATTGATAAGAAAGGAGTTGACTATACAGTTTTTGTTGATCATGCATAAATCTGATCATGAGGGATTTGAATGCAAGGTCACAAATGATATGAACATGATTCAGTGTGACAAGGAATGCTCCCCCTGAATAGATGCCAATTGATATGCAAGTGATGCATGACATGGAAGCTCCCCCTCAATAAGTGGAATCTTATGTGATAGATGAGAGGAGACCACAGGGGCAAACAAGGAGAAGTTCAGGTCAATGAGCCAAGAACAGGTTCAATTAGCAGATTTCTAAAGAGGCTTCAACTATAAGAATTTCAGTCAGATTTTCAAGGAAATGTCATTCTCATAAATCCAAACCATAAGTTTTCAAAGTCTTCCATTATAGGGGCTTATGAATGAGCTTTTTGAACAGCATGGATTAAACATGATGTATGCAGATTTTATCAATAAAATTTTGTATTGATATCTAAAACCATGTTTTAATAAAAATGAACCAAGTCCTCATATTTATCTTGATTATCCTCCCTTTGTCTTACACAATCAAATTTATTGACTTCTTTCAGAATTACATGCATCAGTATTGAAATCAAGCAATTATGAAGTCATATGATTTTGTCTAGGGTTGTAGCAATTTGATTTTTGCATCAATATTCAGATATTTCAATTCGTTCAACAATTTTCATGCTACAAATTTTACGAGCATTCTAGTTCAGTGCACACCTAGTAACTAGAGGATATACCTTGATCAGAGGTCAATATCCCTAAGCACTTAGTGTGACTAACTGTCATGCTTTATATGAACAGAGATAGCATATACACATCATGACACACTGCAAATCATTTCTTGATGAGTGAATTGTATTTCTCAGTGTGCATGCTATTTCTCTGCCTGAATTTCAATGAATTCTTAATCAGAGTTAACTATGGTACCTCATGACACAGTCCTTTGGACATGTGTTTCTCAGTGACCAAGGTCATTGCTCTGACAGATATTACCCTTTAGACTTTTCAGAAAAATTCATTGCTTCAAGTCAATAATAATTTCATGTACTTAATCAGTTGAAGTCATGTATTCAAGAGTGCAGATTTCAGAAGTTTTCACAAGACTCAACGTGAACCAGATGGTTAAGGTTTATTAAACATGCTTCAGATATGTTAAGAGATTTTAAAGTTAAACTCCATGAATACATTAAGCTTAAACCACATGAGTTATTTCAGACATTCATAAAAATGTATAATAGAAGATTTCTAGTTTAAGAATTTTCAGATTTATGATCAAGATAGTCCCATTGAAATTCTGATACCAAATGATACTGATTGTTATCAATTGATAGGAGAGATTTTGAAGCTTAATGAATTCAAAAATATGCTCAAGGTTTGGTCAAAGAGAATCATTGAAAGGATATGCAATGAATTTTCACAAGAATATGCATTTGACAACCTATATGCAATGCATTGACTCCCCCTGACAACATACAATGTTTGTCATGAGACACTGATGAGGTCATGCATGATAATTCAACATGCAATCCTATATCCAATTCAGAATGTTCAGTGAGCTATTGCAACACATAAATTTCAAACAAAATTCACATTCAGTTCAGATTTTCAGAAATTTCAGAGTGCATGATTAGAATATAGTGCAACTGGCAGATGATGAATGAATATGCAAGAACAGATTTAATATGCATGCACTAGATGAAACTAAGAACAGCATATGCAAGAATGCATCAAACCAGATATGCAATGAGTTTCAAAAATGGAACATTCAGAGAATTTACCTGAACAGTTCAGAAGGGGTTTTTTCATTCTTGAGTGCCTTGGATTAATACCCATTTTTATTCCATTCCAAGGCACACCTGCAAGGCAAAGTTTATTTTGCACAAACAGGCACCCAAGAAATCTTGGGTCCTGATATGACAGTATTATTTCTAGCAGGTTTTCTCAGCACATTTCTGGCAACATGGTCATCAGATTTCGTCAAGTAGCAATTATTCATTGAATGACCAATTTGACCACAGTAATGACATGAATTATCAAATTTCAAATTCTTCTTATGTACATTACTGTTGTCATGAAGTTTGTTGACAGAGAGAGAGTTCTGTTTACTATAATGATAGTAAGATGCACCAGATTTTAGATTTAATCTATGCACATTCTTGTTAGCATGAAATCCATGTGTATATGCATGAGATTTTCTGTTCACAGAATAAAAATTATGTTTACCAAAACCAGTTTGGTTTTGATATCCTGCCAGCCAACAGGTTGCAGCCCTGTGACCTGGCTTCCCACAATGATGACATGTAAATTTCGCAACATGGAGTTTAGCAGGGTTATTTTGAACATGGCAACAATTTCCAGCTCTGTGGCCTGGCTTTCCACAGTTATAACATGAAGGTTTTACAAATTATCTTACAGGGAATTTAGCATGTTTGAGATTCACATTTCTACCCTGAATATGCCAACAGTCCTTGACTGTATGGCCATGCTTTCTACAGTGTGAACAATAAGAGGCATTCTTTTTAAAATTGAGTTCATTATTGCCATAGCCTCCTTGGGCATGCCAACAATCAATGGCCCTGTGGCCATCCTTTCCACATTCAAAGCATGAAATAGAATTCCTTTTAAAAGAGCCTGACCAGCATTCAGAGGCCCTGTGACCCCTTTTGTTGCAATTAAAACAGATGATATGCTGGTTCATTGAAACAGATTTGTTTTTATTAAAAACATGTTGGTTTGCAGGGAATTTAGCATGATATGAATAAAAGGTTTTCTTACCACTAGCAAACCAGCAATGAGCAATTGAGTGTCCTAATTTGCCACAATTAGAACATGTGACACTCCTTTTCTGAGGTGAAGGATTTTTATCATGAGATCTCCTAGCATTCTTATCATCCTTCTCCATCAACTTACACTCATGCATCATATGTCCAACTTTATGACAGTAATGACAGATAATCTTCTTTTTAGATGCATGTGAGTGTGTGTGAGGACTGTGATCAGCAAATGCTGATGGACCCTTTTTATTTATTTTCTGTTTTCCAATCATTTTCTGATTTTTATCAAGTTTTTCTATTTTCTTAGCCTCATGATGAGGTGAATATGAAGTAGAAGACTTTTCCTGTTCAGAAGATTTAACAAAAGTAGTTTTCAAATTGGATCCATCGACCTTCCTCATGACTGGACTATAGCCCAGTCCCTCTTTCTTAAAATTATCCTTTGCTCCCACCAATTTCTGAGCAATGGGCTGTTTGTCTTTAGAGGTGGTGGCTACATCTGAACCACTTACAAAAGATGTCATAACTTTGTTCTGAAGTTCCTTCTTGTTTATCTTATTGTAGTCCAGCCCTTCCTTCCTAGAGTTGATTTTTATACCTAGTAGCTTGTTTAGGTTTTTCTGCCCATCAACAAATTTAGACAAAGAAACTTTCAAATCTTGAATTTCATCTTCCAAAGAGGAAATATGTAGCTCATAACTGGCAATCTCTTGTTCACTGCAATTCACACATTCAGTTAACACATTGTTAGCAGTTTTGTATCTTTCAACTTCCTGTTCCAGATTGCTCAGTTTATTAGAGTCTTCAACACAAATACTTTTTCCTCTTTCCAAAGTAAGAAGTCTTTTAGACATGCCACTATTTAACAGCTTCAATTTTTCAATTTCATCTTTCAGTTTATCATTCTGAACCAATTCATGTATTAGAAGCTGATCTTCTGAATTGACTTCATACTTTCTTCCAGCCTCAAGTTCCTTCAAATCTTTTTGCTATTTTTCAAGATCTTTCTGTAACTCTATATTTACAGATTTTATGGCATTGAATTTTTCAGCAAACAAGTTCTTCTCCTGCTCAAGTTTCTCAAATTTTTTATCATTTTCATTAGCAGATGTTCTCAGAGAAACATTTTCAGATTTCAGCTTGTTTAAATCTGAGTTCACACTTTCAAAGTTTTTCAGCAGTTTTTCATACTGGTCATGATAGTTAACAAGAGTCTGATTATCATTATCTGAGTTGAATTTTTCTTTGAGTTCAGATATCACATTTATATGATCTTGATTTTCAATTTTCAATAATGAAACTTGTTTCTTCAATATTTGAAAATCAGACATACAGGTATCATGAATATTTTTCAATTCAACACAATTTCTACAAGGAGAACTTGAACTATGTAAACCAGTACCCTTCTTCAATTTTTTATACTGTTTTCTTAACAGTTCATGAGATTCAAATAATTCAGCATATGCATTCTCCCAATCTTCTAGAGAAAAATTCTCGAAGACATTTACCTCATCATCATCATCTTCTTCATTTTGATTGCTGCCTTGATCGCTGCTACTTTGATTGCTTCTGTTGACCATCATGCAGCTGTCCACATCTATCTCCTGAATTCGCTTCAGTGTATCCAAAATATCTTTAGCTAAACTACAATCAAAGAAACATGAATGGAAAGCTCTATCAGTAGCTGCCTTCATCGGATTTATAGCTATCTGATTTTCTTCATGCTTAGACTTGTGATTGTCAGTCCATTTGGACTTTTTCTTTTGTAGTTCATGAGGACCGTGTGAAATTACTTTCCACAGGTCTGGATTCACAGATTTAACATAATTCTTCAGACTAGAGAACCATGCATTAAAATGCGTACCACTGAAAATCGGTGGATGAGCCATTGAAAATAAATCAGATTAATGCAACATGAGTATTGATGCACTAAAAACAAATTAGCACCTAAGACTGCAAGATCGAATCTGCAGGTCGCTGGACCTTGTATGCAGACACCGGCTCTGATACCAATTGTTAGGGTGCTAGGCCCGGATACAGAGGGGGGGTGAATGTAACCCTCTAGAAAATATAGCCCAAATTAAAACATTAAAGCTCAGATATGCGGAATAAGACTAATGAGCTTTCCAAGATGAAATGATAAGGCAACACATGGACAAACAGTTGGACTGCAACAATGCAGCCACCTGATCAACCAGAAACGAAGGCAGAGCTAAACAACGCAAACACACTAAGCAGAATATAATGCTCAAAAAATTAACTCTCTAGATAATGCAACTAGCCAAGCATGCGCAACCTGTGAATGGGAGGTAGAAGATATGGAGCTAACGCAAGGCAAACCACTGCACAGATAGTTTTAAGGTGGTTCGGTCCTTCAGACCTACATCCACCCCTCACTCCCAACCGGAGTGAGGCTTCACTAGCCAATGCTAGAACCAAGCAGACTCAGTCTGCAACAGGTGCTGACACACAGCTTGACCAGGGGAACAAACTCCCCTCTTCCTCCCAACCGGAGGGACACCCCAAGTGACTCCCAGTCACTTGGAAACTAGAGACGCAAAGTCTCTCTTCCTCCAAATCGGAGGGAACACACCAGTGACTCCCCGTCACCAGCAAACCAGAGGTCGAAGACCTCTCTTCCTCCAACCGGAGGGACCCCTGGACTTGCAACCCACAAGCCCAGAACCGGAGATCAGATCTCCCTTCCTCCAAACCGGAGGGAACACACAAGTGACTTCCAGCCACTTGCAAACTAGAGGTCGCAGACCTCTCTTCCTCCAGACCAGGAGGGACCCGACCTCAATCCAGAGGATCGGAAGTACAAAGCTAACCAAATGAAAAAGGAAAAATTCGAAGGGAAAAATACACAGCGATCAGAAAGCTATAAAGAAAGATAACACAGATGTGGCTCGCATGGAGCTGACTGGCCTAGATTTGATGCACGGTCCAGTAGACAGATCTTCAGGTAAGCTTCTCTTCCTCTTCTCTTCTCTCTCACTTTCTTTTTCTCTTAACCCTCACGAGCTCTCTAACTCTCTCTTTCTCTTCTTTTCCCTCTACTCTTCTTCTCTTTCTTTTCTTCTTCTTTCGCAGGCTCTCTCTGTCTCTTCTCTTCTCTTCTTCTTCTTTTTCTTCCTCTTTTCTTTTTCTCTGGATCGAAGGACTTTCTGCTCTCCAGGCTTCTTCTTCGATCCCCTTCATCTGTTGGATGAAGGCTTCCTTTTATAAGCAGCAGCCAGCAGGAGGGCGGCACTGGGCGCGTGTGGCTTCCTCATTTCCCGCCCAGAACTTGTGGCCACGTGTCAGTCTCTCAGCCAGCTTCAGCACACGTGTCACAATCCTATCTGCCCTTCCAGCCTCGGATCACGTGCCTCCCAGTCACTGAGGAATATTCTTCCTCGGACCACCTTCTTCTTTTTATTTTTCTTCTTCTCCTGCAAAGAATTAAAACGATTAAAACTCAGGGCCACAAAAACTAAAACTGCACGAGGTGTGTAGTAACAACAATAGGTGCACTATACTGAGAACGACACGAGGTATGGAGAAGGAAATAACACGGAGTAAAAATGATAGAAACACGCGATCTTGGACGAAGATAGAATGAAACAACACGAGGACATAAACACAAGAATAACACGAAGACACGAATACAAAAGTAACACGAAGACACGAATACAAAAATAACACGACATAACAAACAGCAAAGAGAACGGCACGAGGTGAAACGACACTTTACTAAAAAGACTTGAATACACACGAAAACAACTCGAGTACTAAGTTGCTCAAACGTACGAACGACTCGAAGACGAGGATGACACGGGCTGACAACAACTCGAAGACGAGAACAGAAACCGACACGAAGTGTGGTTACAAAATAAGAAAGACACGAGGTCTAGGAAAAGCAACACGAAGACAGAAATAACAAAGAAACGACTCGAACTAAGGATGACATGGAGACAACACAGTCAGACTCGACTTGAGAAACTTAAAGCTTGAATTTAGAGAAGAATGCACGAAGTAAAATCAACACGAAGACAGAAAACAGACACGGCTATTACGACACGTGATGAAGCAGTGAAACCAAGAAAAAAACGACTCGAGGAACAACAGTAAGTGACGCGAAAACACAAGAGCAAACATAAAGGATGACTCGAGATGAACAACTAAATACTGAGGAAACGACATGAGGTTCACAGGGAAACGACTCGAAGTTCGTAAGAACAATTCGAGCTGCTTCAGTAAACATCACGAAGACAGAAGGTGAAGCGACTCGAAGTCACAGGAAATCAACACGACGTATGAAAGAACCAATAAGGACACACAAAGTACTACCTCACAGCAGTTTTCCTGTTACTCATGGAAATTTCAAATGCATAACATTACGTAAGATATCTGATTGAAATGAGAATACTTAACATAGTGATGCTCATCATCAAAACACTGGGGAAGTCACAAACAAGAAAGTTGTGAATAACAAGGCATGTTGTATAGACTTCAAACAATATGCATCAGACAACTATGTATGGACTTGAAGACCCTTAGCCAATGTATAGACTTCAGGTGGAGACCAATATGTAGACTTCTCGTGAAACCCCAATGTGCAGACTTGACGCTGTACAGAGTTTCCAAAGAGAACGTAACGCTGTACAGACTTGAACTGAAGACCAATGTATGGACTTCAAAATAGATGCTAAGGCCAAGAGGAGTGTATAGACTTTCACGATGTATGGACTTGGTCCAAAAAAAAAGTAAGCGATGTACACACATAGCCAATGTGTAGACTATGCCTTAGACGCTAAATGAGACGCTAAAGTCTGTATAGACTGGAAGAACCTGAAACAAAGTGCATACACACAGCGTTGACGCTGCAGACTTGAGAATGCTCACAGCGTTGACGTTGCAAGAGACGTAGGCTGTGCAGACTTAGCCTAAGACAATGCATGAACATATCAGCAGAGAGGCAATGCACAGAACAGAAATCAAGCACAAGCCAATATATCACAGCAAGACTCAAGCATACACATGCATTCTTCACAATTCAGACATGGCACACTTATGCAATCTCCCACAAAAAAGGTTAGACATATTCAAGACAATGTGGTGACTCATTCATGTTGCTATCATTAAAACACCACATCATCAACAAAGCACAAGGGGCACAACATGAGTGGGACAGGAGGCTCCTCCTGCCCGCCCTCATCAGGAGTCGACGCGTGCTCCTCCCCAGGATCTGACGCTGCAAATAACTCAAGAATGTCAGCACTCTGCCTTATAGAGCTGACAAGCACCAAATAAGGATGGAGAGGACCACTGCATACCTCTAGGAGGGGTCCCCGTCTCCCTACCAGCAGAGGCCCCAGAGGATGAAGAGCTCGAGCTCGAGCTCTCCCATGTCTCCATCTCTGAGCCGCCACCGTCCGAAGAGCTCGACGAGGTCCCCGAAGAACTCCTAGTGGTGGCTGAACCTAAAGGTCCTGCAAGCCAACGTAGCAAACAGGGTCATCACAAGACCTAGTTCTATATAAGGAGGCCTCTCCAACTAAGAGTTGCAAACAGAAAACTCACCGGCCAGAGCACTCCCCTCCGAAGCCTTCTCGATATCGACGATCTCCTCATCGCCCTCAGCAGGGGCCACTTCTGTGGTCCCCTCCTCCACCATCTCGGCCCTGTTACAGGGTAGCTCACCTTCTTCTAGAGGCGAAGGTACACTTGTAAACAATACCGCATGACCTCAGCACTAGAAGACAGTCAACATAAGAAGGCTTAACAAAAGCGGTTAAGTCCCTAGTTACGCACCTGAGGATCCCATGCTTGAGGACCCGACCAGCCCCACAGTGCAAGCCGACACCACAGCTGGCAGGGAAGCTCGCTCCACCCCTGCCAACAGCTGCGGCAGCAAGCTAGACACTTCCTCGGTCGTGGGCGGCATTGAAGCACTCCTCCCCTTAGGCTCCCCCTCAAAGGAGGGAAGAGACACTGAAGGGCCTGTACAAACCAGCTCCTGAATCATCTCCAGGGTGGCGGCTGGATCCTCACTTGGAAAATGACGCCATAAAGTCAGTCAGTATTGGCATCCCCGCAACTCTATGATGGGAGGGCAATACTTTCTGTAACAGTTTGATACTTACCCAAGCCATCCTGGGTCGCAGCGGGCTCCTGCCCGTCAACGAATGGGGGAACCTCGCCTTGCATCTCTGAAGAAGCTGCGGTCTCTGATGCCCCGGCCACCTCTGCATGACACGAGCAACTATGTCAATTCCCGGAAGTAAATACAACCATAAACACAACATGCTCGGTCCCAGAGTTGTTTACCTGGCTGGGCGTCCTTTAAAGGATTCCATGGATTAAAGTCGGGTAAGGTCTCAACATTAGGGGCGGTCTCGTCCATCATACGAAGGAGCCCCTCCATATCTATCTCATGATCGACCCCATCACCAGGAAGTGGGTCGACCTCCTGGGGTGGCGAGAAGGCCGCATCAGCCCCGACCTCCAGTGGCGCTATGAAAAGTGAATCCAATTGCACAAGGTTAGCCAATCGTCAAGGCTGAATCAACATAAAGCAAGTAGGCGGATATGGTACTTACTCAGAGCCGGCTCCGCCTCGATATGCTCCCTGGCAGCGGGTCCCCGAGAGGACTCACCAACCTCCCTGACTCCAGTCTCCACCCAGGGGTGCTTCCTCCGGGGCTGAAGGGCCCCGTCACCATCCCCAAAAGATGTCCCTGTGGAGAGGGGATCCCTGTCCACCGCAGAACCTGCCAAACATAGCCACACAAGATCTCTCAGCCATATGTCCTAGAAAACAACAAAGCAGGGCTAGCAGGCTAATAAAGAGGTCTTACCTGTAGTCACGAACGTAATACCCCGGTTTTAAAAATTTGAAATTTAATTGAAATAATTAAATTTTCAATTGAGATAAATGAATTTTGGAATTTATAATTTAATTCCTTAGTAAATAGAACTAGTGAAATTTTGACTACCTTATAAAAATCTAGAAAATGGTAAAATGGTAAAGAATGATTTATGTAACAACTTTGTCTTCTGTGTTCGACCCAATAAAAATCCGTAATGAGGTCTAATTAGTGGATTAAGTCTAAAAGTGCACACTTATCTAACCTTAACTTAAAACACGAAATTAGAGCTTAATACTCAACCTAATGACCCCAAATTCTTTTATAAATTTAATTAGAACTTATTTGAATTTATTAGAAATTATTTGTATTTATTTGAATTAACGGGAATTTATTCAAAATTAATTAGATTAATTCTTTAATAAATAGAATAAATCACATTTCGACTATTTTATAAAAATCCATAAAAATCATATTCTTGTGTAATCCATTTCGTTTAACAATTTTATCTTATACGACTAAGCCTAATAAAATCATTAACTAGGCCTAATCAGTGGGTTAAGTCCAATTTTCACACCTACCTAACCCAAATTCGTGTTCATTGTTAACCTCATCTTAAAACATCAAATTAGAGCTTAATACTCAACCAAATGAGCTCAAATCAGAGGCAAATGAAAGGCCACGATCTAAGGATCAATAGTCCTCTAACAATCGAACAAAAACCTAACTCTAGCACATGGTGGCGGCCGAGTTTTGTTGAAGTCAACCTTGGCGGCGCCGTTTTCCAACACCACCTTGCTTGGTCGATTTCTCCCAGCTCCGAAGTCTCCAAAAGATCTATGAGCTATCAAAATAAAACTCTACATGTCTATTTTCATTTGGTAGCTGTGGTGTTCGTAGAGGTTTCAGATCTAGAGAGATCTCGGGAGTTTAGTGGCGACGTGTCGGTGTTCCTTCTTCCTCCTTTCTTCCTCCTATCTTCTTTGATTGAGGTAGGTTCTCTCAGGCTCAAACTGCAAGTAATATATCAAAATGATCAGCATCGAAGTAGCTTTCATTTGGCGTAAGAAGCCCCAAATTTCATTGAGCATGTTTAGACAATTTTGGATCGAAGTAAGAGCATGTCTAGACTTGATTTATGGTATGTTCTTTTGAGTCAAAGCATGATTTCGGGCTGATTTTGGGTTGTATATCTTGATCCCCATATAGCATATCTTACATGGTTGGAATCAGCATCGAAGTAACTTTCTTTTGATATAAGAAGCGCCAAATTTTGTTGTATATATTGAGAGAATCTTATGATTTAGTGGAAGCATGTCAAGAACTAGGTTTTCATATGTTCATCATAGATAGGTTGTGATTCATTTGATTTCTGTTGAAATTCGTATTTTAAAACTCTTTTTTTATGACCCTAGTATGTCTATTAAGAACCCTAGAGCATGTGGTCAAGATCCCAACCCATTTAGACCCCAAATGAATGAGTTCATGCGTTTTCCGGAGGCTACGGCCGTTTCTGGGCTTGCAGGGGTCAACCCACCATGCCCAAGCAGCAAGGGCCTGCCCGAGGGTCGACCCTTGGGGTCGACCCATCCGGCCCAACGCGAGGGTCGACCCAATGGGTCGACCCATGCTGCAGGTTTTGAGGGGGTCGACCCGAGGGGTCGACCCATCACCCTAGCAGACCCTATTTTTCCAGGGGACCCCAGGGGTCGACCCATGTACCAGCAGACCAGTTTTAGTTGGATTTTGACTCGAGGATCGATCCGGATCATTAGGGGATCAACCCATTTAACCTAGTCCAATTGAAAACTATATTTTTGAGGAACCATTGACCCATACATGTAACCTTATGATTTCAATTTACATTGGTCCTTGCATTCAACCATAGTGTAAAAATATGCCGTTTATCATCTCCATTTCAACGCATACAATGGTTAAATAGAAACCCACATAATTAGTGGTTAATTGTGTAACTAAATTTCTGTTAATGCATGCTATTTCACTCCTGTGCGAGCTTGTTCTTTACCTTATCATCTTGAATCAGCTTGTTGGCAAATTGTCTTAATGCAAATGATAATAGATAATCCTTGGTATATGAACTTGGTAATTATGATTAAGCTAATTGTTAAGTTACCGAATAGTCATTATTACCCCAGTAGAATGGATTGCTTACACACCTGAACGGTACACTGTCAGCCGTTCTTTATTGGCCTCGTGGACTAAGTTTTGGTCCAATTCTTGTAATGCGGCCCAAAGTGACCGTATAACCGAGTTTTTGTTTTAGTGAATCCAAGGATAACTTAGTCCTTAAATCTCATGCTTGTGACAGAAATTCCGCTGATTAATTGGCCATTTAACTTGACTGAATGTCTAGACAAATGTGGGATCTTGTATCCAATAAATCGATGCCAATGCACCGTAGGGGCCCGGTCTGGTCCTGGGGAGAGCGCCCGAAAGTTAGTGAGCCCATGGGATGTTAATGACATAGTGAGGCATTGCATGATGAGGACATCACCAGCTTTCCCCTTGTTCGAGGATCCATATGCTCGCCAGCTATGCTACATCTTGTCCGCCACTATATTTCGAGTCATATGATGTAATTTTCATTTTCTTATCATGTACTTTTCCTTTTATTTGAGTCCAATACCTAGGTTAGGTAGCTATTTACCTAAGTCTAGAGTCATTATATTGGTTAATGGGCCCAATTATATGGGATAGGCCCAGGGGCGCCCCCTTCCCCTTGGTTATGTGTTAGTAGTCCAAAAGTCAGGGACTTATGTGAAAATGTGAGATTCCTATAAATAGGACCCTAATCCCTCATTTGAAGGCTAATGAAGTATTGATAAAATTGCCACAATAATATGTGCCTCTCTCTCTCTCTCTATTTCTCTCTCTCTCTCTCTAAAGGGGGCGAACCCCATTCTCTCTCCTCCCCACCGCCAAATTTGAAATTCACTCTCTCTCCTCCCTATTCACCTCTAATTAAGACCCCTCCCCCTTCCCCATACCTCCCATTTAAGTCCCCTCCAACCCCTAGGGGGAATCCCCTTCTCCTAGGCACCTCTCCCTCCTCCCAAGCAACCTTTCCCCTTCCCCATACAACCTTTCATTTTCCCAAGGGAGAATCCCTTCTCCCAAGCACCCCTTCCCCTCCCCAAGGCAACCCTTCCCATTCCCTAGGCCCCCATTAACCCCTCCATTAACCCACCATTCAAAACAAAGGAGAGATCTCTCCTCCCTCTCTCCTTCCCAACCCAAATTCGCATCCCCCCCTCCCTCCACTTGCTATACCACCTACCAGCCCCCTTTCTGCCCCTCCTACACCTTGAGTCACCCCCTAACAGACCCCCACATAGTCAGGTGTCACCCCCACACCCATCCACCCCATTTCCCACCCCATCTACTCCGTCTCCCATCACCTTTCATCACCCTATCAATCTCAGTTCGCAGGTAGCAGTTGGAGCCCGACTTGCAGAGACTGTCTTGATGTTTTCCAATGTCATTTGGAGGTGCACCATACATCTCCGGAAAGGTCTTCCAGTCTTCTTCGCAGGCAAGGTGGAATCGTCACGTTCCGACATCACTACAGATCGTGGTGCCCATTCTCGTCCGACTGCGCAACCTTGACCAGAGCTGCAGTGCAGAAGCTATCACGGCCACACCCCTCAACTTCTGAAGGCGCCACTTGGCCGAGAGATGCTACCACAAGGCATCTACCATCACCAACAAGCGGCATCCCTTTTGGCATCAGGAAGAGCCTTTTCCAATTTTTCTCTTCCGGGCGCGCAGAACAGATCATTCAGGTCCTGCCCTGACCCCCCCTCACTCAACGGACTTTTCCTCACCACCCCGACATCGTCTGGTGATCTTCTTGGTTGCTGCTCGAAGAAGACTCGTCCACGGTCGTCCTCGACTTGGTCTTGCATCAATCGGACTTTGGGAGTGGTCGTGGTGACTACATCCATCTGCTGCTGCACCCTGGGAACAGTATGAATCTGAGGGCAGGGGCCCTGTTCCAGAGCCTGCCCCAGCCGGTGACGACTTCAGGACTGCCCACAAGAATTCACAGACGTGCCTGGATCCGTCAGCGTCATTTCAGTGCTGGTCTCGTCAAATTCTGAGTTCGGAGGAGTGCACAGCAACGACTACACCGACCCCCTGTCCTGCTGTCCCAGACCTGGGCAGATTCGGCGGGGTGCTTCATCGGCGCGATTCAAGCCAATCTCCCCTCCCCGCCTGGCCGGCTTAGCGCCCCTCCCTGTGTGGAGGTAATGTTTGGTTTGTAACTCCATCTCCCCTCCCCTAGTCCACCCCCCCTGCGTGGGGAGTAGTGCTTGTATAACTTAAACAGGGGAAGCTTCATCGGCGCAGCGTGCGGGTAGCCCACGCTTCCCCGCTCGCCCTCGTCTCCGGCCGGGATCGGTGTCTTCACATCGATCAGGTGAGCCACTCACACTACTCTTCGCTGTATGTCTTTTTCTTAATTATTATTACATCTTAGTACCGTCGGTGTAAGAGAGTGCCTGAACCCGAATTATCATTTAATTGCGTGACTACCGCGGGTAAGCTGTGAGAGTGACATTACAACCCACGCCCCTGGCGTGCCGGGCGCCCTTGGAATTGGGCATCTCTTGCCCATTGGGGTCCATCCCTAGCTGGTCATACCCTTGGAACCTTGAGGTCCAACCGCGGACCCTCACCATCATCGCCGGCCCGCCTACGGGCCCGGGTTCGCGCATCGCGGGTGAACCCGCTTGTAAGATATCACTGTTCGGTCCGGATTGCTTGTAAATCTACGTCCAAGGAGTGGTGTCGCATCATTGCACCGAGTGCATGACTAGCTTGTTACGTCTATGACATGAAGAAAATCTCTTGTTACTCTTGTTACTTGATCATGCTTGGAATGATGTTTAAAATACTTGCTTGTTGGCCAATTCCCTATTACTATCTCCTGTTGTAAATTCTTGTACTTGTTATCTTGTTATCTCTTGTCATCATTATATTTCTTGACTCTGCAAGATCTTTGTATTACGCTGTTTTATTGCATCATCTTTTATTTCCTTTATTTAACATGGCATATGAAAAATGTAATTTACTTGTTAATCAGTTAAACTATGCCTGATGATAGAGTATAATTCCTACTGAGCTTCTTGCTCACCCCTACTTCCAATCCTTTTCAGGTAATGTGGTAACGGTACGTTGCAAATGGGAATCGGATCAGTGTGATCGAGTGAACTCAGAACCTAGAGTTGGAGTCTGTCTTTTTACCTTCTTGAGTCTAGCTAGTGTCGTGAGTCTAGTTATTTCTTTTTGTTATTTCCTCCTTTAATTTGAATCCTATATTGTAAGAGTGGGTCAAAATTATACTTTTAAATATTAATAAGAGCTCGTATTTTCAATACGTGTGTTTATGGCCTCCTTGTGTTTAATTGTGGTTGTTTATCTTCCGCTCTTGTTATCATGACTGTTAACTGCCACGTTCCGAGCATCGCTTCCCGCTGCTGTCGGTTCGGGGCGTGACAGAGGTGGTATCAGACCCTCCTTGCCCGAGTCCTTGGATTTTGTCCAAGAGTATAGGTTACCCTAAGTCTTAAGACCCGTGTCATCCCTTGTCACCTGGTGAGATTGGGTAATATCTTGGGTTAAGTAATAAAATATATGCAAGATTACGTTGTGTTACGCGTAAGGGGTAATGAAAAAAAAAAGTTAACCATATAACTATCTTGCAGGTCTCTAAGCCATTCTTAAAATGAAACCGAGTGGTTTCATGTGTAAGCTAAGATTCGGTTCCGCTAGAGGCTGGCGAGTCCGTCGTAAGGAAACCCGACGTAATACAAAGAAGAAGAGCAATATTACGCAAATAAAATGTTTATACTGTCACAAACTTGGTCATCTCACGAAGGAGTGCTGGCGAAGGAGCGGAGCGTGTCTGCGTTGCGGAGATCAGGATCATAAAATGGCTAACTGTCCTAAGTTACTTCCACAAGTAAAATTACAAGAAGAATCGGAACCAACTTCTATCGGATGAAGAATTATATATGGTATCATTCTATTTTATCCCTAGCTATAGCTAATTTCTTTCGTCATTAATTTTATAATTAACATGTTATTTTGATAAATAATAGCAAATTTCTTTCGTCATTAATTGTATAATTAACATGTTATTTTGATAAATAAGATCATCTTAGTTCAAACATTCACATAATTGGTAATACCCGGTGAATTTGGGGACCAAATTCCTTTAAGTTGGGGAGGATGTAATACCTCAGTTTTAAAAATCTGAAATTTAATTGAAATAATTGAATTTTCAATTGAGATAAATGAATTTCGGAATTTAATATTTAATTCCTTAGTAAATAGAACTAGTGAAATTTTGACTACCTTATAAAAATCTGAAAAAATGGTAAAATGGTAAATAATGATTTATGTAACAACTTTATCTTCTGTGTTCGACCCAATAAAAATCTGTAATGAGGTCTAATTAGTGGATTAAGTCTAAAAGTGCACACTTATCTAACATTAACTTAAAACGCGAAATTAGAGCATAATACTCAACCTAATGACCCCAAATTCTTTTATAAATTTAATTAGAACTTATTTGAATTTATTAGAAATTATTTGTATTTATTTGAATTAACGGGAATTTATTCAAAATTAATTAGATTAATTTTTTAATAAATAGAATAAGACACATTTCGACTATTTTATAAAAATCCATAAAAATCATATTCTTGTGTAATCATTTCGTTTAACAATTTTGTCTTCTACGACTAAGCCTAATAAAATCATTAACTAGGCCTAATCAGTGGGTTAAGTCCAATTTTCACACCTACCTAACCCAAATTCGTGTTCATTGTTAACCTCATCTTAAAACATCAAATTAGAGCTTAATACTCAACCAAATGAGCTCAAATCAGAGGCAAATGAAAGGCCATGATCTAAAGATCAATAGCCCTCTAACAATCGAACCAAAACCTAACCCTAGCACATGGTGGCGGCCGAGTTTTGTTGAAGTCAACCTTGGCGGCGCCGTTTTCCAACACCACCTTGCGTGGTCGATTTCTCCCAGCTCCGAAGTTCCAGAAGCTCTATGAGCTATCAAAATAAAACTCTACATGTCTATTTTCATTTGGTAGCTGTGGTGTTCGCAGAGGTTTCAGATCTAGAGAGATCTTGGGAGTTTAGTGGCGACGTGTCGGTGTTCGTTCTTCCTCCTTTCGTCCTCCTTTCTTCTTTGATTGAGGTAGGTTCTCTCAGGCTCAAACTGCAAGTAATATATCAAAATGATCAGCATCTAAGTAGCTTTCATTTGGCGTAAGAAGCTCCAAATTTCATTGAGCATGTTTAGAGAATTTTGGATCGAAGTAAGAGCATGTCTTGACTTGATTTATGGTATGTTCTTTTGAGTCAAAGCATGATTTCGGGCTGATTTTGAGTTGTATATCTTGATCCCCATATAGCATATCTTACATGGTTGGAATCAGCATCGAAGTATCTTTCTTTTGATATAAGAATCCCCAAATTTCGTTGTATATATTGAGATAATCTTACGATTTAGTAGAAGCATGCCAAGAACTAGGTTTTCATGTGTTCATCATAGATAGGTTGTGATTCATTTGATTTCTGTTGAAATTCGTGTTTCAAAACTCTTGTTTTATGACCCTAGTATGTCTATTAAGAACCCTAGAGCATGTGGTCAAGATCCCAACCCATTTAGACCCCAAATGGATGAGTTCATGCGTTTCCCGGAGGCTATGGCCGTTTCTGGGCTTGCAGGGGTCGACCCACCATGCCCCAGCACCAAGGGCCTGCCCGAGGGTCGACCCTTGGGGTCGACCCATCCGGCCCAGCACGAGGGTCGACCCAATGGGTCGACCCATGCTGCAGGTTTTGAGGGGGTCGACCCCAGGGGTCGACCCATCACCCTGACAGACCCTGTTTTTCCAGGGGTCGACCCCAGGGGTCGACCCATATACCAGCAGACCAGTTTTAGTTGGATTTTGACCCGAGGATCGATCCGAATCATTAGGGGATCGACCCATTTAACCTAGTGTAATTGAAAACTATATTTTTGAGGAACCATTGACCCATACATGTAACCTTATGATTTCAATTTACATTGGTCCTTGCATTCAACCATAGTGTAAAAACATGCCTTTTATCATCTCCATTTCAACGCATACAATGGTTAAATAGAAACCCACATAATTAGTGGTTAATTGTGTAACTAAATTTCTGTTAATGCATGCTATTTCACTCCTATGCGAGCTTGTTCTTTACCTTATCATCTTGAATCAGCTTGTTGGCAAATTGTCTTAATGCAAATGATAATAGATAATCCTTGGTATATGAACTTGGTAATTAGGATTAATCTAATTGTTAAGTTACTGAATAGTCATTATTACCCCAGTAGAATGGATTGCTTACACACCTGAACGGTACACTGTCAGCCGTTCTTTATTGACCTCGTGGACTAAGTTTTGGTCCAATTCTTGTAATGCGGCCCAAAGTGACCGTATAACCGAGTTTTTGTTTTAGTGAATCCAAGGACAAGTTAGTCCTTAAATCTCATGCTTGTGACAGAAATTCCTCTGATTAATTGGCCATTTAACTTAACTGAATGTCTAGACAAATGTGGGATCTTGTATCCAATAAATCGATGCCAACGCGCCGTAGGGCCCCGGTCTGGTCCTGGGGAGAGCGCCCGAAAGTTAGTGAGCCCATGGGATGTCAATGACATGGTGAGGCATTGCACCGAGTGCATGACTAGCTTGTTACGTCTATGACATGAAGAAAATCTGATGGTGGCATCTCTCGCCCTTCATATTTTTTTACACTTCGATTGCTTGCTAGCATAGCTCCATTGTGTCCGTCATATTTCTTTAAGTCGAGTCATGTAATTTTCATATTTTCTTTGAGTCAAGATCATGTAAGTTTCCTTTTTATTTGAGTCTTGTACCTAGGTTAATGAGTCATTTCCCTAAGTTTGAGTCTCATTAGGCTAATGAGTTTGCTATTGGGCCTATTTCTTTGGGCTAGGCCCATGGGCGCCCCCCCTTCCTTCGGTTATTTCTTAGTGTGTTAAATGTCTGGGTCTTTTGTGAAAATGTGGGTTGCCTATACATAGGACCCCATTTCCCTCATTTGTAATCAATCAATGAAATTTGAGTTTTCTAGTGTCCCCATTTTTCTTTTGGTGAGAAACCATTATTGGGTGAGAAGCCCTCTCTTCCCCCCCCCTCTCTCTTCTCTCTCTCTCCCTCCAAGGAGAATTCGCCCCCCTCCTCTCTCTCCTCCCTTCCCAACCACCTCCACTCCCCACCTAACCCAATAAAGTCTCTTCCCTTCCCCACAACCCTCATCAATACCCGACCCCTTCCCAATACCCCCTCCACCAATCCTCACCTCACCTCCCAACCCCCAACTACCCCTCCCACTTTCCCAAGCACCCTTCCCACTACCCCAAGCACCACTCCACCTCCCTAGGCCATTTTAATTCAAGTTTCTCCTTCCCTCTACAGCCCTAGGTCGCCCAAGCCCCTCCCCCTTTGGTTAGGGTCGCCCCCCCTCTCTCTCTCATCTCCACCATTCTTCCTTGCTCCTCTCCATCACCTCTCAGCCCTAGTTCGCAGTTGAAGACCTGCAGAAGACCAGCAACTTTCAGCAGCGACTCTGACCACATCCCAGCGAGTTTGAAGACCCAAGAGCAATCCACGGAAGCATCTTCCTATCTTCTTCGGAACGGAAGTGGTTTCATCTTCCTCCGAGCTGTGTGCTGCCCGGGAGCTCCGTTCTCCCACAACTGCGCAGAGCTGCCCCTGCTGAATACCAGAACCGGAGTAGAAGCTTCACCATGATGAACCTTGGAAGAATCAGTTCAAGAGCGCTTCTTCAAAGTTCTTCCTCGCCCTGTCTACTTTCAGAATCAAGAAGCAGAACTTCAATCGGCGTTTGTGATCCAGATTTATCAATTTTCTCCCTCAGCTATGCGGGTCTGCTACCCACAGTCTGCACCGACCTGTCATCATTGTTCTGAGTCCCCTAGTCTTCTCTGGCATTATTTGTCTTCCCCGTCAGTTTTTCTGCGAAGAGGATTCATCCACGGTTCCAACGACTGCAACGGTGCTTGATTCCGAGTTCGGGAGCTGTCGGAGAATCCTCTGCAACCTGCTATTGGAAACCAGGAGCTGCCAGTCCGAGACTCTGCTTCCCTGTTCGGGCCTCCACCCAGACCAGCAGCGGCGACAGAAGAAATTAAAAAAATTTGGACGACTTCGTGGGCCTCCTACGAAGATTTTCCAGGTGGTTTCGTCCCCAACAAAATTTGGTAGCAGTTGCAGTAGTCAATTCTTCAGTCCCCTATCCGCACTCACAGAACTTGACAGATTCGGCATCGGCTTCTTCTCTTGTGTTTTCATCGCTTTCTCCCCTCCCCGCTTGGCCGGCTGAAGGCCCCTCCCTGTGTGGAGATAGTAATTGGGTGTATTCTTTGGTTTCCCTTCCCCAAGATCCCCCCCTTGCATGGGGTGTAGTGCATGTCATTTAAAATTTCAGGTCGAAGCTTCTCCGGCGCGGCGTGCGGGTAAGCCCACGCTTCCTCGCTCGCCCTCGTCTCCGGCCAGGATCGGTGTCTTCACACCGATCAGGTGAGCCACTGCACACTCCTCTTTGCTTAAATTCCCTTGCTTAATTAGTATCGCATCTTATTGCCGTCGGTGGTAAGTGGAGCGCCTGAACCTGAATTTTGTTTATGATTGAGTGACTACCGTGGGTGAGTTGCGAGAGAAGCATTAACACCCACGCCCTCGACGTGCTGGCCGCCTACGAGAGTGGGCATCCTAAGACCTTTGAGAGGACCAATCCAAAGCTAGCCAACCGCCGGAGCCGCAAGGGCCCGCCCCGGACCCTCACCACTATCACCGGTTTGCCTACGGGCGCAAGAGTGCGCTTAGCGGGTGAGTCCGCCCGAGTAAAGTCACCAGTTCGTGCGTTGGTTGCTTGCTAGGTCCAAGGGTCATTTGATCATATGATTATCACCCCAAGGTGGTGTCACATCAAGTGGTATCAGAGCAAGTTCACAACTTGTCTCTATCAAGTTGGTCCTAGGCCATGTTTATGCATTTAGAGTCCTCGGTTGCATCTCCCATGTCCACTAGAATGGCCGCTTCATACCCGTCATATCCATCCCCATCAACTTTCCCAAGAAGCCCAAATCCTCATGGAAGTTCCATTACCAACAAAGTGGGTAGCAACACCTCTATCATAGAAGCCCTACCTAATGTCCTTAATCGGCTTGAAGATATCATGTCTCGACTCAACCGACTTGAAGGAAATAGCCGTGCACCAAGAGTGAATGAGAGTGACCTTTGGGGAAATCTAGAAACCATATTTTTAGAACACTTGAAAATCAAAACCCCCACCTTTGATGGATCCAACAGCCCAAGCCTTTACCTAGATTGGGAGATTTCCCTAGACCAATTCTTTAAAAGTTGCCCCTTGAACGAAGAAGGAGAATGAGGCTAGCCAAGGCACACCTCTCCAAACAAGCTAAAACTCATTGGTTAGTTGTGGAAGGTTTAAGAAGGATCCGTAGGGAGGCCCCCATTAGCACTTGGGATGAGATGAAGGTCGAGCTTAGGAAAACCTACACTCTCCAACCCTCTCCCTCCTACTCAAATCACAAAAGCCCAAGGAGCACTTCAACACCTTCATCCCCACCCGGTCAATCCAAGACCCCAATCACCCATTCCCCACCACTTCCCATCTCTCCTACCCCAACCACTACATTTACACCCCACCTCCAAGTCCACACCACAACCATAGGTCCCCCTACCCAATTGAGCCCCATGGCCAACTCTCCACCTAGGCCCATGGTAACCCCCACCACTACCTCTCCATCACCCCCAAAAAGGGACACCCCTCCCAAAACCCATCAACCCAAACCCCTTCAACCCACCCATCTTCCTCTCCCTACCCCAATCCAACCCCCACCGAATCCTCCACTACTACCATTACCTATCCTAACCCAAGTTTCCCACTACCTACCACCCCGGATATACCATGCCCCAATCATCACCACACCCTTAAAAGCCCATCTCACCTCCTTGGAAGAAGAACCCATACCCCACCCCATAATGGTGAACACTCCAAACCCACTCTCCACCTTGGAGGAAACCCAAGTCCAAGTTGAATAAGAAACGATACACGAGGGTCTTCGCCTTATATCACCATCTCTAGTTGGAGTCAATCTCATCTTAGGGGAACCCCTTGTTAGTTGGCTAAAGGAGAGCCCAATAAGAGAGATCACGGCCCACGATTTCCCACCCATGAAGGCAAATCATCCCATAGTGCCCATCTCCTCGTATCACACCACGATCCAAGCATCTTATCAAGTAGAGACCTTAGAGGATTTTCTTAGAGGCTTAGCTTGGCAAATTGAGTTCACTAGCATGCTGACCCCTATGACCGAACAACCTAGGAGCCTTGGCCTCCTACACCATTGCATCGGGTCAATCACCTCGGTCTATATCATTGGTTGCTACACTAGCGACCTCCTTTTCCTTCTCCCTATGGTAGAAGAACCCATCTCGATCCACTCCCCTACCATTGAGATCCCAAATACTTTGATCGGCCAACCCACTAGAAACCTTGGCCCAATTACATTGGAGGAGGATGACTCACAATTTGGGAACCTTGAAGACATAGAGTTCCTCCCTCTAGGAAGACCTTTCCACGACCCCTTTGATCCCTTCCTATGGGAGTCTAGTTCCCTATGTGACCCACCCACCCTACTCACCACCCACCTTTCCCTATCCCAACCCACCATGTTTGACCCAATCCACCCCATCCTAGACCCGGGTGACACCTTGGGAGTCATGACCTTGGGCCACATATCCCTAGGTAATAAGGTTTTGCCCCACCCCATGATGACCACCTTCTTAGATCCATTCGATCCTTTCCAATGGGAGTTCAAGGGTTGTCTCACACCTATACACATGGAAGTCACCTTTGGAAAAGCATGCATGTGTCTAGCTTACTACACCAATTGGCATGAACATTATGTTGGGTCCATTCATTCATATCACCCACATGCCAAGTAGAAAGCATGAGTGGTCCAAATTCGATGTAGTGGTCCACCTTCACTCATCATGGGTCAAAGACATGATAGGAGCATTCAAGGATGTCCAGGTCCCCCGACATTTGTCACCACCATTCATGACCGGATCACCTACGGATGCCCCGGCCCTCCGACCTTTGCTAGGATGTCCATGCATGATAGAGCCACATATGGTTGCCCGGCCCACCAAGGCCCATCAAGGTCCATATGGCGTCATGGCATTATAGGTCCATCTATGGGTGTCCTGGTCCACCTTTGCACACCATACTTTTCACACCAACATCGCATCATAGTGCATGGCATGTGCATCCCAGCAAGCATTCAGCAACGAGCGGTGAGGTTCATAATGAGCGGGCAAAAACTCGTAAGTGCCACTTTGAATTCCAAGTAAGCAACCTTATGATGGTGGGTTTGGAATGGCTCTACCTTAGGGCCACCTCCAAATCGAGGGCACGAGGACTTGGACCTTTCATGTTCCAAGTGACTTTGGCAACCTGGCTTACGGGTTGGATTTACTCATAGGATTTTGGGATATACCTCACTTTTCACGTAACGGATAAAGCAGCCTCTAAGGGCACCGCGGTAGATCCTAGTGAGCACCTTGAACCTACCCCCATCTTTGTGAGCGACACCCTCGGAGAGCTTCCACATAACAGCTTGAGAGTCCGACATGCGCACACGGAGGCAATATTGGGCAAGCAAGGTACTATCATCGGCAAGAGGGTGTGTCCAAGCCACCTTGAAAAGTTGAAGCGCTGTCCCCTGGTTGCGAACGCGAGGTTGAGTTGGAGGTTGTAGCTTGCTCGGAGTTGCGTTGGAGGACCTCTTCCCCGACAGGACTCATACTCGACGGAGTCGAGTTCTTCGCACCCCGGGGGTATGATGGGGGCATCTCTCGCCCTTCATATTTTTTTACACTTCGATTGCTTGCTAGCATAGCTCCATTGTGTCCGTCATATTTCTCTAAGTCGAGTCATGTAATTTTCATATTTTCTTTGAGTCAAAATCATGTAATTTTCCTTTTTATTTGAGTCTTGTACCTAGGTTAATGAGTCATTTCCCTAAGTTTGAGTCTCATTAGGCTAATGAGTTTGCTATTGGGCCTATTTCTTTGGGCTAGGCCCATGGGCGCCCCCCCTTCCTTCGGTTATTTCTTAGTGTGTTAAATGTCAGGGTCTTTTGTGAAAATGTGGGTTGCCTATATATAGGACCCCATTTCCCTCATTTGTAATCAATCAATGAGTCAATCAATCAATGAAATTTGAGTTTTCTAGTGTCCCCATTTTTCTTTTGGTGAGAAACCATTATTGGGTGAGAAGCCCTCTCTTTTCCCCCCCTCTCTCTTCTCTCTCTCTCCCTCCAAGGGGAATTCGCCCCCCTCCTCTCTCTCCTCCCTTCCCAACCACCTCCACTCCCCACCTAACCCAATAAAGTCTCTTCCCTTCCCCACAACCCTCATCAATACCCCACCCCTTCCCAATACCCCCTCCACCAATCCTCACCTCACCTCCCAACCCCCAACTACCCCTCCCACTTTCCCAAGCACCCTTCCCACTACCCCAAGCACCACTCCACCTCCCTAGGCCATTTTAATTCAAGTTTCTCCTTCCCTCCACAGCCCTAGGTCGCCCAAGCCCCTCCCCCTTTGGTTAGGGTCGCCCCCCCCTCTCTCTCATCTCCACCATTCTTCCTTGCTCTCTCCATCACCTCTCAGCCCTAGTTCGCAGTTGAAGACCTGTAGAAGACCAGCAACTTGCAGCAGCGACTCCGACCACATCCCAGCGAGTTTGAAGACCCAAGAGCAATCCACGGAAGCATCTTCCTGTCTTCTTCGCAACGGAAGTGGTTTCATCTTCATCCGAGCTGTGTGCTGCCCGGGAGCTCGTTCTCCCACAACTGCGCAGAGCTGCCCCTGCTGAGTACTAGAACCGGAGTAGAAGCTTCACCACGATGAACCTTGGAAGAATCAGTTCAAGAGCGCTTCTTCAAAGTTCTTCCTCGCCCTGTCTACTTTCAGAATCAAGAAGCGGAACTTCGATCGGTGTTCGTAATCCAGAGTTATCAATTTTCTCCTCAGCTACGCAGGTCTCCTACCTACAGTCTGCACCGACCTATCATCATTGTTCAGAGTCCCTTGGTCTTCTCTAGCATTATTTGGCTTCCCTGTCAGTTTTTCTGCGAATAGGACTCATCCACAGTTCCAACAACTCAACGGTGCTTGATTCCGAGTTCGGGAGCTGTCGGGGAATCCTCTGCAACCTGCTGTTGGAAACCAGGAGCTGCCAGTCCGAGACTCTGCCTCCCTGTTCGGGCCTCCACCCAGACCAGCAGCGGCGACAGAAGAAATTAACAAAATTTGGACGACTTCGCCGGCCTCCTACGAAGATTTTCAGGTGGTTTCGTCCCAAAAAAAATTGGTAGCAGTTGCAGCAGTCACTTCTTCAGTCCCCTGTCAGCACTCACAGAACTGGACAGATTCGGCATCGGCTTCTTCTCTTGTGTTTTCATCGCTTTCTCCCCTCCCCGCTTGGCCGGCTGAAGGCCCCTCCCTGTGTGGAGGTAGTAATTGGGTGTATTCTTTGGTTTCCCTTCCCCAAGATCCTCCCCCTTGCATGGGGTGTAGTGCATGTCATTTAAAATTTCAGGACGAAGCTTCTCCGACGCGGCGTGCGGGTAAGCCCACGCTTCCTCGCTCGCCCTCGTCTCCGGCCGGGATCGGTGTCTTCACACCGATCAGGTGAGCCACTGCACACTCCTCTTTGCTTACATTCCCTTGCTTAATTAGTATCGCATCTTAGTGCCGTCGGGGGTAAGTGGAGCGCCCGAACCTGAATTTTGCTTATGATTGAGTGACTACCGCGAGTGAGTTGCGAGAGATCCATTAACACCCACGCCCTTGGCGTGCTGGCCGCCTACGAGAGTGGGCATCCTAAGACCTTTGAGAGGACCAATCCAAAGCTAGCCAACCCCCGGAGCCGCAAGGGCCCACCCCGGACCTTCACCACTATCACCGGTTTGCCTACGGGCGCAAGAGTGCGCTTAGCGGGTGAGTCAGCCCGAGTAAAGTCACCGGTTTGTGCGTTGGTTGCTTGCTAGGTCCAAGGGTCATTTGATCATATGATTATCACCCCAAGGTGGTGTCACATCAAAATCTCTTGTTACTCTTGTTACTTGATCATGCTTGAAATGATGTTTAAAATACGTGCTTGTTGGCCAATTCCCTATTACTATCTCCTGTTGTATATTCTTGTACTTGTTATCTTGTTATCTCTTGTCATCATTATATTTCTTGACCCTGCAAGATCTTTGTATTACGTTGTTTTATTGCATCATCTTTTATTTCCTTTATTTAACATGGCATATGAAAAATATAATTTACTTGTTAATCACTTAAACTATGCTTGATGATAGATTATAATTCCTACTGAGCTTCTTGCTCACCCCTACTTCCAATCCTTTTCAGGTAATGTGGTAACGGTACGTTGCAAATGGGAATCGGATCAGTGTGATCGAGTGAACTCGGAACCTAGAGTTGGAGTCTGTCTTTTTACCTTCTTGAGTCTAGCTAGTGTTGTGAGTCTAGTTATTTCTTTTTGTTATTTCCTCTTTTAATTTGAATCCTATATTGTAAAAGTGGGTCAAAATTATACTTTTAAATATTAATAAGAGCTCGTATTTTCAATACGTGTGTTTATGGCCTCCTTGTGTTTAATTGTGGTTGTTTATCTTCCGCTCTTGTTATCATGACTGTTAACTGCCACATTCCGAGCATCGCTTCCCGCTGCTGTCGGTTCGGGGCGTGACAACGAATGGGGTCAATGGCAGAGGAACTAGCTGCTCTGGCTTCAAACCCACAACCGGTTCGGCCTTCGCCACCGCCTCCTTCACATCCCTCAGGGTGTAGGCACACTCAATAAGGGACACGAACTCTATGGGTCCAGCTGACCCTATCGCATGGGCGATATGATGCATCCAGTCGTCAGCCACCGTATCTGCAAAGCTCCCCTCAGGCAGCACTCGGTCTAGTAAACCCCGCTACTCAAACCCATAGTCCACCAGAAACTGGGTCCACCAAGTCCTCGACGTCTCGGGTCGAGGTGCCCTGACTCTGGTACCTCCAGGCATCGCCTGCGCCTGCTTGAGGGGCTTCAGTGCCCCGTTGCCGCTCTGCCCTGTCGATAAAGAGCCTCGGCTCCCCAGGGGCGCCTGCTGCGCCAGCCTTTCTACCTCCCAGCGGATCCAAGAAAAGTGAGTCCGGAGATACCTGTCATCCAGTGCGATGAGAGGTAGGTCCTCCCTCAAGAGATGGGTCTCTCGGCTTTCGGATCGCCGAGGCCTTCTATCGGTACTAGTGACTATGATCGAACCACCATCTGGCGTAGTGGACGTCGAACCGTCCCCTACGTCCCGGCACAGGCATCGGCAGTCGCTCCGACTCTCGGCGACAGTAGAAGTCCCACCACGCCGTGGCTAGCAAATGTGTGTCCCGACCTTTGTACTGATGACCCGCCAAAGGGAACTCCTGGTTCGGCGGGATCCCCTTGTCGTACCTAAAGTTCTGAGCGAACCTGTGGGGGTAGTATGGCTCTAAGAAGCTCATCACGAACCGGTGTAAAGGCAGCACCGCTGGCCACGTGCTCATCACCCACTCTGTGTACAATGACGCGTTCGGCTCCGGCTGGTAGGGTAGGGCGTAGGCCGCCCCACCATTCAAAGGCACCATGATCAGGTGGGAGTCCCGGGTAGCATCATCAAAAGGAACACCCACCTTGCCCCAGCCGGGCAAGTAATACAAGACCCTCCTGGCCTCCTCCAGCTGTATCACTGCATCCCCATCAGGTTGTCCGGTGAAGATAAACAATAATGGTGCTGCCTGGTTCGTCATAGACCCGCGACACACCAACCTTGGGAACAACAACCCAGCCCATGCACTGAGGTAGTGAGTCGGCAGAAGCAGGCTCCACTCACGTGGCGCTAGGTGCGCCGCCAGTACTCCAGTCCCTGGTAAACATTGGCCAAAGTCACTGGGGCTAAGGCCAGCCTTCGTCCCTCTACCAATTGGCACGCAGGCCACAACAACTCTACTCTCAGCTGGCCGTCGTCCCCGTGGGGGACCACGAACGTCGCTAGCCAGTACGCCAAGTACGCGGCCAAGTGCGTCATGTCTGGCAGTCTATGGGGGTTCCACGCCTCCTGTGGCGCATAGATATACCTGCTATAAGTCCGGAAACACAGCTCCACCTCTGTGTACTCCTCCCAGGGGGTCTGGTCCCTCGTGAACTCCTGGTAAAAGCAAAAGGGGCCGTCATAAAACTGGCGAATCCACGCATTCAGCGGCACACTGTGATGGGGACATTGCTTACCACTTCCCATTTCTCCAAGGGTCCCGATGCTCGCCATTGTGTTCATCTTGATTTTCTGAGTCTAGCTATGTAATTTTCATATCTTTCTTTGAGTCTTAACCATGTAATTTTCCTTTTATTGAGTCAAGTACCTAAGTTAGTGAGTCATCTATCTAAGTCTAAGTATCATTAGGTGGCCTAGTGGGTTAACGGGCCCACTTCAATGGGCTTGGCCCATGGGCGCCCCCTTCCCCCCTTGGTCATTTGTCAATAGTCCAAAAGGTGAGGACTTTTTGTAAATTTAGGGTTTCCTATAAATAGGACCCCAATCCCTCCATGGAGGACTAATGAATTATTGAGTGAAAATTATCCACAAGAATTGTGCCTCCTTCTCTCTCTAGCTCTCTCTATCTCGATCTCTCTCTCTAAAGGGGGCGAACCCCATTCTCTCTCCTCCCCACCCCAATTTCAAAATTCTCTCTCTCTCCTCCCCATTCACCTCTCATTAAGACCCCTCCCCCTTCCTATACCTCCCATTTAATTCCCCTCCAACCCCTAGGTGGAATCCCCTTCTCCTAGGCACCTCTCCATTCTCCCAAGCAACATTTCCCCTTCCCCATACAACCTTTCACATTCCCAACGGAGAATCCCCTCTCCCAAGCACCCCTTCCCTCCCCAAGGCAACCCTTCCCATTCCCTAGGCCCCCATTAACCCCTCCATTAACCCACCACTCTAATCACAAGGAAACCTTCCCCATTCCCCAAGCCCATTTGCGCCCCCATTACCCCACCTCCTCCAAGATAGCCCTACCTCCTCTCCTACCTCCCACTCCATTCCCCCACACCAGGTCCGCCCCCTGTCATCCCCCCCCCCACTCTCATTCTCAATCCCAAACCACCCTACCTACAACTCCTACCAGCAACCCCTCTCTCCCCTTGCCATTCCCCCCACTCCTTACCACCCCATAACCATCAATAGTCTCCTTTGCACTACTTAGTTTGCAGGCAGCAGTAGGAGCTCCACTTTCAGAGCCTGCTCCGGAGTTGTTCAGCATCATCTGGAAGCGTACTATACATCGTCGGAAATATCGTCAAGTTAGCTCCGCATCGAGGTGGTCTCGCCGGCATCCAACATCCCTGCTGCCCGGTGGACCCGTTCTCCCCCGACTGCGCAAGGTGGCCTTGGCTGGAAGGCAGAGCTGCAGTGCAGAAGCTTCCACGGCCTCACCCTTCCTTTCCAAGGCCCGCCGCTTGACCGGGTCGAAGTACTACCAGTCCCCCACGCAACCCCGTAGGCGGGGCTTCGATTGGAGTCCGGGGCTGCCCGCTCCGAATTTTCTCCCCCAGGTGCGCTGAACAGGCTACTCAAGACCTGACCATATCCCTCCTCACTCAACGGGCTCTCCCTCTCTGCCCGACATTGTCTGGTGCTCCCCCTAGCTGTTGCTCGAAGAAGACTCATCCACGGTCGTACTCGTTTTGGTCCCGCCACGTTTGGACTTCGGGAGCGGACGTGGTGACTACATCCATCTGCTGCTACACCCGGAAACCAGTCTGAACCAGAGCGCAGAGGACCAGATCCAGAGCCTGCCCCGGCCGGTGTCAAAGACGAGACCGCCCCCAAAAATTCACAGGCATTCCTGGGTCCTTCAGAAACTTTTCTACGCCTTTTCCGATGACTTAAAAGTTCGGTGGAGTGTGTGGCATCGTCTACATCGACTCCCTGTCCGGTCATTCCAGAACTGGGCAGATCATTCGGCACTAGTTTAGTTAACCTCCCCTCCCTGCCTGGCTAGCTTAGCGCCCCTCCTTGTGTGGAGGTAGTGTTTAATTGTAACCAACACTTTCCCCTCCCCTAGTCCAACCCCCCTGTGTGGGGAGTAGTGCATGTACTATTCGAGCAGGGGAAGCTACACCGACGCAGTGTGCGGGGTACCCAAACTCCCCCGCTCGCCCTCATCTCCGAACGGGGTTGGTTTCTTTAAACCAACCAGGGTAAGCTCAAAACCTTGCTCCCATTATCAGTACTTGTTCTTTTAATATCTGTGAAATTACTCCGTTGGAAGCGAGAGAGAGTGCCCAGCCCCGGAGTACTCCATTTCTGTGTGGTCACCGTGGTTTGTGAGAGAGAGTGACCCAGTGCCCCGCTTGGCACCCGGCCAGCCCCTTAGTTGTGGGCATCTTACCCTCGGGAGGGCAACCTTAGCTGTGCTGGCCCTCAAACCAGCCAGGGTCTTGATCACCACCTCCACTCGGCATTACCGAGTCACCTCGGGTTCGTGTGTGCAACGGCGATTCGGTGATTTACACAACCCAGTGCTCAAAATTGATTGTGTTTGCGTAGTAGGTCCGAGGGTCCTTGTCCCTTTGCTGCATTTCCCTAGTAGTGTCACATCAAGTGGTATCAGAGCTAGGTTTTAGACTTGTCTCTACGAGTCTAGTCCTAAGGCATTGGCATTTGGGTCTCCCTTGCATCTCGTTTTCCAACGCCCCTTGCATGACCACCCTAGGGAAACGCCCCAAGTACCCATGGACCAATTTGACGCTGTCATCAACAAATTTCATAACTGTCTTGATACCTTCACCACCCGGCTTGATCGGATTGAAGCAAAAAGGAACCACGGCCCTAAAGCTTGGTCACCTCGGGATGAATTTGGATGGGAAGCCAATGAACCCCCACTTAGGAGCTATGGCCTTAGAGTCTTGCCTCCACGGATGAGTTTGATAGGAAAGGGTTAGACTATGATCCTTATTATTACTATGAGAGGTCCCAACACTACGTGCGTGAGGAGAGACATCCCCGGGATAACCTGGACAACCAATCCTCAAGAATGATGCGATTTTCTAGGTCTCATAGGTTCACTCCACGACCGGATGATGCCAATAACATGGGACCCCGTCCCAACCTAGACCCTCTCCTGAAGACACCCATGCCATGTCCAAACGGAAGTACCCCATTTCGGCCCATAAATCCTCCTTCCACCCCTCATCCAACAAGGGTCATCCCTAGTCAACCCATACCCCGGCGAGAAGGGAGTTCCAATGGGCCAAGTGTGGGTGAGACCACTCAGGGAAATAGACAACAATGCTCTAAGTGTAGAGGCTTTGGACACTTCATCCATCAATGCCCTTCACGAGAGATGTCCAACACACTAACTGAAGAAATAGTTACCCATATCCAAAGGGAACTTGAGGAGGTGACCGAAGTCCATGAGGCTCCCCTAGATTGGGAAGAAGAATATGAAGCCCAATGCCAAGAATTAGGTCAAGAGAACTCATCCCTACCCAAAGAAAACCCATTGAGCCTAAATGGGTGCACCCTCCCCCGTGAGTTACAAGATGCCCAACCTAGGCCTCCACTACTACCCCTCCCCATCCTATCCCAAGTCCCCCATTACCCACCACCCCAAGAGCGCCATATGCCAGTCATCATCACCCCACCTACAAAGGACCTACTCACCTCCTTGGTAGAGGAAACCATGATCCCCACACCCGATCCCCTAGTAGGGAACACCCCAGAACCACTCCCCACCTTGGAGGAATATCATGGCCAAAACGAGGAAGAAATTTCACATTTCATGCCACCCCCACCAATTAGGAGTGAACTTATCATAAGTGGGCCCTTGGTTAGATGGCTAGTGGAAAACCGGGCTCACCCTATCCTGCCCCATGCCTACCCTTCCGTGGAGCAACACCTCCTCCCCATAGTACCCTTATCCACCTATCACACCACAATCCAATCATCCTATCAAGTGGAAACATTAGGGGATCTTCTTAAGGGTATAGCTTAGCAAATGGAGTTAACTGGCATATTGACCACAGTGGCCGACCGACCTAGGAACCTTGACCTCCTACACCTATGTGTCGGGTCCATCTCCTCAATTTACACTGTGGGTTGCTACACTAGCGACCTTCTTTTATTCTTCCCTACACCCGATGAGTCCGATGCTATCCACGAATTAGAGTTGCTTATTTCGGGTAGAATGCCAAGCCCTCCATTCATGGCCAACCATCCCGCCAAAGACTTCGGTTCAATTACTTCATTAGAGGAGGAGGACTCACCATCATTTGAGGACCTTGAGGACATAGAATATCTCTTCCTTGCAACCCATTCCATGACCCCTTTGATCCCTCCCAATGGAAGCCAATGAACCCATGGGACCTAGTCGCCTTACCCACCACCCACCTTTTCTTACCCTCACCCACCATGTTGAACCTAACCCACCCATTCCAAAACTTAGCCCACACTATGAGAGCCATGACCAAGGGTGACATCCACCTAGGAAATGAGGAATTGACCCATCCCAAGATGTCCACTTTCTGGGACCCCTTCGACCCCCATGAGTGGAAACCCCCAAATCAACCCCCACCTAAAGATGGGACCATCTTGATAGGAATGCATGTGTCACAACATCTTGCTTCATCTGGTAGGGCTAGTAAGTCAAGTCGTCTCATTTGTGTCATTTACACACTAGGTCCAGTGCACGACAGGTTTACATTTGGATATGTAGGTGCTCCCCCATTCATCATCCATCTTATGCATGATAGGAGTACACATGGAAGTCCAGGTCCTCCGGCATTCACTGCACCCATACCTGATAGAGCCATTTATGGATGCCCCGGTCCTCCTAAGTCCGTCAAAACCAATGTAACACTTGATAGGGCTGAATTTGGTTGTCCAGGCCCTCCCTTCATCTCTAGTGGATCATCATTCATGACACTGCATAGTACCCGTCGTGAGCACATCAACAAAAGCAATGAGGGATACAGAAAATTAGCCGATTCCCACCGTCGCCACCTAGAATTCCATACAGGTGATTTTGTGATGGTGAGGACCGAGAGACTATTCCCTAGAAATGTCTCCAAACTGAGGTCACGTGGATCAGGTCCCTTCCAGGTTCTGAGGCGGATCGGCACCAATGCTTATGTGTTGAACCTCCTCGAGGAATACGGAGTAAGCCCCACATTCAATGTGGCTGACCTGGTGCCCTACAGGGGACTTACGGTGACACCTAGTGAGGACATCGAGCCTATTCCACCCCTTGCGAGAGTCCCTACCCATGAGAGAGCTCCACCAGACCAGAGAGGCCAGCATGAGCAAGTGTAGCGGATATTGTATGAACATGTCACTGTCATTTAGAGCAAAGGGTATGGGTGCTACCTCGCTTGGTAAAAGGACCAGCTACCTTTGGTAGACTTGTGGGTAACCCCGTCATGACTCCATCTGCATACGATGGATCTTTACTCGACAGAGTCGAGTTCTCTGCACCTCGGGAGTATGATAAAGACATCGCTTACCACTTCCCATTTCTCCAAGGGTCCCGATGCTCGCCATTGTGTCCATCTTGATTTTCTGAGTCTAGCTATGTAATTTTCATATCTTTCTTTGAATCTTAACCATGTAATTTTTCTTTTATTGAGTCAAGTACCTAAGTTAGTGAGTCATCTATCTAAGTCTAAGTATCATTAGGTGGCCTAGTGGGTTAACGGGCCCACTTCAATAGGCTTGGCCCATGGGCGCCCCCTTCCCCCCTTGGTCATTTGTCAATAGTCCAAAAGGTGAGGACTTTTTGTAAATTGAGGGTTTCCTATAAATAGGACCCCAATCCCTCCATGGAGGACTAATGAATTATTGAGTGAAAATTATCCACAAGAATTGTGCCTCCTTCTCTCTCTAGCTCTCTCTCTATCTATCTCTCTCTCTAAAGGGGGTGAACCCCATTCTCTCTCCTCCCCACCCCAATTTCAAAATTCTCTCTCTCTCCTCCCCATTCACCTCTCATTAAGACCCCTACCCCTTCCCCATACCTCCCATTTAATTCCCCTCCAACCCCTAGGTGGAATCCCCTTCTCCTAGGCACCTCTCCATTCTCCCAAGCAACCTTTCCCCTTCCCCATACAACCTTTCACATTCCCAAGGGAGAATCCCCTCTCCCAAGCACCCCTTCCCCTCCCCAAGGCAACCCTTCCCATTCCCTAGCCTCCCATTAACCCCTCCATTAACCCACCACTTAAATCACAAGGAAACCTTCCCCATTCCCCAAGCCCATTTGCGCCCCCATCACCCCACCTCCTCCAAGAGAGCCTTTCCTCCTCTCCCACCTCCCACTCCATTCCCCCACACCATGTCCGCCCCCTGCCATCCCCCCCCCCACTCTCCTTCTCAATGCCAAACCACCCCTCCTACAATTCCTACCAGCAACCCCTCTCTCCCCTTGCCATTCCCCCCACTCTTTACCACCCCATAACCATCAATAGTCTCCTTTGCACTGCTCAGTTCGCAGGCAGCAGTAGGGAGCTCCACTTGCAGAGCCTGCTCCGGAGTTGTTCGGCATCATCTGGAAACGTACCATACATTGTCGGAAAGATCGTCAAGTTAGCTCCGCAGCCGAGGTGGTCTCGCCAGCATCCAACATCCCTGCTGCCCGGTGGACCCGTTCTCCCCCGACTGCGCAAGGTGGCCTTGGCTGGAAGGCAGAGCTGCAGTGCAGAAGCTTCCACGGCCTCACCCTTCCCTTCCAAGGCACGCCGCTTGACCGGGTCGAAGTACTACCAGTCCCCCACGCAACCCCACAAGCGGGGCTTCGATTGGAGTCCGGGGCATCTCGTTCTGAATTTTCTCCCCCAGGTGCGCTGAACAGGCTACTCAGGACCTGACCACACCCCTCCTCACTCAATGGGCTCTCCCTCTCTGCCCCGACATCGTCTGGTGCTCCCCTTGGCTGCTGCTCGAATAAGACTCATCCACGGTCGTACTCGTTTGGTCCCGCCACGTTTGGACTTCGGGAGCGGATGTGGCGACTACATCCATCGGCTGCTACACCCAGAAACCAGTCTGAACCAGAGCGCAAAGGACCAGATCCAGAGCCTGCCCCAGCCGGTGTCGACGACGGGACCGCCCCCAAAACTTCACAGGCATTCCTGGGTCCATCAGCGACGTTTCGGCGCCTATTCTCGATGACTTTCGAGTTCGGTGGAGTGCGTGGAATCGTCTACATTGACTCCCTATCCGGTCATTCCAGAACTGGGTAGATCATTCGGCACTAGTTTAGTTAACCTCCCCTCCCCGCCTGGCCGGATTAGCGCCCCTCCCTGTGTGGAGGTAGTGTTTAATTGTAACCCACACTTTCCCCTACCCTAGTCCAACCCCCCTGTGTGGGGAGTAGTGCATGTACTATTCGAGCAGGGGAAGCTACACCGACGCAGTGTGCGGGGTACCCACACTCCCCCGCTCGCCTTCGTCTCCGAACGGGGTTGGTTTCTTCAAACCAACCAGGGTAAGCTCAAAACCTTGCTCTCATTATCAGTACTTGTTCTTTTAATATCTGTGAAATTGCTCCGTTGGAAGCGAGAGAGGGCGCCCGGCCCCGGAGTACTCCATTTCCGTGTGGTCACCGTGATTTGTGAGAGAGAGTGACCCAGTGCCCCGCTTGGCACCCGGCCAGCCCCTTAGTTGTGGGCATCTTACCCTCGGGAGGGCAACCTTAGCCTTGATGGCCCTTAAACCAGCCAGGGTCTTGATCCACCACCTCCACTCGGCATTACCGAGTCACCTCGGGTTCGTGTGTGCAACGGCGATTCGGCGATTTACAAAACCCCGTGCTCAAAATTGATTGTGTTTGCGTAGTTGGTCCGAGGGCCCTTGTCCCTTTGATGCATTTCCCTAGTGATGTGACACCACCTATGGACCTGATCGGCGTGAATACGCCGATCCCGGCCGGAGACGAGGGCGAGCGGGGAGGGGGAAAACACAATTGGAAGCCGAGCGGTGGATGAAGTCGGTTCTGCCTGCTCTCTGAAACTGAGGATAGTCAGTCAAAGATGTTGATGCTGCGGCCGTTCACGAACTTTTTTGATGACGGGACCAGTGGGGAATTCTTTGTAATTGGAGCGGGATGATTCCAGAATTTTCTTGATTTCTGTGGTCACCGGTTCTGGTCGGGGCAGAGGGTTGAACAGGGAAGCAAGTTGCTGTTCTTGACTGTCGCAGAACCTCAGCAGCTGTAAGATAAGGGTACCACGGGCGCTTCAAAACTCCAATTTGATCATGTCTGATACCGATGGATTTTTTGTCGAGTCCTCTTCGAAATGCAAGCAACGGGGACGCTAGATGATGTCGGAGTAGACCGGTAGACTCTGAACACTGAGGAGGGGTCGGTGCAGACTGAGAGGAAGCAAAACCGCGCATCCGGGGGAGGAAATTGGTAACTTTCAGCTCCATTCGCCAAATCAAGTTCCGCTTCTTTATTCTGAAAATAGACTGGTCGAAGAAGATTTTTGAAGAAGAACTCTTGCTCAGATTCCCACTAGGATTGCCGCAGTCGAGCTTCCCATCAGGTTCAGGTGCTCTACCGGGGAAGCTTCGCGCAGTCGAGGGAGAATGGCTCTACCGGGCAGCACGGTGCTTCGACGATGACGAAACCACCGCCGTTGTGAAGTCGACTGGGAGACGCTTCTAACGGTACCTATTGAGCCTTCAGGAATGTCTGGAGGAAGCCGTGGTCGCCCCTGCAACATGCTGGATTGTTGCTGACTGTGACCTGAGAATTGCAGGTGGTGATGGGTGGTGGGGGAATGGGGTAGAAGGGATGGGAAATGGGGTGAATGGGTGTGGGGGTGACCCCTAGTTGTGAGGGGGCATGGGAGGGGGTGTTCTAAGGTGTGGGAGAGGGAGAATGGGGTGTTTGCAGTTGGTGAGAGAGGAGCTGCGAATTTGGGCTTGGAGGGAGAAGGGGGGAGGTGAGGGGGCACAAGTGGGTGGAGGGAATGTGAGTTTGAATTTCCTTTAATGTGGGTTAATCAATGGTGGTCTTGGGGATGGGAAGAGGTGCCTTGGGAAGGTGGAGGGCTGCTTGGGGAAGGGGATGGGTAGTTGGAGGTTGGAGGGTGGGGTGTGGATTGGTGGAGGGTCTCTTGGGACTAGGGGGAAGTAATGATGGCTTGTGGGAAGCTGTAGAGGATTTAATGGAGGTAGGTGGGAGGGTGGAGGTGGTTGGGAGGGGAAGGGAGAGAGTAGGGGGCGCCCTTCTCCTTAGAGAGAGGGAGAAGAGAGAGGAGAGGGGAATCCACCCCTTAGAGAGAGAGAGAAGAAAGAACCTAGGAGAATCCACTCCTAGAGAGAGAGAGAGAAGAAATAAACCTAGGAGAATCCACTCCTAGAGAGAGAAAATATTGGAGAATCCACTCCAAAGAGAGAGAGGTAGAAGGGGGGTAGGGGCCTCACGTTGGAGGTAGTTTTTCAAATATTTTTGATTCATCTTCATTACGTTAAAAGAGAGGTTACATGACACTTATATAGACTCCACAAAGAAGACCAAAAGACAACTCACCTAACACCTAACACCTACTTTCTACTCATCGTAACACTCTTGGGAATACTAAAAGATAAAAAAAAGGACTCTTACATGATTATTGTGGACATAATTACTATAAACAAAAAAACATGACCCATTAGGCCCATACATGTGGCCCAATTAACATGAGACAATATCTATTTGATAATTTTGTTGATGCTGATTCCGTCAAACCCTTCCACTTGGAGAAGGTTCGACCTCGAACCTTGATTCTTGAATCTCGAACTACAGGACCCCGGCTTGTTGGGACAAACCAGATGACTTGCTCTGATACCATTTTGATGTGACACCACCTATGGACCTGATCGGCATGAATACACCGATCCGGCCGGAGACGAGGGCGAGCGGGGAGGGGGAAAACACAATTGGAAGCCGAGCGGTGGATGAAGTCGGTTCTGCCTGCTCTCTGAAACTGAGGACAGTCAGTCGAAGATGTTGATGCTGCGGCCTCTCACGAATTTTTTTGATGACGGGACCAGTGGGAATTCTTTGTAACTAGAGCGGGATGATTCCAGAATTTTCTTGATTTCTTTGGTCACTAGTTCTGGTCAGGGAAGAGGGTTGAACAGGGAAGCAGGTTGCTGTTCTTGACTGTCGCAGAACCTCAGCAGCTGAAAGATAAGAGTACCACGGGTGCTTCAAAACTCCAATTTCATCATGGCTGATACCAATGGATTCTTTGTCGAGTCCTCTTTGAAACGCAAGTAACGGGGATGCCAGATGATGTCGGAGCAGACCGGTAGACTCTGAACACTAAGGAGGGGTCGGTGCAGACTGAGAGGAAGCAGAACCGCGCATCCGGGGGAGGAAATTGGTAACTTTCAGCTCCATACGCCAAATCGAGTTACGCTTCTTTATTCTAAAAATAGACTGGTCGAAGAAGATTTTTGAAGAAGAAATCTTGCTCAGATTCCCACAAGGATTGCCGTAGTCGAGCTTCCCATCAGGTTCAGGTGCTCTACCGGGGAAGCTTCGCGCAGTCGAGGGAGAATGGCTCTCCCGGGCAGCACGGTTCTCCGACTATGACGAAACCACCGCCGTTGCAAAGTCGACTGGGAGACGCTTCCAACGGTGCCTCTTGAGCCTTTAGGAATGTCCGAAGGAAGCCATGGTCGCCCCTGCAAGATGCTGGATCGCTGCTGACTGTGACCTGAGAATTGCAGGTGGTGATGGGTGGTGGGGGAATGGGGTAGAAGGGATGGGAAATGGGGTGAATGGGTGCGGGGGTGACCCCTAGTTGTGAGGGGGCATGGGAGGGGGTGTTCTAAGGTGTGGGAGAGGGAGAATGGGGTCTGGAATGGGGTGTTTGTAGTTGGTGAGAGAGGAGCTGTGAATTTGGGCTTGGAGGGAGAAGGGGGGAGGTGAGGGGGCACAAGTGGGTGGAGGGAATGTGAGTTTGAATTTCCTTTAATGTGGGCTAATCAATGGTGGTTTTTGGGATGGAAAGAGGTGCCTTGGGAAGGTGGAGGGCTGCTTGGGGAAGGGAATGGGTAGTTGGGTGTTGGAGGGTGGGGTGTGGGGTGTGGATTGGTGAAGGGTCTCTTGGGACTAGGGGGAAGTAATGATGGCTTGTGGGAAGTTGTAGAAGATTTAATGGAGGTAGGTGGGAAGGTGGAGGTGGTTGGGAGGGGAAGAGAGAGAGTAGGGGGCGCCCTTCTCCTTAGAGAGAGAGAAGAGAGAGGAGAGGGGAATCCACCCCTTAGAGAGAGAGAGAAGTTAGAGAGAGAAGAAAGAACCTAGGAGAATCCACTCTTAGAGAGAGAGAGAGAAGAAATAAATCTAGGAGAATCCACTCCTAGAGAGAGAGAAAATATTGGAGAATCCACTCCAAAGAGAGAGAGGTAGAAGGGGGGTAGGGGCCTCACGTTGGAGGTAGTTTTCCAAATATTTTTGAATCATCTTCATTGCCTTAAAAGAGAGGTTACATGACACTTATATAGACTCCACAAAGAAGACCAAAAGACAACTCACCTAACACCTAACACCTACTTTCTACTCATCATAACTCTCTTGGGAATACTAAAAGACAAAAAAAGGACTCTTACATGATTATTGTGGACATAATTACTATAAACATAAAATATGACCCATTAGGCCCATACATGTGGCCCAATTAACATGAGACAATATCAATTTGATAATTTTGTTGAAGCCGATTCCGTCACCTAGTAGTGTCACATCACACTGGGAGTTTGCGCTGCTCTCTCTTTCCCAGCAAGGGCTAGATCTCTCCAGGTCTTCAGTAGATATCGGTAGCAATAAGAAACCCGGTATCGTCCACGCCCGTCTGTGTGGCTACGATGGAGGTCATCCAGCACTATCTCCTCGCACCCCTCGCCGCTGATCAGAAACCCAGAGATCCTCCACAGAGACCACAAGTCTAATGAGGTCTCTCCCTCAACCGTTGCCACGATGTTCCACCTGCAGTTGAATCGCTCTGTCAATGCCTGTAAAAGTCCTGTGTAGCAAGGATACCCATACAGAGCCACAGTCACAGCACATATGATGTCAGCTCGGTCTAGCAGCACCCGGTAGTGGTGTACTATGCCCATCAACCACTCAGTAGCTCCCTGGCGGTATCTGTGTGATGGAATCACCGCCCAGTGGCCATACCAGCTAACGGCGGTCTGTCGCAGATCCTGGACAAAAAGCTATGGTCATCATAGCCTTCCTCGGCATACTCCAACCCTGATGCCTCTAGTACCAATCCCGGACTACCCTCTATCTCCGCTCGATGGTGTCCATGCAAATCCCAGAAGGCGGGACCCATCACTCCAGCATGAACTCCGAACTGGTCTGCTCTTCTGAAGAAGCCCAGGCACTCAGCACTGGGAAACTGACTCTGCCTCTAGTAATCCACAGAGAAACTCAGGAAGCCACAAAGGACAATTCCGTGGAAGCTGTCTCGACCCACCAAGATCGCCCGCTCTAGTCGACGATGGGCTCCAGCAACCCGTGAGTCACTCTCCTCCATGCCTGGCAGGACAAAGTGCCTGATAAACTCAAACAAGTGGCAGTCCAAAGGAAACTCCACTAGATAGCCACTGTAGCAATCATAAGTATAAATTACGCCTGCCTCCGACGCACGAGCCAGCTCCACAACCCCAACCCCGTTGTCGCACTCGCAGACGGGGCCCTCTGCCACAACTATCTGCCCACCATCAAGCTGCTCCACACTGGCCACGGTGATAACTGGCGGGCCCAAAGGGGGCATGGGCCACTCGGTTCTCCTCACCCAGTGGTCCTCCTTCCAGACCACACACCTCGGGACCCTCTCGTCCCTGCCAAATCGGGCCATAGCTGCAAGACATAGCACAAAAATGGTCGGTATGCCAGAAATTCAGTACATACGATACAACAAATCACAAATATATGAAGCATCAAAATGCAACTACAACAACTCAAAAGGAGAGCTTCACGGGCCGTACGCCCTCGTCTCGCCTCCGACGCACGACCCGTGGGGGGCATTTGTTGTACCCAGACTATTTCCCCAACAAAATACCCAGAAATAAGGGTTCGGGAATTTCCTCGAACACCTTCAAGGCATGGGCTACCGAGCCCCTCCGACAACCCAGTGGGCCCGACCAATGGCCCTAACATGTTATCCGAGGTGCACGGCGGCACTAGCAATCAATCGGGATCACTCCCGATTCAAAAGTCACGGATTTTCTCCGCGCTCTACACGGCCACCCGGGCCGCCCCGGGGACACTCCGACTACAAGCCGTGCCACATAGCACTCAGTGAAAAGGGTAGGGGCCTACCCCGGAACGGCTTCCCTCAACCCTCCAAGGTCAAAGGGAGACCTAAATAGGTCAACCACCGGCTTAGAAGGCCCGTAGCACGCTCGTACGGCTCACACACGCGTGTTCGACATTCTGCCAAACACCTTGTGGGCGCACATGTTTCAACCCTTCTACACCAACCCATGGGCCACCCCATGGTCCCACTACACCAATTGGGTCCTACAATGACCTCCCAGCAAGTCGGAGCCACCCCCGACCCTCAGACATGTGGCAACAAGCCACTGAACTTAGCTCTCGGGCCAACCCGAAGCTACTCTGCCAACCAGCCGTACAACACGGCACGTAGTATGAAGTAAGGCCCATGGGCCCAAGGTGCCTCCTCCCAGCCCCAATGAACTTTTACCCTTGGCCCTTGGCCAAATCCAAGGCCCGTCGGCCACCTACGCGGCTCGTTCGACAACCTAGGGTGTGCTGGGCATTCACCCGAACACCTTACGAGCGGCCACTACAACTCGAAGAACAATGGCTCTCATGGGCCATTTCAACATCTCGGAACTTCATATCCCCCAAGGGATATCCCCAGACGATGAAGGAAGACCCTCGGGGGCCATCCCTCGGGGTTACGGCTTTGCCTGGGGCCCGTGCGCCCCAGGGCGTGGCCCTCCCTCTCCTCAGCCCGGATGCCCGACGGCCCTCCCCATTCCTGGTTCGTGCAAATTCTGTCCAAGGTTCGTGTAAAGTTTGTTCATCGTACCCGCACGCAGAAGGGTCCGCGAAGATGGAGCCTCGGGATTACGCTAAGTCACATACGTCAATCCCTCGATCTTCGCACACAAGTAGCCAGTCCACCAGTGTATCCTCCCAGTATCCTTTATCCTCTTTCTTCTTAGCCAATTTAGGAAGAAAAATAACCAAAAACTGGGTTTTATAGTGGTGGGACCACTCCCCCTCTCTCTCTTCTACCTGGTCCGTCCAAACCCCTCCTTGGGGAGGGGTTTAGGAGGACCAGCTTGGACCCCCAAGTTGGTCCGCCTAAACCTTTGAATAATAAAAAAAAATTTAAAATTAAAAAAATGACCACTTTGGTCCACCTAAACCCCCCCTGGGGAGGGGTTTAGGCGGACCAGCTTGGGCCCCTCCGAAGAGGGGTTTAGGCGGACCAGACCAGCCCCTTGGGCTGGTCCGCCTAAACCCCACCCCTTCCACTCCGACACACACACAAACACACACAAATAAAATTCAAATAAAATACAAATAAAAAGCACTATTGGGGGTTTACCCAGACCAAGTTGGACCCCCAACTTATTCGCCCTAAACCCCACCCCCACCCCTTCAACTTTTATAAATTGCCCCCTTACCAACAACCTACACACATAGACACATGCATGAAGCCTAGGAAGTAACACACGGACACTCAGTTGGACGAGCAAACTTCCCCGGCCTAATTGTCGCACCCTCGGACTCCCGGGGCTTTCGGCAAGGGTCAGGAACGCGAGAAGACAAGTGCGCGCGCGGTTGGCTTGCTAGTCGGCTCTCACGCGCCGAGGGTATGTCGCACGTACTCCCCTTACGCGGTATTTAGCCGTCTCATGCCAAGTCCATCCCCGCCACATGTAAGATGACCATACCAATGGCAAATATGCCCGCACCCTGGCCTGCTCGTGTACGGCAACTTACGACGGTGACGAAGGGTACTTCATAGCACCGCGTCGGCCCTTGACACGGGACCGCGTGCCCACCGTTCACCTCCCAGTCGGCTGTCGCCCCTCAGATCGACAAATCAAGTCTAGTCGGACCTCTGTCCCTGGAATCACAGTCCCGGGGCCGACCTCAACTTCCCAGCATGACAACACTCGCCGTCCGAGACTCGGACCCGACCGCTCACCTCGAGCCGCGTCTGACCTCCCCTAGGAGCCAGCCCGTGTCCGTTCTGGCCACCAAGGCAGTTGGACATACAACAACTTCTCTATAAAGAGTTCCAGTAAAACACACGGACATCCGCTTCACCATGCAATGACCCGGGGACCGGCCCACGATTCAGAATTGTCCCGCAGCTTGCTCCAGTTGTACTCGGCCATTTAGGCCTGCTTGTAAAGCCCATGTGGCTCATCATAAAACCAGTAAAATACATATGCCCATGTTCGGGCCCCAGCTTCCGACCCACACCCCTCGGTCTAACGCGCACCCATAGCTGCTGAATGCACCCCAGCCCTCTACCCATGGCTTCAGACGTATACAGACTTTTCTTCAGCATAGAACGAAGGTATTCGGATCCAATCCAATGTAAATAAACACCGGTTGCTTGCGGCCGGTGGGGAAAGACGTCATGTACACGATTCCCGTAATCGCCTACGCACTCGCACCCATGGAACCCCTTCTCTCCACGTGTCACCCGATTGCCTGAGCCCATGTGCCGTGCCCTAGTGGCGCTTCCCCGGTCAAACCTTGGTTCCATGAGTGATTGTCGAGAGATCGACTGGCACGCTCGCATCTTGTCCGGTTAACCTTTATCCCAACACTTCTGTGCCATTCGACCCTTTTCGACTTTCGTGAAAGGAGAATGCCCGATACCGCCATGAGAGGTATGCACCCGTAAGGAGGATACCCGGGATACATCAAAATCCCGTATTTTCCTTCACCGATGTATCCCTTCACTCACCCCGTTAATCGACATAAAAACATGTGCAATAGTAATCAATTAAAACATGCTTCTAAGACATGATAGAAGGACTTAAACCTTTGGATATGCAGGGGTTGTCGTGAATTAGACAAAAAATTTCTATTTTTATCTCAATAAGGTTAGGTTCATGCATGGTAAATGAACTAGTTGCGCAGTCCCAATCAAACACAAAATACTCCACGTACAATGCATGAAAATGACTGGAAATTGAGGACTTTTACTCCTAAGACCATGTTTAAGCCGTTCATGAGATAACCTACCTCTGATCTGGGCTTTAAACTTCAAATTTAGGGCTAAAAGTTAACCCTAGTTTCTGCTCGTCCTGAACCAAACCAGCAACTTCGTGATCTTCTAACTCTTGATTCCCTTTACCTATGACCACGAAATGTGGTGGGTAAAAAGAGGGTACTAAAAAGGAACAAATGACTCTAAAGAACTGATATCTAATTACCTTGTTTAAGACTTCTAATTTGTTGCTCAATCTGGCCTGGTCACACAGGTTCCTGGGTTGCTTGTACTGAACCAGCGACTTTGGACGCCTCTAACTCCTTGTGGGTTTGATCTCCTTGAACAAAATTTGGAGGGGAGTTAGACCTTAGTATTATGAACAAAATATTCTAAAGAATCTACCTCAAATAATGCTTCCTTACCTTAGTTCAATGTGAGCGAAACGTAAGGGTCGCTCAGGTTGAATCTTAGGATCTATTTATAGGGTTAGCTAGGGTTTTGAGAATTTGAACGAACCTAGAGTCCTAATTAGGGTTTCAATTCGATCTTCAAGCATTCTAGACTCGTCTAACTAAGGGATAGCACCGATCCTTGGTGATTAGGATGTCAAAGTTCCCATCTTTTCATGTTTTCTCTCACTCACGGAACCTGAAGAGCTTTGCGGTCTCATAGCGATCGTTTCTTGCCCTAAGCGGTCTCGTGATAGACCGTTTCTATCCTTTGGCGCCAAATTTTAAATCCTTTCAAACTCTTCATTATTATTATCTTCTATTTATCCTTATTTAATGTATTTATCCAATTAATTCTGTAAATAAACCAATTTTAAACTTCTAGAATATGGGCCAGATCTTTTTGGGCTTTAATTTTGGTCCTATGGGCCAATTTAAGTTAGTTTGAGCCTTTTAATGAGTATAAGGCCTTTAAATAATGTAAATAATCCTTAATTTCTTTTTAATAGCCCATTAAGCCTTTAAAATTGCTTAGTAATTAAATTTTAATTCAAAAAAAATTCCTAAAAAAATCTGGGGTGTTACATCCTCCCCTACGTAAGAGAATTTGGTCCCTAAATTCATAACATGAGTTTTTACGGAGAGTGTGTGTGTGTTTTAAATTGATAATTACTTACACTAATAATTAAGGCAATGTGAATAGGTTAGGATGGTACCTTCAATCGTTTTACCTTCCTCGTCCAGGATGGCATTTAGTCGACTTTGTCACCCGCGTCCATTGTTATCCCTTGAAGATTGTTCCTTTATAAGAGGACACATGGGCAAGCGATGCTCCCGACTTCCATATTTGAGACAAACGCCAAGACGCTTCCAACACTCTTTGGCTGAGTGCCCAAACTTTTCACAGAATGAGCAAGCCGTGGCGACATGCGTTCCTTCTTCTTCCTTAACTCTTTTACTTTTCCCCTTGCCATTTCCATTTCTTTTTCCATTACCGCTCCCATTGCGGGACCTCTTACTATGACGGGGTTCGTCATCATCCACTTCTCTCTCTTCTTGCCTATCATGTTTCCGGCTCGACCTTTCTTACCTCTCTCGGAGCTTCTCCACCTTCTCCGGGCTTCTTTCACTTAGATGTCCCCGTTGGACCATTTCTATATAGGTGCGAATATTTTGAGACCCAAGTTGTTGAATAAATGTGGGCCTTAAACCGTCCATGAATCGGTTAGCCTTTAATAGGTCGGTGCTAACCAAGTGGGGAGCATAAGGTGCTAATCGAGAGAATTGGAGCTCATATTCTGCCACGGACATTATGCCTTGGTGAAGTGCGGCGAATTTTGTGGCCTTTCTCTCCTTAACGTGCTTGGAGAAATACTTTGCTTGGAAGAGTGTGAGAAATCCATGCCAAGTATGTGGTACGTTTGCATGCGGGGCAGGAATAGCTTTTCACCACGTACGCACATATTTGTTCAATTGGAAGGTGGCGAGACAGACTTTTTCTTGATCAGTGCATTGCATGACGTCAAATATCCTGTTCATTTCGTCAATCCAATTTTTCGCTTCATCTGGGTTAGAAGACCCAGAGAATCTTGTAGGATTCTTGCTTCAAAAATTCCCGTGTAAATTTCCTGTGCCTGCTCGTGTGCCAGCTTGGGCCACCGTCTGTAGAGCCTACACGAGACCCGCGACTGTTTGTTGCATCTCATCCCAGTTGACACGGTGAGCCATTTGGAGGGTGGGGAACCTGAGAAGAAGAACATTATGTTACTTCCTATGGAGTGAGGGGGATTTAACCTAGAAATAATTTCTAACTAGCTGTCTCATTCCGGGTTCTATCCCATTCTCTCACAGGTGGGAAATTTCTTTCCTAGTTCATAGGTATGGGTCCTTAACCTTGAACTTACCCTATGACATGATAGTTTCCCTAGGAATATACCTAAGACTTATGCTCTGATACAACTTTAACTATCACACCCCGAGATTATACTGAGGAAACTTTCGAGAACGTGAACAGTCGGCTAGAATGTCTCAAGCGAGCAATATAATCAGAGTGCTAATACATTCACACATAAGATGAAAGGACATTATGATTGATCAAAAATCTGACTTTTATTGTGTAGCACCCCAAGAATTTATTTAAATAAAATTTTGATTCATTTCAAAAAAAAATGATTTATTAAATTAGAAATCCCTTTGGGTTAAAATTCAACTAATTCATCAAAATCTGGAAAAATGATAATCACGTAGATGATGAAACATTTAGACTTTTTGTCTTCTGAGGTAAACCCTAATTTAATTTTTGACCAAGCCGAATTAAGGATTTAAGGCTAAAAATTGGACCTTAGAGTATCTAGAACTTAGATCGTTTAATTAGAACCCAAATTGCGATCGTTTGAGCCCAAACCAAGCCCAATAGGTCGACCCTTGGTCGTGGCCCAAAAGCCCTCTCGTTCCTCGCGCTAAACCTAACCCTAGAATTCAAATTTGAGGAGGATTGCGGCGTGATCGATTCAATGCGCGAATATCGCACGACCGGAGTTCGTGGACTCTATCTCTTGATCGATCCCTCCAGAAATCAATTAATCCTATAAAATCGACCCTAGACTGACCTAGAGTCGACGTTTGCTGCAACTGCCAGCGAGGAGCAAGGACGTGGGAGTATTTGGCGGCGAGGGCGAGGTTCTCTTCGTGTGTTTCGGGTGCTTGCATTGTCTTCTTCCTTCGATTAAGGTAGGCAATCGTAGTCCAAACCCAATATAAAATATACCATTGGAAGCGTCTCTAAGTCCTCTTTCAATCCATAGTAAAAGCCCCAAATTCCATCTTGTATTGAGATCATAGGGCGGATTTTAGTAGAAGCATGTGAACTAGGGTTTCTTCCATGCTTAGTTTTCACATTTGATCTGATCGTAGGCTATCTAGAGGGCTAAACTCAAATTAAAATATGCCTCATTATGCAAAATTTTATGCTCTTTTCAGGAGTCCTATTTTGCACAAATTTTATGCATTTTGCGTCACGAATTTCATCTTACAATTAGAGTCTATCAAAGGTTGCCGGAGACCGGGTGTGTCAACCTGTTAGCCATCGTAACAGGAACCACCAAGGTCTCTAGCGGTCGAACGATAGACCATTTCCCCTATTACTGTTATGGACTATGCGGCCTATCAAATGACCGCTTAAGGCATCCAGCAGTCACTTGATGGACTATTTTCCCCCTTATTCCAGCCCTATTGATCGTCACCCTAAGTGGTCATTCGATAGACCGCTAGCCTCTGTTAGCGGTCCTCCCTAGACCATTTCGTGTCGTTGATTTCACTTGTTGTATGTTTTGATTTTGTTGACTTCCTTGGCTAGATTGCATGTGTAGGATGGAAACCTAACAAAAATTTGTAAATTTTGGAATGATTTAACTATGTGTGTGATTAATCACTCCCCCATTCCATCATTCTACGTGCTCTAACATAATTTTGGTTATAAAATTGAAACTTGTATCAATATGTCAAAAGATGAAAATTTCTAGGATTATTTGACAGTCACTCCACTCCGGTGGTACTGACTGACCGATCATCCACCGTTTTCCGATGTTTTGTTAAACCATTAATCTTGTAATGGCTGGGACTCTCCGCTGGATACTTCTTCCGTCAGACTAGGACCTCCATTATGAGACTTCCGTAAGACCCCCCGAGCCTGGGATTCTGACTAGGACGCCGGGCGGGTTGTACCTTCAAGACCTACACCAATTTCTCGATCGAATCGCCCGTTTTACAGCCCGGAGTATGGGTCTATCTTGACTAAAAGGCGGCCCTGGGCTAGACCGTCTGGTGCTGTAAGCGGTCTAGTCATGACTGTTTTCTTGCTGGCCATGGGCCAGGTTCTGCTGGTCGTCTCCCTTGGGTTCCATCGACCTAGCAATGTGTAAATTGACCAAATCATCTCTGGCTCAACCTGAGAGGTGTGGGCTGGACCCTGGTTCAGCTCCATCATGTCATGGGCAGGTTGGGAGCCCTTTTGGTCGACTGATTCAATCTTGCTTGGCCCAGATTGTTTGTGGTTGTCATTGGACCGTTTTCATCCTCCAAGTGGCCGTCCAAGGACCGTTTCAGGATGGGGCGGCCCGATGAGTGACCGTTTACCTTTGATGTTGCCCATGGACCGTCTCTTGCTTGGTGCCCCCCTGTGGACCATTTTCAATTGGTTACGGCCCATCTAGGACCATTTTATTCTAATTTTGGGTCTCATTCTTCTGGCCCGATATCACCTGTAGCGGTCCATGCTAGACCATTTTTGTCCTATTGCAGCCCAGGTTCGACTGCAACTCAGCTTAAAGCTTGTTTTACGTGTTTCTTGTGTGTTCTGGTAAGCTGAGCCAAGATGGGCTTAGGTTAGAAAAAATTCCGATTTGGTTTTTGTCCCCGACAAGCCCTAAATCTTATGGATTCCCATTCTATTACTGAAATCTGTCTCTTAATCTTAGAGATTAAGTTACATAGCTTGACCTTGGAATTCTTGGCCGATTCCAATGAATGTCTAGATATTACTTGGGATCTTGGATCCACCAAATCAATGCCAACGCATCATAAGGGCCCGGTCTGGTCCTGGGAAGATCGCCCGAAAAGTACTAGTGCCTCGGGGAGTTGTAATGACATGGTGAGGCATTGCACCGAGTGCATGACTAGCGTGTGCCTACGACATTCATCCTTTTTCTCTACATTTTATTAGATTCCTACATGGAATTTATCTCGATATGACTTGCTTGCGTGCTTACTCGGCCAATTTCTGGAAATTATATATCTCGGTTCAATTCATTCTATTAATTTTATTTCATCAGTTCTTATGTTAACTTGTTTATCGTTGTTAGTTCACATGCATGACAGTTATTTAACATGGTTGACTACTTAAACATGCCTGCTCTTTCCTATTGAGCATTCGCTCACCCAGTTTTCCCCTTTTCAGGTAGTTTTGGTGATGAAACGCAAACGGATGGGGATGGGCAAGAGTAAAGATCGGAGTGAACCCTGGCAGGCGTGGACCTGAGTAGTGTTAGTTTATGTGGTCGTATTGTTATGTTGTCAGTTCAACCAGTCGATTCGAGTTGTAATTTTCTCTTTATTGAGTCGTGACTTAAGAAAGGGTAGATGTGGAAGCATTGTTATTTCTCCTATTTTTTTACAGAAGTTGATTTCTTTTGGGTTAATTCCTTTCTGTTGCATTTATGTTTTTTAAATATCGTTATTACTTTGTTTATCATGAATGTATATAACTGCCGTGTTCCGATATTCCGCGTCGGGGTGTGACAGTTTTGTGATATCAGAGCCTAGGTTTCTAAGTTACTAGGTTTATCAGTGATGTCGTAGAACCTGTAACCTTGTTAAAGTCTAAGGATCTAACCCGGTGAGATTGGTAGAGACTTGGGGTTGAGTTAACTAATAAACTCTAAAAGATTATCGCTAGACTATTTTTAATAAATTTTTCCTACACATATGTAGGAGTATTTTTGTTCGATGGTGGCAGAACGTGTGCAATGGAGGGATATGCAGCGTACTGTGCAAGGCTTGACTCAAGCCCTCTAGTAGGTAGCCCAAGGAGGAGCAGCACATCATGGATCCGGTGATCTCCACTGGAATTTCTGAGGCTTGAATCTCCCACGTTTTGGTGGATCGGTAGATCCCGATGAAGCTGAGAATTGGCTGAAGGAGATGGAGCAAGTTTTTAGAGTAATGCATTGCAATGACTAGGATCGAGTTCTTTTGGCAACTTTCCAGCTAGAATGCGATGCACGCGCTTGGTGGGAGGCTGTAGAAGCTACGTTGGGAAATAGGCATGCAACATGGGATGAATTCAAGGAACATTTTAAAAGCAAGTACTTCTCGGACCGAGTGCAAGAGAAGAAAGCGGCAGAGTTCGCTGCTCTAAAAAAGAGGAACCTATCAGTTGCAGAATATGAAGCTCAGTTTGCCAGACTATCCTGCTATGCAACGCACTTGGTATCCACCGAGAAGATGAAGGCCAAGCGTTTTATGAATGGGTTGAAGCTTCAATATATTAACCAGTTGGCACCAATGGAGATCTCTACCTATGCCGTGATTGTCAGGAAAGCTCAAGTTCTTGAAGATACATTAGAGATGACTAAGAGGATCTGAGGAAAGAACCCTAGAAATTGCAGGCCACTAGTTCTGGGAATTTCAAACCCAACAATGGCAAGAAGAGGCCCAATGGCGGGTCAAGTTTCTTACAGGATAAGAAGTCGAGGAATGGAGATAAGAAGGCAAGTTCGGCTGCCCCGTTTAAGACTATTTGTAAGTTTTGTGACCAACCAGGTCACAAGATGTTGGAGTGTTGGCGTAAGCTAGGCGCCTGCTTACGTTGCAGAAGTTGGGACCATCGTATTTTCGAGTGTCCCCTCCTGTCCGACCAGGCTACACCAAACAAGCCGCATCGAGGTCAGAAGCGGCAGGGCAAGCTTCAAGCCCTACAGAAAATTGAGACTGAAACCACTGAGGAGGGTGGACTTGTTGAAGGTACACTTATTGTCTCTGATAAGCCAGCATTTATTCTATTTGATACCGGAGCAATGCATTCTCTTATTTCTCAGAGTTTTGCTAAATCCTTAACTGTGAAACCGGTATTAATGAATTCTCTATTAGAAATTTCAACGCCTATTGGTTCGGGTTCAATAATCAAATATTACTACCCTTCTAGTAAGATCCTGATTAGTGGGAAAAATATGCCAGCTGATTTGGTTTGTATGGCAATGAAGGATTATGATGTAATCCTAGGAGCTGATTGGTTGGCTAGAAATGAGGCCAGTGTTCATTATAGATCTAGCTCCGTGTCTTTTGCTGGACACCCCGAACTTTCTTTTGTTAGGGTTAGGCACTCTAGATATGTGCCGCTCATTTCAGCTCTTAGAGCTGAGAAGTTAATGAAGAAAGGATGTCCGACTTTTTTAGCCTTGGTTTCTTTAACCAATAAGAGGAGTCTGAGATTAAGGATATCCCTATTGTCCGAGAGTTTCCTGATGTCTTTCCTAAGGATTTGCCAGGACTTCCTCCTGAAAGATAGGTAGTCTTTTCTATTGATCTGATTCTAGCGCGTCTCCTGTTTCTAAAGCTCTGTATCATATATCTCCGGCGGAGTTGAGAGAATTAAAGAGGCAATTAATGGAGCTGCTCGAGATGGGGTTTATTCGCCCTAGTACATCCCTGTGGGGAGCCCCCGTGTTGTCCGTACGAAAGAAGGATGGTTCGTTAAGACTGTGCATTGATTACCGGCACTTGAATCAGCTTACTGTCAAGAACAAGTATCCATTGCCGAGAATAGATGAACTGTTCGATCAGATTGTGGGAGCATCATATTTCTCTAAGATTGATCTTCGATCGGGATACCACCAGCTGTTGATCAAGGACAATGATATCTTTAAAACAGCCTTCCGTCGTAGGTACGAGCATTTTGAATTTGTAGTAATGCCTTTTGGACTGACAAATGCTCCTACAGCTTTCATGCAGTTGATGAATAGTGTGTTTCGGCCCTACCTAGATCAGTGGGTCATGGTGTTTATAGATGAAATTTTGATATACTCTAAGAGTGAGGAGGAACATGCTGAGCACTTAAGGGTGGCATTGCAATTATTAAAAGATCACCAGTTGTACGCCAAGCTTAGTAAGTGTGACTTCTGGATGCAGGAAGTTTCTTTTCTAGGACACATTATCACTAATGAAGGAATTTCTGTTGACGCCTTGAAGGTGGATGCAGTAAGAGATTGGGATAGGTCTATGAATGTCACTGAAGTAAGAAATTTTCTAGGCCTAGCAGGTTACTATCGGAGATTCATTAAAGATTTCTCCAAGATTGCGGTGCCCTTGACCAGATTGACCCGCATGGAGAATCAGTTTGAGTGGTCGAAAGATTGCGAGCGGAGTTTCCAAACTCTGAAGGATTGTTTAACCACTGCCCCTATTTTGGCTTTGCCTTCTAGAGAAGGAGGATTCGAGGTCTACACGGACGCTTCGGGCATTGGCTTGAGTTGTGTGCTTATGCAGAATGGCAGGGTAATGGCTTATTCCTCGAGGAAATTTAGGAAGCATGTAGAGAATTATCCGTCCATGACTTGGAACTTACTGCAGTAGTGTTTGCCCTTAAAATTTGGAGGCACTATTTATATGGAGAGGCTTTTGCCGTATTCTATGACCATAAGAGCCTTAAATACTTGTTTTCTCAAAAGGAACTTAACATGAGGCAGAGAAGGTGGCTCGAGTATTTGAAGGATTTCGATTTCTCCATCGAGTACCATCCTGGAAAGGGTAATGTGGTGGCTGACGCTTTAAGCCGCAAGCCGATAGCAAGATTGTCAAATCTCATGTTGCAAGAATGGAGACTATTGGAACAGTTGGCTGGTTTAGATATCAATATTAGCAAGGATCGGGTCATGATCGCTCTATTTCAGCTTCGTCCAGAATTATTGATGGAAATCAAGTCCGTGCAAGGAAATGATCCGATATTGGTAGAGATCCAAGAAAGTGTGAGAAATAGACCAGATTTTACATTAGCTGATGATGGCAGGTTATTGTTTCAAGGAAGAACGTGTGTTCCTGATGTGGCCGAAGTAAAAGGCAAGATCTTAGAAGAAGCCCATAGGTCCAAGTACACTATTCACCCTGGAGGTACTAAGATGTACCAGGATTTGAAAAGGACCTTTTGGTTGCCGAGCATGAAAAAGGAAGTGGCAGAATTTGTTAGTAGATGCTTGGTATGTCAGCAAGTAAAGGCTGAACATTTCAGACCCGCAGGGAAGTTGAAGTCGCTCGATATACCGCAATGGAAGTGGAAAGTGTCGGCATGATTTTATCATGGGTCTACCCAAGACTCGTGGTAGATTTGATGCAATATGGGTCATTATTGATAGACTGACTAAGTCCACTCATTTCTTATCCATTAAGTCAAAGTGGACAGTTGATGTTTTGGCTGCCCTGTATATGAAGGAAGTTGTAAGACTGCATGGAGTACCGGTAAGCATTGTGTCAGATAGAGACCCTCGATTTACTTCGCATTTTTGGAGAGGACTGCAAGAGTCCTTGGAATCTGTCTGAATTTCAGCACTGCCTTTCATCCTCAGATAGACGGGCAGACTAAAAGAACTAACCAGATCGTTGAAGATATGTTAAGGGCTTGCATGATTGATTTTGGAGGCAGTTGGCATGAGCACTTGGCTTTGATTGAGTTCGCCTACAATAACAGTTACCAGTCCAGTATCTAGATGGCTCCATTCGAGGCCCTTTATGAGAGAAGTTGTCGATCACCATTATGTTGGGATGAGATAGAAGAGAAACAATGGCTGGGACCGGATCTCATTTCAGAATCATCCAAGAACAACCGTATTATCTGAGATCATCTGCAAGTGGCACAATCGAGACAGAAAAGTTATGTTGATCGTAGAAGAAGAGCCTTGGAGTTTCAAATAGGCAAGCATGTATTTTTGAAGGTTTCGTCGATGAGAGGAATTCGAAGGTTTGGCATTCATGGTAAGCTAAGTCCAATATACGTTGGGCCATTTGAAATTTTAGAGAGAATTGGAGAAGTTGCTTACAGAGTAGCTTTACCACCTCAGTTATCTGGAGTGAATAATGTTTTCCACGTGTCTATGCTGCGGAAGTATGTTTATGACCCCACTCACATAATTCAATATGCGGATCTGGAATTTAAGGAAGATTTGGCAAATGAGGAGAGACCCATAATGATTTTGGATCGAAAGTAACAACAACTCAGGAATCGTTCCATACCTATGGTCAAAGTTCAATGGAGCCGATGAGGGACCGAAGAAGCTACTTGGGAGTCTAAAGATGCTATCTGAAAGTAATACCCTGATTTATTTTAAGGTCAGTTATCTTACTATCCCCATTTCAAGAAGTGTAGTGAATTTGGAGGACCAAATTCCTTAAAGTGGGGGAGGGTGTAGCACCTCGAGAATTTATTTTAATAAAGTTTCTATTCATTTCAAAAAATTTTGATTTATTAAATTAGAAATCCCTTTGGGTTAAAATTCAACTAATTCATAAAAATCTGAAAAAATGATAATCACATAGAGGATAAAACATTTAGACTTTTTATCTTCTGAGGTAAACCCTAATTTCATTTTTGACCAAGCTGAATTAAGGATTTAAGGCTAAAAATTGGACCTTAGAGTATCTAGACCTTAGATCGTTTAATTAGAACCCAAATCGCGATCGTTTGTGCCCAAACCAAGTCCAATAAGTCGGCCCTTGGGAGTGTCCCAAAAGCCCTCTCGTTCCTCGCGCTAAACCTAACCCTAGAATTTGAATTTGAGGAGGATGGCGGCGTGACCGGGTCAATGCACGAATATCACATGACCGGAGTTCATGGACTCTATCCTCTCGATCGATCCCTCTAGAAATCAATTAATCCTATAAAATCGACCCTAGCCCAACCTAGAGTCGACGTTTGCTGCAGCTACAGGCGAGGAGCAAGGACGTGGGAGTATTTGGCGGCGAGGGTGAGGTTCTCTTCGTGCATTTTGGGTGCTTGCGTTGTCTTCTTCCTTCGATTAAGGTAAGCAATCGTAGTCCAAATCCAATATAAAATACACCATTGGAAGCGTCTCTAAGTCCTCTTTCAATCCATAGTAAAAGCCCTAAATTCCATATTGTATTGAGATCGTAGGGCAGATTTTAGTAGAAGCATGTCAACTAGGGTTTCTTCCATGCTTAGTTTTCACCTTTGATCTGATCGTAGGAAATCTAGTGGGCTAAAATGAAATTAAAATATGCCTCATTATTTGAAATTTTATGCTCTTTTAGTAGTCCTATTTTGCCCAAATTTTATGCATTTTACGTCACAAATTTCAACTTAAAATTAGAGTCTATCAAAGGTCATCGGAGACCGGGTGTGTCGACCTGTTAGCCGTCGTAACAGGAACCGCCAGGGTCTCTAGCGGTCGAACGATAGACTGTTTCCCCTGTTACTGTTCTGGACTATGCAGCCTATCAAATGACCGTTTAAGGCATACAGCGGTCGCTCGATGGACCGTTTTCCCCTTATGCCAGCCTTGTTGATCGTCACCCTAAGCGGTCATTCGATAGACCGCTAGCCTCTGTTAGTGGTCCTCCCTAGACCGTTTCGTGTCGTTGATTTCACTTGTTGTATGTTATAATTTTGTTGATTTCCTTGGCTAGATTGCATGTGTAGGATAGAAACCCACACAAAAATTTGTAAATTTTGGAATGATTTAACTATGTTTATGATTAATCTCTCTCCCATTCCATCATTCTACGTGCTCTAACATGATTTTGGTTATAAAATTAAAACTTGTATCGATATGTCAAACTGTGAAAATTTTTAGGATTGTTTGACAGTCACTCCACTCCGGTGGTACTGACTGACCAATCATCTACCATTTTCTAATGTTTCGTTAAACCATTAATCTTGTAATGGCTGGGACTCTCCGCCGGATACTCCTTCTGTCAGACTAGGACCTCCATTATGAGACCTCCGTAAGACCCCGCGGGCCTGGGATTCCCACTAGAACGTCGGGCGAGTTGTACCTTCAAGACCTGCACCAATTTCTCGATCGAATTGCTCATTTTACAGCCTGGAGTATGGGTCTGTCTTGACTAAAAGGCGGCCCTTGGCTAGACCATTTTCTTGCTGGCCATGGGCCATGTTCTGCTGGTCGTCTCCCTTGGGTTCCATCAACCTAGCAATGTCTAAATTGACCAAATCACCTCTGGCTCGAACTGAGAGGTGTGGGCTGGACCCTGGTTCAGCTCCATCATGTCTTGGGCATCCTGGGAGCCCTTATGGTCGACTAATTCAAGTTTCTGGCCCCAGAATGTTTGTGGTTGTCATTGGACCGTTTTCATCCTCCAAGCGGCCGTCGAAGGACCGTTTTAGGATGGGGCGGCCCGATGAGTGACCGTTTACCTTTGCTGTGGCCCATGGACTCTCTCTTGCTTGACGGCCCCCTGTGGACCGTTTTGAATTGGTTATGGCCCATCTAAGACCATTTTATTCATGATTTTGGGTCTCGTTCTTCTGGCCCGATATCACTTGTAGCAGTCCATGCTAGACCGTTTTTGTCCTATTGCAGCCCAAGTTGGACCGCAACTCAGCTGGAAGCTTGTTTTACGTGTTTCTTGTGTGTTCTGGTAAGCTGAGCCAAGATGGGCTTAGGTCACAATAAATCCTGATTTAATTTTTATCCCTGACAAGCCCCAAATCTTATGGATTCCCATTCTATTACTGAAATCTCTCTCTTAATCTTAGAGATTAAGTTACATAGCTTGACCTTAGAATTCTTGGCCGATTCCAATGAATGTCTAGATATTACTTGGGATCTTGGATCCAGTAAATCAATGCCAACGCATCATAAGGGCCCGGTCTGGTCTGGGAAGAGTGCCTGAAAAGTACTAGTGCCCCGGGGAGTAGTGTGCCTATGACATTCATCATTTTTCTCTACATTTTATTAGATTCCTGCATGGAATTTATCTCGATATGACTTGCATGCGTGCTTACTCGGCCAATTTCCTAGAAATTATATATCTCGGTTCAATTCATTCTATTAATTTCGTTTCATCAGTTCTTATGTTAACTTGTTTATCATTCTTAGTTCACATGCATGACTGTTATTTAACTTGGTTAACTACTTAAACTTGCCTGCTATTGCCTACTGAGCGTTCGGTCACCCAGTTTTCCCCTTTTCAGGTAGTTCTGGTGATGAAACGCAAACGGATGGGGATGGGCAAGAGTAAAGATCGAAGTGAACCCTGGCAGGCGTGGACCTGAGTAGTGTTAGTTTATGTGGTCATATTGTTATGTTGTCAGTTCAACCAGTCGATTCGAGTTGTAATTTTCTCTTTATTCAGTCGTGACTAAGAAAGGGTAGATGTGGAAACATTGTTATTTCTCCTATTTTTTTACAGAAGTTGATTTCTTTTGGGTTAATTTCTTTCTGTTGCATTTATGTTCTTTAAATACCATTATTACTTTGCTTATCATGAATGTATATAACTGCCGCGTTCCGATATTCCGCATCGTGGCGTGACATATTGATAATAATCATCAAATTACAATGATGTTTGACTCAATTCAGTAGACTCAAATAAAGAGAAAAATACATAGACTTGATTGGACTTATGACTCTACTAGGTCTTCTCTCGATCTTTTAATCACTCTCGGATCCATCACTTGAATAGGCTAAATTCGACCCGCTAGAATTTCCTGAAAAAGATTGGAAAAGTAGGGAATGGTCACACATGCCTAGTAGGTATCTTCGTATCAACATGAAGGCAACTGTTTAAATAATTAACATTTTAGCTCTAGAGAAGGAAAAAAATCATGACAATACGATGAAAACATGCGAATAAATCAGAGTAACGAGATATGATCAAGGTTGAGATACAAGATTGAACAGATACATAATGAGAATGTAAGTTTGGCCTTTCATGAACAAGAATATGCTTGCATGTAACGATAACGCACTTTCACTTTTCGCTTTTCATAACCATAAAGGTTATGCACTAGAATGTAATCAAGCATGTGATAATTCAATCATGAGATAGCCTCGTGAGAATTCTTGTGGATTTCACTTATTTATAAAGAAAGTACTCCCAACGCAATGCGACGCCAAAAGCATCATACCCTATAGTTTATAGTATGTTTTCGACAATCAGCCGAGGGGACTAGCATAGAGCCCTTGGACACAATCAGTGCCTGAACTGCATCTTCACGTATAAATCAAGCCACTTCCACGAGTATAACAATAAGTACGGCCAATAATGTAACAAGTTCAAACTATAGTGTCATGATAGCAAATACCAAGCTAAGAATGTTTCTAGTAAGAACATGAGAGTTCAAAGATTTGAGTTAGAACTAAGTTATGCTATGAAGAAAATTCGACAGCATAACGGCATATTCCTGTCTTTCCATAAGTTATAAATATCTTAATTGACAAGTGTTAAGTTCCAAGCAATCATCAGACCATCTAGAACTTAAAAAAAACCCAACCCAAAGGTCAAACCTCCTGTTAGACAGGCTCAGGGATAAAGTGGTCATTTACTAGACCGTTTCATGCAGAAAGCGGTCAGAGTCTAGACCGTTTCATAAATAGAGTCGACGCGTGAAAAAGAAGTGTCGACGAAGGGAAACTTTCTTTGTGGTCCAGTGAATGGCCGCTTGGTATCTTTTAGCGGTCTGGTGAATGGCCGCTAATAGAATCTGTCGGTCGTGCATAGGGCCGCTAAGGTCTAGAACATATAAAACACCGGTAAGTACTTTCTAGATAATTGGGCTTTGAGGGTACAACCAGCTCGGCGTCCTAGTGGGAATCCTAGGCTCGCAGAGACTTACGGAGGCCTTGAAACATAATCCCCTAGTCCGACAGAAGGAATATCCGGCGGAGTTGTTCATAAGTCTAAGATAGTGTGCCTATAAGTGCAAAGTGTAACTAATGGTCACATACTGGACTATATGCCGTGTACTTATGAAAATGACTCGTAGATGAGAAAAGACCGTGATAAAACAACGATCAAAACTCGTCAAGTCCATGAAAATTATATTCATTAATACAAGACTAAGTTTTGGTATGAAATTAACATAACTTAAAACTAAGTCCAAAGTGCATCAAGAACATGAAATCAACTAAGATGGTTAACTAACATAGCCAAGTATAAGAATACAGTTCTTAAAATAGGGATAAGACCTATTTAGCTAGGCTTACCATAAGATAAATGAGGCTACTCTGCATTATGTTTCGGGTTAACGTAATTACAGAACTCAGAAAATAAAAGTGGTCACTTAAGGACCATTTTTTCTAACCAAGCGATCTATCGTAGGGCCGGAAGGTATATCAGGCGGTCTCAGGAGGACCGTTTCTTCTTGTCTACGGTAGACAACATTAAAACTGAAATATAAGCTAATCTAGGGTAAATGGATGCATGGTAATCAATTAAAACATGCTTCTAAGACATGATAGAAGGACTTAAACCATGGATATGCAGGGGTTGACCTGAATTAGACAAGAAATTTCTATTTTTATCTCAATAAGGTTAGGTTCATGCATGATAAATGAACTAGTTGCGCAGTCCTAATAAAACAAAAAATACTCCACGTACAATGCATGCAAAGGACTAGAAATTGAGGACTTTTACTCCTGAGACCATGTTTAAGCCGTTCATGAGATAGCCTACCTCTGATCTGGGCTTTAAACTTCGAATTTAGGGCTGAAACTTAACCCTAGTTTCTGCTCATCCTGAACCAAACCAGCAACTTCGTGACCTTCTAACTCTTGATTCCCTTTACCTATGACCACAAAATTTGAAGGGTAAGAAGAGGGTACTAAAAAGTAACAAATGGCTCCAAAGAACCTATATCTAATTACCTTGTTTAGGGCTTCTAATTTGTTACTCAATCTGGCCAGATCGCATAGGTTCATGGGTTGCTTGTACCGAACCAGTGACTTTGGACGCCTCTAACTCCTTGTGGGCTTGATCTCCTAGAACAAAATTCTGAGGGGAGTTAGACCTTAGTATTATGAACAAAATATTCTAAAGAACCTACCTCAAATAATGCTTCCTTACCTTAGCTCCACGCGAGCCAAACGTAAGGGTTGCTCAGGTTGAATCTTAGGATCTATTTATAGGGTTAGCTAGGGTTTTGAGAATTTGAACGAACCTAGAGTCCTAATTAGGGTTTCAATTCGATCCTCAAGCATTCTAGACTCATCTAACTAAGGGATAGCATCGATCCTTAGTGATTATGATGTCAAAGTTCCCATCTTTTCACGTTTTCTCTCACTCACGGAACTTGAAGAGCTTTGCGGTCTCATAGCGACCGTTTCTTTCCCCAAGCGGTCTCGCGATAGACCGTTTCTATCCTTTGACGCCGAATTTTAAATCCTTTCTCATTATTATTATCTTCTATTTATTCATTTTTAATGTATTTATCCAATTAGTTCTGTAAGTACACCAATTTTAAACTTCTAGAATATGGGCCAGATCGTTTTGGGCTTTAATTTGGGTCCTATGGGCCAATTTAAGTTAGGCTGAGCCTTTCAATGAGTATAGGGCCTTTAAATAATATAAATAATCCTTAATTTCTTCTTAATAGCCCATTAAGCTATTAAAATTGCTTACTAATTATATTTTAATTCCAAAAAAAATTCCTAGAAAAATCTGTGTTATTACACCCTCCCCCACTTAAGAGAATTTGGTCCCCAAATTCATAACATGAGTTTTTACAGAGAGTGTGTGTATGTTTTAATTTTTAATTACTTACACTAATAATTAAGGCAATGTGAATAGGTTAGGATGGTACCTTCAATCGTTTTACCTTCCTCGTCCAGGATGCCATTGTGTCTGCCTTGTCGCCTGCGTCCCTTGTTATCGCTCGAAGATTGTTCCTTTATAAGAGGACACATGGGCAAGCGATGCTCCCGACTTCCATATTTGAGACAAGCACCAAGACACTTCCAACATTCTTCGTCCGAGTGCCTGAACTTTTCACAGAATGAGCAAGCCGTGGTGACTTGTGTTCCTTCTTCTTCCTTAACTCTTTTACTTTTCCCCTTGCCATTTCCATTTCTTTTTCCATTACCGCTCCCTTTGCAGGACCTCTTACTGTGACGGGGTTCGTCATCATCCACTTCTCTCTCTTCTTGCCTATCATGTTTCCGGATCGACCATTCTTCCCTCCCTCGGAGCTTCTCCACCTTCTCTAGGGTTCATTCACATAGATGTGCCCGTCGGACCATTTCTGTATAGGTGTGAATATTTTGAGACCCAAGTTGTTGAATAAATCGGGCCTTAAACTGTCCATGAATCGGTTAGCCTTTAGTAGGTCTGTGCTAACAAGGTAGCGAGCATAAGGTGATAATCGAGAGAATTGAAGCTCATATTCCGCCATGGACATCATGCCTTGGCGAAGTGCGGCGAATTCCGCGGCCTTTCTCTTCTTAACGTGCTTGGAGAAATACTTTGCTCGGAAGAGTGTGAGAAATCTCTCCCAAGTATGTAGGTCATTTGCAGGCGGGGCAGGAATAGCTTTCCACCACGTACGCGCATCTTTGTTCAATTGGAAGGTGGCTAGACGGACTTTTTCTTGATCAGTGCATTGCATGACGTAAAATATCTTGTTCAATTCGTCAATCCATTTTTCGCTTCATCTGGGTTAGAAGACCTAGAGAATCTTGGAGGATTCAGGCTTCAAAAATTCTCGTGTAAATTTCCTGCGCCTGCTCGTGTGCCAGCTTACGCCACCATCTTTAGAGCCTGCGTGAGACCCACGACTGTTTGTTGCATCTCATCCCAGTTGACATGGTGAGCCATTTGGAGGGTGGGGCACCTGATAACAAGAACATTATGTTACTTCCTATGGAGTGAGGGGGATTTAACCTAGAGATAATTTCTTACTAGCTATCTCATCCTGGGTTCTATCCCATTCTCTCACATGTGGGAAATTTCTTTCCTAGTTCATAGGTATGGGTCCTTAACCTTGAACTTACCCTATGACATGATAGTTTCTCTAGGAATATACCTAAGACTTATGCTCTGATACAACTTTAACTATCACACCCCGAGATTATACTGCGGAAATATTCGAGAACGTGAACAGTCGGCTAGAATGTCTCAAGCGAGCAATATAATCAGAGCGCTAACACATTCACACATAAGATGAAGGGGCATAATGATTGATCAAAAACTTACTTTTATTGATAATAATCATCAAATGAGAATGATATTTGACTCAATTCACTAGACTCAAATAAAGGGAAAAATACATAGAATCGATTGGAATTATGACTCTACTAGGTCTTCTCTTGATCTTTCAATCACTCTCGGATCCATCACTTGAATAGGATGAATCTGACCCGCTAGAATTTCCTAAAAAAGATTTGAAAAGTAGGGAATGAGCACACATGTCCAGTAGGTATCTTCGTATCAACATGAAGGTAATGTTTAAATAATTAACATTTTAGCTCTAGAGAAGGAAAAAAATCATGACAATATGATGAAAACGTGCGAATAAACCAGAGTAACGAGATATGATCAAGGTTGAGATACAAGATTGAACATATACATAACGAGAATGTAAGTTTGGCCTTTCATGAACAAGAATATGCTTGCATGTAATGAGAACACACTTTCACTTTTCACTTTTTATAACCATGAAGGTTATGCACTAGAATGTAATCAAGCATGTGATAATTCAATCATGAGATAGCCTTGTGAGAATTCTCATGAATTTCACTTATTTATAAAGAAAGTACTCCCAGCGCAATGCGACGCCAATAGCATCATACCCTATGGTTTATAGTATGTTTCCGACAATCCGCCGAGGGGACTAGCATAGAGCCCTTGGACACAATCAGTGCCCGAATTACATCTTCACGTATAAATCAAGCTACTTCTACGAGTATAACAATAAAGTATGGCCAATAATGTAACAAGTTCAAACTATAGTGTTATGATAGAAAATACAAAGGTAAGAATGCATCTAGTAGGAACATGAGAGTTCAAAGATTTGAGTTAGAACTAGGTTATCCTGTCTTTCCATAATCAATATCTTAATTGACAAGTGTTAAGTTCCAAGCAACCATCAGACCGTCTAGAACTTAAAAAAACCCAACCCAAAGGTCAAACCTCGGGTTAGACAGGCTCAGGGGTAAAGCGGTCATTTACTGGACCGTTTCATATAGAACGCGGTCAGAGTCTAGACCGTTTCATAAATAGAGTCGACGCATGAAAGAGAAGTGTCGACGCAGGGAAACTTTCTTTGAGGTCTAGCGAATGGCTGCTTTGTATCTTTTAGCGGTCTGGTGAATGGCCGCTAATTGAATCTGGCAGTCGTCCATAAGGCCGCTAAGGTCCAGAACACATAAAACACCTGTAAGTGCTTTATAGACAATTGGGCTTTAAGGGTACAACCAGCTCGGCGTCCTAGAGGAATCCCAGGCTCGCGGAGACTTACAGAGGCCTTGAAACATAATCCCTAGTTTGACAGAAGAAATATCCGGCGGAGAGGTTCATAAGTTGGTGAGGACACCAGAGCACGAGTACGGCTCGACTCAGCAAGCCGTCGGTACCGGACCCGCAGCACGACTCGGTCAACATCGACCTCTTTGTGACTGGGGGACAGTCTGGAGTCGCCAATGTTAGCCCGGTGTAATGGTGCGAACCAAGATTCAGAGGGGGGGTGAATGAATCTCCCTCTAAAAAACATGGGCAATTTAAAACTTATCCTAAAAGATCTAAACTAATGCGAAATTAAGATCAACCAAAACTTAGCTATAGGCAAGCCTAACATTCATCTAGCGATTAAATCTTGGAAAACAAACCACAGTACACAAGAGGCTTTTAGGTGGTTCGGTTCTCCAAACCAACATCCACCCTTTGCTCAATCGAGTAAGGCTTCCTACTGCCACACAGCTTGAACAACTGCTGATCCACAGCTTTGGGGATAAATCCCTACAGACAGTTGATCCACAGCTTTGGGGAACAAATCCCATACCGCTGAGCCTCACAGCTTACTGTCCGAGGAAACACCCTCGCCCGCTAAGCAATACAGCTTAGCTCTGTTGATACATAGCTTAGAAAGAAGAGATAGAAAATAAAAACGGATAATGAAAATAGCAACGAAAAGCTGAATAGTAACACCTCAAGATATAGCTCACTATGGAGCACACGCAGCTTCGATCTGATCCAGAGGCTACAACAACTGATTCTTCTGCTGCACTTTTCTCCTCAGCTCTGACTGACTCTCTATTCACTGTTCTTGCTTCTCTCTTTATCACTCTCGGATTCTTCTTTGTCTCTCTCTAATTTTATCTTCAAAATTCCATCATCTCCGAAGGCACGGCTGGGTCTTCTGTTATTGTCTGAATCTGGTGTGTGAGGGGTGCGTGGAAAACAAGTTTCCCACCCAGAAGATTCGATCATATCTGGAATTCAACTGTGCAAATGTCACGATCTTAGCTTCTCTGCATTCCATGTGGCAAAATTTCCTTTTATCAAAATGCTCTTGGATCACATGCTTCTTCATAGTCATGTTGGTTAAAGCAGAGGCATTTTGTTAAACACATCGTAGTCAATCATTTTCAATATGCACAGACTTAATAAGGTATAGGAAGAATGTGTACAGACTTTGTATGTGCAAGGTGCCAAGGATGCACAGACCCAAAGTGTTACAAACATATCATGCACATACGTTGCATGTGCAAGGAACAACGATCGCACTGACTTTCATCAAATAATGTGGAAGTATGCACTGACGTAATTATGTACGAGACACTTATGCACAGACCTCAGTTAGCATGTGCGAAGACCTACACAGACCTTGACTATATGCAATGCATGATATGCACAGACCTCAATTAGCATGTGCGAAGACCTGCATAAACCTTAACTATATGCAATGCATGAAATGCACAGACTCTCATATGAAAAACGTAGAACGTGCACCGACTATGGTATGTGCCTTAAACAAAATATGCTCATACCTTTATATGTATAGGAACAGTGGTATGCACCGACTTTCGAATGCATGGAGAAAAGATGCACCGATGCATAAGCGAATGATACACCATCTTGAAGTCTCATGTACACCGACTTAGCATGAAAGAAGGGAGAACATGCACCGACTATGAATGCAATGCACCGACCCTGAATATGCAAATGACTAAGACATATACCGATGTTATCTACCAAATAACGTGGTATGCACAGACCTACCCAAAAGGTGCACTAACCTTTTATATACGAGAGACTAAAACATGCACCGACTTTCAATGCATGTTGTCTTTAAGTGTGCACTGACCTTGAATGCACAAACAGATTGTGCACAGACGAGTCTTACCTGATGCGAAGTATGCACTGACTTCTTTTATGCTTGAGGTAACACTGCACTGACTTTATCAACATATGCTTGGACTTTGTATGCAACAAACACAACTATGCACAGACTTAATCATGTATGCAAACGCAACTATGTACAGACTTAATCATATATGCACGCAATGGTCAAATACAAGCATATTTATGCAATCTAGTCTCACGTGACTTATAGATTGTCATCATCAAAATAAGGGTTCCAACAATCTCCCCCTTTTTGATGATGACAACTATAATTCATGTATGATTGAAACTAACAGTGAATTTTTTTGCTAACATGCATAGCAAAGATAACATTCAACATATAACATGCATTAAATACAAATATGCACTATGTATTAATTACATTTATGTGTATAGTAAGAGAATACAAACTGGTGTTTGAGTGAAGTATCTCATACAACATTTTTTACATCAGAAAACTAAAAACTGTCCATCAGTAAGCTGTAAGCTTTTATACATGACTAACTGTTCACCTTCCATCACAGTTCTCCCCCTTTGTCATTATCAAAAAGAATTGGGAACTATTGGAAATCAGTAACCTCTGTAACTTCCCCGCTCTCTTGGATATGGTGCAGAGCTTGAGCCAGGGGCTGAAAGTCTGTTCATCACAGAGGCCTGGAAATCTTTGATGGAGTTTGATAACTCATCTAACCTATGATGCACCATGCTCCCCAATCTGTTTACTAGGGAGGAGTTTGAATCTTGTTTTGTGATAACCTGTTTGATGTTCTCTGAGAGGTTCAGTAATTGTGACTGAACAGCTTTACGCTTGTTAATGTTCTCAGGCTGACTTGGTACAATTTTGTTCATTGTAGACTTTATCTTTTCAAATTCTATCTTGAGATCAAAGGTGTGGTGAAGAATTTGAGCAAGCTTTCTGAATGATGAAACTTGGGTATCTTGCATTTTGCTCACCATTTCACCAACTCTATTGCTGACTCCCATAAGAGATTCCAAAATCTCTCGAATTGCTGCATCAGTTCTTTGTTTATCAAACATAAACTGAATCCATTGAGTTTTCACAATGTTTTCCAAATGTTGCATCCTGGCATTTACTCTGTTCAGATGATGAGCTAGATATGTTTGTTTCTTTGGGTCTCTGGGATCTCTAGGCAACTCTGTAATGAGGGAGTAGGCCTCATGCAAGTTTACATCAAAAGCACCTTCTACTTCCCCTCCTTCTGGAATTCGAAAGATCTTATATAGAGAGTGCCTAGATAAATCAATCTTGATCCCTTTAACTAAAGACTGAACTTTTGACCTTTCAGAATCACATCTCAGATTGCAATAAAATTCGGCAACCAGTATAGGATAGTATGTCCTATGCTTACTCAAGAATTTCCTCCATTTTTGAAACTTAAATATCTCCAATAATTCAGGAAATGTGGAAATCATAGGTTGGTTGGCAAAATCAACATACCGGGGAAGCATGATCTTTCTTGCTTCCAATATCATCTCAACCTGTGTAGAGGACTTGGCAGGAACCACTTTTTCTTTAGATTCATACTTAGCAGCTTCTGAAGTAACAGTTTTGCGCCGCTTGGAGGGAGTTCCTTCTGCCTTTTATTTCCCTTTTCTTTCTTCTGTTGAGAGACCTCTCTGGGCATATCAGCTAGATGCTACTCCTTCGAAGGATCCTCAGGCTATACTTCCATTTCCTTCTTATTCCCTTTGACAGACTTCTTATGAACCGATTCAGAAGTTGCTCCGTTTGCATGTGACTCCTTTGTTCTACGCTCATAGCGTTGAGTCACATCAGTCTTCATGGCTTGAGGAGATGAAGGCTGCTGCTCTTCCGTGTCCTTCTTCCCCTTACTCGTGGCGGATGGAGAGGACATAGTGGATGCAGTGAAGAAGGAAGAGCGGATGATGGTGGCACAAGGAGAGGAAATGTGGAAGAAGGAGATGAAGAGGCGAGACTTGCGGTGAGGGCACGAGCGAGGGAGTCGTGAGTGCGGGAAAGGGTTTCGGCTTGAACGAGAAGGGTATGAATGACAAATGATAAGTAGGGTTGAGAATATAACATGAAATACTGTCGACTTTACCAAATTCGGCATTTAATACACAGAATACCCTTTGCCTAATAGAAAATGCCTCTCTACGCCTTTATGCGATATACGGTATATGGGCTTATATTCTATACTATGAACCTTCTCACAACATTCCTATGAAACGAAGTGAATGAAACTTAACTAACTTTATCACAGAAACAGCCCAGATAGAGAAATCATTAATCTTACTAGTCCTTTTCATTAGCCAATACTGATTGAAAAATTCATTTTATATAGAACTTAAGACAATTTTAGATTACTAAAGAGACCTCAGAGTTAACCAAATTTTTATTGATCTTTTGTAAAATTTGATTGAACATTTTAGTATAACTACACTTTTTTACTCAAGGAAACATGTTGATCAAATACCAGAGTCCCTGGTTATTCAGTGCAGTTTACCTTTATGTTTTATAATTTTTGAACAGAGATAGCATTCATTATCATGACTTGACCTCTGAATTTCTTTGAAACAGATGGTCAGTTTCTCAAATAATTTTTGAACAGAGATAGCATTCTCTGGTCTTTTAATCAGAATTTTATAAAAACTTGACTTAAGGACCATATAAACATCAAATATTCTATCATATTGACTCATTACTAAAAACTTTCAGATTCTTGACATCCTACTAAACAATTTCAATTTAGACTATTTTAAGACCATTGATAAGTCGTTTAAGGTTAATTGTGAGAATTCTTCAGATAGGATTTAATCTTCATACACAGAAAATCACACTTCAGTTAAGATTAGCAATTTTGTTCTTAGTTCAGAGTAATCTTAGTAGTTAATTGTTGAATATTAACAAAGTTGACATATTTCAGAATTTACTCCCCCTGACTTACACAGTCAATGAATTATTGTGGAGTAGATGAGAGTTTTGGAATAGATGAGCAGTGAGATGAGAAAGGAGGCCACATAAGAGTGAAGATTAAGGCAACTAGCAATTTTGCATGTAGCCAGGGTGTAGCAACCCTGGAAAAATAAGATTTTTAAATAAATCAAATTAAAATAAAAGATAAGTAAATCGATGACAAAGAGCCTAAATGAGTAAATCATTAATCAAGAAGAAAATAACGCCTTTTATCAAGGCGCTAATTCAAAAGGAAACGCCTCTGTCTAAGGCGTTAATTTAAAAAAAGACGCCTACACAATAGGGCGTCAAATTTCAAACGACGGAAAATAAAATTAAGGAAAAGAAAGGAAACGCCCTCACCTTGGGCGCGTTTTTAATAAGTAACGACTAGGACAACGTCGTCAATTAAAACACACGACCTAGCCTAAGGCGTGAATTCAGTTCGAGTTTTGTTCGACCCAGGAGACTATCCAGAGCAAGTTTCTGGATAACTACGAGGAAGATTGAATAGGGTAAGAACTCTATTAGGGAAATATTACTTCCAATACAACACTAACTCCATTACGATCCTAAAAACCCTACAAATACCCTCCTAAATCAACCCTTGATCGCTATTTGGCGCTCTGCTGCTGCTGTCATCGACGTGAAGAACAAGTAATGTTCTTCCTCTTTATTTCTGGTTGTGTGTGTTGAAAGAACGTTGATGTTCTTTTCCTTCCTCATCTTCCTATACAGGTTGTCTGTGTTGTGAAGATGATCATCCTTTTGACTGAAGAACGAGTGTTCCGCGTCCATATTCTCCCTGCAGGAGGGACGTGAAGACTGTTGTCTTCCTCTCCTTCCTCCTTGCTGAACAGACGGCAAATCTTCTGTATCGGTGGGGAACCTACTTTCAGCTGCATCAGACCAAGGACTTCTGTCTCTTTCATCTCCTGCAAGTTATCTCTGTTCGAGAACAGAGCATCGTTTTCTTCTCCAAACCTTCATCAGTTCACCAGTTAATCTTAATCAAGGTAGGTTTTCTCAAGATCGTAGCCCAAACTAGCTTAAGATCTTAATAATATCATCGGTCGTGCATGCATATAGTTTTATTGTGGTTTCAGATGTTTTCTATGTAATTTCAAAAAGAAACGCCCTTGGCAAGGGCGCTAATTTAAAGAAGTGACCCACACTAGGGCGCTAATTATTATTTTGACGCCCTACCGAGAAGTCGTCAATTACATGTAATTAATAAGTACCCACGTTTAAAATTTAATATCTATGTAACCATGAATCTAATATATTGCATGAGTATACCTGTGAAATCCTGCTATTTTTCCTGTCATGATCATGTACCCTTTTTCCTGAAATTTTATTATCTCAAAATTGGTAAATGCTTGAATTCACGACCTTGTCTATGTCGTCTCCTACTGAACTGACGCCCCAGACCAGGGTGCTAATTTAAAGGTAACGCCCCTGTCCAGGGCGCGTTTTGGTTAAAATTCTGAAATATTGAAATTCTGTAAAAATTGGAATATAGTTTAGACGACTGCTTCATGAGTCGTCAAAAGCTCAAGAAACGCCCTTATGTAAGGCGTTAATTACGTGATTAATGACTTAACTAAAGTCGTTATTTTCCTGTAAAACTATTTTTTCACTGTTTCTGTTATCCGACGATTTCATACTTATGTATATATATATATTGGCACTATATTTCCACTCCGTGAATATAGTCCCACGTTTCATGATGTTTTAACGTTGCCCCCTTAACTCTCAGTGACATACAAGCTCTCCATTGGACATTCCGTTCCTTTGGACTAGCGAGTTAGGGACAAACTCAGAAAGAAGTACCTTCCTACCATATACCACTAGCGTCTCATAGACAAATGGCAGAGTCTCACCCAAGGAGATCGTTCAGTCTCCGACTACATCGCCGAGTTCGATGAATACTTTCTACGATGTGACGCCACGGAGGAAAGCTCCTTGACTGTTTCCCATTTTCGGCGTGGTCTGTGGCCACACCTACAGTATGAGCTTTTCCGCCGCAAGGTGACCAAGTTAGAAGACGCATATTAGGTTGCCCTCGAGGTGGAGCAATTTGAGGCAGACTTTGCTCCTACTCCGCGCCAGGGGGTCCCATATCTGCATGTGTCTGACCCTAGGACCACGCCTGGTTCCTACACTCGGTGGCCTGTGGCCCGCCCCCAGGAACCTCCTCGCCAGGACCTTGCAGCTCCGAGGCACCCCCTCCCTCCGAGGGATCCTCCCCTTCGCCAGCAGGTAGCCATCCCTGCCCCCTAGACCTATCCAGCCCGCCATGCCAACTCAACCACCCCTACTTCCAACACCCCCCAGTCCGTCCTTTGGACAAGGGTAATGGGCCCATGGTTGGTGGAACATCCCAGGGCTTCGGGACACAGGGGACTTGCTATAGGTGTGGTGGGGCTGGCCACTATTCGGCCAAGTGTCCCACTCGGGAGTCGCTTATCATCTCTGATCCATCTGCCAGCGACCCCACACATGAGCTAGTGTCGATCAGTTACGAGGCTGATCAGAATTTACCGAAGGAGTTCTTTGATGAACTAATGGAGGGAGAGCCATTCGATGTCTTGGGTACCCAGCATCAGAGTGATGTACAGCTGGGCGTAGTCAGGTGCATCCTTACCCAGCCCCAAGTAAGTGACGACTGGCGTCGTACCACCATCTTCCATACATTTTGTAGGATGGGAGGAAAGGCCTGCAAGGTGATCATTGATAGCGGGAGTTGCATTAACTCTATCTCAATGGGCACGGTTAGGCGTCTGGGTTTGACGCTCGTAGATCACCCCGCCCCTTACAGGGTATCTTGGGTGGATTCCACTTCCATCCCGGTCAGACTGCGATGTCTGGTGCCACTATAGTTCCAGGCTTACCATGATGAGATCTGGTATGATGTGTTGCCTATAGAGGTGGGTAGCATTATCCTAGGTAGGCCTTGGCTTTTCGATCAGGATGCCACCCTTCAAGGTCGGTCGAACACTTCACATTCGACCACGGTGGTCATAGGATCACCCTCCACCCTACCTAGCCAAAGGAACCGTCTGTCTGAGAACCAGCTGGTCCTAGCACTTCGACCCCTCCTAGTCAAGGGATGGTCGGTCCTTCCACCTCATCCTCAGCGCGGGATGCTATCGCTTTGACTGCTCCTAGCACAGGAGGCCTCCCACCCCGGAGGTTAATGACGATTAGCCCCCAAGAGATGGAGCAAGAGGTGACTGGGGGTATCCCTATCCTTGCCGTTGTTGTCCGAGGAGTGGAGGATGTCGCTCCTGGGTCTGATGATGAGCACCCCGCAGAGGTAGCTGCGATCCTACGGGATTTATCTGATGTCTTCCCGGAAGACCTCCCTGAAGGCCTTCCACCAATGAGGGACATCCAACATGAGATCGACATTGTCCCGGGCTCATCCTTGCCCAACCTTCCCCACTACAAGATGAGTCCCACTGATCATGCCAAACTTCAAATGCAGGTCGAGGAGTTGATGAGTCGGGGATCTCTTAGGGGCAGCAAGAGCCCTTGCGCTGTTCTCGCATTATTGGCCCCGAAGAAGGATGGCATATGGAGGATGTGCGTCGATAGCCGTGTGATCAACAAGATCACGGTGAAGTATCACTTTCCCATTCCCCGATTGGATGACTTATTAGACATGATGTCGGGAGCCACTATCTTTTCAAAGATAGATCTTCATTGTGGCTATCACCAGGTGCGGATCAGGCCTGGGGATGAATGGAAGATGACTTTCAAGACTAAGGCTGGTCTTTATGAGTGTTTGGTTATGCCCTTCGGGCTTTTCAACGCCCCTAGTACCTTCATGCGGTTGATGACCCAGGTTTTACGCCCTATGATAGGGGTCTTCTTGGTCGTCTACTTTGATGACATTCTTATCTACAACCGCACTAGGGAGGACCACTTACACCACCTTAGGCAGGTCTGTGTCATTCTGAGGCGAGAGAGCTTATTCGCCAACCCGAAGAAGTGTGCCTTCATGATTGATCAGATCACCTTCCCCGGGTTCATTGTGTCTAGGGATGGAGTCTCTACTGATCCGAAAAAGATTAGGGCCATCAGGGAGTGGCCCGAGCCCCGCACCCTCCACGATGTCCGGAGCTTCCATGGCTTAGCGATGTTCTATCGCCGCTTCATTCGTGGCTTCAGTTCCATCACTGCCCCGATCACTAATTGCATAAAGAAGTGGGCATTCGTATGGACTAAGGCTGTAGCCATAGCCTTTCAGGACATCAAGGAGCGTATGACTCAAGGACCTGTCCTTCCATTATCAGATTTTTCTAAGGTGTTTGAGGTCACATGTGACGCTGCTGGAGTGGGTATTGGTGGAGTGTTGAGTCAGGAGTCCCACCCCATTGCATTCTTTAGCGAGAAGCTTAATGATGCCAAACTGCGATATTCCACATATGACAAAGAATTTTACGTAGTTGTCCAGGTATTACGGTATTGGAGGCATAATCTTTTGCACCAGGAGTTTGTCCTCTTTTCTGATCATGAGGCCTTACGCTTCCTCTATACCTAGAAGAAGCTGAACGCTCGCCATAGTCATTGGGTGGAGTATCTCCAGGAGTACACCTTTGTGCTCAAGCACAAGGCAAGGGTGGAGAACAAGGTAACCGATGCGCTAAGTCGGCGGGTAATGATGTTGACCACTATGAGTGTAGAGGTGGTAGGGTTAGAGAGGTTGAAGGATGCTTATGTTGATTGTCTAGATTTCGGTATGATCTATGCAGCCCTTCAAGCCAGTCCCTCGCGTGATTATAGCGAGTTTGTGCTACAGGAGGGTCACCTATTCCAGGGTGACAAGTTGTGCATCCCACGGACTTTTGTTCGTGATTTTCTTACGTGGGAGATGCACACGGGAGGTCTTGCTGGCCACTTCGGCCAGAATAAGACCATAGAGTCGGTTGAGCATATATTCTATTGACCTATCTTGAAGAGGGATGTCGCACGCATCGGGCCCAGTGCCGCACTTGCGCTATGGCCAAGCAAAGGAAGTAGAACACTGGCCTTTATACTCCCCCTCCCCATCTCGGATAGTCCATGGCAGGACATTAGCATGGACTTTGTGTTGGGATTGCCCCACACCCTCCGACGGCATGACTCTATCTTTGTGGTTGTAGACAGGTTCTCAAAGATGGCATGATTCATTCCGTGCTCTAAAATAATGGATGCCTCTAGAGTTGCTGGTCTATTCTTTTCACACTGTGTCTCTAGGTTCGGACTTCCACGAACTATAGTGTCTTATAGGGATGTGCGCTTTACTAGCTATTTTTGGACGACCCTATGGCACATGATGGGCACCCAATTGAAATTCTCCACTGTCTATCACCCCCAGACCGATGGTCAGACTGAGGTTGTCAATAGGAGTTTGGGGGATCTTCTTAGGTGTCTAGTCCGAGATCGAGTCAGGGATTGGGATTTGGTCTTACCCGTAGCAAAGTTTGCCTATAACGATTCGGTCAATAGGTCTACAGGTATGAGCCCCTTCAAGATTGTAACTAGCCGTGTAGACCTAGGAAGCCCATAGACCTAGTCCCATCTCCCATCCAGTCCCGTGTATCCGAGTCAGCCGAGTCTTTTGCCAGCCATATTGGACAGTTGCATGAGCATATTCGTCATCACATTGAGTCCAGCAACGCACGATACAAAGCATTGTCTGACGCCCATAGGCACCCCCGTGAGTTTCAGGAGGGTGATTTTATCATGATCAGGGTCAGACCTTAACGGCTTCCCTCAGGAGCCATGAAGAAGTTGCATGCTCGCAGTGCCGGCCCCTTTTGGATAGTGAGGTGAGTCGGATCAAACACATATGTTGTGGACTTGCCCGAGGATTACGGGATCAGCTCCACTTTCAACGTCTCGGATCTCGTCGCTTATAGGGACCCAACGGTGATACCCAGTGAGCCCTTTGAGCCGTCTCCACCCATTGTGAATGACACCACCCTAGAGTGTCCACCTCCAGCCTTGTTACCTCAGCAGCGAGAGCAGATAGAATGTATACTAGATGAGCAGGTGACGACTACTCGAGGCGGAGTGTACCAGCGCTATTTGGTGCGTTGGAGGGGACGGCCCGCGTCCGAGGACACTTGGATCACCCGAGACGAGCTACAGAGGATAGATCCAGATCTGCTGGATCTACACCAGAGCGACCCGGACCATTACTCGACGGGGTCAAGCTTCTCCCACCAGGGGAGAATTGGTGAGGACACCAGAGCACGAGTACGGCTCGACTCAGTGAGCCGTCAGTACCGGACCCGCAGCACGACTCGATCGACACCAACCTCTTTGTGGCTGGGGGACAGTCTGGAGTCACCACCGGAGCAGTGATATTTCAGTACATATTTTTATACGTATTTGTACGGTATACGTATTTGGTGTGTATTTAGCATGTATTTGGTGTGCATTTGATTTGTATTATCTTGGATTTTTATATTGGGTCAATGGTAGATTAATTGGCCACATATTTATAATTTTGATTTATTTTGGTCCAAGGGGGGATTAATATGGTCTAAGGTGAATAAAATAACCAAGCCATTTATGTTGACTTGGAGAGAGGGGCGCCCTCTTTTGTCCCCTTGTGGGAATATTTTAATTCACCTTGTCCCCCAATTCCCCATTATACCCCCTTGACCAAGGACATCCTATGTCATTTGGCTAGGTCTAGAGTTATGATATATAATGTCTCTTGTTGTATTTTGTTGAAAATTAATGAAGAATTAAATTGAGAAGTGCATTGGGCGCACCCCCCTCTCTCTCTTGTGTTCTTCCCTCTTCTTCCCCCTTTATTCTTCAGATTTGATCCATATCCTCTATCTCTCTCAAATTTATTCCTCTTCCCTTCTTCCTATACTTGATGTGGTCGATCACCGACGCCGTCGCGGCCGTTCGTGCCGCCGTTGAGCCACCACAAGCCGGTTCCATCCTGCTGTCCCGAAATTCGGAGTTGCAGGACATCAGCCCAGTGAATGGGATGGTACGGAAGATCCAACCGTTGGATTGTGATAAAATTTTGAGGGTAGATTCCCCCTATCATAGACCATTCCCAGTTTAATTCTTAGGTCGATTAGAGTCCATTTTCCTCCTTTCCAAGCCACCTGTTGTTCCCTCTCAAAGTTTGCCTATGTGCAGATCTGTGAGATAGATCCCGGTAGCCGATTTTTCTCACCCATCAAATGTTGTCATAAAATCATAAAAAAAACTATGTGCGTCACCATCACCCTCCCCTCTATCCACCATAAAAATCTCAGGTCCTAATTTGTTCATTTGATCCTCGGTCAATGCCCTTGAACATGCAGATTCAATTCTGTCCTTCCTATTCTATATTTCGGGACAGAGTGCTCAGTCAGTTTTCAGTCACTCCCATTTCCAATCCAGCCGTTGGACGGATCTGAAATTCTAGTATTTCATAGTATTTTGAGTTCTCTTTCCAACGGTACCCCTTACGTCCCAACCGACGCCAGAGCTGGGCGTACCAGCCATTCTCGTCCGACTACACAGATCTGGCCAGAAGTTGAGCTGCAGGACAACCTTGGGAAATAAATCCCAAGAAATTGCCCGACTCTGCTCCGGTGACCGCCGCTCCCGGGGATCGACCCAGGACACTCCAGAGACGCCCCGCCAATCACTGCAGCCAGGATCCCATCCCGGACGTCACCGTACCAGTAGCGGGTCCCACGTGCTATCCTTCGGGCCCGAGTGAACCGTGCTAAATCGGTCGACCGCGTCCGCCTGAGTGCTACCAACTAATGCCCGTCAACCCGAGATTGGTGCTCCCAGACCCCACGTGTCACCTATTACCTCCCTACTTGGAGTGGGCTGTAGAATCAATTTTGTAATCAATAATTATTGTTTTACAGGGAGTTCCGGATCTCGGCCGGGAAGTTTTCCCCACGCTCCGAGCGTGGAGGTACATTCGCCACCCTCTTTGTCGTATTTACTTGTTTAGTATGCGTTCTAGATGCCACTACATGTGCGTTAGTTTATTTCCTAGCTAGAAAAATTAATCACCGCTGCGAGTTGTGAGTAAGAGACCCGTCCCGTGACTCGTTTCGAGCACGAGAGTAAGCTGACCACCCGAGACTCAAAGCCGGTTTCCCAACCGTGGGCTTAGTGCTTCTTGTTTGGGGCATGATCACCTCTTCTGGAGCTCGTTCGGTGCCGCGTTGTAGTGTTGCTGCTGGTCGCGTCGTCGTATTAGTCATGTCATCCTTTAGACTCCAAGGTTGCAACCAGTCCGAGTCGAGTCCCATAGCCGTCTCGCATCATAAGTCCAAGAGAGTGTGCCTATAAGTGCAAAGTGTAACTAATGGCCACATATCGGAGTATATGCCGTGTACTTATGAAAATGACTCGTATATGAGAAAAGACCGTGATAAAACAGCGATCAAAACTCGTCAAGTCCATGAAAGTTATATTCATTAATACAAGAGTATAAGTTTTAGTATGAAATTAATATAACTTAAAAATAAGTCCAAAGTGCATAAAGAACATGAAATCAACTAAGATGGTTAACTAACATAGCCAAGTATAAGAATACAGTTCTTAAAATAGGGATATGACCTATTTAGCTAGGCTTACCATAAGATAAATGATATCCGCCCACCCGAGCACACAACCGACAGACGATGCTGTTAGCCATCACGAGGGTGAGCAGGTGGTGTTGGAAGAAGGATGCAAGCCATGTTGGGTCTCTGGGTAAATATTTAAACTCATGAATTATGTTAGTTATCTATCCATCAACTATATAATTGTTGCCTATCATTTTAACATTTGTAATAGCAGGGATAAAGTATGATGTGACACGACCTTGGACTTAAGCAAGCAAGCACATTCACAATCTAAATGGGCCAATTTGGGCCGCCGCTCTCTCGTCGCTCACCTAAGCCCGGAGTAACTTGGCAATGCCAAGGTGAGGTTGAGGGGTTGGGCCCTTGCTGGTAGAGGGCCAGCAAGGCCAAGACTTGATTCCCAATGGATGTGGAATCCCAAGACAATGGGGCCGACCAAGTGCCAAAGGCACCGGTTTCTCTCTTTTCCCACGGTGATCACTTATAGCACAAGAGCTTAAGGATCGGGCTCTCATTCACGGCCAGCGGAGTTTATGAACTAATATTGAAAGAACAAGCACAAATTACAGCAAAGTTTGGAGCACTTACTCGACCGGTTTGAAGAAACCGGTCCCGCTCGGAGACGAGGGCGAGCAGGGAAGCGAGGGTTCCCCACACGCCGCGCCGGGGTAGCTTGACCTGTTTAAGCTATTACAACACTACACCCCATGCAAGGGGGGGATCGTGGGGAAGGGAAGATGATAGTTACAATCAAAACTACCTCCACGCAGGGAGGGGCCTTCAGCCGGCCAAGCGGGGTGGGGAAAACTAGGGCTAAAACGATGATGAAGTGAATATGCTGAATCTGCCTTCTCTCGGCAATTGTGGACAGACAGTCGGCACTGTGGCTGCAGAACGTGAACAGGAATTTTTCCGAGGGTGAGACCAGTGGGAAAATCTTTGTTACTGGAACTGGAGTGCCTATGAATTTTTCCGAATTCTTCTGGGGTCGCTGCTGGCCTGGGCAGGAGCTCGAACAGGGATGCTGATTCTCAGACTGACAGCAACTGGTTACTAACAGCAGGAAGAAGAGGTTGCCTCGGCCGCTCTCAAACTCCGAATCAGGTGCCGCCAGAGCCGTTGGAACCGTGGACAAGTCTTCTTTGCAACAGAACTGACCGGGAAGCCGAAAGATGCCGGAGAAGATAAGGTAACCCAGAACAGTGAGTGGGGTCGGTGCAGACTGTGGGAAGTAGAGTCGGACGCCTGAGGAAGAAAATTCGTAACTTCTGTTGCCGGATGCCGAACGGAGTTCTGCTTCTTGATTCTGAAATTAGACAAGAAGTGGAAGAACTTTGTAGAAGAGCTCGTGGCCTGATTCCTCGGGGGTTTGTCTTGGTGAAGCTTTCTCTCCGGATCAGGATCTCTACAGAGCTAGCCCCTAGTTTCCAACCGCTGGTTGCAGAGAATGTCCCGACAGCTCCCGAACTCGGAATCGAGCACCGTCAGAGTCGTTGGAATTGTGGACGAGTCCTCTTCGCAGAAAAACTGATGGAGAAGCCAATTGATGTCGGAGAAGATCAGAGGACGCAGAACAATGGCGACTGGTCGAAGCAGACTGTGGGCAGCAGGGCCGCGTAGCTGAGGGAGAAAAAGGATAACTCCTGCCACAGAATGCCGAACGGAACTCCGCTTCGTGATTCTGAAAGTAGACAGGAGGAAGACGAACTTTACAGAAGAGTTCTTGGGCTGATTCCTCTGAGGTTCGTCGTGGCAGAGCTTCTAATCCGGTTCTGGTACTCAGCCGGGGCAGCTCTGCACAGTTGTGGGAGAACGGAGCTCCCGGGCAGTACACAGCTCGGATGAGGATGAAACCACCACCGTTGCGAAGAAGACTGGGAGACGCTTCCAAAAATGGCTCTTGATCTTTCAGAAACGTCCGGAGGAAGCCGTGGTCGCCTCTGCAAGCTGCTGCTCTTCTATAGATCTTCGGTTGAGAGCTGTAGGTTGAAGATGATGGGGGGAATGGGGTATATGGGAGGGGGAATGGGGTATATGGGAGGGGAAATGGGGGTGGATGAGTGTGGGGAAAGCCCGGGCTGTGAGGGGGTCTAGGAGGGGGTGTTCTAAGGTGGGGGAAGGGAAGAATGGGGTCTGGAAGGGGGTCTAACAGATGGTGGGAGGAGGAGCTACGAATTTGGGAGGGTGGGGGAGAGGAGAGGGTGAGGGGGGCACAAGTGAGTGGAGGGAAGGTGAGTTTGAATTTTGCTTAATGAAGGGTATTCAATGGTGGTCTTGGGGATGGGAGGGGTTGTGTTGGGGAAGGGAATGGGTGCTTGGGGTAGTGGGAAGGGTGCTTGGGAAAGTGGGTGGGGTAGTTGGGGGTTGGGGGTGGAGTTAGGATTGGTGGAAGCTCTCTTGGGACTAGGGGGTGGAGTAATGGGATGTGTGGGGAAGGGGAGTGGCCTTTAATGGGGTAGGTGGGAGAGTGGAGGTGGTTGGGAGGGGAGAAGAGAGAAGAATTTCGAAATTTGGTGTGGAGGAGAGAGAAAGAGGAGTGAAAGAGAGAAATTAAGAGAGGGATGGGTGGGGAATCTCTCCCCTAGGGTTTCTCACCCAAATAATAGAATCTCTCCACTAGATAAGAAGCTTGAACTCTCAAAATGACAAATTTTTCATTCATTGATTCATTAAGTTGGAATGGGGGGGGAATGGGGTCCTATATATAGGAAACCCACATTTCTACAAAAGTCCCTGACAATTGACTCAATGACAAATAACCGAGGGGGTAGGGGAGAGCCCTTGGGCCAAGCCCAATGAATTGGGCCCAATAACTAACTAAACAACATAATGACTCTCAAACTTAGGGAATTAAGCACAAGACCTAGGGACATGACTCAAGTAAAATGAAAATTACATCAAATGACTTAAATAAAAATTACGTAGGACTCAAAATTAGATAACTAGACCATGCCAGATGCAACCGGGGTGAGGAGACGAGCTGTGAACGTGGGCATGGGAGGTGATGTCCCCATCAAAGTAGAACCCAATGACACTTCTCGTTTTATTACCAACATTATTGAGCGACATGTGACTGGCCCATATAAGTCATTTTGACAGTTTCCTCTGGATATCCACGATCGATTGTACGACGAGTTTCTGGTATGCAATTTAATCTTTTAAATTATATATTTCTCAACTCCGCAATTTCAATCGACAACTTACGAAATTTGAATTCTTCACAGCAAAGATATCAGTTTGTGAGGCGAGCTGACGTCGGACTAGCTCGACGTGCATGGGAGGCCACAACACCTATAAATTATAAGCATCAATTACACAGCTGTCGAGACTGTGCCAAGGCTCTAGCCGGGGAAAGCGAGGACCATGGCCTTTGGAAGGCACACGGCCCCACATGGATGAGGAGGGAGCACTGGGAGGACCTCTGTGATAGATGGGCCGAGCCTAATTTGATGGCCAAATCCACAAAAGCCAAAGCCGCACGTGCAACACATCTAGATGTGCATCTCCACACTTCTGGATCTGTTTCCTTCGCAACCCAAAAGGAGATATTGGTAAGCAATAATCTCAATTTTATTATATTTTATGTCTTATATGTCCTTATTTATTCTCTATAACATGTATAATAGGAAAAGAAGAGGGGTGGTATGGTCTCGTACCGCGATTTATTTGCTACAGTTCACCAGAAGAAGGGGACTGATTAGTATGTGAGCGAGAGAGTTTGCTCGGTAGTGGTAAGATTATATACATACACATTTCTTTTCTATTTCAATTTTTAAATATGATTGATTAATATGAAATTTATAATATTTTTTATTCAATTTGCAGGAGTCATATGACAGCCATATCACTGAAAAGTACGGAGAGGAGGAGGCGCAGCGGCCACAGCTAGACCCTGAGGCATGGGTAACAGTAGTCGGCCCACCGAAGAAAGGACGAGTATACGGTTTTGGGCAGAGCTTGGACACCAGTCCTACCCCGGTATCAATTCCTCTTCTACTCCCTCCATCGGCGCTTCTATGAGCCAGATTACATCCATCATCCAACATGCGGTAGATGGCATCGAGGAACGTATGGAGGCACACTTTACTCTGGCGGTTGCTACCCTCCTGGCCCAGGTAGGGATTTTGACTTAAGGAGCACTCTCGAGCACAGCACAACCCTCTCATGTGAGTATTTAATTTAACTTTTAATTTCGTAGACTTTAGAGTTATAACAGTACTACTTAGTTCAAAGAATTCAGCTTTGAGAGTCAAAGAAATCATCTTCATGTTATCTACTTTCAAATTTATAAAATTAATAAGATATTTAACTAGATTTATTATTAATTAGTTTTATTTAAATATATTTATTATTAATATTTTATGATGTAGGATCCTCCGGTAGCTAGTGATGGTGGAGATGCTACGAATGATGAATGAGGATGATGTAGTGAATATCTCTTGATTCTTTTAATGATATTATAAAAAAATGACACATTTCAATTAATGTAACTGTAACTTTTTTTATTTATTGAGTTATGTGTTGTGAACGTTCTTTATTGTAATGTTCGACGGATTTTATCCTATTCTGTGTTGTACATGTGTTTATTGCGTGTTTTATGTTGAGTTGTGTAGATTGTGTGGTGTATAATTATAGATTTAAATAGGTTTTTAAAATTTTAAAATATATATAAAAAAATGTGGCAAAATTTTTCGACGGAATTTCGACCAACAAACAATTCGTCGGAACTAATTTCACCCGCTTATTTCAAATGTATTAATTTTTCGATGCAAATACGTCTAAAGGTTCAGACGTATTTTCGACCAACTAAAGGTCGTCAGATCTAATTTGAGCAACATTAGTTCCGGTGTATTATTTATCCATCTCAAATACGTCAAAAATTAACGACGTATTTTTGACCCATTAACGGTTCGTCGGAACTAATTTGATCCATAGGTTTGCGATGAATTAATGCTCGTCGTAAATACGTCGAAAAGTTACGACGTATTTTAGACCAACTAACATTTCGTCAGAACTAATTTGACCCATAGGTTTCCAACGTATTAATTATCTACCTCAAATACGTCAAAAATTAACGACGTATTTCCAACCGAATTAACTTTCGTCGGAACTAATTTAACCCAAGGTTTCCGACGAAATAATGTTTCTGTCGCAAATACGTCGGTAAGTTTCGACTAATTTTCAACAAATATACTTTTCATCGGAAATAATTTGGAAACCTATGGATCAAATAATTTCTAACAAAAAAAATTTTAGTCGCAAATACGTCTGTAATTTTCGGCTCATCGGAAATATTTTGGCCCATAGTTTTCCGACAGAATAGGTTTTAGTCAGAAATACGTCGAAACTTTTAGACGTATTTTCAACTAAATTATATTCCGTCATAAATATTAATTAATTTCTATATTATTAATTACCAACATAAATACCGACGATAATTTCGACAGCGTATTTTCATCGGTAATTTCTGACGAATTGGCGACGTAATTATATTACGTCAGAAATTAGCGACATAATCGTGCCGACGTCCATATTCCGTCGTAAATAAGTCAAAAATCCATCGAAATATCACTTTCTGACATATTTCTGACGTATTAGCGATGGAATATGGACGTCGGAATAACTTGTTTTCCTTGTAGTGTATGACTCTTCCCCATGGCACATGCATCCACCAACAATTGGTTTCTCCTTAGAATATGTCATGATGCACACATACCTAGAATTGGGGCAGCATTATTTAGCATGGAAGCGTGGTCTTAGAAAATTTAAAGGAAGGGTATTAAATATATATAATAAACAAGCATGCAAGCAGGGCAAGCAAACATTCAGAATCAAGAGCACTCTAGAGAGTTTTTTGTTGTTTTTATTTTTTTTGATATTGGGTTAAATCCTGGTGGGACCAAGAATAGGGCAGTAGGTTTTGACGGAAAGTCTAAGCGGAGAGCAAAAGAGCGGGCTTCGGAGGAAGTCCAAACCGACAATTGGAGAGCCGGCTGTGAGAGCCAAATGATCGTGGGTGAGCAGGCCTTGAAAATCCAAAATCGTGAGGGCAAGCTGCGTAAGCCCACGGATAGCCGGAGAGCAGGCTGTGTAAGCCCAAGGAGAGCAGGATAGCAGGCTCCGTAAGCCCAAAGAGAGCGGGAGAGAAGGCTATGTAAGCCCAAGGAGAGCGGGAAAGCAGGCTGTAAAAGCCCAAGGAAAGCGGGAGAGCAGGTTGCGTAAGCCCAAAAGGATATTGGGAAAGTAGGTTGTAAAATCCAAAGGATAGCGGGAAAGCAAGCTGTAAAAGCCTAAGAAAAGCGAGAGAGCAAGCTGCGTAAGTCCAAAAGGATATTAGGAAAGAAGGTTGTAAAACCCAAAGGATGGCAGGAAAGCAGGCTGTAAAACCCAAAAGGATATTGGGAAAGTAGGCTATAAAAGCCAAAGGATATTTGGAGAGCAGACTGTAAAACCCAAAGATAGCTGGAGAGCAGGCTGTAAAAGCGCAAAGGATATTTTAAAGCAGGCTATAAAGCCCAAAAAGATGTTGGGAAAGTAGGCTACAAAAGCCAAAGGATATTGGGAAAGTGGGTTGTGAAACCCAAAGATAGTTGGAGAGCAGGCTTTAAAAGCCCAAAAGATATTTGAAAGCAGGCTATAAAGCCCAAAAAGATGTTGGGAAAGTACGCTATAAAAGACAAAATTGGAAAACATGCCTGGACTGAGGGTCTATGCCATCGAGTTGTATTGGTTGCTGTGATGGGATGGGTGGCTTGGTCCCGGTAGCAGGCTTTGGTGGTAATGGCTAAGCCAAGAGGTGGGATATCTTGAATAGGTGAAAGTGGGCTTTGGCCGAGATGACTGAGTCAAAAGATGGGATATTTGACATATATAAGAGCTGGTTTTGGCGGAGATGGCTAAACCGAAAGATAGTATATCTGAGATACATGAGAGCGGGCTTTGGCCAGATTGGCTAAACACAGGATGAAACATTCGAAACATATAAAAGTGGGCTGTGGACGTAATGGCCAAGCTGAAGGATAGGATATCTAACATATATATGAAATTAGGCTTTGGCCCAGACGGCAAAGCCGAAGGATAGAACCTCTTCACTATACGACGGCAGGCTCTCCTTTTGTCTTCATCTTTTCTTTCTTCTTCTTTTTTGTTTTCAGCATTTGCCCCTGGAGCGGAGCACCGTCTGCATCTTGACATTTTTCTTCGGCTTCCGCCATAGCTTGTGGGGCTTGAAATACTCTTTATAATAAGTGCTGCTTCAGTTGGCACATCGAGGCCATGTTGGCTGACGTCTTAAAGATGGGAAATTGGTGCGGGCGAGGTGGGTCCACCTTGTGTTCACCCATTCGTAATTTACCTTTTTGAATTAGGCCTTCGACGATATCCTTGAATATGTAGCAGTCCTCGATGGAGTGCCCCATCTGTTCGTGATAGGGATAGAATTGAAGATCATCTTTCGATCTGGCGTCATTTGGCCTTTTGGGTTCTGGGAGGATGACCTTATCATATTCACGGGCCCACTCAAACAGTGTCTGAGTTTTATCCTTCGAAAATGAATATGGCTTTATCATTCTTCCCTTAGTGAGGATTTTTGCTCAGCGAGCTTGGCTGCAGAAGGGCCAGCCACCTCTTTTGATTCGTTGATTCGCTGTTTGAAAGCTTCGAAATCATCATTGTGCATTTCTTCTTGCTCCAGCCATCCGCCAACAAGCTTATTCTTTTGAATCAGGGTAGCAGTAGCCGGGCAAAGCTTTGCCAGGAGGGCTTCAATATCAGTTGCAAGATCGTTCAATTGATCGAAGGACTCGACTTCGACGCCAATTTCCCTCTACAGGTTGTGCATCTTCATACTACGTTCGCACATTTGGATAGCATCCCCATAGCCGGGCAGATGTCTGCATCTCGTGCTGAGATTTTTCCATCATTGGATGTAAACTGAAGTGGACTCATCTGCTGTGCCCCTGTGTTTTGATGATTTGTTTTGATGATGTCAACACTATGACTCATCATAGAGCTTCATGTGTTTTTGATCTTTGAGTGTTAAATGTTTTTTGCTCTTTGAGTTTCATACGTTTTGATTCTAGAGGTTCATATATTTTTGATGCTGTCAACTGTTTTTAATAATGTTAATCAATGAATATCCATGAGTTTTTGTGAAGATAGGATCATTTTTGATCAAAGGAATGGCCAAATCAGGTCAGTTGCATGAAAATGAAGTAGCCAAGTCAACTTCGAATGCTTCAGAAGTCGACTCCACCAAGCAGGCAGCACCGCCAGGTATAGGTTGTAAAATGCCCCCGTATCGATAACAAATGGACCTGTATCGGTGACAAATAGAGGCATATCGGTGAAAAATAGACCTGTATCGATGTAAAATGGCTTTTAAGGGTGAAAAATGGTTGGCAACGCTGAAAGCTTGAAAATCGAAGAAGAAGAGTCGACTCATGAAGGCTCTGGAGTCGACTCCAAAAGCCAAGAAACTCTCGAGATGCAAACAGGCATTTAGCAATAGATTAAGGGTGAAAAATATAACCTTAAGGGTGACAAATAGCTGGTTAAGGGTGAAAAATAGGTTCTAAAGGCTGATAAATGGGTTGTTACGCTGAGAAGCTGGAAGGAGAATAAGAAGAAGTCTTGAAGACTTCATTTGAAAGCTAGAGCCGATTGAAGATTAAGTTGACTCAAGTCAAAGTGGACAAGTCAATGTTGACTTGGTCAAAGTCAACACCAGTCAAGAGACTCCAGCCAACTTAATCTTCAATATTGACTAAAGTCAAAGTTGACCCAAGTCAAAGTCAACATCAATCAAATCAACAAGTCAAAGCCAAGCCTTTGCAAGCTTCAGAGGTCCGGTCAAAGGTCCGGTCAAGTCTCTGCCAGCTACAGTGGACACAGGAAAAGGACAAAAGAAGAAGAATGACAAAAGAATTTTAAGGCAGATAAATATCCACTTAAGGGTGACAAATAGGTCCCTAAGGGTGAAAAATAGGTGGGCTGGCTGAAATCAAGAAACCGTAGAAGGGAAGTCGACTCCACAAGGTGCTCGAGTCGACTCATGTCCCGTTGAAGCTGAAGAAAAGAAGAGCAGTGCAAGGGAGATGGCTGACCAGCACCTAAGGGTGAAAAATGTGCACCTAAGGGTGAAAAATGCACACCTAAGGGTGACAAATAGATTAAGAAGACGACTCTTCTTCCTAGCGATAAAAAATGGCTGCTCGAAGAAGGAAGAGTCGACGCAGTGGAGCAAGTGCGTCGACGCACACCTTGTGAACTCCAGAAGCATCCTTTGTGAACTTGCACATGAGAAGGATTTTGGACTAATAGTGCAAGTCGAAATGATTGAAAGGGACGTGCTTCGATGGTTCAAGGTTCTAAAAGACCTTCTGGCAGAAAATATTCCCATCTTTACAACTAGACCAATTGCAGAACTCCTGGAGAGGGTTTCATCCCGAATGGGTTTTGCCTTGAGGAAAAAGAAGCTAAATCTGCTGTGTACTGCGTGGAGCTCATTGGCAAGCCAATGGGAAGCCAGCATACCTTATCTCTTCTGGGCCAATCAGTGGCCACTCTTCTCAGGATCTGGAAGTATTCTGTGGATATGGATGATCTAGATTTATTCCTACCAAATTAGGGAGTACATACCCTGTACCTTGCATGCAAAAAGAGAAGATATGGTGGAACAAAAGCAGTGCATGGGAGACATACTCAGAAGAAGCAGATAGAATAGAAGGTTCGAGGAGGAGAGCAGCTAAGCAAGATAAAAAGAGAGAGAGAGAGAGAAGGAGAAGAGAAGTAGATAGCAGAAGGAGGAGAGCTGCAAGCTAGCAGCTGTGAGCATTGAAGCCTAAAGCGCAAGCATTCATCCAGACTCCTTCTTCATCCTGTGAGAAGAAAAGACTTCATCTACAACTTCCTATGGTGAAGGAGAAGCTACTCTCTGGGGAATCAACTTCGCGTGGCGGGTACGTGGAAATGGATAGACGGCAACTCCGGAATCACGAACAGGACGGATAACTTGTTACCTCGCGCAGCTCGACCTCACGTCGGACGGTCTCACACCGGGCGACACTCAAACTCACATAATGAGAAAGAGGGAAAGGAAAGAAACACAAAGGGGATAGCCCTTACGTGACTGCAATTCTTAAGCTTTCATTTATATCATCATATCTAAACCATTACATGAGCCTCCTTTATATAGGAGAGGCTATAGTAACCACACCCTCAAACTTTATAAATAGCATATATATCCTTAGCCTAATAAAACACACTCACCTACCTAACTTTTGACTCTTGGGTTTTAATAAAATAAAATACACAAAACACACATGTTTATTGACTATGACTAGCCTAATAAGACGAAAGTAAAAATATATGTAGGAATACATGTATTTTACTTACATACACACAAATACTCAATACATAAATAAAATACTCAGAATGCCGAGTCTTCGAGTGAATCTCCGAGCCACAAGCTCGGTGTCGGGGTAGTGCAGCGTCGGCTCTGAGTAGTGGGTCCGGTAGTGGGCACAGTGTCCCCACCAACCCTCCCGGGGCGGCTGGAACTCGACTCCAGTCGAGTAAGGGGGAACACTGCTCAAGTAGTGCTCTAGCAGATCTGGATCGAGGCGCTGGAGATCTTTCTGGCTGATCAAGAATCATCGGACGGTGGACGGTCCTGCCAACGGATAAAGTAGCGCTGGTACACCCTACTCCATGTAGTGGTCACCTGCTCATCCAGTATCCTCTCAATTTACTCACGCGGTGCTCTCGAGACTGTAGGACGCACAGGGGTGGACTCACTCTCAATGGAAGGAGAATGCTCGAAAGGGTCACTAGGAATCGCTATGGGTTCCTTGTAGGCCACTAGGTCTACCACATTAAATGTAGAGCTAATCCCATATTCGGGAGGTAAGTCCACAACATAGCCATTGCGCCAATCTTCCGCAGGATTGGGAAGGGACCATCACTACGGGCTTGTAACTTTTTAACGGCTCCCGAGGGGAGTCGTTCGGGTCGGACCCGTACCATAACCAGGTCACTTTCTTGAAATTTATGGTGACGCCTATGCGAATCAGCTGACTCATGCAGACTCCTGACGTGCTGTGCAAACTCTTCGGCTGACTTGGACATTCTAGACTCAAAGGGAAGATTGGGTAGGGTGGACCCGGGGGCAAGCCCAATAGCGTGTTGTACATCACGCATGGGAGGGAGTCGAGAAGGCAAGTTTTCGGAGACGATGCCTTGGAAGTCCTGTAGTATTGCCGGGACTTCAGTTGGGACTGAGACTCGGGACTCCTTGGGTGTGATGGTGACGTCAACAGCCAAAACAGGGGCACCCTCAGCAACCTCTCTATTTAGCTCACCGACATTTATGGAGTCAAGGCGCCTAACTAGGTCATGACCAACCTTAGGGGCCTTAGAAATGGGTGTGATAGATGCATGAGAAGAGGGAAGGAGAGGTTTCCCTTCAGTGGGAGTTTGGGGATTCTCTTGAATTTCAGGAGTTCCAGTGGGAGTGGAGGTGGAACTCGTACCCGAGGTCACCTTTGGGGGTGTCGGGTATAACTGAATTGTCCTCCCATTATGGGAGAAGGAACACTGGTGGGACCGACCAAATGTAGCGAGGTCTACATCATATATCCATGGTCGTCCTAAGATGACACTCCCAGCCTTCATATGCATTACTTCACATAAGATTTATCCTTGGTAGGACTGGAATTGGATGGGAATGACACAGGTGGTGGTGAATGGGATAGAAGTGTCATTGACCCAAGCCACATTATATGGCTTTGAATGAGGGTGCGTAGGTAGACCTAAATGGGAGACAAAGTCTGAAGAGACTGCATTGATACAGCTCCCGTTGTCAAGGATTACCTTGCAGGGATGAGAGTTCACCATGATGTAGGTTTGGAAGATGGAGGTTCGATGCCAATCATCCTCGTGGGGTGTTGAGATATAGCGAACTACACCTAATCTTTGCTGGCTAGAACTCTCGGCAATGTCTCCAACCTGCATGTACTCGACATGCGTGCCATCAAATGTTGCATTCATTTTCTCAAACTAGGTGATGAGGTCAGGATCGGCCATATATCTCTCCTGATCCATGGGTGTTTGTAGAGTTGAAATGTGCTCTAGACGGCCTGAGGAATTCCTAGACCGACGTGGCATGCACGAGCTTGGACCTAAATGATGCAGTCTTGGGACCGACAATTAGCAAGGTGTTGACCCAGCTGATATGCAAAGGGTCAATTTGAAGGGATCGGTCAGGAAAAGTTACTCGCCCGTAGGCGAAGTAGTCGTGGAAGTACCTCCTGATTAATTAGGATGCCCTAATGTGACAGTCTAGGGCTTTAAGGATAGGTGCATACAAGCTCGCGCTTTCCGCCCATAGCGATGCACTTAGGAGATTGACTGCATGGATCGGGCTCTCTCTCACTTCGTCGCGCGGTAATTGAAAAGATACTAAATGAGCAAGTGGAGGAAACACGTACCTAGCTAGACTGAAAAGTCTAACTCCGACCGGAGACGAAGGCGAGCGGAGACGTGCGTGCCCGCACGGCGTCGATGAAGCTTCACGGTTACAACAAATTCACTCCACGCAGGGAGGATTTAATTTATTACAAAACCACTTTAAAATTTCCCACGCAGGGGAATAAATTAGATCAGACTTTCTCCTCGCAGGGAGGCTTAGGGACGCTCTCACCCCTAAAGTGTGGAACGTCTGTCGACGACCGGTCGACCCCAGGCGCTACTTCAACCGTCGTTCGCGGACTTCGAGTGCCACAACTAATAAGTTAAAAATTATATATATGTATATATATAAGATTATATATATCTTAAATATATATATTATATATATTTAACTCTCTTTTTTTTTCAAATACTATATATAGATATATAATATTATATATATCCTATATATATATATATATTATATATATTGAACACACTTTTTTTTCAACTTTCAACCTTTTTTCTCCAAAGCCTTTTTTTTCAACCCTCTCTTTATGACTTTTCAAGCTCTTTTCTCTTTTTTTTTCAAGCCTTTCGGCACGCTGGCCGACGTTGTGGGCGTGCAAAAGAGTAGGTTCACACAACCTTCACGCTGCAGCTCTTCTTCACGGGCGAACAAGGGAGTTCGGCAGGCAGGAGGCCTTCACGTGAGCACAAAGTCCACGCAGCAAGGCATGCAGGGCTTTGGCGGGTTCAACCGGAGGGATGCAGAGAGAGTGGGGGAGCACACGGTACGCCCGCGGCAATGGGTGTGGTGGCTTGGTGCTGCTCCTGGGTTTTCTACTCCTGCCGGTGGTTGGAGGTGTGTTGGCAGAGAGAGGGCGTCGCGGCGAGGGAGGAGCTGGGTTGGCGGGGATTCGCTGCGACTGTGGAGGCATAAAGCAAGGAGGAGAGGATGAGTAGGATGAGGAGATGGGGGCATCCGGTGCGGTTGCAGGCGAGGTGCTCCCGTAGGCGCTAGCTGAGGACGTGGTAGGTGGGCGACCCGGGGACGAACATGGCTGAGGGCATGGTGTGCGCCAGGCGGAGGCGTCCGCGGGCGACCGAGGGCCCAAGCGCCAGGCAATGCGACCGCACGCGCAGACGGACTGGGAGGCATTCGTGCGCTGCACTGGGGGGTCGAGCTGCTGCTGTCGAACTGAGAGGGGAAGGGGCGTTGCGTAGGCAGAAGGGCTGTCGCGAGATGGCGCTGACGGCTTCGCGGGTGGCCGACAGAGGAACTGGCGACACTCGCGGGGCATCACCGGAATGGGAGAGGGCACGGGGAGGGGCCAGCGAGGCCGGTGTTGCCCGATGCAAAGAGGGAGGTTGAGAGAGAGAGAGAGAGAGAGAGAGAGAGAGAGAGAGAGAGAGAGAGAGAGAGAGAGAGAGAGAGAACTGAGAGAGAAAGGGAGAGAGACAGAGAGAGAGAAAAACAAAGATAGGTTTCCCTTTTTTTTCTCCAAAACTTCTTCAACCGAGGTCTCTCTACTTCTCTTCTTTCTTTTTTTTGTTTCTTTTTTTCATTTTTCACTATCTAACAGCCTAGAGAGAGAAAGGGAGACGATGTCGGGGACGTCGGGGTCGTCGGAGACGCCATTGTTGGGCTCTGATACCAGATCTGACGTGGCAGCGACGTGAAAATGGATTGACGGTAACTCCGGAATCACGAATAGGATGGATAACTTGCTACCTTGTGCAGCTCTACCACACGTCGGACGGTCTCACATCGGGCGACACTCAAACTCACAAAATGAGAAAGAGGGAAGGGAAGGAAACACAAAGGGGATGGCCCTTACGTGATTGTAATTCTTAAGCTTTCATTCATATCATCATATCTAAACCATTACATGAGCCTCCTTTATATAGGAGGAGGCTATAGCAACCACACCTTAAACTTTACAAATAGCATATATCCTTAGCCTAATAAAACACACTCACCTACCTAACTTTTCACTCTTGGGTTTTAAGAAAATAAAATACACAAAACACACATGTTTATTGACTATGACTAGCCTAATAAGACTAAAGTAAAAATACATGTAGGAATACATGTATTTTACTTACATACACACAAATACTCAATACATAAATAAAATACTCAGAATGTCGAGTCTTCGAGTGAATCTCCGAGCCACAAGCTCAGTGTCAGGGCAGTGCGGCGTCGGCTCTGAGTAGTGGGTCCGGTAGTGGGCCCGGTGTCCCCACGACAACTAATCTGGGAGAAGCCAAGAGCAGCCTCCAGATTTCAGACATGGATATTTACATTGTGTTTGATTTTCCCACGTCCTGTCTGAGCTTTTGTGTTTTGTTATCTCTTTTTCACTTTGAACATCTCTTTGTTAGAACTATGAATCGTCCCTACCGGTTGCAGTAGGAAGACAGACAGAGGTTGTGCTCTAGTCTATGGTGAACCGTCCCTACGGTTGTAGTAGGAAGACAGACAGAGGGTGTGCTCTGATCTGTGGTTAGGCCTTGTGTGCCTTCAAGCTGTGTGTCAACAGTTTAGTGCAGTTGCACTAGTGAAGCCTCACTATGTTGAGTGAGGGGTGGACATAGGACTGTAGGTAGAGTCCAAACCACCTTAAAATCTCTATCTCTGTGGCTTGCTTGTGTGGTTGCTTTTACGCTAGATGTTTGCTTAGGCTCGTTCCTCATATCTATTATAGCGTCTACCGTGTGTGTTTTTTTTGGTAAGTAATGGTATGGTGCTTGTATTAAATGAAGAGGGAACTATACATCATAAGTCTGCAGTGCAGAACTAAAAAGCTCAGGACCACACAGGCTGTGAACTAAGAACTAATTAAGAGAAAATAATGAATCTACTAACAATATTATTCTCTCTTCTAGTTAGTCTTTTATGCCCTTGGAACTCCATGCAACTTCTAGCATCCTCAATTATTTGGATAAGAATACTTGATTTGGTAGTTGAAGTATCATCAAATATTCTTGTGCATCTTTCTCTCAAGATTTTTCAAATGGCATTGCGGAATAATAATCTAGCAAACTTGACTAATTATCCATTTTTCTGAAATTGGGACTGCAGCTGATTGAGTTCTTGGCATAGCCCAGTTCTCGGTTGCCTATGAAGATCAAATCTTTCAAGGATCTGCTTCCAAATCCAATTGCTGAAGGTGCATTCAAAGAAGATATGGTCTTGCTCATCTCTACCCTGTTTGCATAAGGGACACATGCTAGGAAGATAAAGACCCTTCTTCTGCAGGTTTTCAGTTGTAGGTAGTTTATTGTGAACGGCTTGCCAAGTGTAGAGGGATGCAATTTGTGAGGTAGGATTTTTCAAAACCCACTCATGGTATGCAAATATTTGGTCTTTATGCCTAATCTCTTCCCAGAATGAACTTACTTTGTCTATTTTTTCATTGTTCTCCCATCTGATGAAGTCTGACTCTGCATTGTGTATGCGAACTTGTTTAACAAGATCCCACGGTTCAATCATTTCCATAGAGAGTGCAGTGGGTAGCACCCACTGGCCTTCATAGATAAACTGCCATACATTTGCCTTTTTATCCAGCTCCAAATCCTGCCTGATTTGGTCTCCATACAATTGGTTGATACTGCTTCCATTCACCCACGGGTCAAACCACAGACTTGTATCTTGTCCATTAGAAATTGAGTAGTTGATGTGCCCGTGGATCCATTTTCTGGCGTACAGAATTCCCTTCCAAGCAGAAGAATTATAAGACTTAATTCTGAAGTCCCATATATTCCTGTTAGCTACATACTTATACTTAACCCATGAATACCATAGGGACTATTTCTTCTGAAGAATATCCCATAACAACTTACACATGCTAGCTTGATTCCATTCCTTTAAATTTTTGATTCCTAATATACCTTCAGTTTTAGGTTTGCAAATCTCTCTCCAGGATATCATATGGACTGCTGAATTGGAAGAGTTTCCTTGCCAATAGAAATTACGCAATAGTCTGTCAATTTCATCAACTAATCCAGCAGCAAGCAAAAATGCAGCTGTCCAATAAATTGAATAAAAGAAAGGACAGATTTGATTAATTCCAGCCTTCCTGATCTTGAGAGAAGTCTATTTTTCCAGGAATCAATTCTCCTCTTTATTTTTTCAATGATCATATAGCAATTGGCCTTGTTGACAGATTTCGAGAGAAGTGGGAGTCCAAGGTATGAAACTGGTAGCTCTCCTTCAGTGACTCCAAGCTGGCTGATAATAGTAGCTTTGTTCTATACTCTGCCTCCAAGGTAAACTCTACTTTTCTCAGAATTCAGAATAAGACCTGACATGCTAGCAAATTTCTTAAGCAAAGGCCCCACATAAGATATGGTCTGAGGATCATTATTAAGGAACAGAATGAGGTCATCAGCAAATGTTATGTGAGAAACTTTAAGGTTACCTGCAGATGGGCAATTGATATTCCCTCTCTGAACTTCACTTTCCATCAGGGAAGAGAAACCTTCCTTAATTATAGTGAAAAGATATGGAGATAATGGGTCTCCTTGTCTAATTCCATTTCGGCTTGTGAAAAAACCCTGAGGTGTACCATTTACAAGAACAAAAAAAGCTGGAGTTTCTAAACAGTTTGAAATGCATTGAATGCAAGTAGGAGGAAATCCCATTTGATCCAGTAAGTAGTAAAGGAATTGTCTATTAACAGAGTCAAATGCTTTCTTAAGATCTGCCTTCATGCAAATGAATTTACCTTTGGTTCTGGAATGTAGGTTCTTGATGATATCATTTGCCAAAAGAACATTATGGGGGATGCTTCTCCCTTTGATAAAGGCTGACTGGTTTTCGCTGATAATTTTAGGAAGAACCAATTTGACTATGTTAGCAATCACCTTAGAAATAATTTTATAGATGAAGTTGCAAAGTGATATGGGCCTGAACTGTTCAAAAGAGTATGCTCCCTCCTGCTTGGGAATAAGAGAGATAAATGTACAGTTCACTTGCTTAAGAATACTTTTAGATGCAAAGAAATGCTTGACTGCCTGCAGCACATCCTCTCCAATAATGGACCAAGTTGCTTGATAAAACTCAGTTGGAAAACCATCCGGGCTTGGGCTTTTGTTTTTAGGTGCTTGAAAGACTGACTGCCTGATCTCCTCATCCGTAACAGGTGAGCTAAGAAAGCTTGCTTCATTGGCATTCAGTTTATATCTAGGGAAGAATTGCCAATCTCGTGCAGGGTTGGGCTGGTTAAGGAGATTATAGAAGAAATTAGCAGCATGTCTGCCAACTTCTTCCATGTCATTGGATGAGGTCCCATCAGAAAGTTGACATTTCTTTATACTGTTGGTAGCCTTTCTACCTTCGAGTGCTGCATAGAAGTATTTAGTATTAGAATTTCCAAGTGCCAACCAGTGCTGTCTGGATTTCTGCCTAGCATAAGACTCCTCAACTTGCAATACTTTGAGATAGGTTTCCTTGCATTCTCTTTCCTTAGCAATGAGATTGCTATTCATGGGATCAAGCTTAAGGTTCTGTTGAGCAAGTTCCAGCTCTTTGCTAGCCTTCTTCATATTTTCTTGCACATTGCCAAAACAATTAGAGTTCCAATCCTTGAGAGCTTGTTTTAACTTCCGAAGCTTCTCCCATATTATGAATTGTGGTGTCCCAATAATTTGTTCATCCCAAACTTCTGAACCACTGTGATAAACTGTGGGTGTTGAATCCACATATTGAAGAATTTGAAAGGCTTCTTACGAGTTTTGATCTCCTTTTCTGAAAAAACTCTTAATTGTGAATGATCAGAAAATAGCTCATTAGTGTATTCAGCATGAGAGTCCTGGAATTTATTAAGCCAAGCTTCATTGATAAGGCATCTATCAAGCCTTCCTATAATCTTGTTAAGAGGGAGAGAATTATTGGTCCAAGAAAAAGTATTCCTAATAGTCTTGATATCCAATAGCTTTGCAGAAGTGATCATGTTATTAAAATCTTCCAGAATAGCATGTGGGATAGGATTTCCTCCAATTTTTTCAGATTGATATATTATGGAATTAAAATCACCCAGAACCATCCAAGGACAATCATCGGCAATGACTGATAGAGACATAATATCCTTCAAATGAATTCTTCTATTGGATACAATATTAGAGGCATAGACAACAGTCAGGTGGAAGGTTGAACTTGTTGCTGTTTCAGTCACACTTATATGAATAAACTGTTCTGACTCTTTAATCATGATGGTTTGATATTTTGTAGAATCACTGAGTATCCAGATTCTACCTCTAGCATCTTGTGTATGAATGAAATTGGCTTCAGGCCATATGCTCTGCTTGTAAATGGTTGCATTCCTTGGCTTAACTTTGGTCTCAACAATGACCGCTATATCACACTTAGACTGCTGGAGAACATTTCTTAACTGTGCTCTTCTTCCTACTTTATTTATTCCTCTAACATTCCAACTAATAATCTTCATTTAAAACAATCGTAAAATGGCAGAGAGTGGGATTAAGAGAGACGGGATGAGCGTCTAGGCTTCATGCATGTCTTGTCTTTACCCTTCGAAGAGCTAAAAATTCCCTCCGAATTATCCTTATACAATAACTCAACCATCTCCTTAACTTCAGGAGGATTTGTTGGGTGGGACGACTTGGCAGTCTGCTGGGAATCTGATATCCCCAAATTTGAAATTGACTCTGAATTCAAATTTGAATTTGAATGTTGCATTTCACGCGAAAAAGGGGGCAGATCTATTCACCCCTCCCCTCTAGATCCACCATTCCAACACATCATCATCATCCTTTTGCTTGGCCAGATATAGTTGCGCCTCAATAATTTCTTCTTCGGTTAGCTTCGTTTCAGCAGTTTGTTGCATCTTCAGCTTGTTCTTCGCTGTTGGAGCTGTCGAACTTGGGTGCGAGCCGGCTGAATGTTGAAGCAGGTTTCTTGGTGGGATTGCCCTAGGCATAATAATGGCCTCCTGGCGTGCCCAGGAAGTTAAGGGATGTGCCGAGGGTGCGTGCTATAGCTGCTGAGGGAGGGTGCCCCCTACCTGGTTATGCATCATTCGGAGCATCATCGGTGCCGGTGAGACTTCGGGTGGCTCAGTATTGCCCTGTAGAGCTTCGGATGAGGGTCCCGTCTGGCCGAACAAAGTTCATGAGCTTCGGGCACCTCTTCGGGTGATAGACGAGATATCATGTTGACAGCTCTTTTTAGATCAGGGAGTTCGTGAGCGCGTGGAGGATCTACTTATGCTCGCCTCTTTGTAATTCCCCTTTCTTGATCAGCCTTTCAATAGCATCATTGAATGGATAACAATCTTCAATGGAATGCCCGATCATTTGGTGATATGGGCAAAAGCGGGGATCATCTTTTCTTCTAGCGTCTTCCGGTCTCTTTGGTTTCGGAAGAGTAATCTTGTTGTACTTGGTGGCCCATTCGAATAGGGCCTGGGTTCTCTCCTTGAGGAAAGAATAGAGCTTTTTCATTTTTGTCGCAGGGACGAGCCTTCTTTTTGTTCATCGGGCTCAATAGGGGGAGGGTTGGCAACCCCATTTTCTTTATCTTTTAGCTGCTCGAACGTCTTGAAGTCAACCGTGTGAACTTCTTCGGGCACGGGCCAACTATCAACTTGCTTGGCCCTTTGATTTGAAGCAGCGGGAGCATAGGGGTGACTGGAGAGGAAAGCCTTGATCTCTGCCACCACATTGTTCAGCCGATCGAAAGACCTGATTTCCATCCCAATCATTTTCTTAAGGATCTCCCGGTTCAGGTTTTGCTTGTAAATTTGCACGGCATCTTCCTGATGTGGTGGGCACCTACACCTCATGCTGAGGTTTCACCATCTTTTGATATAGTCCAAAGCGGTTTCATCATTCTTCTGCTTGGAAGCATATAGCTCGGCCACGATCACTTCTCTTTTAGTGACTTAGAACCACTCTAGGAATTGCCGTTGCATGTCCAACCAATCTTTGATGGATCCAACTGGTAAGTTTGAATACCAGTCAAAAGCGAGTCCTGTGAGGGAGGAACAAAAGAACTTGAGCATGTAAGAGTCATCGATCGCCAGATCGCCTATCACGTTGATCTAATAGGCTATATGCTCCTTCGGCGAACCTTGTCCGTTGAATTTATCGAACTTCGGTGGTTTGTTGACGCCCAGAGGCAATCTCTTGGTAGCATGATGGACATGGTAAGGTACCTTGTATGCATCAAAAGTAGAATAATCATCATTGTCTCTATCGGCTAGCTTCTTCTCGATCATTTGTTCTATCATTAGTTTGTTCATCATTGCCGGGTCGACCGGGCTTGGGCAGGGTTGAGCATGCTGCATTTGCGGCGTCGCCGCCACTACTGCTTGAGGTATAATAGTGGGCCCTTGGGGTTGAGGAGCAAGCTATGGGGTTATGCCCCCTGTGTAGTTGAATGCTGGCTGAGAGGCCATTATCTGAGGTGGAGACTCCAATTCAGCTGCGCCTCACTGTGAGGCTTGAGGAGAACCTCATCCTATCTTGAGGCCAAACCATGCATGCCCGGTTCACCGAGTTGCCTCTTCAGCACTTTGATCTCTTGTTTGTATTCTTGGAGCAGCATCATCATAATAGCAGGATCGGGTGTGGAGGAGCTGAGATCCTGACCTCCCCCTTCCACCGGAGCATTCGGAGAAGGTGGTGGTCTTTCGCCATCATATTTAGCAATGATCACGTTCACAGTCATTGTGACCAGATCTGCATTTATTTCTTCAGCGCGGGCTCGTGCCGCCACATTAGGATTTGCGGGCAAAGCCCCATAGTAGTAGGTCACCCCAGCCGTATTACAAGTGAGTATCAGAAGTTGTCGGTTTCTTAGGATGACACTCCTGGCCGGCTGACCAAGGTAGCTCCATCTGTCGAGCACCGAGATTATCGATGTGATATCTTCGCATAGGGGTGGCCCCTAGCAGCCCCATCCTGCATACTTCATTTTCTACGGGTTGGCTAGCTGCTCCTGCCCTTTGTTTGCAGTATTTACAGCTTTCGGGGGTTGTTATGCCCCTGACAAGGTGCATCAGAGGTTGAGGGGGTCCCCAATAACCCTAACAATATCATTTCGCCCGTTGGCAGGGCTGGTTACAGCTTGTGGCACACTCGCTTGTGCTGGAGATTTGTCAGTGAGGCAGCTTGGCTCAATCGTCCCACCATACCTTCTATTGTATAGAAAAACAATTGCCCGCCGAGGGCAGGGCCGGAGTGCTAGTTTACAAGACGCCTGAGTCGGCACCTCGGTCTTCTCTTCTTTGTCTTCTTTTCTTGGAGCTTGGGCCCGTGCCTTGGGCACCCATATCTATTTAAATCTAATTGGCTTAGGGGTCAATCCTCCCATTGATTTGGACTCGAAGTGATCCCTTCTTCGTTGGGCCAGCGCCTGGAATGAGTTACGTACTAGCACAGTAAACATTACTCTGTCGGGTGTGACCTTCGCCTGTCGGCCGTTCAAATAGACTCGAACACCTGCAATGAGTATGGATTTGCCCAAAGTAGTGAGCCAGCTCTGTAGTATGCCAGTGTTCCTCTTGGCTGCCCTCCTAGCAGTCAGGGTGCGCCTCTTTCTTGAGGCGGATTGGTGAGCGTGGTGGACGTGGTTGCCCTCCGCTTCGGTCTTCTTCGATGTCGCCGTTGTAGCGGCGATGGAGTTGTTCTCCTGGACGTCCAGGGATTCAACGAAGGCTACCCCCAAGAAGTTGAGGAAGCCCACAACATGAGGAAAGATGTCGAATCAGGTTCGCATAGCAAGGTAGCCATGCTCGGCATGGCTGGCCACCACAAATGGTCCAAAAGTGAATGCCATCTCGTTCGTTTGAATTCAACTTGCAATTTCAAATTGAGGAAGGGTTAGAATTTTAAGAAGACGTCGTGAGGCCCCAAATCTTGGCAAAAAGATGAAAGGTGATCTCGTCCCACCAGGCGTGCCAACTTGTTGGACGCACTAAAATTCTCTCTATCTTTATTCATGTATATATCGGGGTGTACTTCATTTCGTGATCATCTGTCCCACCGGGCGTGCCAACTTGTTAGATGCATTAAAATTTTTTATATCTATGTCTGACTTATCTTTTATCGGGTATCAGTTTATTTAGTGCGGGGGCGTGCTAGTCACCTAGGTGACGAATAATTCAGGTTCCAAGACTGGGATAGTCCGGAACCCAGGGTGCGCACCGTCTGACTAATCAGACGAAAGTGGGTATCGGGTCAGGAGGCACATGTACTGCAAGGCACATGTACTTCTTCCCCCAAAACATCGATAGTAAACATCGCTAAAGTGCTCATTCCGGGGGTTAAATCCCATATCCTTCACACCTTGGGCATCATGGCTATGGATTAGCCAAATCCCGAAGTGGGGTTTGGAGAGGGGAGAAACCTCCCTATTGAAATATGATCACGGTAGCAACCGATAAGAAGAAAGCATAGCCAAGAAAAGGCAAGGAGAATATAAAGAGAGCTTGCAGCATAGAAATTTCCCACAAGAGGAGTGTTTCTTTATTTCATATCAGGGGGGAAAATACAGTAGGAGAGCAATACAAAAAAAGGAGAAAGTTACAAATAAAAAAGAAGGGGAGGGAGCAAGGGGCCGGAGCCTCCTGCTCCCTTTCCCTCACCTCTCTCTTCTCTCTCAACTCTCTCTCTTCAGCTCTAGCAACTGGGGTTCCCCAGGAATCTCTTCAGCATCTCCCCAAGTTCTTTTTGCCATGGGGCTCATATTTATAGGGAAAGCAGGGCCGGAGCAGCCCCTCTGCTCTTCCCTCTTTTTTCTTTGACTTTTTTCTTTCTACTGCTGCTGCAGCTATTCTGCCGCTGCTGCTATTCCGGCTGTTGATGCTGCTACTCCTCATAGAGTCGTAGCTGAGCGGACGCAGGGGCTAACGTGGCTTCTGCTACTTTCTTGTCGTGTTGCTGTTGCAGCTGCGGTGTGAGGCGGAGCAGGTGGAGCAGGAGGGAGAGCCTCTAGCGGAGAGGGTGCGGAGTGGGCTAGCTGCACCCCCTGTATGTTCGAGCACTCGTGGACGGAGGAGGGTGGCTCGTTGGCTCGGGGAGGAGGACGTTCGCGTGAGAGGGGAGGTCAAATCATAAATGCTTGCATTGGTGAGGGAAGGAGAAACACGGGAAGGGAGGGTGTGACACATGATGAATAGTGCCATGATTTTCCTTCTATTTTCATTTTTTAAAAGTCCTCTTCTCTTTCTTTCCCCCTCTCTTTCTCTTATTTGCACGCCTATCCCCATTTGCCCTTTTCCCTTCTTCTTTTTGTATTGGGCTTAGCCCATCCATTTGGCCCACTTGTATCTTTTTTTTTTAAATGCACTGGCTAGGGTGCGTCAACGCAGGGCCTTACTACCTCGACTCATCCCTCATCAACGCCATCTTTTTATTCTTCCCTTTCTTTCCTTTTTTTAGTGCGCTGGCTAGGGTGCGTCGACGCAAGGCCTCACTGCGTCGACACATCCTTCATCAATGCCATTTTTTTCTTCCCTTCTTTTTTGTTAACGCCAATAGGGTTATGGCTAAAGAGGAGTTTGTGAATCAACCTATGGAGACGGCCTATATTGAAATATCATTTCATCTGAGGAGATTATCGTGTGGAGAAAGGCCCACATTGCAAGATATGACTTTCAGAGTTGCTGGCACGGCATACTCCATTTTTCTCTCTTTCTATTTTTTTCTTTCTTTCCCTCTCTTTTTTTCTCTTTTTTTTGTTCCTTTTTATTCTTTTATTTCCCCTTTTTTTCTTTTGTTGTTGGCTTGATAGGGGGTATTCCTATTCCTTCTAGACCCTATAGAAGTGGAAGTTAAAGCTTCGGCTTGACTCGACACCATTATTGCAAGGTGCGTTTCCTTTTTTTGTTAGGACATGCCCTTTTCTTTGTTCACGGGCTTCTCCTTTTGACATCTGCCCCCAGGGTCAGGCGCCATCGCCGTGCTTGGCCATCTACTCAGCTTTCAAGTTAAGCATGGCTTATTGGTTGTTGTGAGTCGGGTCGCTCATAGCTATCCAGCTACTTTCTGGTGATGGGACTTACCCCCTCTGTCTTTTGGCGGGCATCCCTGTTGTCGTGTGTAGGTTTTATTGCATTATTGTGAAGCTTCATATTCTTTAGTTGTTTTAGTAGCATAAGGGAAATCTGTTTTGTTGTAATGTATCGCCCCTGGCTTCATTTCTTCATGGTGAGAGAGATTATAGGGGTACCCTTCTTTATCGGCATGCTCCCCAGTCAGTAACATTTGGCAGCCTTGGAAATTTTTTGTAGTAGTCCTTGGAGGGCCTTGACTGCTTGGATTACATGTTGGAAGCCATAGAAATATCCATGGATAGCTCGGCTTATATTAGCCTGCCCTCGGGAGGAGGAAGGTGTAGGCAATAAAGGTCTTTCTTTTATGCAAAGTGGACGCCTCATCACTGCAACTTTGCTACTGGGCCTAGAACGGGTATGTGCATCTCCTTGCCATATCCTTGTAGCATGTGACGAGTTTGGACTCTCAAGCTGATTTGCCTAAAATGATGTAAGGTGACTTTCTTCTTCTTGGTCTTCCCATGGTGGGTCGAGTAAAGTCGACATGGTATTGCAATGCAGGGTGAGCACCCTTTTCTTATTCTTTAGTTTCTTCGTTTGCCGGCCTTGTTTAACCGACTTCTGCTCCTAGGACTGGCTATCATCTGCTTCTACCGGCTTGTCTTCATTTAGCCGATCGAGGGAAAGGCATTTGAGTTTCCCCCAGGGTGGTTGAATGCTGGCCTTTGGTACTTTTTCTGTCAATTGCCGGTATGAAGAGATCATATTTATCGCCTTCTTCAAGGCAGGCATATCGTGAGGTTGTGGCGGGTCCACCTTATATTCGCCCATTTATAGATCACCTTTCCTGATCAAGTATTCAATAATATTTTTGAATACATAGCAATTTTCTATTGGATGTCCCAGTATTTGGTGGTAAGGGCAGAAATGGGGGTCCTTCTTTCTCCTGGGATCCACAAGATTCTTTGCTTCGAGGGGAACCACTTTATCATATTCACAGGCCCATTCAAAGAGGACTTGGGTCTTGTCTTTTGGGAAAGAATATAATTTATTCAGCCAGTCCCTTAATGAAGGGCCTTCTTTTCTTTGGGCTGGGGGAGGTGTAGCTACTGATTTACCACTCCATTTCTACTCTTCCAAAGTCCTCAGATCGACAGCGTGGGCTTCCTTTGGGGTTGTCCACCCGTCCACGGTCTTTCCTCTTTGATCAACATTGGCCGTAACTGAGCCATGCCTTGCCAAAAAAGATTCCATTTCAGCCACCACATTGTTTAGACGGTCATAGGACCTTATGTCGATGCCGATCATTCTTTCCAGAACTTCCCTCTTTAGGTTCTACTTGCAAATATGGACATCATCCTCTTGATGCAGGAGCCGTTTGCATCTCATGCTAAGGTCTCTCCACCTATTGATATATTATCGTGTAGTCTCATCATGTCTCTACTTCGTGGAGTATAGCTCTGCCACTGTCACTTCTATTTCAGTCATATAGAACCTTCACGAAATTTCCACTGCATATCCGACCAATCAAGAATGGATCCAACTGGTAAGCCAGAATACCATTCAAAAGTGAGTCATGTGAGGGAGGACACGAAAAAATTCAGTACGTAGGACTCATCAGCTGCCAAGTCACCCATGACAATCATATAATATGCAATATGCTCCTTTGGAGAGCCCTGCCCGTTGAACTTCTCGAACTTGAGTGGTTTGTTGATGCCGAGTGAAAGTCACTTTGCTACATGATGCAACGGGTATGTCACTTTATAAACATCGAATGTGATAAGTCAGTATCAGCCATCTCGGCTAGCCTCATTTCGATCATCTTTTCGACCATCAACTTGTTCACCATAACTGGATCTACCGGCTGCGGGTAGAGGTGAGCAGGCTATATTAGTGGCGTGGCTAGAGCCGTAGCATGTGGTGCCAAAGGCATTAGTGGTGATGTTTGCTGTATTTGAGGAAACATCGGCTGTGCCGGTAGAAGTTGCTAGGAATGATGCTGGGGAGTATCCCGGCTATGGTCGGCAGGTGATAGGGAAGCATCCACGGGGTCAGAACCTCCGAGTAAGGACTCAGCTTGTGCCCCCAATTCCTTGGGGGCCAGAGTGTGTCCAGCACTTTCATTTAACTATTTTTTTAGCAGTTCTATCTCCTACCAGTATCTTTGAAACATCATCAGAACAGTAGGGTCCATGGCCATCTTGCTAATAACGTTCTCGAGCATTTCACCTGAGGCACCTTTAGTTGGTGGAGGTGGGAGTACCTCTTCTTCTTCAGATGTTATCACATTAGCAGTGGCAGTGGCAACATCCTCCTCAGCAACTTGTTTTCCCTTGGCGACTCACATTAACTCATTAGCAGCCTTGCTCCATCTTGTCACCGAACCCTCTCTTTCGGCCAGCTTGGCCAGTTCTTCTTGTTCGACTGGCAGGGTATCATGCCTGTCCATCACCCCTGACATATTGTAGGTGAAAACTTGCACCCTTCTTCTATGTTTTCTGGCTCCCCTTCTAGCCTGACGAGGAAAAGTCAGTCATTCAAATACTGAAACCCTTTTCATCTCTTCATATTGTGGAGACGCTTTAAAGCCTTTGGCCCCAGCTTCTTCCCCATCTTCATCTGCGTCCATGGGTGACACTTCATTCTCTTTTTCTTCTTCGCTCCTGATGACATGAAGTATTCTTTGCTGGCCTAGAAGGGGATTCCCCAGGCCATGGAAATATTCTTGAACCATCTTTATCATATCCTCCTGGATGTGCCCTGGAGAGAGGGCCAGGGGTAGCGCCTGGTCTCTGGCAGACGGTATATATGAATGCCGTGACAGCCTAGCAACTTGATTGGAGCTTCTTAAATACTTAAGGATATCAGCCTATCTTGCGTAGGCCCTGGCGGTGGGTAGAGGAGCTGGAGTCATAGCTTCCTCTGCAGATATATTCTTCTTGCACCGTCTCTTGGGGACTTTGGAAGGATTGTTGGAGATTTGTTAGGATGGTGCAGGGCCCCGGGTCCTCTTAGGGATCCAAACTTGCTTAAACTTTGGTGGTTTTGGGGCCATTCCTGCTCGCCTGTTATCATCATAATTTGCCCTTCGGCTTGCCAGCAATTGGAATGTGTTGCGGGTAGGCATGGTCGGGATGACCCGATCAGGTAGGACTTCGGCGTCGCGGCCATTGAGATAGACTCGGACACCACCAATCATCACAGACTTCCCAAAAACTGAGAGTTGGCCAAGGGAAGCAGTAGGGACTCTTCCTCTTCTGAAGTTCTTCTTATTGCCCACAGTGGGCCTCTTCTTGGGCGCTTCAGTCTGACGGGCGATGTGGTGAATGTGTCAGCTCATGATCACTGGGATTTTCATCATGGCTTTCTTGACTTATCCCATGCCTTGGCGAGCCGCAGCTTTGTTATCCATCATCTTTGCAGGTTCCGGGCCTTCCACGTCCATGAGCCCTACAAACACAACCCCCAAGAAGTTGGGGAAGCCAACAACCGGGGGAAAGTTGCCTAAAGTAGTTGGTACAGCGAGATAGCCGTACATAGCATGACTGGCCACCACCTGGGGGCCGAAGACAAGTTCAGATAGTCCGTTCACCATTACTTCAACCTACACACGAAGAACAGTAGAATGAACAAATAGTCAGTATTTGGATGGGGGCCCTAGAGCCCTCTATTTTTGCTAAAAGATGAAGGGAGGTCTAGTCCCACTGGGCGTGCCAACTTGTGGGGAATAAGAATATTTTTAATATTTTATTTTTTATTTATTTATTCATTTGTTAGGGGGTTTTATTTAAGCATGTGGGCGTGCTAGTCACAGACTGACGAGTTTATTGTGTGCACCGTCTGACTGATCAGATGAAGGTGGATATTGTGTCGGGACCTGAGACCCGCCGTACCATAAAGGCGACGACGTTAATTACACATTTTCGAAAGAAGGATAACCCTTGATTAATTGCCAGAAATAGAGGGACCCCGGGGCCAAATAATCTGAAAGAGAACATGAGTTGGAATCCTATTATTGAATAGAATAGAATTTAGCATGCAATCAAGCAAATAGTGAGATGATGTTTATTTGGGTGGATCGACTCTCGGTATGAGGCAGAGAACTTAGATTTGAAGATCACCTCATACTTAGTGATAGCTTCTAGTCGGACTTAATTCATCCTTCTGCAAATCATCATTTTATATACCAGAGAATCAAGACATGTAGGCATACAGGATATGCGCACCTATACATGTATGTGTATACATGTGCTAACATATATAGGTAAATTAGCATGTAGAAGTTTATTTCCTTATTCAGAGTTGCATGCAGAAGTCAGCTTTCAATCATTTGAAGATTTGGTATCGGTTAATCGAAAGTGTGCTAACATTGCATTATCCAACCATTTACTTGTTTATTAATGTGTTATGCTCTGGGAAGATTTCGGCAGCACCTTCCCCTATCCTGAAGTGTGTCGGGGAAGGTATAAGACACTCGTCCACGAAGTATCGAGACGGATCCTCTGACTGACAGTCATGCCTTAGTGGCAATCCCGTGCCCCATGATAGGTGGAGGAGTCAGAGGAGCGGCCCTCTAGGAAATCCTGGTCACCCGTGAGGCCGTCGATCAATGCTTACATTTTTATTATTGAACCACCCTTATCATTACGGTGCATGCATATGGGTTCATGAGGATCCAGCATGACCGCGGTCAGATGGGTTCGCAAATCACCGGGACAATGTATGCCAAGGGAGGGCATTTGTTATTTATTTATCCTCTTTATCATGTACTTTGCTCACACCATTCAGCATGGATAGCCGTAGAGTAAAAAGTCAGGGAAAACACGATGCAGAGTTGGAAATGAAACTCTGATTTCTAAGAAGATTTTGGCAACATATCCCCCTGCCCCAGAACATGTTGGGTGAGATGTATAGGAGGTCCATCCATAGCAAGCTGAGATGGACTTTGTAAAAGACGAGCATGTCGAGGCGACAGCCCGGACCCTATAACGGGTGTCGGATCTCCAAGGACTCGTCTACTAAGAGACTTGTGTCACCACATGGTTATCGATCACCCCCTGCTAGCTATATCAACCCATTCCAACGCCATGGCATATACATAGAGGCTCAGGGGAGCGCCGGTATAACCATGGGTCAGTACGTATAAAGATGTCGGGGCACTGTTTGCTAGTGAGGCTATTCATATTCACTTGAGGGGTGATCGGGAAAATTGGAACATATGAAAACAAACGAGATGAAAGATGGTGTGTATACCAATAAATTGGCAATATGTTATTAATTTATCTCTACCAATTTAATGATGGCCGACCAAGGATCATACTGTGACACCTTAGCAAACCCCTGGCTGAATCGGGGCTATTCGAAACATAATTGGAAACCGAAAGAAATACGAGAATCACACGATAATCCGGAGGCTCCCAACATAGGATGATCTGGAGGCCTTAGCAATGTGGGGAGATGCCCTTGATCTGGCAGCCATACATATGGTGTAGCAAATGGGGAAGATGGTGCTCCGACGGCCATGGGAGGAAGCAATCCGGTGGCCATGCAAGTGGTGTAGCGAATGGAGGAGATGGTGGTCCGACGGCAATGCAAGTGGTGTAGTAGATGGGGGAGATGGTGGTCCGGCGGCCATGGGAGGAAGACTCCTTGATCCGGTGGCACAAGCCATGAACCGGCGGCTGGTAAATATGTATATTACCATTGATATAAATATCGCACATGGAGGGCATCCCATTGATCCGGTGGCAGCACCATGGGGGTATCCCATGAACCGGCGGCTAAGACAAATGGGAGAGATAACCCATGAACCAGTGGCAATGCATGGGGAAATGACCATGATCCGGTGGCAAGAAACAGTGGGAAATGCTCATGATATAGTGGTAGGAAAAATGGGGGAGACCCCCTGATCCGGTGGCCATAGAAGTGGGAGATGCCCTTATTCGGAGGCCATGCACATGGAGAGAGGGTGATCCGGCGGGTGGAGCAAATGGGTGAATTCCCTTGATCCGACAACACTCACTCTACCGGATCAATCCCATGGACACCCAAATTGGCTCAAGAGCAAACAGAGGTGCAGAGGTGACTAAACGAATATCCCCCAAGAAACAGGTGACTAGAGATCATATCTTGGGAGAATTATAAATCCCTGGCACCCTGTGGAGGCTAACGTTCAGCAAATAACATCTCAACTGAAGTAAATAACTAAAAAAGTTCAGAACAACATAAGGATTATCAAGTTAGTGGTCAGTACAATGATCGGGTTTATGTGTTAGGAGTTAGCACGATAGATAGTTAGTGCGTGAGTTGGATGTGAAAGGGCAAAGTGTCGATTGGGGAAGATGGGAAGTGAATCGGCTATCAGGGACCCTATTGGGGATGGGGTTTCTATAGCCCCTTAGAGAACTATACACCATCAATTTTGTCTGCGGCACATTGAAGAAGATACACAGAGGAGGAAAGCAAAAAAAAGAGCAAGTTCGATCATCGGAAGAAATTCTATAACATTTGTTCACTTAATCGTATAAGGACAAGGGGTATATCTTAAATCAAAAGGGAGAGAGGGAGATAGAGCCCCATGGAGCACAAATCATTAGAAACCCACCTACAAAATTAGCAAATAGGAACAGAGTATCCCCTTGGTTGCTCTCTGCACTCGAATGGCTATGGAACTCTAAATGGAAGAGGGGCTCTCAGAGAAATTCTCTGCGAGGGGTGGCCGCTGCTCTCTCTCGTATCTCCTCTCTATCTTTTTTCTCTATCTTCTCCTCTCTATCTTTTTTCTCTATCTGTCCCCCTCCTTCTTTTTAAGGTGAACAAATTGAGTTTTATATATGGGGATATCTGGCCTTGATATGGTGGCTGAGGGTGGAGGGCTTCATACGGCGGCACATGGCGAAGGAGCTCACCCAGCGGCCAGGGGCGGAGGTGGCCTTGGCCGCCGAATAACAATGTGGCCGCCGGATCAAGGCCTTTCTGTGATGTTTTCAGCCCAACTAATATATTTTTGGTCCATTTGAGGTATTGTTGGCATATTAATGCATGCTTTGCAATAGTTTTGTCGATTCTCAGGATTGGTCCCGAGCTTGTCTTGAATTTCAGTATTTACTCTCACAGCCACATCCCGCAGTGAACCTCACTACGAGGGCTTTATCAGACGGATGACCGCTCGGGAGTTCTTTCATCCTTCAAGGACTATTCTTTTGGCTCGATCGGTTCTGTGGCGGACAACGATTCTACCGGGTATCGGCCTTGCTGAAAAGGCGCGATCGGATAAGTTCTTCATGATGTAGTGGACCCTTTTGCTGATTGACGATGCTGGAACCTGTTTGACAATTGCTTTGGGGACTGTACATCAACTCGGGTAGATTCTTCGACACTCGACTTGGTCGTCATTGTGTCTTCAAAGCGCTCCGTAACACATCTGTTCAATATTTCAGGTGTCAACATTAGGACATGGTCGAGGGAGGGGCAACAAGGAGGTGGGGGAGTCTTCTTTATGTGGTGATGAGGGAGGTAGCTAGGAAGTAAAAATGAAGAGGAGGAAAGCTCAATCGAGGTCTCCAAGCAAGGTTAGTTTGTTGTTGGAGTTGGTCTCTATTTTCCTTCTTGGGCTCGCCAACATCCACTATTTCCCATTCCTCCCCCATCGCTAATCGCCCCCCCTACGCGCATTTTATTTTTATAAAAATGGGGCGAAAAAGTAGGGGTAAAAATGGGAAATAGCCATACCCCTCCCAACCCGCACTAAGCGAAGAACCCTTGAAGATTCCAAGCAAATGGCCCTGATAGAGCGAGGTAGAGAGGGGTTGGGAGGGCATTGTAGAAGTATTCATCGTCGTGAGAGAGAGAGAGAGGTTGGGGGGGCTGTAGAAGTCATCATCGTCTACTATGGGAGTTGTTAGTACAATTGGAGGCATGTAGAGGGGCAGTGGCGGGGGTAGGAAGGGCAAGAGGGGATGGGCAGGGATCTGGAGGGAGGGGAGGGGGACGGGATAGCAGGGGAGGGCGTGAGAGGGGAGGCAGAGAAGGTGCGGGGGGTGCCAGGGGGTTATGGTTCCAGAAGTGGGAGCAGAGATGGGGAAAGGGGAGGAAGGGGATGGAGATTTGGGACAGAATTATATCCGTCTAAAATTAGTCCCTAATTTGGGATGGATTTGGAATAGAAGGATTTTCCATTTTAAATAACAAGAATATTTTTTACGAAAACTACTTCCGTCCGTAATCCATCCCAAATTAGGGACGAATTTGTGACGGAACTATGCGATGTCGGAAATAACAAGAATCATATATTCCTATTATTTTCGACGGATCATGGTTTTGTCCGAAATCCATCCCTAATTTAGGACAAATTTGGGACGAAAGTAGTTTTGGTTAGAAATATTCTTATTTTTTTCATAGGGGAAATCCTTCCATTCCAAATCCGTCCCAATTTAGGGACGGATTTTGGTCGGAATTACCTCCGTCAAAAATCTATCCCAAATTTCATTTCCCTGAAGGACATAGGACGTGGTTGAGGGAGAGGCAACGAGGAGGTGGGGGAGTCTTCAACAAGTGATGATGAGGGAGGTAACTAGGAATCTTAAAACGAAGAGGAGGAAAGCTCAGTCGAGGACTGCAAGCGATGTTAGTTTGTTGTTGGAGTTGATCTCTATTTTCCTTCTAGGGCTCGCCAACGTCTGTCCTTCCCCGTTCCTCCCCCATCGCTAACCCCCTCCCCCCCGACGCGCATTTTATTTTTATCAAAATGCAGCAAAAAAAGGAGGGGTAAAAATTGGAAATAGCCATACCCCCTCTCAACCCCCACTACGTGAAGAACCCTCGGAGGTTCCCAGCAAAGCGCCTTGATATGTTGTGTATGTGGTTCTGATGTTGTCTAACTATCTAACTATGACTCATTAATCAGTTTATCAATCATAAAATATGTGCAATTAATTTAGATTCTCTAAGGAAATTAATATTGAATGGTTTTCCATGAAAATTTGACTAAGTGTCAAGTTTGTAGGTCGATAGGATAACTAATGGGCAACTTCCCAGAATAACTGGAAACAGAACTATGTAATCATCTGGTCGATAGGAGAAGAAGTCTAGGTCAATAGACTAATAAGCCTCGGCCTTCATCCAAAAGGGCTTCTTGATCATGTTGAAAGACTCCCAGAGTCTATTAAAGCCCGATCGATAGGACTTGCCATCCAGAACCTACTGCAAAGGGCTAACTCTAAAGTTCAGGTCGACAACCTCTTTGATCCGGTCGACAGACGCTTCATCTAGAACCCGCTGCAAAGGGCAATATGTGAAGTTCAGGTCGACATGATCCTTGATCCGGTCCGCGGCTACAGCTCTTCTGCACATTTCTTTCCTTTTGGTTGCCCTAAATGTTTATATAGGGCCTTCTAGAAGCTGTCCTTCGACCCTCACACGTGGCAGCAAGGAATACTCACACAAAAGATGCCTTTCTATTATCCACACATGATGAAGACATGTTGTAATGACCCAGAATCCTGGATACCGGAAATCGGATACCGCTAGGTCCCTGAGACACCATCCAAGAGCTGATGAGGCTCTGAAAGGGTTGGAAAAGAGGATTTGGGTGCATAAAGCTCTACAGTCACACGCGCATTTTAGTGGAATAACAACATTAAGCAGAAGCAAAATTACATTACATGAGTGTTATAATTATACATTAGTCTATAAGCACTAAGTACAGGTCCAAAATAATACAAGAACCAAAAAGGACAACTACACGGGGCATACCTCAGGTTGGACCACGCTGGCTACTAAACTGTCTGCCAATATCATGCGGGAAACCTGCGGACTGCTACACCTCACCTGAAAAATAAGGGGTGAGTCTCATTTCATTGACTTAGTAGGGGTCAGGCAGATCCCTACCTCGTAGCTAAAATCACAAAAGAAATAGTCAATCATAATAAATAACAAAATGGCAAGCAACTATATCAATTAATAAAAGCTGTACAGGAATATCAACAAATGAATATAGCTAAATATGAATGCCACATAAACTCATGCTAATTAAAGCATATAATTAAACACGAGAATCTTTCATTCGCCATTAGAGTCAAATTTCCACAGACCAAGTGACAAGAGATAAGAACCACTAGAAGTAAGACCAGACACGTCCACTGATAACTTATACTGTGCCTCGGGTGTCTCCCACTCACCTCGAACAAGGTAACTGAGACACCGTGACTCTAACCAAAGACAAGGACTAGTTAGGGTCATACTCGTCAGCACAAGTCCACGCCCCTGATCACGTGTGCACACACAAGCTCAATTCCCCGAGCGAAGCCTCTAGCTAGTTTTCCACCCCAGTCAGACACTACTACAAAGTAAGGGGGCCCACAAAAACTAGCCTAAAAATCGTACACCGGGACTGCCCCGCCACCTCTCCTAGGTGGGCCGACTCTAGAGGTCGTCAGACTGCGACTAGTGGGTCAATCACATAGGAAAGAGAAGCCACCTCAAATGGGACATAAAAACATGTTACTAATCATTACAACGTGTGAAAATACCAAAGGTATGACCCCAAACACACGGTCGAATGACACAGTTGAAAACTAGGCTGGAGGCAAGTGGCGATCCTCACTGGGCCATCACTATCAAGTGGCGGTCATGGGATGGCTGCTACTTGAAAGTGGAGGCCACCCCTATGGCCGCTACTTGCCCACCGCCTTGCCTCATGGGAAAAGGACTCTGTGGAGGCCGTCTTCCCTTCCACAGGCCAGGTAGCGGCCTTATGAGGACCGCTACCTGTTCGGATGAACCGAAACAAGCCCTATCAGTTTTAAACCCCTCCCAAATCGATCGATAGGAATACATAAGTATCACCTGTTCTCTATTGTCATGCATGATTTCCACATCATTTAGACTTCAAAAACATAAAGAACAAGGCTATACAAGGATTAAACAACAAGGGTTTAAGAAATTGCATTCCACATGAAAGTTTTGATCAAACTAGCCATTTGTACATGCTTATGACTATTCAAAGCAATAGGAAAACATGCTAGAGTAATGCAGAAATCCAGCCCCCTACATGGAATCACGAAACCACGGCGTTCAAGAATGTTCCCTCGCATCAAAGCCTTCCCACGCTGGAGGAGAAACAATCACCACACGAACCTCCACTCCCTGGCCTCACGAGCACTCCACCGTCGCCCCAAGCTCGCCAAGGTCTCCTCCTCCAAGCCGCCCACGGCCAGGTGGAGCGGGACACCGAGAGAATAAGATGGGAGAGAAAGGGGATTTGTGAGAAGAGAGAGGGGGAACCGTGGGTTCCTCCCACCATGGGTAGAAAATAGGTTTTGTTTTAGTTTTGTTTTGTTATAAAACCTTCTATTGCTAATAGGCCTTGAATAAACCAAAATCATATTTATGCCCCATGATTTCCATGAATCATTTCATAAGTGGGTTAATTCATTCATAACTCACCCAAAAACCCACAAAAACAACCAAATTCATGGGAATTTTTTGATCTCTAAATCTGACTAGAATATGTAGTTCATGGGTCTTACAGTTTCTCACTCCTAATAAAAATTTTATCCTCGAAATTTCAAGGAAACACCAGGAAAGAATAGGAAAAAAATACCTATTCAAATAAATACGGGAATTGCAGGCGCATATCTTCCTCACGCTCCCATGTAGCCTCAAGACCGGAGTGGTGCTAGTACACTACCTTTACCAGAAGAATAATATTGTTCATCAATCGCTGTTCACGATGATCCTCTATTCGAATTGGATATTCTGGCATAGATAGATCCGCCGCCACTTCAGGCCACACAGAATCATCGAGAATGTGCGATTCATCAGGCACAAATTTCCTCAACACAGAAACATGAAACACATCATGGATCTCTCCCATCGCCGGTGGCAACTGAAGGCGATAAGCCACTTGTCCCACACGCTCCAAAATTGGAAACAGACCAATATATCGGGGACTGAGCTTTCCACGCTTACCAAACCTCATAACGCCCTTCATCGGCGATATTCTCTCAAATACAAAATCTCCTGGCTCAAACTACAATGGTCATTTACGCCGATCAGCATAGCTTTCCTGTCGACTTTGAGCTGTCAACAATCTCTACCTGATCAGACGAACCACCTTAACACAATGCTGCACTGATTCTGGTCCTGTCAAAATCAGCTCACCAACCTCAAACCAGTCTCATGGCGTACGACAAGGCCGACCATACAAGGCTTCATACGGTGCCATACCAATACTGGAATGATAGCTATTATTATAAGCAAATTCTACCAAAGGCAAATGCTGGCTCCATGAACCCAGCCAATCCAGACAACACGATCTCAGCATATCTTCTAAAGTCTGAATGGTCCTTTTAGACAGTCCATCTAACAGAGGATGATAAGCTGAACTAAATGCCAATTCTGTGCCCAACGCCTTTTGGAAACTCCACCAAAAGCTACATGTAAAGCGTGGGTCACGATCTGACACAATGGACATCGGAATTCCAAGGAACGGCATAATTCTCTCAACATAAAGCCTGGCCAATCTCTAGACATTCCACTTTACCTTAATCAACAACATTCTAGTTGTCTTAGTCAGACGATCAACCCACAGCCAAATGTCGTTCTAGCCTTGTGGGGTTCGAGGCAAACGCACAACAAAATCGATAGTCACATGATCCCATTTCTACATTGGAATTTCCAAAGGTTGAAGCATACCTCCGGTTCTCTGATGCTCAGCCTTGACCTTCTGACATGTCTAGCATTTAGCCACGAAGTCTGCCACATCCCTTTTCATGCCTGGCCACCAAAATTGTCTTTCCATATTATTAGTTGTTCCAGGGTGAATGGTATAGCGGGATCCATGCGCTTCACGCAAAATAGCATTCCTCAAAGAATCTTCAGCTAGAACATAGATTTGGCATTTGAATCTCACCACTGCATCATCACACAATTCCACTTCTGGCATAGTCACAATGCGAGACAACTCAAAATCTACCTGTTGTGCCTCCCTGATCTGCCGATAAATAGTTGCAGTCATGACCAGACTACCAAGAACAGTCGTCATCGGATCATGGGGAATTTTCAATCTAAAAGTCTCACACGGGACTTGCTCCCAAAGCTTCCACTCTTGCATCATCAAGTGACTAATCTGCACTTTTCTGCTCAGTGCATCAGCCACTACATTCATATTGCCAGGTTGGTAAGACAGAGTAAAATCATAATCCTTCATATACTCCATCCACCTACACTGACGAAGATTCAAATCCCTTTGAGAAAATACATATTTCAAGCTTTGATGATCAGTGAAGATCTCTAATTTCTCACCATAGAAATAATGCCTCCATATTTTCAACGCAAAAATCACCGCCGCCAGCTCCAAATCATGAGTGGGATATTTTTCTTCATGCTGCTTCAATTACCGGGATGCATACGCCATAAGTCTACCATGCTATATAAGTAATGCACCCAAGCCCACTCGAGAAGCATCTGTACACACAATGAATCCACCAGAGCTAGAAGGCAAGACAAGCAATAGGGAAGTCGTGAGTACCCTTTTCAAATCATTGAAGCTCTGTTTACATTCCTCGGACCATTCAAATGGCACATCTTTCCGAGTCAGTTTAGTCATTGGCACGGCAATTCATGCAAAATCCTGAATGAACCTTCTATAATATCCAGCAAGACCCAAGAAGCTTCTGACTTCCATCACATACCTCGGCCTCTGCCATTGAAGAACGGCCTCAATTTTGGCTGGGTCAACTACAATCCCTTCACCAGAAATCACATGGCCCAGAAAATGAATTTATCGAAGCCAGAACTCACACTTACTGAGTTTTACATAAATCTGGTGATGTCACAAAGTTTGTAACACAATCCTCAAATGATGAACATGGTCTTCATCAAAAGCAGAAAATACCAAGATGTCATCCACAAAGACCACTATAAATCGGTCCAAATATGGACAAAACACCCGATGCATCAAATCCATGAATGCTACAGGTGCATTGGTTAGCCCAAACAGCATAACCAAAATTTCATAATGACCATATCTTGTATTAAAGGTAATCTTCTCCACGTCAGACTCCCTGATCCGTAATTGATAATAGCCAGATCAGAGATCAATCTGGGAAAAGACACAAGCTGATTGATGTTGGTCAAACAAATCATCGATCATGGGTAGAGGATACTTATTCTTGATAGTCACCTGATTCAATTGCCTATAATCAATACATAGCCTCAGGCTTCCATCTTTCTTTTTCACAAATAGCACAGGAGCACCCCACAGGGAAAAACTAGGATGAATATAGCCCTTTTCCAACAGTTCTTGCAATTGTGCCCACAATTCCTTGAGTTCTACAGGAGCCATACGGTAAGGTGCTTTTGACAAAGGTGTCGTACCTGGAATTACTTCAATCACAAACTCAATCTCTCACTGTGGAGGTAAGCCTGGCAACTCATCAGAGAAAACATCAAGAAATTCACAAACCACATGAATATCATCTATTTCTTGTTGTGTGCCTCAACAACAACCACAGAAGCAAGGAATCCCTGACAAGCAGCATCAAGTAGCCTATGGGCTCGAATAGCAGAAATAAGCAAGGAGGAGAATGAGATCGAATACCTTGAAAATAGAATGATGCTCCCCTAGATGGATGAAAATAAATCTTCTTGGTTTTGTAATCAACCACAGCACCATAATCTTCTAGCCAATCCATGCCCAGAATGACATCATAATCTACCAACTGCAAAGCATACAATCTAGCAGGAAACTGTTGATTCCCAATTACCACTAGGGCCTTGTCAAGTCAAAAAGGAGTGAACATGATCTCACCAGTAGACAATTCCACAATCAACTCACAAGACAACTCTAAAGTTGGCTCCTCAATACAAGCAACAAAATCTTCAGAAATAAATGAATGAGAAGCACCAGAGTCAAATAAAACACATGTGGCTTGACCATAAATCATAGCAGTACCTTCCACCAAATGAGATGCAACTGCCTTAGAACGAGTCATATGCATAACCCTTTGGTGAGGACACGCGCCGCTTCACTCGACGGAGCACACGGAGCACGCCGGCATCCCTTTGGCTCGGCGATCATTTAGCAGACTAGCAGAGTTTTCCCCATTTATTTCATGCTTTAGGCCATGTTGGGCCTTGGATTAGTCCCTGCGTGGACACTTCTATCTAGTTGTAGGCCTTTGTAGGCCAATTAGACATCTTTTGTGCTTTGTAGGCTTATTTAGAGGGCAAAGGGGTTAGTGGGCCATCTTGTGCTCCACTTCTCTTGGCCCATTTGGGGTTTGCGCACCCAACCCCTAGGGTTAGGGTTTTGGGCGCACCTCTCACCTCCTCCAAGTGGAAGAGGTGGCAGCCGCCTTCCCCTTTCTCCACTCCCTCCTTTGGCCGCCCCTTCCTTTGATCCCTCCTTGATTGGAGGAACCTCCTTGATTGAAGGAGAGATTCCCTCCTTGATGGGAGGAGAGCTGGCCGCCCCTACCCCCTCCCATTTGCGCCCCCATCTCCCCATTTGGTGGTAGAAACCCTAGCTCCCCTCCCCAACTATATAGTCTTAGCATTTTCTTTGGAAGAAATTTAATGAATGAATGAAATATTTTGATTGAGCAGCCATTTGCGCAGCCACCCCTTGGAGAGGGCGACCCTCTCTTCCTCCTCTGCTCCTGCGATGGGAGCAACCCCGGGGTGCGACTCCCCATCCCCTCGGTGCGACGCCGAGGTTCTTCCTCCCTTCTACTTCGTCTCCGGTTCGAGTTTGCGTGTTCCAGATTCGGCCCCAAGTTGCAGCGGCGTCCCCATCTGGTGCGGGTCGAATCCGAGCCCCTCCTTTTTTTGGTGGATATTTCTACGAGTCGGCAGCGCGTGGGCTTTGGTTTCGCCTCGATCCGAGGTCGGCACCACCCGTGGCGAGTTTTCTCGTGAGCTAGCGCAGGAGCCTCCCTCTCTGCGCGCCCAGATCCACCCTCCTTCTTGCGAAAATCCCACAGGACGGAAAACTCCGAGTTTGGAGCTGATTTCTTCAGGGTTTGTACCTCTCGTCGTCCTCTTTCCAACGCCGCCAACCTCGTCTCGTTCCGACGTCCGAGCTGTTCGTGGCGCCCGTTCCCGTGAGGTCGCGCGGGCCTGCTCAGTCCACCCGGTGCCAGGACAACTGACAACTTCCAAAGTTCACAGCGTCCAACCACGACCAGATCTGACTGAGCTCTTTGGTCCGGACCTGCTGCTCTGCGTCCCCGACGTCCTCCCACAAGCGGGGCCTCGATCGCCTACCGGAGCAGCGAGTTACCATTTTCCCCGCTCGACAGCGCAGTTCTGGGAGCAGATTCCTTGTCCCCAGTTGCAGGTGCGGCCACGGCTTCCACAGATGGAATCTGAGCACGCCTTTTGGCCGAGGCTTCCTCCTGCGACCTAACTACGCGCCCTCGCTGACGGCGCCCCAATCGGACTCCGGATCCATTCGTGGGAATGTTTACCACCGAGTCGCGCGTTGCTGCAATTCTGCCGATCGTCATCCGGACCCTCCTCGTGGCCAACCCTTCACCGAGTGCCGCCCGTCAGCCCGTGTATCGGCCGCCCCGAATGGAATTGTTGTAGCCTGTTATCTCCCTGCGAGGAGTGGGCACCATTGCTGGCTTGTACCTATTCTTTCATTGTGTGTATCGGGGTTGTCGGTCTCGGCCGGGGTTCCTTCCCCACGCCTAGGTGTGGAGGTACGTGCGACGCTTCCCCCCTTGGCATTTTGCTTTACTAGTATGTGATCTTGTATGCCGCGTGAGAGTGTAGGGATCCTAGCTAGCATTTAACACCGCGAGATCGTGAGTGAGAGTATCCCATTCCGTGGCCCTAGTTGAGCACCGAGCTCGGACTAGACTCCTATAGTTGCGCATCGGCTCCTTTGCCGCTTTGATCCACTCGCTTCCCTCATAGGGACGACCATGGACTTGGGTTTCTTGTTGAGAGACGCCTCTCTTCGGAGGAATAGTACGGAGGTCGATCTCTCGGCTTGCCTTGTCACGTGTGAGTGCTGGCCGCACTTGGTCTTCATCATAGGTTTAGTCCATTTGTCAGTTCCGTCCCGCATCAAATTTGGTATCAGAGCTTAGGGAACCAGTTTGTTCTAACAAATTGGGGTCTTAGGTCATGTGAGTCATTAGGTTTGTTTTAGTTGCATTTGAGTCCGTATTCTTCCCCAGTTTCCTTCTCCATTTTGGGGTCGTGTCTAGTCCCATCCCTTAGTTGTCCTACATGTCCCTTCCATAGTCCTAGGGCGTGCATGTGTAGTTAGAGTCCTCAGGTGCTTCATCATGGCTACTCCTTACATCCTCCACAAGGGTCCGACCGACCCTCTATGCCTGGACATCATTGTAGATGGGGACCTTCGCTTTGATGGATCGAGCCCTAGAGCCTATCTAAAGTGGGAGGCTACCATGGGAAAATACTTTGAGAAGAATTGGATATATGGTTCCGAGAGAGTCAACATTGCCAGGGGTCAACTTTCACCTCAAGCTAGGGAAGTGTGGGATCACATAGTAGGTCTTAGGGCAGGTTGGAGGCAAGAGCCCATACACTCATGGGAGGAGATGAAGGTAGAATTTAGGAGGATCTACGCTCCCCAACGCTTCGCCTCCTACTCAGAGACCCATAGCCCGAGGAGCACTACCACTCCTCCTATCTCCCTCGATCAGTCTAAGGCCACTCTAAGGGCTCAACCTCCGCAACGCCCATCACCTCTTACCCCCAACCGAGCACATCATAGTTGGAGGAGCAAGGTGCCACCTGTCTGTGAGTCTAAGCCCGAGACTAAATCTCATGATTACCAGCAAGTCTCCCCGAATGCCCCTAACTGGAGAGATCTCCCCTTCGCAGAACTCCTGCAACTCGTTAGGGAGAAACTAGAAAGGATGGGCACTCCTATGGGATCATCGATTTCCCCTAGCCCACAGTCCGCTCCGCCTCCGTGCTCATGCCTGCGACCACCCCAACGATCCACTCCGCCTTTTGTTCCAGTGAGTTACGAGGCTGAACAGGAGTTGATTGAGGAGTACCTAACTGAGGTTGAGGAGTTAGGGAGTGATCCCCTCCACATCATAGAGGACTCAGTTTCCACTCCCGAGAGAGAGGTTTCACCCTTAGACCCTCATATAGAGACATTCTTACCTTCCGAGGGTGAACTGGTCATTGGAGAGTCTTTAGCTAGCTGGCTAAGGCAAGGTCCACTTCTAGATGTCTCCATTTCTTGCTATACACCCATGGGACCAGCCCTCCCAATTGTACCCCTTGATTCCTTTCACACCACTTTTCGGTCCTTCTGCTTTCTTGAAAATGTGAAGGACTTCCTTAGGAGTTTAGATTATCAATGGGAGTTGACTTATATGTTGACCTTAGGGTCTGACCAACCCTATAGTCATAGCTTCACGCTCCCTGCTTTGGGGTCTATTACCTCGGTCTACACCATAGGACATATCACCTCCGAGGTTCTTTTATTCTTTCCCATACCCGTGGAGGTTGATTTTGTCCCCTTTTATGATATCACGGTCCCGAGTGAGGAACCTAGCTTTCCTTGCCTCCCTCATGAGCCCCTTGCCCCATACATTAGAGCGCCTAAAGGTGATCATCTGCACCTGGGCGAATGTCGCACATGGGCAAGTATAGTGATGGGACCTGTCGAGAGGGTTCATCATTTCTTTGACCCATTCGATCCCCTCCCTAGTGAGCCTCTCGACCCATATTATTTTCCCCACCTTGTCGAGGAGGTCCACTATCATACACCACCTAGGCCTTCTAGTCAACACCTCACCGTGCAGGCATCCAGATGCCCGAGCTTAGGAGGCCAGGGGCACATGTCTCTTCCCCATGTTTCACCATGTCCATCGTCATATAGGGGAGATGTCATGAGTAAGCTTGGGATTATTCATCCTTCTGAGTCTACCATATGTCATAGGACACATGTGCATGCTAGGTTCTACTTTGGTTGTCCAGGCCCTCCCCATGTTGTCAAGTCAGGTAGACGTCATAGGCATGTTAGATCCATGTTTGGATGTCCAGGACCACCACTGCATTCACATAGGTATGAGTCAACGCAGCTAGTTCGGAGTCTGCATCATCACCACCTCGAGGCCAGCAACGCACGTTATAAGGATCTAGCTGATGCGCATCGACGCACCCGTGAGTTCCAAGTGGGAGAGTACGTCATGATCAGGGTTAGACCTGAACGGTTCCCTTCGGGGGCCGTGAAGAAACTCCAGGACCGCGGTGCAGGACCCTTCCGAGTTCTGAAGCGAATAGGGTCGAATGCGTATGAGATTGAGCTACCAGACGACTATGGGATCAGTTCGACGTTCAATGTCTCTGATCTGGTGGCATATCGGGAACCCGCGGTGATTCCCAGTGAGCTTTTTGGGCCTACCCCTCCTGTTGAGAGCATTACACCATCTGAGCGTCCACCTCCTCCAGCCCCATTACAGACACGCGAGCATATAGATTGCATACTGGATGAGCAGGTGACCACGACCAGGAGCGGAGCCTACCAGCGCTTTCTAGTGCGTTGGAGAGGGCACCCTGCGACAGACGACACCTGGATCACACGTGGAGAGCTGGAGCAGATCGACCCGGACCTGCTGGAGCGTTACTTGAGCGACCGTGACCCTTACTCGACGGGGTCGAGTTCTTCCCACCCGGGGAGAATTGGTGAGGACACGCGCCGCTTCACTCGACGGAGCACACGGAGCACGCCGGCATCCCTTTGGCTCGGCGATCATTTAGCAGACTAGCAGAGTTTTCCCCATTTATTTCATGCTTTAGGCCATGTTGGGCCTTGGATTAGTCCCTGCGTGGACACTTCTATCTAGTTGTAGGCCTTTGTAGGCCAATTAGACATCTTTTGTGCTTTGTAGGCTTATTTAGAGGGCAAAGGGGTTAGTGGGCCATCTTGTGCTCCACTTCTCTTGGCCCATTTGGGGTTTGCGCACCCAACCCCTAGGGTTAGGGTTTTGGGCGCACCTCTCACCTCCTCCAAGTGGAAGAGGTGGCAGCCGCCTTCCCCTTTCTCCACTCCCTCCTTTGGCCGCCCCTTCCTTTGATCCCTCCTTGATTGGAGGAACCTCCTTGATTGATGGAGAGATTCCCTCCTTGATGGGAGGAGAGCTGGCCGCCCCTACCCCCTCCCATTTGCGCCCCCATCTCCCCATTTGGTGGTAGAAACCCTAGCTCCCCTCCCCAACTATATAGTCTTAGCATTTTCTTTGGAAGAAATTTAATGAATGAATGAAATATTTTGATTGAGCAGCCATTTGCGCAGCCACCCCTTGGAGAGGGCGACCCTCTCTTCCTCCTCTGCTCCTGCAACGGGAGCAACCCCGGGGTGCGACTCCCCATCCCCTCGGTGCGACGCCCAGGTTCTTCCTCCCTTCTACTTCATCTCCGGTTCGAGTTTGCGTGTTCCAGATTCGGCCCCAAGTTGCAGCGGCGTCCCCATGCGGTGCGGGTCGAATCCGAGCCCCTCCTTTTTTTGGTGGATACTTCTATGAGTCGGCAGCGCGTGGGCTTTGGTTTCGCCTCGATCCGAGGTCGGCACCACCCGTGGCGAGTTTTCTCGTGAGCTAGCACAGGAGCCTCCCTCTCTGCGCGCCCAGATCCACCCTCCTTCTTGCGAAAATCCCACAGGACGGACAACTCCGAGTTTGGAGCTGATTTCTTCAGGATTTGTACCTCTCGTCGTCCTCTTTCCAACGCCACCAACCTCGTCTCGTTCCGACGTCCGAGCTGTTCGTGGCGCCCGTTCCCGTGAGGTCGCGCGGGCCTGCTCAGTCCACCCGGTGCCAGGACAACCGGCGACTTCCAAAGTTCACAGCGTCCAACCACGACCAGATCTGACCGAGCTCTTTGGTCCGGACCTGCTGCTCTGTGTCCCCGACGTCCTCCCACAAGCGGGGCCTCGATCGCCTACCAGAGCAGCGAGTTACCATTTTCCCCGTTCGATAGCGCAGTTCTGGGAGCAGATTCCTTGTCCCCAGTTGCAGGTGCGGCCACGGCTTCCACGGACGGAATCTGAGCACGCCTTTTGGCCGAGGCTTCCTCCTGCGACCTAACTACGCGCCCTCGCTGACGGCGCCCCAATCGGACTCCGGATCCATTCGTGGGAACGTTTACCACCGAGTCGCGCGTTGCTGCGATTCTGCCGATCGTCATCCGGACCCTCCTCGTGGCCAACCCTTCACCGAGTGCCGCCCGTCAGCCCGTGTATCGGCCGCCCCGAATGGAATTGTTGTAGCCGGTTATCTCCCTGTGAGGAGTGGGCACCATTACTGGCTTGTACCTATTCTTTCATTGTGTGTATCGGGGTTGTCGGTCTCGGCCGGGGTTCCTTCCCCACGCCTAGGCGTGGAGGTACGTGCGACGCTTCCCCCCTTGGCATTTTGCTTTACTAGTATGTGATCTTGTATGCCGCGTGAGAGTGTAAGGATCCTAGCTAGCATTCAACACCGCGAGATCGTGAGTGAGAGTATCCCATTCCGTGGCCCTAGTTGAGCACCGAGCTCGGACTAGACTCCTATAGTTGCGCATCGGCTCCTTTGCCGCTTTGATCCACTCGCTTCCCTCATAGGGACGACCGTGGACTTGAGTTTCTTGTTGAGAGACGCCTCTCTTCGGAGGAATAGTACGGAGGTCGATCTCTCGGCTTGCCTTGTCACGTGTGAGTGCTGGCCGCACTTGGTCTTCATCATAGGTTTAGTCCATTTGTCAGTTCCGTCCCGCATCACCCTTCCTCAAGATTTCTTTCCGCCCACCGTAGACTACTGCGATGACACCTGTGCCTGTGAAAACTGCTGCAATTGCTGTGGTGGTGGAGGTTGGAACTATTGTGGATGTGGAAATTAAACAGGATGCTTAGGCCTCGATGGACACTCATGGGCCACATGTCCCACCTGATCACACTGGTAACAAACCATTGGCATCCTACACTATCTACCAAGATGGCTTTCACCACATCTGGGACATGCTCAAGGCTGATTCCCTGCTGATCCCTGCCACTGAGAAGGTGCGGGTTGCTGCCCACTGCTAGCCGAAGCTTGTTGATCTTGTCGCTTTTTAGACTTCCTGAACATCCACCTAAATTTTGACCTCAAAGAAGAAGAACCACTGGCACACTCGGTTGACCACTCGACTGTTGATGCTGCTCACTTTGCTGCATTAGCCCTACATGGGTCCCCCCTTGAGTTCTTGCCATATCAAGTTCTAATGCTATCACTGCTTGGTATGCTATGTCCAAATCTGCCACTCTAGTTTCAATAAGAGGTTGCCTCAATTCTGGCCTCAAACCACTCAAAAACTACTGAGACTTCAGCCCTTCACTTGCCATGATATGTGGAGCATATGGGCCCAACTCCACAAATTTAGTTCGATACTGCAACACTGACATATCACCTTGGACCAACTCCATAAACTGGTACATCTTGTCCATTCTGAGATAAGTCGGACTGTATGTATGTTCAAAGGAAGAGACAAACTCCTGCCAACTAATTAGTCGGAGAAGACGAGATTGGAATGTCACTTCCCATTTTGTAGTCCACCAAGCAAGTGCCGCCCCTTACAACTGAAAATTAGCCAACATTACCTTTTCATCATCTGTACACTCCATGGAGCGAAAAACACGCTCAATAGCATCCAGCCATGCCCTTCCGCATCTAAATCAGGCTGCCCTCAAACTGTGGTGGGTGGAACAAGAGAAACTCCTTCAGGACTCGACCACGACCACCTTGGGAGGACAGACCTTCACCAACATCAAGATCAAGACAGCCTTGACCTCTAACATTCACAGGAGGAGGCGATGTGCTGCTCTATTCTTTTTGAACAGCCATGGTCACTCTAGCTTGGAAACAAGTCCTTCTCTTAGGGACCATTAGTTCTATATCATGAAAGAAAACAAACGGACAAAGAAAACATAAATAATCCAGAAAACAACCTAAGCCAGTAATTAATGGTACATGGACTTGTTCTAGACCATTGTAATTCTAGGTCTATATACATCACCACAAGACCACGCTCTGATATCAATTGTAATGACCCAGAATCCTGGATACCGGAAACCCGATACCGCTAGGACCCTGAGACGCCACCCAAGAGCTGATGAGGCTCCGAAAGGGTTGGAAAAGAGGATGTGGGTGCATAAAGCTCTACAATCACACACACATTTTAATAAAATAAGAACATTAAGCAGAAGGAAAATTACATTACCAGAGTGTTATAATTATACATTAGTCCAGAAGCACTAAGTACAAGTCCAAAATTATACAAGAACCAAAAAAGGACAACTACACGGGGTATACCCCAGGTTGGACCACGCTGGCTACTAAGACTGTTGGCCAAAACCACGCGGGAAACCTAAGGACTACTACGCCTCACCTAAAAAATAAGGGGTGAGTCTTATTTCATTAACTTAGTAGGGGTCCCGCAAATCCCTACCTCGCAGCTAAAATCACAAAAGTAACAGTCAATCATAATAAATAACGAAATGGCATGCAACTAGATCAATTAATAAAAGATGTACAGGAATATCAACAAATGAATACAGCTAAATATGAATGCCACATAAACTCATGCTAATTAAAGCGTATAATTAAACACGAGAATCTTTCATTCACCATTAGAGTAAAATTTCCATAGACCAAGTGACAAGAGATAAGAACCACTAGACGTAAGACCAGCCGCGTCCACTGACGACTTATATTGTGTCTTGGGTGTCTCCCACTCGCCTAGAACATGGTAACTGAGACACCATAACTGTAACCAAAGATAAGGACTAGTCAGGATCACGCTCGTCAACGCAAGTCCACTCCTCTGACCACGTGTGCACACACAAGCTTAATGCCCTGAGCTAGGTCTCTAGCTAGTTTTCCCCCCTAGTCGGACGCTACTACAAAGCAAGGGGGCCCATGGAAACTAGCCTAAAAATCATACATCGGGACTACCCCACCACCTCTCCCAGGTGGGCTGACTCTAGAGGTCGTAAGGCTGCGACTAGTCGGTCAATCACATTGGAAAGAAAAGCCAACTCAAATGGGACATAAAAACATGTTATCAATCATTATAGCATGTGAAAATACCAAAGGTACGGCCCTAAACACACAGTCGAATGACATGGTTGAAAACCAGGCTGGAGGCAAGTGGCGATCCTCACTGGGCCGTCACTATCAAGTGGCGGTCATGGGGATGGCCGCTACTTGAAACTGGTAGCCACCCTTGCGGCCGCTACTTGCCCACCACCTTGCCTCATGAGAAATGGTCTCTTTGGAGGCCGCCTTCCCTTCCAGAGGCCAGGTAGCAGCCTTATTAGGACCACTACCTGTCCCGACGAACCGAAACAAGCCCTATCAATTTTAAACCCTTCCCAAATTGATCGAATCGATGGGAATACATAAGTATCACTTGTTCCCTATTGTCATACATGATTTCCACATCATTTAGACTTCAAAAACATAAAGAACAAGGCTATACAAGGATTAAACAACAAGGGTTTAAGAAATTGCATTCCACATGAAAGTTTTGATCAAACTAGCCATTTATACATGCTTATGACTATTCAAAGCAATAGAAAAACATGCTAGAGTAAGGTAGAAATCCATCCCCCTACTTTGTATCGCTAAACCAGGCCGTTCAAGCATGTTCCCTCGCATCAAAGCATTCCCACACCGGAGTAGAAACAATCACCACACGAACCTCCACTCCCCGGCCTCACGAGCACTCCACCGTCGCCCCAAGCTCGCCGAGGTCTCCTCCTCCAAGCCACCCGCGGCCGGGTGGAGCGGGACACCGAGAGAACAAGAGGGGAGAGAGATAGGATTCATGAGAAGAGAGAGGGGGAACCATGGGTTCCTCCCACCGTGGGTAGAAAATAGGTTTTTTTTTAGTTTTTTTTGTTATAAAACCTTCTATTGCTAAAAGGCCTTGAAGAAACCAAAATCATATTTATGACCCATGATTTCCATGAATCATTTCATAAGTGGGTTAATTCATTCATAACTCACCCAAAAACCCACAAAAACAACCAAATTCGCGGGAATTTTCTGATTTCTAAATCTGACACGAATCCGTAGTTCACGGGTCTTACACATGCTAATTGGGCTTCGTTCTCAGACGCCTAACCACAATTGGTCGACATGTTTGATTGAATCAATCGACCTCTGTTCACTTCCAGTAGCCTTGTTTCAAGTTGGTCGACTAGTTTGACTGCGTCGGTCAACCTCTGTTCACTTTCGAAGACTTCCAGAAGCCTTGTTTCAAGTTGTCGACCAGTTCGACTGAATCGGTCGACCTCTATTTACTGCTGAAGACTTCCAGAATCCTAACCTTCAATAGGTCAACCTTTGAAGAATCATTGGTCGACCTATACCCTGCAACAAAGAGACAGACAATGTACTTTTGTCCTCATTCAAAAGCATTGAATTTGATCTTACCAGAAACATTGTACATCAAATTCTTTATCATATGACATCAGTTTTCTACAATACCACTCAGTAACCAGGTTAAACCAATGAAGACAATATAAACGAGAACATGTGATATTAATAAGCTTTAAGCACCTATTTGTTACTCTTATATAGATATTTGTCAGCCTTGCATAGCTATTTGTCACCCTTACACAGTTTTACTTTTTTTGCCCTTGTCTACCTATTTGTCACCCTTCAGCACCTATATGTTACCCTTAAATAGATATGTGTCTGCCTTGCATAGCTATTTGTCACCTTTACATAGTTTTGCTATTTTTCACCCTTATACAGCTATGTGTCACCCTTATGTACTTATTTGTTACCCTTAAATAGATATTTGTCTGTCGTGTATAGCTATTTGTCACCCTTACACAGTTTTGTTATTTTTTGCCCTTATACAGTTATTTGTCACCCTTAGGCACCTATTTGTTACCTTTAAATAGATATTTGTCTGCCTTGTATAGATCTTTGTCACCCATATAGAGTTTTGCTATTTTCCACCCTTATCTTGCTATTTGTCACCCTTAAGCACATATTTGTTACCTCACATAAATATTTGTCCACCTTGTATAGCTATTTGTCACCCTTACATAGTTTTTCTATTTTTTTCCTTTATCTACTTATTTGTCACCCTTAAGCACCTATTTGTTACGCTTAAATAAATATTTGTCCGCTTTGAATAGTTATTTGTCACCCTTTCACAGATTTGCTATTTTTCGCTCTTGTCTACCTATCTGTCACCTTTAAGCACCTATTTACTTAATAAATAAATCTTTTTCAAGACAGATATGCCATAATCTAAGGAGGAAGACGTGAAATTGGTTAAGATCTTACATTTCCAAAGGTAATGACTTTATCCCCAATCTGGGCTCTAAACATATTACAATGATCCTCACTAAATGCCCATGATATCTCCCTCTTCCTTGACAATACATCAACATAATAAAGTACATAAATTGCACAGTTAAGGCTTCCATCTGACTGTTGGGGACCTTCATTGTCGAACACAAGGTCCCATTCATCAAATCCCTCGAATGTCCCATATTCCTTCAGTAAGCCCCGTACAATTACAGCCTACAAATGAAATATTTGACATTATTAAGGAATAATTTGCTACACACATTATAAATATTTTTAATACAGATACATGGATAATAACAAGTACCCATTTTCATGTAGTGGCATCATGGGTGGCCATGCCTCTCATGGAATTTTGTGAGACAAAGCAGCGATTCTCCGTGTCAATAGCAAATAGATGCCAGTGATTACTTGAGTGTAACACGAAGAATAAATACTTGCTCTCATTCAGTTGTGATAATTCATCATTCTCGTAGCAGCACTACAACAATTCCCTATTTTTTTGTCGTTGGCCACTGTCTGGCTGTTGATGTGATTCACTATAATGGTAGGAAAACAAACCCACCGATGAAAGATGCCAGATTTATTACGTCTTGAGTTAAGGAGGTACATCATGGCATCGATCACCTGCAAACAATCATGATTCTACTGCTCAAACAATCATGATTCTCTTAGTAGAAGAAACATAAGTTCAAGATAGGGTGAAGTGTAAAATTGCACAATTAATGAAATAAAGTACCATATCATCCGTCATCTGGCCGTATAACAGATGAATGACATGATGTCTTATTAAAACAATCTTGTTTGTCAATTCAATTATAGGGGCACTATATTAGACAAAACTAGATAAGATAGTTAGAGTAAGGCGAATCAGAATAATTACAAAAATTAAAAGAGGACAACTTACTCAATATATCTCGAGACACAATCAACAATGTATTTATTCATAATATTGTTATCTCTCGAATTTAGCCGACCTTTGCAAATCCAATTACTCTGTAGGAGCTTTTTCATCAGGTCAGCTTCATCTCCCTTCTACATTTATGCCAATATACCAATCTTAGATTCAATACACTGTAAAAAGTAGGATCAATGTAAACTCACCTTCTTCTTCCCTCGTAATATTTTTTTTATAGGTGCCCTTGGTTTCCTCACGAGCTTCAACCCCGTGCACTTCCTCTCCAGGGGCCTTGGAGGTGGGACATTAGCTGCAATGTCCGCCAAAATGTGATAGATAATTTGGTCAACATTTTCAACCCCTTGCACTTCCTCTCCAGGGGCTCCCTAAGGTGGCACAGTATCATCCGTTAGCTATTCGATGGGCATTGCAGGTGGGACATTAGGCATAATTTCATTAATATTTTTAGCCCCTTGTATTTCCTTTTTAGGGGCTGCCTAGCGTGGCACCAGATCATCCGCCATCCGTGCAAAAGTAGGAGTTAAATTTTCCTCAACATTTTGAGCCCCTTCTAGTTCCTCTTCAGGGGCTACATCAGGGACACTGTTCTCTAAACTAGTATGCATATGTTCCTCAACATTGTAAGCTCCGTCCACCCTAGTCGAAAAGAAGGCCCTTATTTCCTCAAGTAATCGTTGGTGGATCTTTAATGTAGCTACAATATCCTACAGCATAGACGTAGAGGGAGCTGATGAGGATGTCGTCTCATCATGGGGTCAGGTCATCATCTGACCACCGTACACCATGTCTCTTTCACATGGCTTAACAAGGAGCTCTTCGATCACCTGCATTTCAAACCACATCACTTCAGTTATTCATTAATGTTGAATGACAAAGAAGAAGGCTTTAGTGCTCATAATAGATGTTGGCCTCACAGGGATCCAATGAAAAATTTTAATTTCCTATCTACAAATGGCCCCCACTTAAATAGTCGAGGAAATGCCACTTGCCTTAGTGGCTGCCACACCCGTGTGTGCTCAAAAAACCAGACCTGCAATATGAAATGCATCAAGCTATTTTACAATGCAATAGAATTAATGATTGACACATTAGTACACAACAAAAATAAAAAAACTTACAGCAAGTGTGGCAGAACAACCAAATATAAATGTATGGGCCTGGGATGCATCCCCGGCTCTTCTCTTAGCACGGCCAATTATACGTGACCTTCGTTTCTAGACCGCTAACTCAAATTGCTCAAACTTGTGCATTGTTACCTATTGTGCAGCAGTTGCCCAATTGTAATATGAAACACTCTCAATGTCATATAAGAATGACAATATCCGTTGTGGGCAAGAATGTGTCGACCCTGGGCAAAGGAAAGTGGACAATAGAAGTACAATCCACAACCAAACAGTGTCAGCCACATCCTACTCTTCATTGGACAGAACAATTTGCTGGATGAGAGAGCACACTTTCTTCTGGTCAAATGTCGTTGTAAACCAAAATCAATGGTGTAACTTGAACTTCTATTTTGAGGATCCATAATGTTGAACCGGCTAACCGGAGCAAGATAATCCTCATATTATGGCCATATCTTCCACTGTGAATGTGACCTCCTTACTACCCATACGGAAGTGATTGCCTTCACTATGGGTGCAAATTATCTCCTCCAATGTTGTTATGTTGAAGGTGACATGAGAAGCATTATCAACATAACGACCAAAGGGTGTCGTCCTCATCAATGACTTGTGGCATTCCAGAAATGTCATCCGATCCCTATCCTTTATATAAATGTCCACAGAACACCAGGCAGAAATGACCTTTGTATTAACTACATTCAAAAAAATGTGTAAACAAGAAATTTATTTAATTGACTGATCAAGAAATACAAAAAAACACTAATATTAAGATAAGGGTGACAAATGTATAAATAGAGGTGTTTAAGTGTGGCAAATAGGTGTTTAAGGGTGACAAATGTATGATTTGAGCTGTCTTGGGTACTCCGGTAAACTTCGGAAGAGAAGGGCTGGGGTTTAATCCCACTGAGAAAAAGATATTTGAGCTGAAAACTATCTCATTCAGCCCTAAAAAAGCCAAGGGGAAATTGATAGTGGAAGAACCAATCAAGAAGAATGTCCCTAAACCCAGAACCATCAAGATATAAAACATTCAAGGTAAGGGACAAAACGTAAAAAATAAAAGGAGCAAAAACTTAAGCAACCAATAGTCTGGTCACTAGAAATGGGTTAAAACCCCAGGTCGACACACCTTTACTCAGCCAATATGGGCTAGGCAGCCAGGTCGACACACCTTTGATCAGCCAAGATGGGTAGACAGCCAAGTCGACACGCTCTTGCTCAGCCAAGGTGGGCTAGGCAGCCAAGTCGACACAATCTTGCTCAGCCAAGGTGGGGTAGGCAGCCAGGTCGACACACTCTTACTCAGCCAAGGTGGGGTAGGCAGCCAGGTCGACACAACCTTGCCCATTCAACATTTGAACCCAACTAGAATTCAACATGGCCTACCTATAGAAAATAAAACAAAACAAGAAAGAATAAAAATATCAACCAAACTTAGGAAGACATGTTCAGTCTGTTCCTGCCCATCGCAGGCCAAACAAGACCCAGATTAGGCCTAAATTAAACAACAACTATAATGTCCACTTTAATGAGAAAATGAACAACAGGTTCAAAGACATGTGGAACAATAAAAGAGAGTCCAACTACCAATAAAACATGGGTGTCCACAAGGCCAAATTCAACAAATTCAGAAATAAAAATACAAGACCACAACATGATCCATATCTTATCAAACCTGTCTGCCTTACATGCAACAGACATGGACACACAAGTCCTATTTACTTTCTTAATCAAAAGAAACAATTGATTAAGCAAATCTCGATTCCCAAATCCTTGTTGCATGTTTTAAATAATGTTTGCGGACCCAAAGTTGCTTAGGTTCCAAAACTCTCTGCTTGATCTGCCCTATACAGGAATGCCTAGCAACCAAGCACAACCGGTGGTATTTGGATAGTGGCTGCTCCAGGCATATGGTAGGAGACAAAAGAAAATTCAACCGACCGATCAAGAGACAGGGAGGATAGGTAAGGTTTGGAGGAAAAGATAAAGGTGAGATCATTAGCACAAGAACCATTGGTAAGAATTCTTCCAATCTTATTGAGAATGTCATGCTAGTAGAAGGCCTTGAGCATAATTTGCTTAGCATTAGTCAACTCTATGACAAAGGCCACAAGGTGTTGTTTGTTTCTAAGGAGTGTAAGATTGTTGAAAAAAATTCTGATTATGTAAAGTTTCTTGGTCATAAGATAAATAATGTCTACATGGTAGACTTGACACTTCTTTTTATGAAAATCTCTATCTATGTGCTAGTCATCCCATTGATGCATGGCTGTGGCATAGAAGATTAGGGCATGTTAGCTATAGTGTTCTGCATAAATTGTCAAAGCATGATATGGTAAGAGGATTGCCTAACTTGTCTTTCAAAAGAAACACTAAAATTTGTGAAGCATGCTCCCTAGGAAAGCAAACTAGAAAATCCTTCAAATCTAGAAATGAGTCACTATCATCCATGCCACTTGAATTCCTACATATGGATCTATTTGGGCGGACTAGAACTACTAGTCTCAATGGAAAGATGTTTGGTTATGTTTTAGTTGATGATTTTACTCGCTTTACTTAGATCTTCTCCTTAGCTCACCAAAATGATGCCTTTGTTGAATTTCAAACTTTCTTCAAAAAAGTAAAGTAGGAAGGCAAGTTCAGAATCTCTATTATTATATCTGACCATGGCAAAGAGTTTGAAAAGTCTTTATAGAGGGGAAATTTAATTGCCCGAACGGAGAGGCCAAACGAGGTCTAAATTGACCCAACGAGGCCCAGCTCCTTCAAGTGGTTGCCCAGGGCCCACTTATTATAAGCCTAATACCTTACTCGGATCAAGCACTTCCTAGGCGGCCTTCGGGTTGGGAAGTCCGAGCATCAGTTCGATCTGGAAAGCTCCTTCGGAGCCCAGTATTCCCTGCCCAATCTATGCACTCATCACTCGGGAAGCATCTCCTAGGGCAGTGCCTCATTCTTGGGCCGACTGATGGAAGCTTATCTGTACGGCCATTATGCGTCCCTTAAAAGCTGGGAGCTCAAGGGGATAAGCGAGATCAAGAGTCCGCATACTATAAAGAGCCCGCAAGGAGGACGTAACCTCCCCTCGAAACTCCTCAGCTTATAGGGATCATTCATTCAACGAGCCACTATTTAAACTGGCAGAACCCTCCTCTGAGAAGGTAAGCCAAAAACCCTGAGTAGGAACCACTTCACCTTTCAGCGGAGAGGGATCTCGCGCCCCCATCTTCCTCCTAAATCCTTCGCACCAGTGCTCTACTGCTCTTGCTGACTTAAGCATCGGAGGGTGTTCCCGAGCATCCATCCCTGGGCACCTCTGACGTGTTTCCCCCCTTGCAGTTCATACTCCAAGTGTACGTGGTCATCCTATTCCCCGCTCAGGAGTAGCGCGAGATCGCCCCTCTTCATCTGGCGCCTTCTATGGGAAATGTACAAAGAGCCATCATGGTGCGAAGAAGTTCTGACAGGAGGGCTACCGACGACAAGGGAAAATCCCTGGCGATGAAAGAAGGTACACCTTCCCTCCCCATGGAGAATGCCCTATCGAGCAACCACGCCGATGAACTACCTCTGTCGGTGGCGGGGGAACAGATTCCCGGTGAGAGTATCGACGCCCTCCAAACCCTCAATGCAAAACTGGATGTCCTCGTGGATCTCATGAGGGCCCTGCCCCCTAGGGAGGAGAAGTCGCATCTCCCCCGAAAGAGCCCCACGGCGATGCCTCCTAGCAAACTGCTGGAGGCCGTTTTACCCTCTGGGGGCGGCGGCTCATCTGCAACCAGTCAGGAGGACCATCGTATGCCCCTCCTCCCCAAGAGTAAGAAGCCTCCTACACCCCAAGGAGGAAAAATTCAGAGCACACCGACCGTTCACGGATACTGAGGCCCCCAAGGAGCGTCGGGACAGCATGCAAGTGCGTCCTTCCAGCCCCTCGGGTCAACGATAGCCAGAGCTATCTCTCCGACTGCGAGACTTTGAGAGGCGCTTCACAGAGCAAGAGCACGCCCTCCGCGCCTTACAGAAGACCTCTCCTGTGGAAGACGAGGAGCGATCCCCGTTCTCCGATTATTTCTTGAAGGTCGAGATTTCCCCTTGGATCTCACTTCCGACCTTCAAATCGTATGACGGCCAGGGAGACCCGGCCGATCATTACGACAGTTTTGACGCCCTGATGACCTTGCATGGGATGTCTGACGTAATTAAGTGCCGAGCGTTCGTGACCACTCTGGTTCAGAGCGCTCAGGCATGGTTCAGAGCCCTCGCCCCCGGTAGCATCCACAACTTCAAGCAATTCGGGTGAGTGTTCAAGGAAAGCTTCACCGACAATGGTCCTCCACGGTCAGGGGCGGGATTACTGGCCCTCAAGCAGGAACAGGGGGAGAAGTTGCGGGCTTATATCATTCGATTTAAATCGGAATCCCTGCGCATCCCCTGCCTAGATGTTGCCTCGGCCATCACCGCACTAACCGGAGGCACCCGCGATGAGAACCTAAAGTGCGAGCTAGTGCTTCATCCTCCCACCTCCCTCACCGAGCTAATGACCCTGGCCCTGCGCCACACAGAGTGCGAGGAAGTCCTCAGCGCTTGCTGAGGCACAATAGGCTCGGGTCGGGAGGGGGACAAGAAGCGACCGTCCGAGCAAGGGACGGGTCAAGGAAAAAGGCGGAACTAGAACAAAGACCGCAAAGAGTTGTCCCAAAAGTATGAGAAGTATACCCCTCTTATCGCTCCCGTCTACGAAATCTATGAAGACATCAAAGGCTTGAGTCTAATCCCCAGCCCGAGCCTATGAAGGCCAAGCACCGTAATCGCCACAAGCATTGCATGTTCCACAGCGATGACGGGCATCACACCAACGATTGCCACCAACTTCAAGATGAGATCGAGCACCTCGTCCACTAGGGACACCAATCTCGATACGTGTCCGGGCAGAAGGAAGACCGAGGCGCCCCTAAAGAAATCGACAATGCCCCTCGGGGTGTTCACATCAACGTCATCACTGGCGGCACGACATCCGGAGGAGATAACAGCTGAGGAAGAAAGCGTCATGCCGAGCGGGCGAGCCGAGCATCTGTTGAGCGACCTAAGGCCTCGCAGGCGAGCAAACCGCATGCCCTGGTATTCTTCGACTAGGACCTAGAAGGGTTAACCACCCACGATGATGACGCTCTCATTGTATCGGCTACAATAAACCATTGTAACGTAGATAGGATCTTAGTTGACAATGGTAGTGCCCCTAATGTATTATCCTATGAATGTTTCCTCAAGATGGGAGAGAATCTATCTAAACTCTGCCCGATCCGAACCCCCCTTTGTGAGTTCAATGGCCGGGCAACTTATCCCGAGGGTGCCCTGTGCCTGCCAGTTACTATCGGCACCCCGCCCAAAATCATTATGGTTATGGTGGACTTCATCGTGATTAAAGGGATGACGGCCTATAACGCCATCTTTGGCCGAGGTATCCTCAACCGAATAAAAGTGGTGCCCTCTACCTTTCACCAAAAAGTGAAGTTCCCCACCAAGCATGGCGTGGGGGAGGTCCAGGGTAACCAGGCATTGGCTAGATGGTGCAATATAATCCCGGTCGAAGCCACGAGGTCGGGAGGAAAAAACAAAGGAGTAAAGGGAGCTGAGGAGGGACCAGCAAAACCTAAGCATGGTGGCGAGTTGCTAACAGTCTTCCTCAATGGTGACCAACCTCTAGGAGTCAAGATCGGAGCCGATCTACCACTTGAGGAACGTGAAAATTATAAAGATTTCGTTGCCCGGTACATCCAAGTCTTTGCATGGTCGGACGAGCATCTTCTCGGGATCTCGGGAGACATGGTGACACACAAGCTCAACCTCGACCTAACGGTGAAACCTGTCCACCAACGCAGAAGAAAGCACGCCCCGGAGAAGCAAGCGGTCATCAAAGAGCAAGTCATCAAGGGGCAAAAGACTGGCCTCTTTCGTCCGGTCCTGTACCCTACGTGGCTCGCCAATGTAGTCCTGGTACCGAAGGCTTTGGGGAAGTGGCGAATGTGCGTAGACTTCACCGACCTCAAAAAGGCTACCCCAAAGGATTGCTACCCACTGCCGAGCATCGATCAACTGGTCGACTCAACCTCTGGCAATGAATTGCTCAACTTCCTGGATGCCTACTCCGGTTACCATCAGATCAGGATGGACCCCGGAGGACATTGAGAAGACCACCTTCATCACTGACTTCGGCGTACACTGCTGCACCCGAAAGCTGTTCGGGTTGAAGAACTCTGAGCAACATATCAGAGACTGATCAACCACATCTTTAAGGGACAACTTGGCTAGAACGTCGAGGCCAACATTGACGATATGCTCGTCAAAATGTCGAAGGTCGAAGACCATCTTGTCAACTTAGTCGAGACCTTTGACACCCTCTTGAGGTGCAACATGAAGCACAATCCCGCTAAATGTGCCTTCGGAGTCAGATCCGGGAAGTTCCTAGGCTTCCTGGTAACTCAGCGTGGGATCGAGGCCAATCCTAACAAGGTTCAGGCCATCTTGAACATGCGGCCACCCACCTGTATCAAGGACGTGCAACGCCTTACGGGGCGCATTACTGCGCTCAACCGCTTCCTATCCTGAGCGACCGAACGATGCCTACCCTTTTTTAAATTATTGAGGGGACCCAAAATGGAATCTGGTACGTTCACCTGGGACGAGGAATGTCAAAAGGTATTCATCGAACTCAAGGAATTCTTGGCCTCGCCCCCGGTGCTATCCAAGCCGGTCCCGGGCGAAGCTCTACACCTTTATCTCTCGGCGACCCCATCCACAGTGAGCTCGGTCCTTGTCAAGAACGTTACTATACCATCAAGGTGCTTAATGAGGCTGAAATAAGGTACCCCGCAACTGAGAAACTCGTGCTAGCGTTGGTTACCTCAGCCAAGCGTCTTCGACCCTATTTTTAAGGGCACTCCATCATCGTATTGACCGGCGAACCCTTGAAGAAGATTCTCTTTCACCTTGAAGCCTTGGGACGCCTCATCAAGTGGGCCATCATGCTCGGGGCCTACGACATTTCGTATTGCCCCCGCTCGGCCATCAAACGACAGGCCCTTGTAGACTTCATCGCCGAAAGCACGGTTCCGATTGAAGAAGCACCTCCACCTGCACCCAGGCCCACCTGGGACCTGTTCGTCAACAGGTCCTCCAACTCAGTCGGTAGCGGTGCTGGTATCCTTCTTAAGTCCCCCGAAGTAGCAGAGCTGCGGTACGCCTTGAAATTCAACTTCCAGGCGTCCAACAATGCGTCCGAATATGAAGCCGTTATCTTGAGGGCCAGGATGGCTCGACGACTAGGGGTCGAGCGAGTCAAGATCCACACTAACTCTCAATTGGTCGCTAGCCAGGTTAACGGTGATTACTAAGCTCGGGAAGGACAATTGATCAAGTACCTCCAGGTGGTCAAGAGGATGGCCCGACTTTTCGAGAGCTTTGAGGTAGTTCGGATAGCCTGGGAGGAAAACTCCCGAGAAGATGCCCTCTCTCGCCTGGCGTCCTCCCTCGACCCCGAAGGTACTCAGTTGGTCTTCCTCAAGGAGCTCGAGCTTCCGAGCGTCGAGTCCGAGCTTATGACCATTGACCCAGCACCCTCGAGCGACTGGCGGACCCCCTACATATCCTGGCTCCGGGATTCTCAAGAGCCCCCCAACCCTCGAGAGGCTCAGAAACTTAAGTACCAAGCTCGGCGTTTCATCATGCTGGACGATGCCTTGTACTGTAGGTCTTTCTCCGGTCCCCTCCTCAAGTGCATCAGCGCCGACGAAGCCAGCCATGTGGTTCAAGAGGTATACGAAGGCATCTGCGATGCGCACCAACGAGGATGATCGCTCTCCAGGATCTTGCTTCGGCAAGGTTACTGGTGGCCTACTCTCCAGCGCGACTACGTGACCTATGTACAGAAGTGCGAACGATGTCAGTTCTTCGACCATCTGATCCACCAACCCGCCGGGAAGCTCATCACCCTTGCCGAGCCGTACCCCTTTGCTTGGTGGGGGATCGATATTTTGGGACCATTCCCCATAGCCCAGGCTCAGAAGAAGTACGTCATCATCACCATCGACTATTTCACCAAATGGATCGAGGCTGAGGCCACCACCAGGATCACCGAATCAGTTGTGTGAAGTTTCGTTTGGAAGTCGATCATTTGTCGCTATGGTGTCCCCCGAGTGATCGTGAGCGATAATGATCGTGAGTGATAGTGATCGTGAGCGATAATGTCTGACCATGCAAAGACTTAGATGTACTGGGCAAGGAAATCTTTATATTTTCCCTGTTCCTCAAGTGGTAGATCGGCTCCGATCTTTACTCCTAGAGTCGGGTCATCGTTAAGGAAGACCATTAGCAACTCGCCACCAAGCTCAGATGTTGCGGGTCCCCCTTTGGATCCTTTTACTCCTTTATTTTTCTCTTCCGGCCTCATGGCTTTGACCGAGATTATATAGCACTGTCTAGCCAATGCCTGGTTACCTCGGACTTCCCCCACGCCATATTTGGTAGGGAACTTCATTTTTTGGTGAAAGGTAGAGGGCACCACTTTCAGTCAGCTGAGGATACCTCAGCCGAAGATGGCGTTATATGCCGTCAGCCCCTTAATATGGATGAAGTTTACCATAACCAAAACGGTTTTGGGTGGGGTGTCGATAGTAACTGGTAGGCTCAGGGCTCCCTCGGGATAAGTTGCCTGGCCGTTGAACCCACACACCGTGGTTCGGATCGGGCGGAGTTTAGATGTATTCTCTACCATCTTGAGGAAACATTCGTAGGAAAATACATCAGGGGCACTATCATTGTCAACTAAGATCCTGTCTACGTTACAATGATTTATTGTAGCCGATACAACGAGAGCGTCGTCGTGCGGGGTGGTTAACCCTTCCAGGTCCTGGTCGGAGAATACAAGAGCCTGCGGTTCACTCGCCAGCGGGGCCTTAGGGGGCTCAGCAGAGGCCCGGCTCGCCCGCTCAGCGTGACGCTTTCTTCCTCGGCTGCTACATCCACCTGATGTCGCGCGAACCGTGATGATGTTGATGTGGACTCCACGGGGGGCATTGTCAATGTCTTCGGGGGCACCTCGGTCTTCCTTCTGTCCGGACACGTATCGGGATAGGTGTCCCTGGCGGATGAGGTGCTCGATTTCATCTTGAAGTTGATGGCAATCACTGGTGTGATGCCCGTGATCGCTGTGGAACAGGCAATGCTTGCGACGATTGCGGTGCTTGGCCTTCATAGATTCGGGTTGGTTGAGGAGGCCCGAGCCTTTGATGTCTTCATAGATTTCGTAGACGGGGGTGGTAAGGGGGTATACCGTTCGTACTTCCAGGATTGCTTTTTATGGTCTCCGTCCTGGTTCTGCCTTTTTCCTTGACCCGTCCTTTGCTCGGACGGTCGCTTCTTGTCCCCCTCCCGACCCGAGCCTATTGTGCCTCGGCAGGCGCTGAGGACTTCCTCGCATTCGGCATGGCACAAGGCCAGGGTCACTAGCTCGGCAAGGAAGGTGGGAGGATGAAGCACTAGCTCGCACCGTAGGTTCTCGTCGTGGGTACCCCCGGTCAATGAGGTGATGGCAGAGGCCACATCCAGGCGGGGGATACGTAGGGCTTCCGATTTGAATCGGTTGATATAAGCCCGCAACTTCTCCCCCTGTTCCTGCTTGAGGGCCAATAATCCCGCCACTGATCGGGGTGGACCGTTGCCGGCGAAGCTTTCCTTGAACACTCTCCCGAATTGCTTGAAGTTGTAAATGCTGCCGGGGGCTAGGGCTCTGAACCATGCTTGAGCGCCCGAAACCAGAGTGGTCACAAACCCTTGGCACTTGATTACGTCGGACGCCCCATGCAGGGTCATTAGGGCGTCGAAGCTGTCGTAGTGGTCGGATGGGTCTCCTTGTCCGTCATACGACTTGAAGGTCGGGAGTGAGATCCTAGCGGAAATCTCTGCCTTCAAGATGTAATCGGAGAACGGGGATTGCTCCTCGTCCTCCGCAGGAGAGGTCTTCTGCAAGGCACGGAGGGCACGCTCTTGCTCTATGAAACGCCTCTCAAACTCTCATAGCCGGAGGGATAGTTCTGGTTGTCGCTGGCCCGAAGGGATAAGGGGACATACTTGCATGCTATCCCGGCACTCCTCAGGGGCTTCGGTCTCTGAAAACTGTCGGCGCGCTCTGGACTTCTCCCTCCTCGGGGTTGAGGAGGCTTCCTGCTCCGGGGGAGGGGCATGTGATGGTCCTCCTGACAGGTTGCGGATGAGCCGCTGCCCCCGGAGGATAAAACGGCCTCCAGCAGTTTGCTGGGAGGCATCTCCGCGTAGAGGTCTCTTCCAGGGGAGCTGCGACTTCTCCTCCCTAGCCGCCTGGGCCCTCATGAGATCCACGAGGACATCTAGTTTTACGTTGAGGGTTTGGAGGGCGTCGGTGCTCCCGCCGGGAAGCTGTTCCCACTCCATCGATGGAGGTATCTCATTGGCGGGGTTGCCTGATGAGGAATTCTTCGTGGGGAGGGAATGTGCACCCTCTTTCTTCACCAGGGCTCTTCCCTTGTCGCCAGCGATCCTCCTGCCAGAATTCCTTTGCACCATGATGGCTCTTTGTGCGTTTCCCACAGACGGCGCCAGATGAAGAGGCGCGATCTCGCGCTTCTCCTGAGCGGGGAGGAAGATGACCACGTATCCTTGAAGTGTGAACTGCAAGAAGGGAAACGAGCCAGAGGTGCCCAGGGATAGATCCCCGGGGAAGACCCTCCGATGCTTAAGTCAGCAAAGTAGTAGAGCTCTAGTGTGAAGGGAATAGTTAGAAGGAAGGTGGGAGCGCGAGATCCCTCTCCACGAAAAGGTGAAGTGGTTCCTGCTCAGGATTTTGGCTCTTGCCTTGCTTACCTCTTGTAGTAAGGCTTTTCCAGTTTAAATAGTGGCCCGTTGTGCGACTGATCCCTGTAATCGGAGGAGTCTCAAGGGGGTTACGTCTTTCATGCGGGATCCTTATAGCAAGCGAGCTCTTGGTCTCCCTTATCCCCTTGAGCTTCCTGCCATTAAGGGACTCGCAACGGCTGTACTAATAAGATTTCATCAGTGAGCCCGAGCGATAAGCACTTGCCCAAGAGTGGTCTCCCGAGCAATGATTGCATGGTCAGGACAGGGAATAGGGGGCTCTGGGGGAGCTTTCCCGATCGAACTGATGCTCGGACTTCCCAACCCGAAGGCCGCCTAGGAAGCGCTTGTACCGAGTAAGTTTGTGGGCTTTATACTAAGTGGGCCCGGGGGCTGCCACTTCGAGGAGTTGGGTCTCGTTTGGTCAGATTTAGACCTCTTTTGGCCTCTCCGTACGGGCGATGAGATTTCCCCTCTCCAAGGACGAAAGCTGAACAAAAAGTAAGCACCATCAAGTGGTACGAGCAAGGATAAATGCACCCTCCAAAGAGTGAAAGAAGAGGGGAAAGATGAGTGGCAGGGATGGAAGAAGAGGGAGAAACGGGCTAAGGTAAGGAGGGAGCTTGAAGAGCTCCCTCTCCCCTTAGGATAGCGTCGGCGGGTCGGGGGTATGAAGGCGACATGCTCCAGCATGTCGAACCCTCTCTCAAACTGACCTCCGACTGTCGTACCCTCTTCCAAACTGAAATAGCAGGAGCTTCCCTCCTATTGTTGTTCGCATCATCATCTTCTGAAGCGTTTTCCATGCTCCGCCGAGACCGGCAGCGCAACACTTCACGGAAAGGGAAGAAGGAGAAACCGTCAGGGATGGCCTTAAGCGATGAAAGGAAGAGGAGACGCCCCTCGGACCTTTTATAGGCCGAAGGGGGAGCTGATCGCCTTAAATGACTCTCCCCTTAAAAACACGCTAAAGGAGCCTTCCCTGAGACAATTACCTCATTTCCCAACATCCCCCCAGTGGGACGCGCGAAGCGGCACGTCATTTAGGGCGACATGGAAAAGTGGAAAGGTGATAGTGCCATGTCAGTTATCTGACAGATCGGCACGCGTGATATTTGCAGAGAAAATCGGTGCCTTCCCCAACAACTACAGATACGGTAGTCCAATCATGCCAAAAGCGGTAAGGAACAGTCAATTCAGCACTTAATATTGCCGATACTATACTTTCCAAAAAATATTTTCTCGCAACTACATAAGGGAAAAGAAAAAGAAAGAAAGAGCTTGTACATTAGGGCTTGGGCCCATCTTGAGGCTTGGTAGAAGAGGGCCCCTCAGCACCAGATGATCTACCCCCGGTACTCTCGGCGACGGCCGACCCAGGCACTAACCCCGCCTGTGTGGGAACTGTCTCGGTCACGTGCCCTCCTGAGGCTACAGGAGTTGGCGATCGCTCGGACGAGGTCGAGGCCACACGACTCTCCTCTTCACTCGACGTATAGTGGGAGGAGTTGGTAGAACCCCAATCCGAATCATAGCATTGGCCGGTAGGGAAGACGAGCCCAGACGCTTGGGCTTCAGCCTCTATGATGGCCCGATGGAAGCCCTGGGAGAAGCCCTTTCGAAGGCCCCGACGGTAGCCCGACTCATAGTAGGGGAAGGCAGTCGTATGAAGAGCTGCATGGTAAGCCTCTGAGCATTTATATTGCTCAAGCGTTTCCACCCCAAACAGCTCCGCCTTCCTCTCAAGCTCGGCTATCCTTTGTTCTGACTCACACAACCTCCTCTCGGCCTCAGCCCGTGCCTCCTCAGCCCCCCGGACTTGATCCTTGAGCCCCTCTCGCTCGGCCTTCCATTGCTTATCGCGCCCAACCTGAACTCTGCGCTCCGCTTCCACGAGCTCATTCTTTAGATCGGCCATACGACGGGCCTGGGCTAGTTGCTCAACTAGCGACCGAGCCTCCGCCTGACTCAACTACAACAGTGCCCAGAGCGTGCCACTTCTCGACGAAGATCCCCAAGATTGAGGGTCAAATGCTCGACCTTGCGATCAAGCGCACCGCGGGCCCATGAAAGAGACTCCCGCTCCGACTCCACCCGAGTGTACGCGTCCACCACCTCGGCCCCCAGCTGGGCCAGGACCAGACCACCCTCCATAATCCGCTCGAGAAGCGCGGAGGGGGGGACTTTTCCTGAGCTCTCCTCGCACGGCTCCTAAAGCTATGGAGTGGCACCTCTGGTATAAAGGAGCCCGGACGCTGAAGGTACTGGTGGAGGGAGGAGAGACGCTCTCCAGGGCTACCGGGACTGGGACACCTTGATGTGGGATGGACACGCGACCTGGGACTCTAGCTCGCAACTCGTCCCTAAGCTAGGGAAACACGGGATCGTGCGCGGTTGAGGAACCGGCAATGAGTCGGGTCGTCGGCTCTTCGGCGTGTACTCGGATTGAGTCACGGGATGGGTCACACTCACTCTCTCGCAGCAGTGATAAAATTGATATAACGGGCTACATTCCTATCACTCTAGCAGCAGCATATAAAAATGTATACGAGTAAAGCAAATGCCTACGAGGAGGGTGGCGAGTGTACCTCCACGCTCCGGACGTGGGGAAGACTACCCCGACCAAGTACGGTAACTCTCGGTAAAAATAGTACAATAATTACATAAATAAATTTACTGCCCACTCCACGCAGGGAGGTAAAGGGCTACAAAGGGGCCCGGGAGGACCGATCTTGGGTTGACGGACAGCAATTTGGGCCGGAGACGGGCTACTGGTCCGACTCGGTGCCGACTCGGTACTGTTCCAACTCGATACAGCACAGGAACTCAGCAACTGGGACGACGGCTTCCGGTCGACTCCTTGCTGCGGTGGCTTGCTGGGACTCTTCTGATAGGTTACCGATCGACCTCCGGGAGCGACGGTCGCTGAAGGTGAGCCGGCGTATTTTTTGAGGAATTAAATCTCGGACTGAGTTGTGTTGGCTGGACTCGGATCTTCTCTGCGTGCCTCCACGAGAAGAATGTCTGCGGCCATATCCGATGTTGGATTGATGTAAAAGAGGTACCGATGGATAGAGGACTCAAGGGCTATGACATATAATTTTTACCAATCCATCAAGTGAATGGATTGAAAATTATAATGAATGTGCCACAAATGTTTTTGCTTGCTCGGACTGACAGACACACAGGATAGACTGAGTTGACCCGAAACATGAATTTTGACCGAAGGGAAAATGAAATATCTAGACAGCATAAAAATTATGGTGGAAGGGGGGGGGTACGTGAGTAACACTTTAGAATTTTTGAAAAATTTCTGGAGAAGTATAAGTTGGTGGGAAAAATACCACAACAGGACACTATCCCGCAGATCTGCAAACTGGCAGATTATTGGGGGGAATAATAAAAATACGGGGAAAATATCAAATGGTGTCAGAATGACACCAAAATTAAACTAGAGATTAGGGGTGACAGGGAGAACAAACCCTCAAAGTGTTTGCTCGATCAGACAATAGGAGAAAAAGATAAAAATACAGCTTTGAGGTTCTATCCTGATTTGGACAGAACTCCGTCGGGTGGCGGTGGCGGGGCGATGGCAGCTCGATGGCGGCTGCGGTGGCGGCGGTGCTGAGCGTCACACTCAGAGAGGTGGTGGTGGAGAGGCTTCACACCTTTGAAATGGGTAGCTCTCATAGCTCCAAGAGAGAGAGGGGGTGCGCGCTTAGGCTCCTTGAGCACAAATGAATTTTTCTTCTCATTAATGCTTCATTTTTTTTACAAATGACACTATACACTCCCTTAAATGGAGAATGGCAAGGGGAGGGGATGGGAATCTCGTGGGAGAGAGGGGGGGGGACCAAGGGGGGGCCAAGGAAGCTTCCTTCCTTTGAAGAAGTCCAAGTTTGGTAGGTTACCTACCTTGGACCAAGAAAGGGGATGAAATATAGACTTTTTCCTCCCTTTGTCCCCTTGAATGGTCAAGCATTCTAAGAGCCCACCTTGGACATTTGACCAGTCCTACATGGGCCCTAGAGTTTAGGTGGACCAATGGGAGAGGGAATGAGGGGCCCTCACTAGACCTACGGGACTTTTGAAACCATGACTCGATGGGCCATTGCCTCCTAACCTCCCTCATGCATTCCATACTCTCCCATTTCCAGGCGGCTTCTTGGACAAGCCTCTTTTGGGCAAATCTGACTTGCATGGCCTCGGACATAGTGTAACACTCGAAATACTTGTCCATGGCGGCTTCCCACTTGAGATAGTCACTCAAGACCTTGGAGCCATGAAAGTGCGAGGCTTCGGGCCTATGGAAGTGAATGGGATGGTTTCCAAGCCCATGGGAGTCATGCAGCCAGTGATATCGCCTGGGTGATTGGGAATCCATGGGTGACTGGGGACTACAAGACGGACATGCCGACACTTGGACAAGACACTAGACACGACCCTAAAATGACAATGCAAGTTGGAATGGCGACTCGACTACAAACCTAGACTCAACCAATAGACGATACTTGGCAGAGTTACAGGATCCAAAGATCCTGTCTCGCAAATGTGCGACCTTCCCGATAGGCGTAACCTAACGTTCGGGCAACACATTTTTATATACCAAATAATGGTATGCAAATGTAACCTTGGACTGACTTAGACTCTTTTTTTTTGTTTTCAAGCAAAGACTATCCTAGACTCAACCTTCCGCTCTGATACCAATTTGATGCGGGACGGACATGCGACCTGGGACTCTAGCTCGCAACTCGTCCCTAAGCGAGGGAAACGCGAGATCGTACGCGGTTGATGAACCGGCAATGAGTCGGGTAGTCGGCTCTTCCACGTGTACTCGGATTGAGTCACGGGACGGGTCACACTCACTCTCTCACAGCAGTGATAAAATTGATATAACGGGCTATGTTCCTATCACTCTAGCAGCGGTATATAAAAATGTATGAGTAAAGCAAATGCCTACGAGGAGGGTGGCGAGTGTACCTCTGTTGTGCATCCCTTGGTTTTGATGATGACAATAGGATATGTTTGACTAATCTAAGTTCTATCTTGCCTCTTAAAGCAAATGGTTTAGTTATGTGTATAAAGATAGTGCATTGAATTAATGCCCATTTGATGATGACAAACAATGTTTCTGATCAACTCAATATAAATCTGATAGTTCAATTTACTTCTGATAAGTTAAGTAATTTCAGGTCCACTGAAATCCAAGTGGAATCAACAAATCAGAAGAAGTGTCAAAGGCCGCTTGTCGACCAGGGAAGTGGTTATGGTCGACCAACGAACTCAACCAGAAAAGCATTAGATCATCTGTCTTCTGGAAGCACCTTGGCTGTCGACCAAAGCCCCACCTCTGGTCGACCACAGAACAGCCAGAACATCAGACAGAACTGACGGCCATCTGTAATTCGTCCCTTGTCGACCAGCGACCAGGCTGTGGTCGACCAACGGGCGAAGTGAGTTTCAGCCAGAAGAACCGGCCGTCTGGGGAATGCCCATTGTCGACCAGCGACAGGGTCATGGTCGACCACGGGCTTTATAGCGTCCAGAACCGAACTCTAACCGAATTCTGTTGAGGTTCCTTAAAACCTGCAGATGGTTGTTGCAGGTTGTTGGGCTGCTCAGGAGATAAGATTCCGCACGGGAATCAAGGAAACAATCTTGCTTAGAAGTGGTCAAACTCGTTCTAACGATTGGATTTAAACCGATCCCTGTTTTCTAGCAGATTGGCGCTCGATCTGAAAATTGCGCGGGAAGAACTTCAAAGGCGGTATGAAGAATATAATGCAACTAATCACGAACAAAGAAGCAGTGAGACAGCACGAAATAGAAGCCAAGGAAGATATACACAGAAGAGGAAGAAGGAGCTCTCCACCAATCAAAGATCTGCAGAAAGGTTAAAGGCAATCTCGTTGCTGCAGAAGGAAGACTTAGCTCAAGACTGTGCGATCTCCAGCAGCAGAACAATCGAAGGCAACTGACTGGAAGATCAACAGGGAGTCTAGGCTTCTTCATAAGAGTGATCAAGTCCCAGGCTGAACATCTATTCTTCTACACACGCCAAGATTCAGTCCTGTCTTTCATCACCTGTTCTTATCATCTTTCCATTTGTGATTACAATTATTGTCAAGCTGTGAGGCAGCAGAGTCAAGCTGTGTGTCAGCAGGTACAAGCTGTGTGTCAGCTGTGTTTTGATTGAGATCAGAGATTCTCATAGTGAAGCCTTGCTTGAGTTAAGCAAGGGGTGGATGTAAGTCTCAGGAAGAGACTGAACCACCTTAAAAATCCTCTCTTGTGGTGTGCTTGTGTGTGTTTGATTTTCTATACGTATGCTTGCATCTTTACTATCCGCATTAGTTCTATAATTCATTAATTACCAGTAGCTCATTTGGTCGATAGTTAGTAAATCAAAGAAAAGGGGGAAAGATCTATTCACCCCCCCTCTAGATCTATTCAGTCCGTATCCAACACGTGGTATCAGAGCCAAGTTCTCCAAAAATGTGGTCTAACAACCAGGAGAGACCGGGCGGACTGAACTCTAAAAGCCTCATAGCTGAGGGGCACTCTGTAACTAGACCTCCATATTTTGATGGAACTGATTATTCTTATTGGAAAAATCGTATGCAGGTGTTCTTACGTGCGCAAGACCACGAGATGTGGAGGGTAGTGAGCCGCGGACCTTTTGAGCTACCGGAAGATGAAGAAACCTGGACCAGAGAACAGGTCAGGAAATCAACTGTCAACTAGGGAGCCATGAACGTAATGCAGTGCTCACTACACCCCACAGAATTCTCAAGAGTTTCCCAATGCGCAACAGCCAAAGAAATGTGGGATCGTCTAAAGGTAATCTACGAAGGTACTTCCGAGGTAAGAGAGACAAAAGCAAATATGCTAGTCTCAGAATATGAGATGTTTAGGATGAAAAATGATGAAAGTATTTCTGAGATGTATGCCAGATTAGTACAATTGACTAATGGCTTGAAGAGCTTAGGGAAGACATACAAAGAGCAGGAATTAGTGAGGAAGATTTTAAGGTCTCTCACATCGATGTGGCATACCAAGGCCACAGTCATTGAGGACTCAAAGGATCTCACAACAATGACAGTGGATGAGTTAGTAGGATCCCTGATGGCCTATGAGGTCAATCTGAAGAGAAAGGAAGATGAGGGGAAGAAAAAGAAGCAACTTGCCCTAAAGACTAAGACAAGCACCTCTGAGGTGTCTGACAATGAAGACTCATCTAGCTCAGGTGAAGAATCTGGTGAGCTAGCCATGCTTACAAGAAAATTTAAGAAATTCCTGCGAAAGGAAGGTAAAGGATTCAGAAATCCAAAGGGCATGGTAAGGAAGTCATCCCAGTTTAAATCTGATAAACATAAGACTTCTTCTAATAAACTCATTTGCTACAATTGCAGGCAGCCTGGACATATGAAGGCTGAATGTCCAGAAGCTCCTAAGAAATCAAGCTTCAAGTGGAAAGGCAAGAAACCCAAGGCGATGATTAGCACTTGGAGTGAGGAGGAAGAGAGCAGTGAAGAGGAAACAACTTCCGAGGAAGAAGAAGGAAAGCTCTGTCTGATGGCCAAGGGAGACAATAGTGATCTTGAGGTAAGTTCCCCATTTCAAGACTTCTCTAGTTCGGATTGGGAAGAAGTATATTCAGAATTGCTTGATACTTATGAAAGAATAAGAAAGGAAAATAAACATTTGAAGAAGAAGATCAGTCAACTGAATAAAGACAGCAATTCAATGGAAAACAAAACTGAACTAGAAATGGAAATCAAGTCTCTGAAAAACAAGCTGAATCAAATGGACTTAGATGAAGAAAACCACAAGAGAATGTCCGAAGAGAATGAAATGCTAAAAAACGACATTGATGAGCTAAAACTAAAAACTCAAGAATATGAACAGGAAACTAAGTTAAGTCAAGAAAGAAACAATTCACTCAAGGAAGAAAACAGTAAGCTTCTAAAAGAGATAGAAAGAATCCAAGGTGAATTGGAAGATAAACAGGAAGCCTTGAAAAAAATGACCAAGGGTCAAGAAAACTTAAATGCTGTCTTGGGAATAAAAGTAAACTTTAAAAAAGAAGGGTTAGGATACAATCCTACGGCTAAAAAGGAATTCCAAATAAAAACCGTAAATGGGATTGCTGACTCAAAAGGAAAAAGGCCCCTGATTAATCTATACCAAGATAAACAAGAGGATGTAGCTGAATGCTCCTCCAAAAGGAACAATGTCACCAAGGAAGAGAGAAACTTTAAAGAGAAAACAGTCAATCAATATAAGATTCAAAATAATAAACAAGAAACCCAAATTCACAGAAATCACCAAATAAACCAAGTTAAAGGACATAAATCTGGAAAACAAGATGTCTGGAGACAGGCTGGTCGACAACAGACCCTTCATCTGTCGACCAGAGGATCTGCCAGAACAGGCGCTGGTTACTGGAGAAGCAGTGGTCGACCACAGGTACACCAGATGTCGACCAGAGGTGGTGCCAGAACAGACGCTGAGTTCTGGGGACGCGATGGTCGACCGCAGACATACCAAAAGTCGACCATGGCCAGACAAGCAAACAGAAATCACAGGTTTTCTCGGGTAAAATAAAATGAAAACTTGAATACACAAAGGTGGACTCAGATTAAAGAAACTTTAGAACAAAAGCAACCCAATCTGAACAAGTTCAAAAATAAAAATGTACACTGCTCTAACAGAATCTGGGTTCCCAAAGGATTACTGCAGCAATTTCATAACTTTACAAGTCATCTTGGACCCGGGTACCATTGGGGTCCAAAAGTTTCTGTGTAACTTGTGATGCAGGTGTGTTTGGCAGCTATACACAACAAGTGGTACTTAGATAGTGGCTGCTCAAGACATATGACAGGGGACAAGGCAAAATTCTCCGAGCTAAACTCAAAAGATGGAGGACATGTGACATTTGGAGGAAATAACAAAGGCAAGATCATTGGGAAAGGTAAGGTAGGTAAGACATCTACAAATAACATTGAAGATGTACTGCTAGTGGATGGCCTTGAATATAATCTTCTTAGCATCAGTCAGCTATGCGACAAAGGCCATCAAGTAGTCTTTGATTCTAAAATCTGTAAAATTCTTGAACCAAATTCGGCTAAAGTTAAGTTTATGGGCAAGAGAGTAAATAATGTCTACATGATAGACTTGGATGATCCAGCCCACTCCAACTTGTGCCTCACCGCCAAGAAGGAGGACCTGACTTGGTTGTGGCACCGAAGGCTAGGGCATGTTAGCTACAGGGTGCTGCACAAATTGGTTAAGAATAAAATGGTATCTGGTTTACCTGAAATTTCGTTTGCTCAAAATGTCAAAGTATGTGAATCATGTACCCAAGGTAAGCAAACAAGAAAATCATTCAAAGGTAGAACTGAAAGTCAATCCTCTAGACCACTAGAACTTGTGCACATGGACCTTTTTGGCCCAACAAGAACTGCTAGCCTTAGTGGTAAGAGGTACGGTTATGTACTTGTTGATGATTTCTCTAGATTTACATGGGTCATGTTCTTATCTCATAAAAGTGATGCCTTTTCTGAGTTTCAGGAATTTTACAAAAGGATGAAGCAGGATGGAAAGTCCAAAGTGTGTTCAATAATATCTGATCATGGGGGAGAATTTGAAAATTCAGAGTTTGATGAATTCTGCAGGAACAAAGGAATAAATCACAGGTTCTCATCACCAAGGACGCCAGAGCAAAATGGAGTGGTAGAGAGAAGGAATCGCACACTTGTTGAAATGGCCAGAACCTTGTTGGTTGAAGCCAATCTTCCAAGAAGATTTTGGGCTGAGGCGGTCAATACAGCATGTTATATTGTAAACAGGGCAATGGTAAGACCATCTAGTACGAAAACTCCATATGAGGTGTTCAAAGGTAAGAAGCCATCTCTAGCTCATTTTAGGATCTTCGGTGTAAGGTGTTTTATTCATAACAATGACAAGAGATCATTGGACAAATTTGAACCAAAGAGTGACCCGGGAATCTTCTTGGGATACTCTGACCGATCAAGAGCCTATAGAGTCTACAACACCAAAGATCAGCTAGTTGAAGAATCCCCACATATCACATTTGATGAAAATAATGACTTTGACAAAACTGGACAGGTAGGCAAAGATGAAGATGGGGAATTTCTGGAAGGCAAAGAGGAACCAATGGAGACTGAAGCAGAACCAAAGCAAGGTGATTCCAATGATCAACCCGAAGGAGAGATCATCCCAGGTAACAATTCTGAAAATCTGAGATTTCTCAGAGATCATCCTCTAGATAACATCATTGGAGGAATTAATGAACCGAGGAAAACTAGATCTCAGCTTAAAACAGTTGATGAATTAGATCAGCTAGCCCTTGTATCTCAAGTTGAGCCTAAAAATGTAGAGGAAGCTTTAAGAGATGAATCTTGGATAAATGCCATGCATGAAGAATTAAATCAATTTGAAAGAAATCAGGTTTGGAAACTTGTTCCCAGACCCTCATCTCATCCTGTTATTGGAACCAAATGGGTTTATAAAAATAAGCTTAATGAAGAAGGAGTTGTTATGAGGAACAAGGCTCGGTTGGTAGCTAAGGGGTATAACCAAGAATTTGGAGTTGATTTTGAAGAATCATATGCTCCAGTTGCAAGGTTAGAAGCCATTAGAATACTGTTAGCATTTGCGGCGTCCCATGGAATTAAATTGCAGCAAATGGATGTAAAAAGTGCCTTTCTAAATGGCTTTGTAAAGGAAGAAGTCTTTGTGGAACAACCCCCTGGTTTTGAAAATGATGATTTTCCTAATCATGTCTTTAAACTGCATAAGGCTTTGTATGGTTTAAAGCAGGCTCCTAGGGCATGGTACGACAGACTGAGTTCATTCCTCACCAAAAAGGGCTACACAAGAGGTAAAATTGATCAAACATTATTCTCCAAGACCCAAGGTAAGAATATACTAATTGTGCAAATCTATGTGGATGATATTGTGTTTGGATCCACTGAAGCTTCATTATGTACTGAATTTGCAAATCTAATGACCAATGAGTTTGAAATGAGTTTAATGGGTGATTTACAGTTCTTTCTTGGATTGCAGATTCTACAATGTAGAGAAGGCTACTTCATAAATCAATCCAAGTACATAAAGGAGATGCTGAAAAAGTTTGGCATGAAGAGCTGCAAACCAATAGAGTCACCCATGGGGACAAATGCAACATTGGAGGCTGATGTAAAAGGTAACATGGTAGATGCCAAGAAATACAGAGGTATGATCGGATCCTTACTATATTTAACTGCCTCTAGGCCAGACATTCAGTTCAGTGTATGCATGTGTGCTAGATATCAATCTAGCCCTAGAGATTCACATTTAGGGGCTGTCAAGCGTATCTTTCGTTACCTTGCCGGTACCCAAGAATTGGGTTTATGGTATCCTACTTACTGCAAACTAGACTTGATTTCATATTCAGATGCTGATTATGCTGGTTGCAAAATTGATAGGAAGAGTACTAGTGGTTATTGTCAAATATTAGGTGGATGTTTAATATCATGGGCCTCTAAAAAACAGCATTCTGTGGCACTCTCCACTGCTGAGGCTGAGTATGTCGCAGTAGGGAGCTGTGGTACACAGGTTTTGTGGATAAAACATCAACTTCAAGACTACAATGTAGATCTTGGATGTGCACCTATTTTCTGTGACAACACTAGTGCTATTAATTTGTCTAAAAACCCCATTCAACACTCTAGGACAAAACACATTGAGATCCGTCATCACTTTCTAAGAGATGAGGTCTCCAAAGGAAATCTCATGCTTCATTTTGTAGAAACTGAAAAACAACTGGCAGACATTTTCACAAAACCCCTTAACAATGACAGATTTTCAACTCTAAGAAGGGAGTTAGGAATTTGTAGAATTTCTCCTGAAAATTCTTGAAATAATCATATTCATGTGTACTCTACATAGATTCTGTCATTTCTGTCTAAGTTATAGGTCTCTAGTACTGGTCAAGTTTTTGAGTTTGGAAAGTCTTGTGTCGGGTGCAACTTCAGCAAGTTCTACAGAATACTGATTCTCTTCGGCTCATCTCTTGTGGTCGACCACAGACAAGGCGCTGGTCGACCAAGGCATCAGGACAGGAAATAGTTAGCTCTGGGAATTCGCAGCTGTCGACCACAGGCGATCCAATGGTCGACAACAGGTTTGTGAGAACGCAGTCTTCTCAACAGGCAGGTTCTGTGTCAGCACAAAGGTCGACCACAGGCCACTCCATGGTCGACAAAGGACCTGAAAAAGGGAAATTGGATCTAATCAAGCTGCTGGCTTTGGTGGGAAATCTTCTGAACTTTTTGGACTCTGAGCTCAGTTTTGGCTTCACTCACTCATCCTCATTCACTTCCCATTCCTTGTGTCTCAATATCTCTTTGTGGTCAGCTTATTGTTCTCTATCTTCAGCAAGGACTCACAAATTGAGGGGGAGTAAAAAGTGTAAACTCATTCCTTAATAAACCATTGAACAACCTAACCACCTCTTACAAGAAAATCACCAAAGTCATCAATGAAAGTAAATGTTAAGTGTAGTAATGAGAATTTGACCTGTACTACTGCAATAAATTCAAACCATAACTATGACTCTGACTCAAGACTATTGAGAACTTATGTTTTTAGCACTGAGACTGTTTCTCTACCTGTGTCTGTGTTGGACAGTGAAAATAAACGCTGCTATAGCTTGAGTGTATATGGAATACGCCATAATTCTGCCTACTTGGTAGAGCAATGGACTGAGTTCTGAGAAACTACTGTTCTCCATCACAAAGCAACATTGGCTGAAAAATTAAGTGGGAGACATGTATGTCATGAAGACTCAATCTACCTCTGCCACTCTCAAAATTATTAATTGGGTATCCTGAGTAACTGGGGATATTGGCGTCTGATAAACGTATATCCTCACGGATAAAAAGTGTGTCCCAGTTAAAAGTGGAATGGTTAGGCATGCTAAGTAGTCGGGGTTTCTGGCGTGTAAAAAGCGTGTCTCTTCGTGTGGAAAAGCATGTGATAAACCTGACCACAACTTTTAAATATTCCAAAACGAAAAGGCAACAAAAATGGTTGACCTAATGCACTATATGCAAATAGAGGCATAAAACACTGTTCAGCTTGTTCAGCTAGTAAAATTATCTCATGAATCATATTATAAGTTTAAGGAGCCGTGAGTAAGACAGTGGATATGGGGAGTCAATTTATTGGGGCAATACTTTCAAATTCTTTGAACCACAAGACCCACTCGATTTGGTCACAAGGTGGTCTTTAAGAAAGGGGGGAACGGTTACTTAAATGTCTTATTAAAGAAAGGGGGTACACTTCAACAATTTCCTAAAATATGAGTTATGCTGATTAAATCCTGACCGCTCGTTCTTTGCATCGCGATGGTTCACTGCCCTAAAAATTAAGAGCCAGCCCTAATGCCCTACCCTATAAATTGTCTCGGCTGGGTCCCTGAAATTCTCCCATCCGCAGCTCTAGCCCTCTCTCAACTTCATCTTCTCCAGATTTCTTTTCTCGCCTCTCTCTCGCCTCTATCTCGCTTCCCTTCACAATGTCTCCCAAGCGCGCTCTACTTTCCTCTAAGCGTAGAAGAGATCAGGCCCCTGCCGCAGCTTCGATGTCGTCCAAGCGATCCAAGTCGCGGGCCGCGCAGGGTTCGCCATCGGCCCCTCACCGGTCGACCACGGCTGATGCACCTGGTCCAGGCAGACAATCAGCAGATTCAGAGGAACCCGCAGTGCATCCCGTTTCTGGAGCTCTCAAGCCACGGACAGTTTTGCAACCCAGGATCGTCGATTTCTCCGATGACAAGCTGATGGAGATGTTCCCAGATCTACTGCCAATTTTTGAAGCTCAAGAGTGGACTACGTTCGTTTCAGTGCACAATTCGTACTCGCCCCAGCTTGTGCAAGAATTCTATCACAACCTGCAAGTCGTGGACAGTCAGCTATACACCGTAGTTCAAGGGAAAGTCATCAGACTCGACGTCAAGCTTCTCCACATGACGCTGAAGACTCCCAGAATTGGAGCTGTTTTCAATCATGAGGACTTCGACCTCCGAGAAGCACATGCAGTGGTCACTGGCAAGCCAGCCCCTGAGGTCCTTCCCAAGTACCTCAATGCTAATACCTTCCCTCCTCTTCATCGTTTGCTTCACCACATCATCACCACCATCATACAACCTCGAGGAGGCGCCAGAGATCAAGTAAGTCGCCTCCATCTATTTATACTCCATGGCCTCATCACTCGCCAGCCTATTCGCCTAACCACACTCCTTTTGAATTCCCTCCGAAGCATCCTACATTATCCCCTGAATTCTCTTCCTTTTGCTGCCCATATCACTTCCATTCTGAAAGCAGCCAACATACCTTCTCCTCACAGCCCAAACATTGTCATTCCCAAATGGCACGTCTACAATTTTCACTTCGTGACCACATTCTTGGGATTTAAGAAGGTCGGAGACCATGTTCAGCGCACTCTCCCTTCCAAGGGCAAAGCAAAGGATCCAGTGCCACCCTCTTCTCCACCTCATTCACCTATACAGGTTAGCCCTGCTGTCACACCGTCACCAGTGGTGCCTCAAGCTACACCTACTACCCCCACTGCTGCCCATTCACCATCGTCCCTTTCAATAGTGCTCTGGCAGCCAGGCACTGCTGCCCCTCCAGCTCAATCCCCATCTGCTCCGCCTACCCAAGCTCCAACTTCCCAAGCTCCATCACATTCTGCTCAACCCACACAAGTACCACCTACCTCCATTCCCTCTACTTCTGCTCCACCACCAGCATTTACCTCCCACCCTGAATCTCATGGAGTGCTCCTCCAGATGGCATCTCAGTTATCTTCTCTCACCACCCAACTCCAATCATTTCAAGAGAATGTCAATGCTGCCACTGGACGCTTGGAGCAGAAAGTCCAACGGCTGGAACAACAGATGGAGGCCAGGTTCATCAAGCAGAAGGAACACTCTGACCAGGCTAGTTCTCGGTTCAACAGACTTGTAAGGACCCTCGGTGAAGTGTCCGATCAGATGGGAATCCGTATCGAGATCACAACCCAACAGAATGAGAAGTATCACAAGGATACTATCTCAGAGATCCAGAAACTCAGGCTCTCCTATGCCCACATTGTTGACAAGCTGGATCGCATGGAAGAGAACGTGAAGCCAGAGACTTCCTCATCCTCCTCGGAAGGACTGTTTAAATGATTCACTTTTTGCTGTTGACAAAGGGGGAGAGAGAAGCTTATGTGTCATTGTGTGTCTAGATGTGTCCAACTAGTCCTTAGTGTCTTTAGTTTTGTCTTTAGTTTTGTCACTCATGTAAGTAGTGCTATACTGCTTTTTGAAAGCTTTTTGAAAGGCACATCAAATACTTTGTTGAATGAAATTTGTGCTATGAAAGCCTTGAATGCTATATCAAATGGTTTTGTTTGACACAATGACTCATGGTTGTCATCATCAAAAAGGGGGAGAATGTTGTGCATCCCTTGGTTTTGATGATGACAATAGGATATGTTTGACTAATCTAAGTTCTATCTTGTCTCTTAAAGCAAATGGTTTAGTTATGTGTGTAAAGATAGTGCATTGAATTAATGCCCATTTGATGATGACAAACAATGTTTCTGATCAACTCAATATAAATCTGATAGTTCAATTTACTTCTGATAAGTTAAGTAATTTCAGGTCTACTGAAATCCAAGTGGAATCAACAAATCAGAAGAAGTGTCAAAGGCCGCTTGTCGACCAGGGAAGTGGTTATGGTCGACCAACGAACTCAACCAGAAAAGCATCAGATCATCTGTCTTCTGGAAGCACCTTGGCTGTCGACCAAAGCCCCACCTCTGGTCGACCACAGAACAGCCAGAACATCAGACAGAACTGACGGCCATCTGTAATTCGTCCCTTGTCGACCAGCGACCAGGCTGTGGTCGACCAACGGGCGAAGTGAGTTTCAGCCAGAAGAACCGGCCGTCTGGGGAATGCCCATTGTCGACCAGCGACAGGGTCATGGTCGACCACGGGCTTTATAGCGTCCAGAACCGAACTCTAACCGAATTCTGTTGAGGTTCCTTAAAACCTGCAGATGGTTGTTGCAGGTTGTTGGGCTGCTCAGGAGATAAGATTCCGCACGGGAATCAAGGAAACAATCTTGCTTAGAAGTGGTCAAACTCGTTCTAACGATTGGATTTAAACCGATCCTTGTTTTCTAGCGGATTGGCGCTCGATCTGAAAATTGCGCGGGAAGAACTTCAAAGGCGGTATGAAGAATATAATGCAACTAATCACGAACAAAGAAGCAGTGAGACAGCACGAAATAGAAGCCAAGGAAGATATACACAGAAGAGGAAGAAGGAGCTCTCCACCAATCAAAGATCTGCAGAAAGGTTAAAGGCAATCTCGTTGCTGCAGAAGGAAGACTTAGCTCAAGACTGTGCGATCTCCAGCAGCAGAACAATCGAAGGCAACTGACTGGAAGATCAACAGGGAGTCTAGGCTTCTTCATAAGAGTGATCAAGTCCCAGGCTGAACATCTATTCTTCTACACACGCCAATATTCAGTCCTGTCTTTCATCACCTGTTCTTATCATCTTTCCATTTGTGATTACAATTATTGTCAAGCTGTGAGGCAGCAGAGTCAAGCTGTGTGTCAGCAGGTACAAGCTGTGTGTCAGCTGTGTTTTGATTGAGATCAGAGATTCTCATAGTGAAGCCTTGCTTGAGTTAAGCAAGGGGTGGATGTAAGTCTCAGGAAGAGACTGAACCACCTTAAAAATCCTCTCTTGTGGTGTGCTTGTGTGTGTTTGATTTTCTATACGTATGCTTGCATCTTTACTATCCGCATTAGTTCTATAATTCATTAATTACCAGTAGCTCATTTGGTCGATAGTTAGTAAATCAAAGAAAAGGGGGAAAGATCTATTCACCCCCCCTCTAGATCTATTCAGTCCGTATCCAACAACCTCCACGCTCCGGGCGTGGGGAAGACGACCCCGGCCAAGTACGGTAACTCCCGGTAAAAATATTACAATAATTATAGAAATGAATTTACTGCCCACTCCATGCAGGGAGGTAAAGGGCTACAAAGGGGCCCGGGAGGACCGATCTTGGGTTGACGGGCTGCTGGTCTGACTCAGTGCCGACTCGGTACTGTTCCAACTCGGTACAGCACGGGAACTCAGCAACTGGGATGGCAGCTTCCGGTTGACTCCTTGCTGCGACTGCTTGCTGGGACGCTTCTGATAGGTTGCCAATCGACCTCCGGGAGCGGCGGTCGCCGAAGGTGAGCCGGCGTATTTTCCAAGGAATTAAATCTCGTACTGAGTTGTGTTGGCTGGACGAGGATCTACTCTGCGCGCCTCCACGAGACAAATTTCTGCGGTTAGATCCAATGTCGGATCGATGCAAAAGAGGTACCGATGGATAGAAGACTCAGAGGGATACAAAATATAATTTTTACCGATCTATCAAGTGAATGAATTAAAAATTAATACGACTCTGCCACATATGTTTTTTTTGGCTCGGACTGACAGACATATAGGATAGATTGAGTTGACCCTAAAAATGAATTTTTACCGAAGGGAAAAATGAAATATCTAGACTCCATAAAAATTATGGTGGAAGGGGGGGGTACGTGAGGAACACTTGGGAATTTTCGGGGATTTTCTGGAGAAGTATAAGGGGGTGGGAAAAATACCACAACAGGACACTGTCCCGCAGATCTGCAAACTGGCAGATTACTGGGGAGAAGAACAAAAATATGGGGAAAATACCAAATGGTGTCTGAATGACACAAAAATTAAACTGGAGATTAGGAGTGACAGTGGAAACAAACTCTCAAAGTTTGGACTCGATCAGACTATAGGAGAAAAATATAAAAATACGACTTTAAGGTTCTATCCTGATTTGGACAGAACTCCGTCAGGTGGCGATGGCGGCTTGATGGCGGCGGCGGTGCTGAGCGTCACACTCAGAGAGGTGGTGGTGGAGAGGCTTCACACCTCTGAAATGGGGAGCTCTCATAGCTCCAAGAGAGAGAGGGGGTGTGCCCTTAGGCTCCTTGAGCACAAATGAATTTTTCTTCTCATTAATGCTTCATTTTTCTACAAATGACACTATACACTCCCTTAAATAGAGAATGGCAAGGGGAGGGGATGGGAATCTCGTGGGAGAGAGGGGTGGACCAAAGGGGGGCCAAGGAAGCTTCCTTCCTTTAAAGAAGTCCAAGTTTGGTAGGTTGCCTACCTTGGACCAAGAAAGGGGATGGAATATAGACTTTTTCCTCTCTCTGTCCCCTTGAGTGGTCAAGCATTCTAGAAGCCGACCTTGGACATTTGACCATCCCCACATGGGCCCTAGAGCTTAGGTGGACCAATGGGAGAGGGGATGAGGGGCCCCTACTGGACCTACGGGACTTTTGCAAATAAACCCAAAGACTTCTAAGGACTAACAAATTGGCTTATAAAGCCTTACAATTACAAACCCGTTTTCCTAAGGATATAAATCCAAATAAAAAGGGCACAAATGCAAACTAAAATGTACATGCTCGGAGTTGATTCCCATCATACCTCTCCCGAGCATCCCCGCCTCGGGGGCCCCACAGGTTAGCTTGGGCAGAGCTGCCTCACCGCGTACCTCCCCGGCCTCGGTCGACTGTGACTAAGTCGCTTCATCCTGTGACCTTCCAACCTCTACCAGCTCGGATCGGACTCCTCCGTCTGGCGCCCCCTCTGTTCTGCTCGGCGCCCCGACATCAGCCATGGTCCCTCCGACATTTGCTCCCTCTTGCTCTAGAGACAAAGAAAGCAATAGGGGAACCTCATCGACCGGGCAGGCGACCTCCGCCTTTCTCGCCCTTTTCTTCTCAGCAGACAAAGCCTGCAAGGAAGACCTCAGCAACTTTGCCACGGGATCCTTGCGCTTGACACCCTGGCGTTCGGAAGCGTCATCCCGGACGACCCGTTTGCCCTTATCTCGGGCACTGGAGGAACCCTCCGAAGCTTAAAGATCACTCAGAGTCGACGTAACATCCACGTCGATGATCTCCAACTCGGCTGGCGGTGCCTCATCCTCAGCTGCTCGCCTCAGGTCTAAACGAAAGAGAGCAAATTATGAGAAGGAAGGCACTCATCTGATAAGAAGAGAACGTGCCCCTGAGACCCTTACCTGTCGGCAACAGTGCTCGAGAAAGGCACTCCTCGATGTTGGATGGGGTCAACAACTCAGTAGTCGGCCGGTGATTCTGCAGAAGGATAGCATCATCCCTCTCCATCTCCGGAGAGACCTTTGTTTGCTTCGAAGGAATGTTCGGGTGAAAATTGGGCACCGTCGGGAAATCCCAGACCACACTGAACGCGGATGCGTCCACCCAGAAATATATGGTCTTCCACCCCTTGTGAGAAGAGTCCTTCACGGAAAGGGACACACAACTCCTTTTTCACTTCGCTTGGATGAAAAAGAAGCCCTTTCCAACAAAAAGATTCTCCTTCAGCTCGAAAAACTAATGGAAGAGGTCCAGCGAGGTGCTCACCCCACTCTGGCCCTAGAGGAAAATGAAGGAGAAGATAAGGGTATAGGAGTTGGAGACCAGCTGGACAGGAGCCAACCGGTAGAACCGAAGCAAATCAGAGACAAAGGAATGGAGGGGTAGGCAAAAGCCACACTTCCAAGCCAAGAGGAAGGAACAGAAGAGGCCGGAACGAGTGGCCAGGCTAGACTCATGGGGTTTTGGCGCGAAGAATTGAAACCACCAAGGCAGCCCATACTAGTTCTCCAGTCGCTTCACATCAGCCTCGCCCAGCTCGCTGCGAAGAGGCTTCGACAGCACCAAAAAAGACCTTGGGGTCTGTCCTTCCCCTCGCCCCTCGGCCTCATGATTTTGGCCCGCCATGAAACAGACAGAAGAACTAGAAGAAGAAGGGAAAAGCTCTAGACTAGAGGACTCCGGAGGAGAAGGAAGTTGATGGATTGCCGCCGCGGTAATCTCTTCCAGTTCCACGAAAGCCGCTGAGATTCTCCACTCTTCCAAGCTGCCCTCACGGTGCATGAGCCCCCCTCAAATATAAATGCCATAGAAGACAAAACCCTACACCCCAGAGATAAAGGGATGCAAACAATGCGCAATGCTTATAACCCCTAGCTGGAAGCGGCGCGGTGTTCCAATCAGTTGGCCCAGTTAGGAGGCAATTGAGAGGGGGGTGAATTGATTGCCCACCCTTTACTACAAATTTTAACACAATCCAGACAAACCACAGATATAAATGATAAACCTAAGATAGAGACTTGATTGGAATGAATGAAAGTAAATCAAGCAAGCTCTCACAACTTCCCAGCGCAGAGATATACTTACTCGGACAACGAAATATGAACGGACAGTTGAGTAAACTCACGTCTCACCGTCTCACACTCGTATAGTGAACGGAATAATGAAAATCAACAACCACCAGATAAGCAAACCACGGCACAGTATTTTTAGGTGGTTCGGACACACCAAGTGCCATCCTACGTCCAACCCTCTCACCTCGAGAGGATTTCACTATAAACGTTGCTCGACGGCAGCAACCACACACACACGGGCTCGATGGCCCACACACGTGGGTTCTCGCATGACGACGAGACAACCCACACACACTCGGAGCAAGCTCCGAAAATGTCTAGATAAGAAAAATAGAGTGGAGAAATACAAGCCCAGTTATGAGATTATCAATCTAAGCACAAAATACCTAGGAGAATGATAAACAAGATGATCTATCCCTCAAATCCTTAAACAAGCTAGGAGAATAGAGAAGGTAGCACTTAGAACAAATGAACCGAAGGTTGGATGAAACTGGTGTAGAAGATATAGTCGCTCAAGGCTCCTGATGAAGAGGATGTAGACCGCGACCCCCAAATCTCGGCTCGGGCTCGATGGAAGACGATCCTGGCACAACTCTCCTTCACCTCCAGCAGATGGAGCACCTTCTTATCCTGCAAGGCAAAGAGTTCCACGTTAGAAGCTCAAAGGGGATATCCTATCAAATGAGGGGGGGCGGCGATATATACCAAAGGGCTTGAAGCCCCAAATGACTTAATAGCCCTTTTTGGACCCCCTTCATATTACATAATAGGTGTTAAGGATGCCCTAAGGCCATTAGGGTAAAAAGCCATGGTAAATGGATCCATGTAATGAGGGTTCGAAACAGATCTGGAAAATCACGTTCGAACATTCAAAAAAAGTGTCGACTCATGGGGTCGACTCTTTTTCATGGATGTTCTGCCAGAACATGTACAAACACAAAATTGAAACACGAGTGTCGACCCATGGGGTCGACACTTCTTACGAAGTGTTCTGGCCTGTGAAAGGAACATAACATTCATGATGAAAAGTGTCGACTTACGAGGTCGACACTTTTTCATGAACATTATATTTTCACAGAAATGAACATGCTTACCTGAAAGTGTCGACCTACAGGGTCGACACTTTTTCCCGTGAGTTCTGCCTTAGCAAAACAGCAGAACCCTGGTGAAATTGTCGACCCCGTGGGTTGATACTTTCTGCCAACGTCCTATCTTTCAACGCAAGGTAGAAACTCCACAAATAACTGTCGACCCCTGAGGTCGACACTTTTACTGACAACAGAAAAATATTAGTAAAGGCCAATGAAAACTCCACAAATCAGATACATATATCAATGTTGATCAATGGAGTTTATACCACTCAGATATACATGGATAAGCATGAATTTTACCCGAATCAGTCCATTCACACTAAGATCCGTTTGGACATCTATTCATACCTTGGCCTTGAGTGAATGAGTGAAAAACGTCAGACTCATCATCTCAATATATCAACTGAAGCTTTCTCAATCATCACATAGTAAATTCCACATTCAAAGCATCCATTCATTTTGCGACTCACCATATGACCTTTTCATTCACTACTTCATGCACCATATAAGTACAACTTCATTCATCTTAGTCATGATTGATTATTTCTCATGTTATGCCCAATCATACATTTAGAATATGAAATTCAACATGGTGTTTTAGATCAACTCCATATCCCATCATTCAGCAGACAATTTGATCAATCAAGCAAGTTTTCATTCAAGGCAATCATTCAACAAACCTGTATTCATGCAAATTCATTGAACCTGAAATCACAACATGTTTAATTAAGATCTTCGTCAAAACAGATCGAGGCACAACAATCTCTCCCTTTTTGACAAAGATAAAACCAATGAGAACTAACAGAGATTTGGATTCACAGTTCAGCACTTTTGATGTCACCATAAATGTTTGCATTAAAAATAGCATGTAAAATCAAAGTAAGCATTCAAACATTAAAGCATTCAAAGTCGCATGCATTCAAAGTAAGCATTCAAACATTAAAGCATTCAAAGTCGCATGCATTCAAAGTAAGCATTCAAACATTATTTCTTATTTCTCCCCCTTTTTGTCAGAGTCAAATAGGGAATTATTTTGAGTTGTAAAAGGATGAAGGTTAAGCCTCAATATGCACAGTTAACTCAATGAGATGCATATGAAACGCATAAAATGAGCAGTCAAGCACATATGCAATCATCATTGTATGACATAGCAAGCAAGTTCACTATGAACAGGATAGGAAAAATGCGATAGACCAAGAACATGAATTTAATCTACAATAGTAAAAGGGTAGTGCTTACAAGAAGTGGTACTGCAAAACTCATGAAATATGACTGATTCAAGGTGTACATCCATACAATCACGCCCTAGGTAAATATGTGAAGTATGAGCAATGAAGTCTAGATAGTATGGATTTTCAGATTTCCTAAAGAACACAGGTAGGAATTTTCCTCCCTACACTTTCATACAACGTGCTCGACTTTTGGTGGCTTCGCACAACCCCAAGTTTATTTTCATTTTTAAATGACAAGTTGACTAGCTTTTTGACATGAGTCATGCCCTTTGTTTCAGGGGCACTTCCCGGTTACTCGGCATCGTCACTTATGATTATGTGGATAGGACACTTTTCAATGCAAGTTTCCTCCTTTATCTTAGGGGGGGATTCCCGATTTACTAGATGTCAAATCACACTTATTGACTATTTTTGACAGGGCTAAAAGCTTTTTCCTCACAAGTCATGTGATTTCCATGTAGGGGTTGCAGAGTCATAAAATGTGTTGAATGGAATAAGTGAAATCCTTATTCGTTAGAATCATTAACTCACATGTGCAAATTGTGTGAGAGATTGCGTAAAATGTAAGAGATGAATTAGCCTCTTCATGGTGATGTCTCCCCCTAAGTGTATGCACCGTTATAACAGAAACCCCCCCCTTAATATGTGCCATGTTAAAACATGTCCTAGTCAAAATATTTTATTTAGCAAGGGCGTAAGGTCATAGAAGATATTAACTAAAAGGTGTGTAATTCAAGCAATTTGATTACCGGTACGTGGCGGAGTACATAGGTCCGAAGATCACACTCACACATAATGAAAGCTTCCAGGTGGACTTAATCCATCTTTCCATTGAAACTATTTTATATACCGGTTAATCATGGCATTCATGCACCCATAGATGAAGTGTATGCATTTATGTACATGCGGATGCAAAAGGAAAAAAGCATGTATGTGAACCAAATTGTTATTTCTTGAAATATGCACAAAAGGCAGAGTTTGAAAAGTAAAGGCAATGAAAACTTTTTATGTGCAAAGCATAAGACAATATGAACAGCTTCTTTATGAAAATGATGAAAATGGTGTATGTACAATTCAGCTCAAGAGATCTAAGTATCTAACCTGAACACTCCTAATTCTCTTCTTAGAAAATAGAATTGTTCAGAATTCAAAGGTTTTGTAAATATATCAGCAAGTTGGTATTTTATGTCAACAAAAATAAGTTCAAAATCACCTTTATTTATGTGATCTCGTATAAAGTGATGTCTAACTTCTATGTGCTTAGTGCGGGAATATTGGACAAGATTTTTTAACACGTTTATTACAGAAGTGTAGTCGCACATTATGGGAGTTTTCTTTAAACAAAAACCAAAATCTAGCAACTAATGTTGGATCCAAAGCACTTGAGCCGCACAACTACCGGCAGCCACATACTCGGCTTCGGCAGTTGATAGAGCCACACAATGCTGTTTCTTTGAGGCCCATGAAACCATGCAACCCCAAGAAACTGACAGTGACCGCTTGTGCTTTTTCGATCTATTTTGCAACCAGCATAATCAGAATCAGTGAAAGCATGTAAATCGAATGATATATTTCTAGGATACCACAAACCAGGGTCAAGAGTTCCATTCACATACCTGAAGATCCTTTTTACGGCCGCTAAATGGGAGTCCCTAGGACAAGATTGGTATCTTGCGCAGAGACAAACACTAAAGTGTATGTCAGGCCTACTAGCAGTCAGATAAAGCAAGGATACTATCATCCCCCTAAAGAGTTTTTGATCAACTTTGTTTCCTTTTTCTTCTTCCATTTTCTGTGAGGTGGACATTGGTGTTGTAAAGGGCTTGATAGTCTCAAGTTGAAATTTCTTCACAATTTCTTGTGTGTACTTCTTCTGGTTGATGAAGATTCCATCGTCCATTTGTTTTATTTGTAAACCCAAGAAGAAGTTGAGCTCTCCCATCAAGCTCATCTCGAACTCCCCCTGCATAAGTTGGGCAAATTCATCATTAATCTTGTAATTTGAGGCTCCAAAAATTATATCGTCTACATAAACTTGAACAATTAATGAATGATCATCACAAGTTTTTGTAAATAATGTTTGATCTGTGTTACCTCGTTTAAAGCCATTTTCAATAAGAAATGAACTTAATCTATCATACCATGCCCGGGGAGCCTGTTTCAAACCGTATAGTGCCTTGTCCAACTTGAATACGTGGTCCGAAAATCTTTCATCTTCAAAGCTCGGTGGTTGCTCCATGTACACTTCTTCCTTGATCACTCCGTTGAGGAAGGCACTCTTCACGTCCATTTGAAACAGTTTAATATTCCTGTGACAAGCATAAGCAAGTAAAATTCTAACTACTTCTAATCTAGCCACAGGTGCAAATGATTCATCAAAATCAATGTCAAATTTTTGAGAGAAACCCTTGGCTACTAATCTTGCCTTATTTCTCATAACCACCCCATCTTCACTAAGCTTGTTTCGAAAAACCAACTTAGTTCCAATGATAGGATGGTCATGAGGCCGGGGCATGAGGAACCACACCCGATTCCTTTGGAATTGGTGTACCTCTTCTTGCATGGCGAGAACCCAAGAATTATTATTCAAAGCATCATCTAATAATTTAGTCTCAATGCTAGAAAGTAAAGCTATATTATCGTGAATTTCTACTTCCCTCATTGAAGCCCGAGTTCGAATTCCTTCATCCACACCGTCGATCACGTTCTCCAATGAATGGTCACTATGCGTGGTCCATTGGTGTGGAAGGTTCGGATGTTGCTCTTGTTCCGCTTCATCTTCTTCTTGTTCTCTTTCTTCTTGTTGATTCGCTACCTCACCTTGTTTGCTCGACTCTCCCTTTTCAATTTCACCCTCACCTATAATAAGAAAATGATCATCATTTGATTTCCTCATTGTGAATTCATCAACAACTACATGTGGACTTTCCTCGATAACAAGTGTTCTAGTGTTATACACACGATAAGCTCTAGATGTTAGAGCATATCCGAAGAAGATCCCTTTATCACTTTTTGCTTCAAATTTTTCTAGATTATCTTTTCCATTGTTCAAAATATAACAAATTGAACCAAATGGCTTGAAATGAGATATGTTGGGTTTCTTACCTTTGTAAAGCTCGTATGGAGTTTTCTTAAGGATTGGTCTTACCATTGCTCTATTTGTGATGTAGCAAGCGGTGTTCGCCGCCTCTGCCTATAAGTACCGTGGAAGACTATTCTCGGCAAGTGTGGGACGTGCCATCTCCACGAGCGTCATATTTTTCCTTTCGACCACGCCATTTTGTTGAGGGATTCTTGGTGAAGAGAACTGATGCTCGTACCCCTGCTTCCTGCAAAAAGTATCAAACTCATGATTTTCAAATTCCTTTCCGTGGTCACTTTAAATTTTCTGAATTGTATATCCTTTTTCATTCTGAACTTTTGTGCAAAAATCAATAAACTCATTGCATGCATCACTTTTGTTAGCAAGATGTAAAACCAATGCATATCGCGAGAAATCATCGATAATCACAAAGCCATAAAGCTTCCCCCCAAGACTGCGAGTCATGGTGAGACCAAATAAGTCTAGATGCAATAATTGAAGGGGTTTTTCTGTTGAAACAATGTTTTTACATTTAAAGGATGTGGTGGTTTGTTTTCCTTTATTACATGCTTCACAAATCTTTGAAGTTTCAAAGTTTAATTTAGGAAGTCCTCTAACTAAATCATGACAGTTCAACTTCCTAATTACATTAAAGCTGGCATGCCCAAGACGACGATGCCACAACCAAACATCTTCACTTCTATTAGCAACTAAACACAGTTTCTTTGGTGCAAGCTCATCAAAATTGACTTGATAGGTGTTGTTACATCTTACACCTATGAACTTAATTTTCTCTGTGTTAGCATCAATGATTGTGCAGTGTGAGGATTCAAAAATCACTTTGTGACCCTTGTCACAAAGTTGACTTACACTAAGTAAATTATGACGAAGACCTCTAACTAGTGAAACATCTTCAATGCAATGGTTAGGGTCCTTACCAATTCTCCCAATTCCTATGATCTTACCCTTGTCCTATCCTCCGAAAATTACCGTTCTACCATTCTTCTCAGCAATGTCTGCAAAGAGGTGTTTATTTCCAGTCATGTGCCTGGAGCATTCGCTGTCCATGTACCATTTATTATCTCCAGCCATCATGCAGACCTGCACCAATTACCAACCATGCTCATTTTGATTTGGGTACCCAAACAAGCTTGGGTCCCTTCATGTTAGCGTTCCCAAGTGACTCATAGTATCTACTGAAAAACAATTCATCATCATATTGCATGAGTTGGCATATATACATATCATGCCCTATTTTTCCACAATAAAAACATGTGGGTCTTGTCCTACCAAAATTTCTTCTTTTATTTACATTTCTAAAAGTTGAGGGGAATTTGGAATTAACAGTTTGCTTTTCGAAGTGTGTGTGTTAACATTCTCTTTGATGAAATGATTTATTCACAGCATAATGGGCATGATTCTTATTACTATGCATTACACTTTGATTCTTTTCAACTTGTTTTCCTTTCTCTTTTTCACATTCACTCATTTGAACATGCAACTTTTCAAGTTCTTTGTTTAAGAGGTCATGCTTTTCTTGGATTTCATCTTTCAGCTTAAATGCATTTTTCTTTTCTATATCTAAGCATGGTATTTCCTCTTGAAACAAAGCTAGCTTGGTTTCCAAAGCATCATTACCATTTTTCAAACTTTTGATTTGTATTTCAAGTAAATTACATTTCCCCATGAATCAGATGAGTGTACAATTTCATGAATCTTTTTCTTTAGAGTCATGTTTTCATTTTTCATTCTTCTATACTTCTCATCTAATTCTTCATAAGCAAGTTCCGACTGTTCATTTGAAATGGCCTCAGTGTCAGAAATTACCTGTTCGTTGTCGCTGTTGGCCATCAAACACATCGTCTTCACGAGTTCTTCAATATCCTACTCCTCATCATCAGTTGTGGGATCATCCTCGTCGCTCCATGTCGCCTTCATGGCTTTCGGCTTCTTGCCCTTGCTGACCTTTCCTTTCTTCTTTTAGAGCTCGGGGCATTCTCCTTGCATGTGCCCCGCTTTCTTGCATTCATAACAAATGATTTCAGCGACCTTGGATGGTTCATTTCTTTGTCTTGGCTACCTCTTCCCTTTCCTGAACTTTCCGCCAAATCTTCTTCTTTGGCGCAAGAATTGTCTTACCTTTCTTGTTAGCATAGCAACCTCTTCATCGTCGGTGGTTCCCAACGATTCCTCTTGGGTCGAGACACTCTTCGGGAGTGCTTTCAAGGCGATTGGCCTTTTCTTCTTCGGATCCTCTTCCGTACTTTTGATCACATTGATCTCATAGGTCATTAATGACCCTATGAGTGCATCCACGGTGAGCATTGTCAAATCCTTGGAGTCTTCTATCACGGTCACCATGGTGTCCTAGCTTGGTGACAGTGACCTCAACACCTTCCGTACCAACTCCTTGTTGGTGAACTCTCTTCCGAGTGACTTTAGTCCGTTGGTGATCTCCATGAGTCGTGCGAACATCTGGGAGATATCTTCTTCATATTTCATTCTAAATAGCTCGTAGTCATGGGTCAACATATTCGCCTTTGTCTCCTTGACTTCTGTGGTACCTTCATAGATGAGCTTAAGCTTGTCCCACATTTCCTTGGCGCTACTGCACATGGAGACACGAGCATACTCGTTAGGGTGAATAGCACACTGAATTTTATTCAAAGCATTAAAATTCACAGTGGATTTCTTGATTACATCATCATCCCACATATCCTCACTAGGGTGTACAGCATACGGACCATTCCTAATAACAATCCATATTTCATGACTTTGTGCTATAAGGAATACAGTCATTATATTCTTCCAGTATGGGTAATTACTCCCATCGAAGAAGGGTGGCCGTTGAATAGAATGCCCTTCGGGCATCATCCCCTTGTTGAGGTTGTTGGCCATACCTAACAGATCACTCTAAAATAGCTAGGTTTTCTAAAAAGCAGAGCCGAGGCTTTGATACCAATTGTTGGCCCGGTTAGTAGACAATTGAGAGGGGGTGAATTGATTTCCCACCCTTTACTACAAATTTTAACACAATCCAGACAAACCACAGATATAAATGAAAAACCTAAGACAGAGATTTGATTAGAATGAATGAAAGTAAATCAAGCAAGCTCTCACAACTTCCCAGCGCAGAGATATACTCACTCGGACAACGAAATATGAACGGACAGTTGAGTAAACTCACGTCTCACCATCTCACACTCGTATAGTGAACGGAATAATGAAAATCAACAACCACCAGATAAGCAAACCACAACACATTATTTTTAGGTGGTTCAGATGCACCAAGTGCCGTCCTACGTCCACCCCTCTCACCTCGAGAGAATTTCACTAGAAACGTTGCTCGATAGCAGCAACCACACACGTGGGTTCTCGCACGACGATGAGACAGCCCACACACACTCGGAGCAAGCTCTGAAAATGTCTAGATAAGAAAAATAGAGTGGAGAAATACAAGCCCAGTTATGAGATTATCAATCTAAGCACAAAATACCTAGGAGAATGATAAACAAGATGATCTATCCCTCAAATCCTTAAACAAGCTAAGAGAATAGAGAAGATAGCACTTAGAACAAATGAACCGAAGGTTGGATGAAGCCGATGTAGAAGATATAGTCACCCGAGACTCCGGATGAACAGGATGCAGACCGCGACCCCCAAATCTCGGCTCGGGCTCGATAGAAGATGATGTTGGCACAACTCTCCTTCACCTCCAGTAGATGGGGCACCTTCTTCTCCTGCAAGGAAAAGAGTTCCACGTTAGAAGCTCAAAGGGAATATCCGATCGAATGAGGTGGGGGGTGATATATACCAAAGGGCTTGAAGCCCCAAATGACTTAATAGCCCTTTTTGGACCCCCTTCATATCACATACTAGGTGTTAAGGATGCCCTAAGGCCATTAGGGACAAAAGCCATGGTAAATGGATCAATGTAATGAGGGTTCGAAACAGATCCGGAAAACCGCGTTCGAACATTCAGAAAAAGTGTCGACTCATGGAGTCGACTCTTTTTCCTAGATGTTCTGCCAGAACATGTATAAACACAAAACCAAAACATGAGTGTCGACCCATGGGGTCGACACTTCTTATGAAGTGCTCTGGCCTGTGAAAGGAACATAACATTCGTGATGAAAAGTGTCGACTTACGAGGTTGACACTTTTTCACGAACATTCTATTTTCACAGAAATGAACATGCTTACCTGAAAGTGTCGACCTACAGGGCCGACACTTTTTAACGTGAGTTCTGCCTTAGCAAAATAGCAGAACCCTGGTGAAAGTGTTGACCTCGTAGGTCGACACTTTCTACTAGCATCCTATCTTTCAACGCAAGGCAGAAACTCCACAAATAAGTGTTGACCCCTGAGGTCGACACTTTTACTGACAGTAGAAAAACATTAGTAAAGGCCAATGAAAACTCCACAAATCAGATACATATATCAATGTTGATCAATGGAGTTTATACCACTCAGATATACTTGGATAAGCATGAATTTTTCCCAGATCAGTCTATTCACACTAAGATCCATTTGGACATCTATTCATACCTTGGCCTTGAGTGAATGAGTGAAAAACTTCAGAATTAACCTACATTCAATTTTCCAGTCAACTCATCATCTCAATATATCAACTGAAACATTCTCAATCATCACATAGTAAATTCCACATTCAAAGCATCCATTCATTTTGCGACTCACCAAATGACCTTTTCATTCACCACTTCTTTCAACATATAAGTACAACTTCATTCATCTTAGTCATGATTGAATATTTCTCATGTTATGCCCAATCATACATTTAGAATATGAAATTCAACATGGTGTTTTAGATCAACTCCATATCCCATCATTCAGCCGACAATTTGATCAATCATGCAAGTTTTCATTCAAGGCAATCATTCATCAAACCTGTATTCATGCAAATTCATTGAACCTGAAATCACAACATGTTTAATTAAGATCTTCATCAAAACAGATCGGGGCACAACACGATCATCCGTAGAGGGGCCTTCTTGCAAAAATTCTCAGAATTATCATCATGACGGGCGTATTTTCAAGACAAGCCGCATCACGTGACTCCTTTAGAGAGAGATCTCCACCCAACTAGAGCCACGAAAAGTCCAGCCCAGATGCTACTCATCCGGGCCTAATTTTGGCTCCGGAGTAGGAGGGGGACAAGTGAAGAGGGGAAATCTAACTGCTCGAACGGAGAGGCCAAACGAGGTCTAATCTGACCCAAAGAGGCCCAGCTCCTTGAAGTGGTAGTTACTCGGATCAAGCACTTCCTAGGCGGCCTTCTCGTTGGGAAGTCCGAGCATCAGTTCGATCGGGAAAGCTCCTTCGGAGCCCAGTATTCCCTACCCAATCTATGCACTCATCACTCGGGAAGCATATCCTGGGGCAGTGCCTCATGCTCGGGCCGACTGATAGAAGCTTATCTGTACTGCCGTTACGCGTCCCTTAAAAGCTGGAAGCTCAAGGGGATATAGGAGATCAAGAGTCCGCATACTATAAATATCCCACAAGGAGGACGTAACCTCCCCCCGAAACTCCTCAACTTACAGGGATCATTCATTCAACGAGCCACTATTTAAATTGGAAGATCCCTCATGTGAGAAGGTAAGCCAAAAACCCTGAGCAGGAACCACTTCACCTTTCGGTGGAGAGGGATCTCGCACCCCATCTTCCTCCTAATTTCTTCCTTCGCACCAGTGCTCTACTGCTCTTGTTGACTTAAGCATCGGAGGGTCTTTCCCGGGGATCCATCCCTGGGCACCTCTGACGTGTTTCCCCCCTTACAGTTCATACTCCAAGTGTACGTGGTCATCCTCTTCCCCGCTCAGGAGTAGCGCGAGGTCACCCCTCTTCAATCTTCATTTATTGAATTCTGCTATCAAGAAGGTCTGATTCAAAGATTCTCCTGCCCTAGGACCCCAGAACAAAATGACATTGTAGAAAGGGGGAACCTGATAATTGTGGAGATTGCCAGAACAAAGCTGGTTAAAAGTCAACTTCCAAGGAAGTTCTAGGCAGAGGTAGCAAACACTGTATGTTATATCATAAATAGGGCCATGGTAAGGTCAAAGAGTAAGAAAATCCCTTATGAGATGCTAAAAGGTAAGAAACCCAACTTAGCCTATTTCAAAGCATTTGGGTCAAAATGTTATATTCATAACAATGATAAATCTGACCTTGACAAATTTGAGGCCAAGAGTGATATTGGAATATTTTTAGGGTATTCTGAAATATCTTGAGCATATAGGGTTTTTAATGTAAAAAATCAAACTGTGGAAGAAACTCCACATGTAGTGTTTGCTGAAATACTAGATAAATCTGACAACAATGCTGATGACCGAGAAAGAAAAGATGATGATGAAGAATTCCTGAAGTCCAAGGAGGAGCCTGGGTAAAACTACCAACCGCAAGTTGAAGAACAGGAAATAGGTCAATTGACAAGAAATGAAAATCAGTCGACCTTGCCCGGTGAGTCATCTGTCAACTTTAGAACATTAAAGGACCATCCTATTCAGAATATAATTGGAAATCTCCATGACCCACCTAGAACCAGATCCTATCATAGAGATGTAAATAATGAGGACCTCATTGCATTGGTATCTCAAATTGAACCCAAAAACATTGAAGAAGCCGTAATGGATTAACGCTGGATTCATACCATGCATGAGGAACTTAATCAGTTTGAGAGAAATAAGGTGTGGACTTGGGTTCCCAGACCAACAAATCAGTCTATAATTGGGACTAGATGGGGCTTTAGGAATAAATTAAATGAAGATGGGGTCATAACCAGAAATAAAGCTAGATTAGTAGCTAAAGGGTACAATAAAAAAATAGGGATTGACTTCGAAGAATCTTATGCTCCTGTAGCTAGATTAGAAGCCATCATAATTTCATTAGCCTTTGCAAGCTCGGTAGGGATAAAACTTCAACAGATAGAGGTTAAAAAGTGCATTTCTGAATGGCTTAATAAAATAAGAAGTGTAGTAGAATAGCCCCCTAGTTTTGAGCATAGTGATTTACCTAACCATGTCTATATGTTGAATAAGGCACTGTGTGGATTGAAGTAGGCTCCCAGAGCCTGATATGACAGACTCAGTGCCCACCTGACAAGTAGGGGCTACAGCAGAGGTAAAGTCGACCAAACTCTCTTTACCAACGTTTTAAATGCTCATATCATTGTAGTATAGATATATGTAGATGACATAGTGTTTGGCTCGACTGATCTCATTCTGTGTAAGCAATTTGCTGAATTAATGACAAAGGAATTTGAAATGAGCCTCATGGGTAAACTCCAATTCTTTCTTGGACTGTAGGTCACACAGACTAAGAATGGATTCTTCATAAATCAGTCCAAGTACACATTGGAGATTCTGAAGAAGTTTGGGATGAAAGATGTCAAACAGATATCCACACCCATCGGAACAAGTGCATCCCTACATGCAGATGAGAAAGGTAAACCTGTAGATCCCAAAACATACTGAGGTATGATCAGATCTCTTTTATATCTCGCTACCTCTAGACTAGACATTCAATTCAGTGTGTGCTTGTGTGCAAGATTTCAAGCTAATCCTAAAGAATCTCATTTGATTAGTGTAAAAAGAATCTTCAGATATGTTGCTAGCGCACATGATTTAGGGCTGTGGTATCTAGCATCATGCTATTTTGATCTAATATCATATACTGGTGCTGATTATGCTGGCTGTAAGCTTGATAGAAAAAGCATTAGTAGCTACTGCTAATATTTGGGTCGGTGTCTAGTTTCTTGGGCTTCCAAGAAATAGCACTCGTTGACCCTATCCACTACAGAGGTAGAATATGTTACTGCAGGGAGCTGTGGGACACAAGTGTTGTGGATAAAGCACCAACTCCAAGACTACGGTGTAGATCTTGGATGTACACCCATATTCAATGATAACACAAGTGCCATCAATTTAACAAAGAACCCCATCCAACATTCAAGAATAAATCACATAAAAATAAGACACCACTTCCTTAGAGATGAGGTTAGTAAGAAAAAATTTGAATTGCAATTCATTGAAACTGAAAAGCAAATTGCAGACATTTTTACAAAACCTGTGAATAATGAAAGATTTTATACTCTGAGGAGAGAATTAGGTCTGTGTAGACCTCCCACGTCTTGATCTTGTCATGTTCAGGTAAAGTAAGTCCTAGAAGTCACAAGTTGTTCTTGTCAGGGGGAGTTCATTGTGCATATCTATCTTTGTCTATTTTTCTTAGGTTGACTGTGTGTAATTGACCCACTAGTATAAAAATGATGATTTGTAGAAGGACATATCAAGTCTATCTGAAGACATTCTTCATGCGTGAGAACATACTCCGCTAGGTACCAAGGGTCCCTACACAAAGTGGTCAAGAGTTCATGAGTTGAGTAAATAAAGGGGAGTCAGTAGATCTTGCTTGTTGTAAGATAGGTTCGATGAAAAATATACCGAGTGTGTTATTCTGTTGATCAGTGCGTCGACACACCCCCTATGTGTGTCGACACACTTAGTAGATGGTGTAGTGGTAGCTAAGTCGGTATGCCTGCTCTCAAGTCGACTGACCTTACTTCAATTCCCTGTAGTATTCCAAATTTCAGTCGACCAGAAGAAGAATTGAGTCGACTTGAATTTTTTGGCTAAACATTCACTCTGAACTATTAGACCATCTGCTATTCTTTGGATTCCATTTCTCAACCCATCAAAAGTCTGCTCATTGGCTTGCTTCATTCCTTCAACTAATTCCTTATTTAATGAGCTTGAATTCTGGGGGGGATTCACATCTGATAACTGATCTCCATTGACAGCACTCCTGAAATAAAAAACTTCCTACATTTGGCATCATGGTTGATCAAATAAATTGAGGCTTTAAGGTTAATAACTCCATGAGGTCTGAAACTAGGAATTTAGTCTAATTATGAGAACTAAGTAACAGTTTTGGTTGATGAACTTCATTTTAAGTATTGTCTTCAAACAACCACACTATCTAAGCCTATCCAAAGCACTCAATGCTGAGCAATGGTAGAGACTTACTGAGTAACCGGGCACACTTCACCTGAGACATGAGGTGGTTCGTGTCAAAAGGTAATGTCTCAACTAACTCTGATATGTTTTCAATATATATATATATATATATATATATATATATATATATATATATATATATAGAGAGAGAGAGAGAGAGAGAGAGAGAGAGAGAGAGAGAGAGCAATGGCTTCAGTCTAATGAGAAACTATAAACCTTCACCAATGAAGTGATAAGGGTTCAGGCATGAGGTGGCAAGCTATCTCTTGTCTAAATGTGGCAGAATGGTTAACTGCACTAAGTAACTGAGGAATATTACATCTTACCAATGTGATTCCTCACCTAAAAAAGTGTCAATTGAACTTGACTGTCATCTGATAAAATGAAGTTGTTTTATGCTTTATTCTGAAAACCAGAGGTGCTTGAATGGATAAACTCCCACTACATCAAATTGTTTGGTTTCAAAACTAATGGCAGTTAATCCTAAAAGGTCACTGGATCTTAATAAGAAAGGATGAAAGATGGATATCAAGGACTGTGGTATGCAAATATGTTTTTGTTCTAGTAATCTTGTGTGTAGACGTTCTTGTTGCCTTCCTAACTTCTAAAACCTATGAAGTTATTTACTTTAAATCCTTCAATAAATAATGTGAAACCATGCAATGCTGTTTTGGAAGAAGGTGTCCAAATTTGGAGTTAGTTTGGAATAATAAGGAGATCAGTATTAGACTTGAATCCCTTCACTAAACTCCAATTTCTGTCTACTGAAACCCCCAGTGCAATCATTCCTCTTTGCTTCCCCACATCACACTGAAAATTCCTCCTAGTGTTTTGATGATGTCAAAGGGGGAGAAGTCTGATGAGTCATAATTTGTAGAAAAGTCATAGTGCGATGAGCTATATGTCTAAAGTCAGTTTGACCGTGAGTTATCTGTCTGAAATCAGGTTGTCTGTCCTTGATGCAAATCTTGATGATCTAATGAAAATCTTGATGATCCCTTCATAAGTTTAAATTTTGGTTCATCTGATAATGAATTGCTTCTTCAATTCAAGGTGTTTTTTGCTATTCATGTTAAAAGTTTGTTGTTTGCCAAAACCTTGTCTTGGACTTAAAATAACAAAAATGTGAGCACAATGACCTATAGTTGCCATCATCTAAAAGGGGGAGAATGTTGTGTGCATTCTGTTTTGATGATGTCTAACTATAAGTCATTAGCAAGTCAATTTGAGAAAACCTGAAACAACTTATTTTATGATTGGCTGAATGAGAACAAATTGACTAAGTGTTCAGCGTGTGTCTACCTACTTCTCAGGTGAGTCGACCTACTTGCTTACAAGCAGCAGAACAGCTAGAGCGAACAACTAGCTGCGTCAACACAAGTGCTTCAGTGCGTCGACGCACCTTCAATTCTAGTACAAGTCATACTGGGAATTCTTTTCAAGCTGCGTCGATTGCATCCTCTCATTCCTCTTAAGTGCGTCGACCTACACGCCTACAAGAAGCAGAATAGCCAGAGCGGACTTCAACACTGCATCGACACAAGTCTGTCATCGCGTCGACATATTTTAAAATCCAGTAGCCATTATACGAGCAACTCTCTTCAGTCGTGTCAACACAATTTTGTCAGAGCGTCTACACAGGACTGAATCTAGAAGCTATTTCGAGAGCATCTTACAAGAGTGCATCGACACACCCTTCTAGCTGCGTCGACACATTTTGGTTCGGCTTGCATTCCAGATCGCAGTAGCCAGCGTAGGTTGCGAGGTGCATCGACACACCCTTCCAGTTGCATCGACGCATAGTGGTTTGGCTTGTTGTTCAGCTCGCAACAGCCCCCGTAGGCGGTGTGGTGCGTCGACACACCCCACTGGGTAGGTCGACACACATGAAGATCTTTCGACTAGATCTACTTACTTGAGCCCATCCGTACATTCACGAGAGCCTTTAAACAGTCAAATGTTTACTCACTCGAATGTCAATGGCACACGCCTCCAGGACTCACGCCTGAAGGTCTGACAAAGGCCCTAGGACAAAGATCCTTCCTTTTCATCATGGGACAGTCTATACACTTTTTTGTGAAAAGGACCTGCCAGAAAATAGATCTGGAAAAAGGGACTTTCATGTTGTCTTCTCGATAATCATGGACCAATCAAAAATAGCCATGGAAAAGGACCAGTCAGAGAACAGATCTAGAAAAAGATACTTTCAAAGCTTCTATTCTATAAACACGGACCAATCAGGTGGTTGCTTCTAAACGAACCAATCACAAGACAGATCTAGGAGAAAGGGACTCTCCATGTCCTTCTTCTATATATTCGAATCTATTGCCGTGAAGGAGGAGAGCGTGGGAGAAGCAGAGACGCCCTGAGCCTGTTTAAAGAATACCTAAAGAAAGTTGGCCTCTGTGATTCAAAATCCAAGAGGGAATTCCTGAGGTCACCATGAGAGAATCTTCCTTCCCAATACTGCCTGGCCTCTAAAGAAGAAAGATTGAGTAGCTACAGACCTGAGCTCGGACCTTCATTTTCCAACTTCTTGAATTCTGTCAAAAGCTACATTTTGATTTCATTGTTTTGAGTTTTGTTTTCGAGATTTCTCTTCTATTTTTTCATGTGTTGTCACGCCCCGAGCGCGGAAGATACCCGGAGATGCGCGACAAGTTTATATCAATCATGTCAATCAGAGTGGTCGTGTATTCGACACAAAGACAGAGATGCGCAAAATAGCAAGATAACCCAATCCTTTATTTCATAATGGATAGACTATTACAAATCCAATACTCTGTTTAATAAAAAGGAAAAGAATACATATTTGACTCAAGAAACTAAAGAAAAGACTAGATGACACTTGAGCAGCTCTATCACTTTAACTCTTGACCATTCCCATCCGATTGACTTCCATCGTCGTCAGACTTACCTGAAAAGTAAAAAGGGACAAACGGAATGAGCGAACGCTCAGTAGGAAATTATATCTCAAGTACTAGCAAGGGGTTTAAGTAATTACATCTTTCATGAATGCAATAAAGCTATGCATGCTCGCATAAAACGACAAGATAGACAGAATGTAATATCAAGAATAAGATGGATAAATCATGAACTTTCAATAAGATAACAAGACATTTGAGATATTCAAGCAAGTACATTTAACAAGTCATGTCAAGAACTTTGGCTATCATGTATCAAGCAAGTAAATTACCCTTTTTCGGGCCACGCATTTCATGTCAAGTCAAGTACGATTCAAGTACAAGATATATGTGGAATGTCCAATCAAGCAAGTCAAGTACTCGGTATAATGCCAGATACCTTATCATTTTAACTCCCACAAGCACAAGTACTTTCGGGTGCTCCTCCCAGGACCAGATCGGGCCCTATATGCGCAGGCATTTATCATGTATTTTGACATCCACTCTTGTTTATATAGCCAATATAGAATTTCAATAATCAAGCTTGTAGACGTGTATGACAACTTTGACAGAATGGAGTCCAAAAATATGACAAAGGACATAGAATGGCGATAATAACGGTATAATCACGATCTCGATAAAACTAGGTAGAATATGGTTCCCTTGACTTGGGTACCATGACAAATCAATATGGACATTCTATATATAGAATTGAAGTCCACATGAACATTATATCAAGGTAAGATACCCTCATTCTTATCATAGAATTGAGGTTTACAAGAATGACATGATATGGCATGATATCATCATCCCATTAAGAATTTCTTATGATATACTCTTTGTATAATCATAAGGGCCGGTATACCATGTTTCTTTAGAGTGATATGGCATCAATGGTGTAATGGGTTTTTAGGGTACAACCAGCTCAGTCGGCCTTGAGGGAATCCAAGGCTACGAGGAGTCTTACGGAGGTCTCTATGACTAACTCGCTAGTCCAAAGGAACGGAATGTCCAATGGAGAGCTTGTATGTCAATGAGAATTGAGTGTGATCGATAAAACAATCGCGAAACGTGGGACTATACTCACGGAATGGAGAATAGTGCCGATATATATATTATATAACATATGAAACCATCGGTTAACAGAAACAGTGGAAAATCAGTTTTACAGTAAAGTAACGACTTAAGCAGAGTCGTTTATCAAGTAATTAACGCCTAACAGAAGGGCGTTTATCTATTTTCCATTTTTGCAAAATTTTAATATTTCAGTAATTTGTCAGAAACGCGCCCTGGTCAGGGGCGTTTCTTTACAATGAGACGACTACATTAGCAGGCGTCCTTTTATTTACAATATTTGACAGAATATAAAGAATTTCAGGAATTATCAAAAAAGCGCCTTGGGCAGGGGCGTTACTCTCAGATTCTTATTATTATTTTTTTTTACAGAATATGTTTTTCAGGAATTTAACAGAACGCGCCCTATTAAGGTGCGTTACTTTTCAAGTTACGCCTTAGTGTCAGGCGTTAGTCCAGTGAGAGACGACCTAGACAAGGCCGTTAATTCAACTTTCAGATATTAACAGTAATAATTTCAAGATAACAGAGAGGAACGAATATAAGATCATGACAATAAATTTAGCAGGTTTGAAGACATATGATCATGTATTATTATAGAATCTTGATTCCATATATAATCAGTTCTTAACATGGGTGATTAACGATTAAATGAAATTAACGCCTGCGTACAGGGTGTCAAATATGAAATTGACGACCTTGTAAGGGTCGTGTCTTGTAAAATAGTGCCCTAGTCTGGGGCGTGTATTTTATAATCACGCCCTAGCTAAGGACGTTTCTTTAAAGAAATTAACAGAAACTCATCCAGAAACTATAGTAAACCAAACCATGTATATGCATGATAATTATTGTACTGTATCAATTTAGTTTTGGGCTACAGTGACTTGAGAAAACCTACCTTAAAGTTTGATTTGAAGACAACCGTGAGGGGTTTTGACTAGAAGAAGATGATGCTCTGTTATGCTCCTGAAGACAACAACGGCTACTGGATGATGGCCTGTTTGGCTTGGATGAAAAATTGTAGAAGAAGAACTGCAGTTTCCCTATAAGAAAATAAAGAAACTGTATCAGTTTCTTTGCGATCTGAACATCATACAAAGGTAAATAACTTTTACCCGGATGAAAGAACTCTATTTTTCTTCAGAGCGTAGGAGCTTCTTAACCTGTAAGAATAGAGATAGATGAAGAACATTAGTTCTTCACATACTACGTTCATAATGAAAGGAATCAGAAGAAGAAGAAGAACATATGTTCTTCACGCACCTGCAGTTCGAACGTCCAAATAGCGTTTTAGGGTTCGATAGTAGATTATTTATAGGGTTATGAAAATCCTATTAGAGTTAGTGTTCGTGTGAGGGTAATATATCCCTAATAGAGTCCTCACCCTAGTAGACACTTACTGGATTAGGTTAATCTTTCCCTGGATAAGCTCTGGGTTCGAACGGTTCACAAATGGAATTAACGACTTCGGTCAGGGCGTCGATTCTTGAATTGACGACCTGGTGTAGGTCGTTTCTTAAGACGCGCCTTGTGTAAGGGCATTCCTGGTTTTAAAACACGCCCAAGATAGGGGCGTTACTTTGCCTTACCTTTTTTTGGCGTTCAGAATTTTGACGCCGTGTGGTCAGGGCGTCACTTATTGAATAACGCCTTATCCAGAGGCGTTTCTAATTTGAATTGCGCCTTTATCTGAGGCGTTATTTTATTTTGTTTTATTTATCTATTTATTTGATTTATTTTAAAATCTTTATTATTATTAATATTTTATCAGGGTTGCTACACCCTCCCCCACTTAAAAAAGAATTTGGTCCCCAAATTCAATTGCATATTATGTATACGCGCGGAGAGTGTAGAGTATATACCTCTTAGAATAACTCAGGAAATCGTTTCTTCATAGATTCCTCGGTCTCCCATGTTGCTTCGTGTTCAGAATTCTTATTCCATTGCACCTTAAGCATGGGAATAACCTTATTCCTTAGAGCTCGTATTTCACGATCTAAGATCTTCATAGGCTTCTGCTCATATGTGAGATCTTTCTGGATCACCAGATCTCCATGTTCAATAATATGAGATGGATCGTGTAAATACTTCTTCAACATAGATATGTGAAATACATTATGTACTTCGGACAATTGAGGAGGCAATGCGATGCGATAAGCAACCTCGCCAACTCTTTCGAGTATCTCAAAAGGTCCAATGAATCTTGGCGTAAGCTTACCCTTAACACCAAATCTTCGTATGCCACGTCCAGGTGATATTTTAAGAAATACATGATCTCCAACCTGGAATTCAAGATCTCTCCTTCTTGTGTCAGCATAAGCCTTTTGCCTTGTCTGAGCAACTTGTAATCTTTCCCTGATTACTTGTATCTTCTCAGTTGTATCCCTTACCATGTCTGGACCTAACAGTTATTTCTCTCCAACTTCGTTCCAGCATAAGGGTGATCGGCAACTCCTTCCATATAAAGCTTCGAAAGGTGCCATTTGGATACTAGCTTGGTAGCTATTATTATATGCAAATTCCACTAGTGGCAAATGTTCATGCCAGCTTCCACCAAAGTCAATGATGCAAGCTCTTAGCATATCCTCAACAACTTGATTAGCTCTCTCGGTCTGACCATCCGTTTGTGGGTGGAAAGCAGTACTAAAGTTGAGCCTTGTTCCCAACGAATGTTGTAATCCCTTCCAAAAATGAGAAGTGAAACGGGGATCTCTATCAGACACGATTGAGACAGGAATTCCATGTAACCTGACTATTTCTTTGATGTATAGTGCGGCTAGCACATCAATTGACCATCGGCTTTTTATTGGCAAGAAATGTGCCGATTTAGTTAATCGGTCAATGATAACCCAGATTCCATCATGTCCTCCTTTTGATTTAGATAGACCCATGATGAAATCCATACCAATATCCTCCCACTTCCACTTAGGAATATCTAGAGGATGAAGTTTACCAGCAGGCTTTTGGTGTTCCGCCTTGACTTGTTGGCATGTGAGACAGCGTGATACATAGTCCGCTATTTCTCTTTTCATATTAGGCCACCAAAAGTTCCTCTTTACATCTTGGTACATTTTGGTTGATCCTGGATGAATAGTGTACCTTGATCGGTGTGCTTCATCTAAGATCTTCTTCTTTAATTCCGGACAGTCGGGTATACAAGTTCTACCTTTGAATAATAATCTTCCATCAGAAGTTAGTTGAAAATCAGATTGTCCTTCTAATCTGCCTTTGATTTCCACTAATACAGGATCATCATCTTGAAGTGTTTGTATCTCAGATAATAAATCTGACTGTATGCTTACATGAGATAATGTGACAAATTTGGCTTCCTTGTCCAAGCTTATATTGAGCTCGGAGAATTGTTCTAGCAACCTCCATTCTTGTATCATACAATTGGCTATCATTGCTCTCGGCTTTCGACTAAGGGCATCAGCAACATAATTACCCTTTCCAGGATGATATTGTATATTGAAGTCGAAGTCCTTGAGGTATTCTAGCCAGCGTCTTTGTCTCATGTTTAGCTCCTTTTGTGAAAATAGATATTTGAGACTTTTGTGATCGGATTATACAGTAAACTGCACTCCATATAAGTAGTGTCTCCATTTCTTTAGGGCAAATACCACCGCGGCCAGTTCTAAGTCATGGACGGGGTAATTCTCCTCATGCTTCTTCAGTTGACGTGAAGAGTATGCTATGACCTTTTCTTGTTGCATTAGGACACATCCGAGGCCAATGCCAGAAGCATCAGTGTAAACCTCGAATTTCTCTCCTTCTATTGGTAGAGCTAACACCGGAGCTGTAGTGAGATGATCCTTGAGAGTTTGGAAACTTCTTTCACATTCCTCACTCCATTCATATCGGATCTCCTTGCGAGTTAACCTTGTGAGGGGCACGGCGATCTTGGAGAAGTCTTTGATGAATCGCCGATAACATCCTGCAAGGCCTAAGAAACTTCTGATCTCGCTAGCATTGGTTGGTTTTTCCCAGTTTCTAACAGCTTCGACCTTTGACGGATCTACTGATAATCCATCTTTTGAAATCACATGTCCTAGAAAAGCCACTTCTTCAAGCCAGAATTCACACTTGCTGAGTTTTGCATATAATTGATTTGTCCTCAAGACTTGCAATGCAATCCTCAAATGCTTTTCATGTTCTTCCTTAGTCTTGGAATATATCAATATATCATCAATGAAGACTACTATGAATTGACCCAAGTAAGGCCTGAATATGCTATTCATTAACTGTATAAAGGCAGCAGGGGCATTTGTTAGTCCAAAAGGCATAACAACAAACTCGTAATGGCCATACCTGCTTCTGAATGCGGTCTTGTGAATGTCATCATCCTTGATTCTTAACTGATGATATCCCGACCTGAGATCAATTTTGGAAAAATATTTGGATCCTGAAATCTGATTAAATAACTCATCGATTCTCGACAGTGGATACTTGTTCTTGATAGTGAGATGATTCAACTGTCGATAGTCGATGCACAATCTCATGGATCCGTCCTTCTTCTTCACAAATAAGACTGGTGCTCCCCATGGGGAAGTACTTGGTCTAATAAACCCTTTTCGAATTAGTTCCATTAATTGCTCTTTTAACTCTTTGAGTTCCGCAGGGGACATTCTATAGGGTGCCTTCGAAACTGGACCAGCACCAGGGACTAAGTCAATGGTGAAGGCCACATCCCTTTGAGGGGGTAATCCCGGCAAATCTTCCGGAAATACGTCTGGAAATTCTTGCACTACCTGAATGTCTTCTATCTTGGTTTCCTTAGCTTCTTTAACAGTGACAAAAGCAAGGAAGGATACACATCCTTTCCTGACGAGCTTGCTTGCTCGAAGAGCCGAAATAAGAGGGGATTTGCTCCGACTCTTGGGGCGAGTAAAGACTAATTCTGGAAAATCTTTGAAAGCAATTTGGCTATTGCGGCAATCAACCGTTGCCTGGTATTTGGATAACCAGTCCGCTCCCAGTATAACATCATACTCCTTTAGATCGAGACATATGAGATCTATAGGTAAATTCCTACCTTGAACCATTACCTCACAGTTTTGGTAGTGATGAGTAATATCATTTTCACTTCCAAGAGGAGTAGTTAGAACTATTTTTATCCATTCTGGTTCTAATAGTAACGGGTCGGCAAACTTCTTAGAAATAAAGGAATGCGATGCACCTGTATCAAATAAGACATAAGCACTTTTGGAATAAATTTTCAATGTACCTTCTACCAGTCCACCTTCTTCTTGTTCGGTCTCCTTTATTGCATGAAGTCGAGCGTTCTTTGTCACCGGGCGTTTACCATCACCGGCTTGGTCATTCATTAATGGACAATCGGGAATCCGATGTTCGCGGCTCCCACAACGGAGACAAGCTCCTAATTTCCTCCAGCATTCTTCGGTCTTGTGACCAGCCTTGTCACAATGCTTGCACACTACGTTTGAAGGTGTAGTGGTGATAGAGAAGGGCTTGGTCTTCTTGAATTTTTGATCTTGAGAGGAAGGACCTCCATTACTAGGCCTCCTCTTAAAGTTGGGTTTAAAAGAACCCGAACCTGTGACTTGCTCCTTCTTGTCTTTTCCACGGATCCTATCAGATAGTTCCGTGGCATCTTCAAGTAATTGAGCTCGGCGCACTATTTCAGAATAAACTTGGATGTCCATAGGCGCCAGTTGAGTAATATAGTGGGGCCTAAGCCCATTAAGAAATCTACGGGCTTTCATCTTCTCCGTGCTAATAAGATGCTTAGCATATCTAGACAACCTAGAGAACTGAGCTTCATAATCTGCTAATGATAAAGATCGTTGCTTTAATGCAGCGAATTCTGTAGCCTTCTTTTCTTGGACTCGGTCCGAGAAATATTTAGCATTGAAGTATTCCACAAATTCTTCCCATGTTACTTGAGTAGGATCGATGGTTGCTTCAATAGACTCCCACCAGCATCTAGCATCTTTCTCTAACTGGAAGGTAGCTAATAGAACTTTGTCCTGATCCGTGCATTGCATGACATGGAATATGCGTTCGGTTTCCCGAACCCAATGCTCGGCATCGTCCGGATCGGTCGATCCCATAAAATTCGGGGGATTCATGCTCTTAAAGGCTTGGTGTAAGTTTCCAGCTCGTGGAGCACCACCCTGTGCTACCTGTTGTAGCACTTGAGTCATTCCTTGAAGGGTACGCTGCATGTTGCGCCATTGAGCACGTTCGGCAGCCATTATCCTACAATTACCATAACTATATTAGTATTATACCACTGTGATCTTATTAAAAGACTTATTGACTCTTAACCCTTGGTTCTACCCAATCTCACTTGGTTAAACGTTCAACTTATCCTTGGACTTGGGTTTTTCCTAGGAATTGAATACCTTAGGCAATGAAACCAGAAAAACTGTCACGCCCCGAGCGCGGAAGATACCCGGAGATGCGCGACGAGTTTATATCAATCATGTCAATCAGAGTGGTCGTGTATTCGACACAAAGATAGAGATGCGCAAAATAGCAAGATAACCCAATCCTTTATTTCATAATGGATAGACTATTACAAATCCAATACTCTGTTTAATAAAAAGGAAAAGAATACATATTTGACTCAAGAAACTAAAGAAAAGACTAGATGACACTTGAGCAGCTCTATCACTTTCACTCTTGACCATTCCCATCCGATTGACTTCCATCGTCGTCGGACTTACCTGAAAAGTAAAAAGGGACAAACGGAATGAGCGAACGCTCAATAGGAAATTATATCTCAAGTACTAGCAAGGGGTTTAAGTAATTACATCTTTCATGAATGCAATAAAGCTATGCATGCTCGCATAAAACGACAAGATAGAGAGATTGTAATATCAAGAATAAGATGGACAAATCATGAACTTTCAATAAGATAACAAGACATTTGAGATATTCAAGCAAGTACATTTAACAAGTCATGTCAAGAACTTTGGCTATCATGTATCAAGCAAGTAAATTACCCTTTTTCAGGCCACGCATTTCATGTCAAGTCAAGTACGATTCAAGTACAAGATATGTGTGGAATGTCCAATCAAGCAAGTCAAGTACTCGGTATAATGCCAGATACCTTATCATTTTAACTCCCACAAGCACAAGTACTTTCGGGTGCTCCTCCCAGGACCAGATCGGGCCCTATATGCACAGGCATTTATCATGTATTTTGACATCCACTCTTGTTTATATAGCCAATATAGAATTTCAATAATCAAGCTTGTAGACGTGTATGACAACTTTGACAGAATGGAGTCCAAAAATATGACAAAGGACATAGAATGGCGATAATAACGGTATAATCACGATCTCGATAAAACTAGGTAGAATATGGTTCCCTTGACTTGGGTACCATGACAAATCAATATGGACATTCTATACATAGAATTGAAGTCCACATGAACATTATATCAAGGTAAGATACCCTCATTCTTATTATAGAATTGAGGTTTACAAGAATGACATGATATGGCATGATATCATCATCCCATTAAGAATTTCTTATGATATACTCTTTGTATAATCATAAGGGCCGGTATACCATGTTTCTTTAGAGTGACATGGCATCAATGGTGTAATGGATTTTTAGGGTACAACCAGCTCAGTCAGCCTTGAGGGAATCTAAGGCTACGAGGAGTCTTACGGAGGTCTCTATGACTAACTCGCTAGTCCAAAGGAACGGAATGTCTAATGGAGAGCTTGTATGTCAATGAGAATTGAGTGTGATCGATAAAACAATCACGAAACGTGGGACTATACTCACGGAATGGAGAATAGTGCCGATATATATATTATATAACATATGAAACCATCGGTTAATAGAAACAGTGGAAAATCAGTTTTACAGTAAAGTAACGACTTAAGCAGAGTCGTTTATCAAGTAATTAACGCCTAACAGAAGGGCGTTTATCTATTTTCCATTTTTGTAAAATTTTAATATTTCAGTAATTTGTCAGAAACGCGCCCTGGTCAGGGGCGTTTCTTTACAATGAGACGACTACATTAGCAGGCGTCCTTTTATTTACAATATTTGACATAATATAAAGAATTTCAGGAATTATCAAAAAAGCGCCCTGGGCAGGGGCGTTACTCTAAAATTCTTATTTTTTTTTTACAGAATATGTTTTTCAGGAATTTAACAGAACGCGCCCTATTAAGGGGCGTTACTTTTCAAGTTACGCCTTAGTGTCAGGCGTTAGTCCAGTGAGAGACGACCTAGATAAGGCCGTTAATTCAACTTTCAGATATTAACAGTAATAATTTCAAGATAACAGAGAGGAACGAATATAAGATCATGACAATAAATTTAGCAGGTTTGAAGACATATGATCATGTATTATTATAGAATCTTGATTCCATATATAATCAGTTCTTAACATGGGTGATTAACGATTAAATGAAATTAACGCCTGCGTACAGGGCGTCAAATATGAAATTGACGACCTTGTAAGGGTCGTGTCTTGTAAAATAGCGCCCTAGTCTGGGGCGTGTATTTTATAATCACGCCCTAGCTAAGGACGTTTCTTTCAAGAAATTAACAGAAACTCGTCCAGAAACTATAGTAAACCAAACCATGTATATGCATGATAATTATTGTACTGTATCAATTTAGTTTTGGGCTACAGTGACTTGAGAAAACCTACCTTAAAGTTTGATTTGAAGACAACAGTGAGGGGTTTTGACTAGAAGAAGATGATGCTCTGTTATGCTCCTGAAGACAACAACGGCTACTGGATGATGGCCTGTTTGGCTTGGATGAAAAATTGTAGAAGAAGAACTGCAGTTTCCCTATAAGAAAATAAAGAAACTGTATCAGTTTCTTTGTGATCTGAACATCATACGAAGGTAAATAACTTTTACCCGGATGAAAGAACTCTGTTTTTCTTCAGAGCGTAGGAGCTTCTTAACCTGTAAGAATAGAGATAGATGAAGAACATTAGTTCTTCACATACTACGTTCATAATGAAAGGAATCAGAAGAAGAAGAAGAACATATGTTCTTCACGCACCTGCAGTTCGAACGTCCAAATAGCGTTTTAGGGTTAGATAGTAGATTATTTATAGGGTTATGGAAATCCTATTAGAGTTAGTGTTCGTGTGAGGGTAATATATCCCTAATAGAGTCCTTACCCTAGTAGACACTTACTGGATTAGGTTAATCTTTCCCTGGATAAGCTCTGGGTTCGAACGGTTCACAAATGGAATTAACGACTTCGGTCAGGGCGTCGATTCTTGAATTGACGACCTGGTGCAGGTCGTTTCTTAAGACGCGCCTTGTGTAAGGGCGTTCCTGGTTTTAAAACATGCCCAAGATAGGGGCGTTACTTTGCCTTACCTTTTTTTGGCGTTCAGAATTTTGACGCCGTGTGGTCAGGGCGTCACTTATTGAATAACGCCTTATCCAGAGGCGTTTCTAATTTGAATAGCGCCTTTATCCGAGGCGTTATTTTATTTTATTTTATTTATCTATTTATTTGATTTATTTTAAAATCTTTATTATTATTAATATTTTATCAGGGTTGCTACATGTGTGCTTGTTGAGCTTTCAACATTTTTTTGGTACCCTATTTTAGGGACTGGAGTGTGTTTTAGCTTCTGTGTAGCCGTGTGTGGTCGAGGAGCTTGCTCCTCGTGTAAGCTGTGTATTAGCATTTGTGGGGCACGTCCCTGTGTGTTGCTGTAAAAATAGCTTGTATGTTTTGAGGACTATGTCCTCGTGAGGATTGCGTCCTTGTGTTATGATGTGTATCAATGTCTTGTTGGGGACTTGTCCTCGTGTATGTTGCTACAGTTGCAGCATGGAAAGCCTCACCATGTTTGGTGTGGGGTGGATGTAGGTCTGCTAGATAGTAGTCGAACCACCTTAAAAATCCCTGAGCAGCGGTTTGTTGTGGTGTGTTCCATCTCTTCTATCTCCTTCACATGTGCAACCGTCTATATAGTCTCACCATATTCTACTCTCGAACAGCACGTTTCTAGTCTACAACCGAGCCCAAGTTGTTCAATCAAGTTCATTATGTTCTGTAATTTTTTAAGTTGTCAAGAATCGTTGGTGGGGATCTATTCACCCCCCTCTAGATCCACTCATACCACTCATCAATTGGTATAGAGCGAGTTCCCTAGAGATGTGGTCCAACGACCAAGGAAGATCTGATGGGAACACCCCTCGCAGCTTTGTAGCTAAGGGTCACTCCATCAACCGACCACCATTCTTTGATGGGGAAATTATACATACTGGAAGAACCGGATGGACATTTTTCTTCGTGCCCGGGATCATCTAATCTGGCGGGTAGTGAGTCAAGGTCTGTTTGAACTACCTGAAGATGAGGACACCTGGACCACTGACCAAATCCAAAAGTCCACAGTTAACTAGAGCACGATGAACGTTATGCAATGCATCATCCATCCTACAGAATACTCCAGAGTGTCGACTTGCAAATCGGCAAAAAAAATGTGGGATCTGCTATAGTTGATCTATGAAGGAACTTCTGAGGTAGGGGCCAACAAGGCCAACATGTTAATCTCTGACTATGAAACCTTCCAAATGATACCTGACGAGTCCATTTCTAAAATGTATGCCAGACTTACCCAATTAACAAACTATCTAAAATCATTGGGTAAAGAATATTCTGATAGTGAACTTGTTGGAAAGATTCTAAAATCTCTCACACCAGCATGGCACACTAAGGCCACTGTGATTGAAGACTCAAAGGATTTGTCAGTAATGACAGTTAATCGGTTGATAGGATCGCTCATGACATATGAGCTCAACCTGAGAAGGAACGAGGAAGATCACAAGAAAAAAAAGCTAGTGGCTGTCAAGGTCTCTGAGAGCACCAATGAGTCCAATGGGGACTATGAAGATGACTTTCAAGAAGGTAGCCTAGGTGATCATGCTTTGCTCACCAGATAGTTTAAGAAATTCTTGAGGAGTAGAGGTGAATTTTAGAAGTAGAAAAGGTCGTCATAGGTAAACATAATTTCTAATCTGAAACCTGAACATACTAAAAAATCTGACAAAGTTATCTGCTTCCAGTGCAAGAAAATTGGGCATATGCGAGGAGAATGCCCCGAGCTGCTCAAAAAGATGACCAAGGCAAAAGGGAAAAAGCCAGGGCAATGGTCAGTACCTGGAGCGATGAGGAGGAGGAAGATGAGGACTCCTCCACAAGTGAAGATGAGGACAACCTGTGCCTGATGGAAAATGAATATGATGAACAGGTAACTACTCCCTTTCAAAAAAAATCCATTGAAGAATGTGAGGATGCTTATACTGATTTATTTGAAAAATATGCGATCTACAATAAAGAAAATAAGCTTTTGAAAAATAAGATCAATGCCTTGGCTCATGATAATCCAGTCAATAAAAATTTAGAGACTTTAAAAATTGAAAATGAAAAACTAAGAAAATACATTGATGAATCTTGGTCTGACAGTTCAGAACTAGGAAATTTGAAAGCTGAGAATGAAAATATAAGAAAATAATTAGATGAAGTTAAACTGACGTGCCAAGAATATGAGGAAGTGAACAAACTTGGCCTTGAGAAATATGAAGCAATAAAAGTTGCAAATGCTGAAATGCAAAAAAATCTTGAAAAGGATGAAAGTGATTTGAAGGACAAACAGTCAGTCCTGGAGAGAATGGTTCAAGGAAAATCTAATGTGGATGCTATCTTGGGTACCCGAGTAAACTTCAGAAGAGAAGGGCTAGGGTTTAATCCCACTAAGAAAAAGAGATTTGAGCTGAAAACTATCTCATTTAGCCCTGAAAAAGCCAAAGGGAAATTGACAGTGGAAGAACCAATCAAGAAGAATGTAACTAAACCCAGAACCATCAAGATCCAAAACATTCAAGGTAAGGGACAAAACATCAAAAATAAAAGGGGCAAAAACTTAAGCAGTCGGCAGTCTGGTCACCAGAAATGGGTTAAAACCTCAGGTCGACACACCTTTGCTCAGCCAATACGGGCTAGGCAACTAGGTCGACACACCTTTGATCAGCCAAGATGAGCTAGATAGCCAGGTCGACACACTCTTGCTCAGCCAAGGTGGGCTAGGCAGCCAGGTCGGCACACTCTTGCTCAACCAAGGTGGGATAGGCAGCCAAGTTGACACAACCTTGCCCATTCAGCGTTTGAACCCAGCCAGAATTCAACATGGCCTGCCTATAGAAAACAAAACAAAACAAGAAAGAAACAAAAATATCAACCAAACTCAGGAAGACATGTTCAGTCTGTTCCTGCCCACCGCAAGCCAAATAAGAACCATATTAGGCCGAAATTAAATAGCAAATATACTTTCCACTTTAATGAGAAAAAGAACAACTGGTTCAAAGACAGTTGGAACAATAAAAGAGAGTCCAACTCCCAATACAACATGGGTGTCCACCAGGCCAAATTCAACAAATTCAGAAATCAAAATACAAGACCACACCCTAATCCATATTTTATCAAACCTGTCTACCTTACATGCAATAGACCTGGACACACAATTCCTCATTGCTTTCTTAATCAAAAGAAACAATCTATTAAGCAAATATAGATTCCCAAATCCTTGTTGCATGTTTTCAATAATGTCTGTAGACCCAAAGTTGCTTGGGTTCCAAAACTCTGCTTGATCTGCTCTATCCAGGAATGCCTAGCAGCCGAGCAGAACCGGTGGTATTTGGATAGTGGCTGCTCTAGGCATATGACAGGAGACAAAAAAAAATTTAGCCGACTGGTCAACAGGGAGGGAGGACAGGTATGGTTTAGAGAAAAAGATAAATGTGAGATCATTGGCACAAGAACCATTGGTAAGAATTCTTCCAATCTTATTGAGAATGTCATGCTAGTAAGGCCTTGAGCATAATTTGATTAGCATAAGTCAACTCTGTGATAAAGGCCACAAGGTGTTGTTTGATGCCAATGAGTGCAAGATTTTTGAAAAAAAAAAATTGATTCTGTAAAGTTTGTTGGTCATAGGATAAATAATGTCTACATGGTGGACCTTAACACTTTTTTTTCTAAAAATCTCTGTCTATCTGCTAGTCAGCCCAATGATGCATGATTGTGGCATAGAAGATTAGGGCATGTTAGCTATAGTGTTCTGCATAAATTGTCAAAGCATGATATGGTAAGAGGATTGTGTAACTTGTCTTTCAAAAGGAACACTAAAATTCGTGAAGCATGCTCCCTAGGAAAGCAAACCAGAAAATCCTTCTAATCTAGAAATTAGTCACTATCATCCATTCCACTTGAATTCCTGCATATGGATCTGTTTGGGCCGACTAGAACTACTCGCCTCAATGGACAGAAAAGATAGTGATGGAGAATTTCTGGAGTCCAAGGAGGATCCTGGGAAAAATTGCTAACTACAAGTAGAAGAATAGGAAACAGGTCAGTCGACAAGAAATGAAGATTAGTCGACCTTGCCCGGTGAGTCATCTGTCAACTTCAGAACCTTAAAGGACAATCCTATTCAGAATATAATTGAAAATCTCCATGACCCACCCAGAACCAGATTCTATCATAGAGATGTAAATAATGAGGACCCCATTGCATTGTTATCTCAAATTGAACCCAAAAATATTGAAGAAGCCTTAATGGATGAACACTGGATTAATGCCATGCATGAGGGACTTAGTCAGTTTGAGAGAAATAAGGTGTGGAATCTGGTTCCCAGACCCGCACATCAGTCTATAATTGGGACTAGATGGGGCTTTAAGAATAATTTAAATGAAGATGGGGTAGTTACTAGAAATAAAGCTAGATTGGTAGCTAAATGGTACAATCAGGACCTAGGGATTGACTTCAAAGAATCTTATGTTCCTGTAGCCAGATAAGAAGCCATCAGAATTTTGATTATCCTTTGCATGCTCAGTAGGGATAAAACTTCAACAGATGGTTGTTAAAGGTGCATTTCTGAATGGATTAATAAAAGAAGAAGTGTATATAGAACAGCCCCCTGGTTTCGAGCATAGTGATTTACCAAACCATATCTACAAGTTGAATAAGGCACTGTATGGATTGAAGCATGCTCCTAGAGGTTGGTGTGATAGACTTAGTGCCCACTTGACAAGCAGGGGCTACAGTAGAGGTAAAGTTTACCAAACTCTCTTTACCAAGGTATTAAATGGTCATATCATTGTAGTACAAATATATGTAGATGACATAGTGTTTGGCTCGACTGATCCCATTCTGTGTAAGCAATTTGCTAAATTAATGACAAAGGAATTTGAAATGAGCCTCATGGGTGAACTCCATTCCTTTCTTGGAATGCAGGTCACACAGACTATGGATGGATTCTTCATAAACCAGTACAAGTGCACATTGGAGATTCTGAAGAAGTTTGGGTTGAAAGATGTCAAACACATATCCATACCCATGGGAACAAGTGTATCCCTAGATGCAGATGAGAAAGGTAAACCTATAGATCCCAATACATACCGAGGTATGATCAGATCTCTTTTATATCTCACTGCCTCTCGACCAGACATTCAATTCAGTGTGTGCTTGTGTGCAAGATATCAAGCTAATTATAAAGAATCTTATTTGATTGGTGTAAAAAGAATCTTGAGATAAGTTGCTAGCACACATGATTTAGGCCTGTGGTATCCAGCATCATGCTGATTTGATCTAATATCATATACTGATGCTAATTATGCTGGGTGTAAGCTTGATAGAAAAAGAAGCTTGATAGAAAAAGTACTAGTGGATACTACTAATATTTGGGTGGGTGTCTAGTTTTTTGGGCTTCTAAGAAATAGCACTCGGTGGCCCTATCCACTACAGAGGTAGAATATGTTGCTACAAGGAGCTGTGGGACACAAGTGCTATTGATAAAGCACCAACTCCAAGACTACGGTGTAGATCTTGGATGTACACCCATATTGTGTGATAACACAAGTGCCATCAATTTAACAAAGAACCCCATCCAGCATTCAAGACAAAGCACATAGAAATAAGACACCACTTCCTTAGAGATGAGGTTAGTAAGAAAAAATTTGAATTGCAATTCCTTGAAACGGAAAAGCAAATTGCAAACATTTTTACAAAACCTGTGAATAATGAAAGATTTTCTACTCTGAGGAGAGAATTAGGTCTGTGTAGACCTCCCACGTCTTGATCTTGTCATGTTCAGGTCAAGTAAGTCCTAGAAGTCACAAGTTGTTCTTGTCAGGGGGAGTTCATTGTGCATATCTATCTTTGTCTGTTTTTCTTAGGTTGATTGTGTGCAATTGACCCACTAGTATATAAAATGATGATTTGTGGAAGGACATATCAAGTCTGTCTAAAAACATTCTTCATGCGTGAGAATATACTCCGCCAGGTACCAAGGGTCCCTACTCAAAGTGGTCAAGAGATCATGAGTTGAGTAAATAATGGGGAGTCAGTAGATCTTACTTGCTATGATACAGGTTCGATGAAAAATCTGCCGAGTGTGTTATTCTGTTGATCAGTACATCGACACACCCCCAATGTGTGTCGACACACTTGGTAGATGGTGAAGTGGTAGATAAGTCGACAGGCCTACTCACAAGTCGATTGACCTTACTTCATTTCCCTACAGGATTCCAGACTTCAGTCGACCTGAAGAAGAATTGAGTCGACTTGATTTTTTTTTGGCTGTACATTCACTCTGAACTGTTTGACCATCTGCTATTCTATGGATTCCATTTCTCAACCCATCAAAATTCTGCTCATTGGCTTGCTTCATTCCCTCAACTAATTCCTTGTTTAGTGAGCTTGAATTCAGGGGGAGATTCACATCTGATATCTGATGTCCATTGACTAGCACTCCTGAAATAAGAAACTTCCTGCATTTGTCATCATGGTTGATAAAATAAATTGAGGCTTTAAGGTTAATAACTCCATGAGGTCTGAAACTAAGAATTTAAAGGAAGGTTTCCTCAAGCTTACTCTTACTAAAGCATCTGATATGCTGAGTCCTAATATTCCCGTTAGTCTGATTATGAGAACTCAGTAACAGTTTTGGTTTATGAACTTCACTTTAAGTATTGTCTTCAAACAACCATGCTATCTAAGTCTATCTAAGGCACTCAATACAGAGCAATGGTAGAGACTTACTAAGTAACTGGGCACACTTCACCTGAGATGTGAGGTGGTTTGGGTCAAAAGGTAATGTCTCAACTAACTCTGATCTGTTTTCAACAAATATATATATATATATATATATATATATATAGCAATGGCTTCAGTCTGTTGAGAAATTGTAACCCTTCACCAATGAAGTGATAAGGGTTCAGACATGAGGTGGCAAGCTATCTCTGGTATAAATGAGTTAAAATGGTTAACTGCACTAAGAAACTAGGGAATATTGCATCTAACCAATGTGATTCCTCACGGAAAAATGTGTCAGTTGAACTTGACTATCATCTGATAAAATGAAGCTGTGTTATGCTCTGTTCTGAAAACCATAGGTGCTTGAATGGATAAACTCCCACTGCATCAAATTGTTTGGTTTCAATACTAATGGCAGTTAATCCTTAAAGGTCACTGGATCTTAACAAGAAAGGCTGAAAGATGAATATCAAGGATTGTGGTATGCAAATATGTTTTTGTTCTAGTAATCTAGTGTGTATACATTCTTGTTGCCTTCCTAGCTTCTAAAACCTCTGAAGTTATTTACTTGAAATCCTTTAATAAATAATGTGAAACCATGCACTGCTCTTTTGGAGGAAGGTGTCCAAATTTGGATTCAATTTAGGATAATAATGAGATCGGTATTAGACTTGAATCCCTTCACTGAACTCCAATTTATGTCTACTGAAACCCCCAGTGCAATCATTCCTTTCTGCCTCCCCACATCACACTGCAGATTACTCCTAGTGTTTTGATGATGTCAAAGGGGGAGAAGTCTGATGAGTCATAATTTGTAGAAAAGTCATAGTGTTATGAGCAATATGTCAAAAGTCAGTTTAACCATGTGTTATCTGTCTGAAGTCAGTCAGTTTGTCCTTGATGAAAAGCTTGATGATCTGATGAAAATCTTGATGATCCCTTCATAAATTTAAATCTTGGTTCGTCTGATAATGAAGTTCTTCTTCAACACAAGGTGTTTTTTGCTATTCATGTTAAAAGTCTACTGTTTGCCAAAACCTTGTCTTGGACTTAAAATAACAAAAATGTGAGTATAATGACTCATAGTTGCCATCATCAAAAAAGGGGGAGAATGTTGTATGCTTTGTGTTTTGATGATGTCTAACTATAAGTCATTAGCAAGTCAATTTGAGAAAACATGAAACAACTTCTTTTATGATTGGCTGAATGAGAAGAAACTGACTAAGTGTTCAGAGTGTGTCGACCTACTTCTCAGGTGAGTTGACCTACTTGCTTACAAGTAGTAGAACACCCAGAGAGAACAACTAGCTGCGTCTATACAAGACCTTCAATGCATCGACGCACCTTCAATTCTAGTACAACTCATACTGGGAAGTCTTCTCAAGCTGCGTCGACTCCATCCTCTCATTCGTCTTAAGTGCATCGACCTACATGCCTACAAGAAGCAGAATAGCCAGAGCGGACTTCAACACTACGTCGACACAAGTCTGTAAGTGCGCCGACACATCTTCAAATCTAGTAGCCGTGTTGACACGTTAAAAATAGCGCTAAACTATTTTTTTTGTTTCTTATCTTTTAGGAATGAAGAGAAGAAAAAAAGAAGAAAAGAATGGCGAAAAAAGAATAAAAGATGGGACCGAAGAAAAAGAAGAAAAGAAAAGATGCTCGACTACAAGGGACAACTGTAAAAGCGAGATCCGAGAGTTTAAAGGAATATCTGGGACCATCCCCGAAGTAGCGGTCAGAAGCTCCAAATGACAAAGATAAGCCATTTAATTGGCTAAATACCCCAATGAAGAAAATAGGCCAAAGTCACTTGAACTGGGCCTAGATGAACAAAATGGGCCAGGAAGTGTTGAAATGGACCTAAATAAATGAAATGGGCCAAGGAAGTGTTCGAAATGGGCCAGGCAAAGCACAAGCGGGCCAAGTCATGGGCGACCCGATGGCCACCCATGACCTGTGACCAAGGCCGCTTGGTGCCGCCGGGTAGCTCCCCGCCTTCTGCGGCCATTCCAGCAACGAGCCCCTGCCCATATAAATGCCACGGTTCAAACGCCCTAGAGCATACAGAGACGGGGAATAGAGCAAAAGAAAAACGAGAAGAGGAGAAGCCAAAAAAAAAGCAACCTACCATGAAAGAGAGAAGAGAGAGCAGAAGGAGGAAGAGAGATCCCTGAGGGATCAGACAAAGAGAGGAAAATCAAAGGTGTTGCTGCTGATGTGGGTCTCTCCACCGATAATCGCCGGTATCGGGCTGTAGTTCCCCTCCTCATTGTTCCTTCCTTCTGCGGCTTATGTAATTTTCTCTTATTTCACGCTCTGTATTATGTATTGTCTTTCCGAAAGTCAATAAAAGAAGTGGAGATTATTGTGAACATTGATCACCCCATTTTGCTTTCCCCTCTCTCTCTCTCTGATTCTCCGATGGCCAGAGCGTCTTCTGGTTCGAGCAAATTGCCCCGCGGGGCTATAGTTTTTGGTCTTCTAATGCCCTACCAATTGGGGTTTTCTTCCTCTCTATTTTGAGTGATTTCTCTGTAATCAAATACCCTTTGGGCTGCCAAGGATTCGTGTACACTCAAACCTGGTCCTTGAGCGTCCTCGGATAGGGGCATATGTTAGATTCATTAGCTTTTCTTCTGCCTATTCATGTACCGATGATTTTAACACCACCAAGATTATTGTGCCGTAATTCTTAAGTCATCTAGCTTTAGCCAACACTTATCCCCTCAATTGGAGTCCAGGGGCTAACGAATCCCAGCGTGGTATCTAGCCCTCCCTGAATTAACGAGGAACATACGCCCTATTTCAGGAGTCTTCTGTAGCCGTCGTATCGTTGAGCTCTACTCAGTCCGGTCGTCGATCTAGGCCATCTCTAGGCCCGACAGGGTGCCCTGGTTCCCCATGGCATTCCATTTAAGCTACTGAGCTTTACTACTATCCGTGCTTCCCCCTTACCTCCTCCTTGTCCAAAAGCCCCTCGTTCAGTGAAGCAGTTACGTTTTATCTTGATCCGGTGCGTTACACGCGCCGAATCCCTCATTTCCCACTCTTGGCCTCCGGTTCAACCATTCCCATTTGGTCGTCATGTCATGTGTTTCTCCCTCTTTCAAGCCGGCCATCGGATTACTCACACCTACTCCCCATTTGCAATGGCCGCCAAAAGAAACCATCCCTCCCCGGCTGCCGTATCACCTCCACCCCCATATCTTCCTTTACCGTCAGATCAATGGGGGAGCCCCTTTCTTAGCCATCGGGTCTCTCAATCTCCTTGAAACCATACGGCCACCGGATCATCATCGTTTGGCCGTCGTGTCATATTTTTCTGCCCCTTTAAGCTGGCTCCGGATCACCCTGATGGGCTGGCCACCGTGTCACATCTTCCCCTGATTCACAATGGCCACCGAGTCACTAGCTTCCTTAACCATTTCTGGCCGCCGTCTCATTCTCTTCCCCTTTTGGCCACTGGATACCCCTTCATCCATTGCCGCCATATCACTTCTTCATCCCTAGCTGCCATATCACTTACTCCCCCTTTCCAATTGGCCGCCGAGTCATCTTCTGGTAGCTAGGTTAGAAAAACTACCTCACTGATTGCTTCCGGACCTCTCTAAATGGTCAGGACCAGGGCTACAATATCAAGGGGTTGTCCCCCAATGTTATGATATATATATATATATATATATATATATATGTATATGTATATGCATATGTATATGTCATGTATATACATATATGTCATATACATGTATATGTATATGTATATGTATATGTATATATATATGTATGTATATGTATATGTATATATATATGTATATACATATACATATACATACATATATACATACATACATATATACATATACATATACATACATACATACATATATATATATATATATATATATATATATATATATATATATATCTTACGGGTTTTATGATCACCCCACCGAGTCACGGAGGTTCACCATTTATCTCGGTGTGATCTCCGATGACCTCACTAGGGGCATAGCATATAATATGCCTTAATGGTGAACAGTGCCCCAACACTTTTGGACCCCTCAACCCATGGTTATACCAGCACTCCCTTGATCCTTCATGTATATGCCGTGGTGCCGAAATGGGTCAACATCCTTGGCAAAGGGCATTCGCCATCCGCCATAGGGTCCGGGCTGTCATATTGGCATGCCTCTCCTTTTATGGAGTCCGTCTCAGCCTGCTGTGGATGGGTCATCTACACATCTCCCCCAACATGTTCCGGGGTAGGGGGAGATGCTGCCGAAATTCTCTTGGGAATCCGTGATTTAATTTGGCATCATATTTCCTCAGCTTTCCACTCGGTTTTCATCCCTTACGATGGTAATGGCCTCACGGTGACCCATGCCGAATTATGGGAGCATAGTACCAATAAAGGGAATAAATAAATAATATGTGCCACCTCCCGACATACATCATCTCGGCGATATACGAGTCCACCTGAATGCGGTGATGCCAGGTTCATCTCGTGGACCCATATGCGTGCACAACAATGCTAAACACGGTCTCATAATAAAAGGTAGCCACTGATCGATAGCCCTACGAGTGATCACGACTACCTAGAGGGCAAGCCCTCGAGTTCTCCACTCATCATAGGGTACAGGATTGCCGTTAAGCATAACCATCATTCGGGAGATCGTCTAGACATTTCATGGAAGAGTCTCTTATACCCTCCCCGATACTCTTTGGGACAGGGGAGGTGCTGCCGAAATCTTCCCAGAATATATCAAATGAACACGTGAATAAATGGTTAAATAAAGTGATGAAAATATGTTTTCAATCAATCTGCACTAAGTCAAAGCCGACTTCTACCCATGGTTCAACTAATCCCAACTCCAGCATGCAATTTCTAATAAAGAAATAAACTCCTATATGCCCATTTATTTGTATTCAACCGTATAAATACACATATAGGAATGCTTGCATTTCCCGATTCTCTGGTATATAAAACGGTGGTTAACAGAAGGTTGGATTAAATCCGGCGGAAAACTTTCACTATGCGTGAGTGTAAAACTCCACCTCATACAAAGAACCGGTGTTTTACGTGCGCGGGGAGTCACTTGTGTTTTGTCCTCACGGCGGGGGCATACACTCGCCTTTTACGGAAGGCCGAGATAGGTTGACTGGGCACGCGGGGATTCCGGGGGTAATGAGAAGAAGGCAGAGAGAATGATATGAACATGCTGGAAGGGATGGCATAGGGTTAATCGTTCTGGGAGACTGGGACGGGGATGGCTGGGTGGAATGCGGGCGTGCTAGTCTATTTCTCGACGATTACCGGCGGAACCAAGTGTTTGACTGGGATGTATCGCCAGGGCACGACACGTGAGCACGGAATGTCATGCGCCATGTGGAGAGGAGGAGGTTCCGTTGGTACAAGTGCGCAGGTGATTATGGGGAGTTGTGTACTGGATGTCTTTCCCCACCGGCCGCAAGCGATCGGTGTTTATTTTACATCAGATTGAATCCAAACACCTTTGTTTCTACTGCCGAAGAGAGAGTCAGGGACCCTAGGAGCCGCGACGTCGGGAGGGCTTAGTCCGTGCAACAGTGATAGGGCAACAGTAACACAACAGGAATAACTGGGGGCAGAGAGACTGGTTACGGCGAGGAGGGGGATCCTCTCCCTGACTGGATTACATGACTTCTATGCCATGAAAGGCATTTATATGTGGGCGTGATAGCCCGATTACAAAAGCTTGCAAGCCACGGGACAATTCCGTCATTCATGACGATCCCCAGGTCATTGCGTTATTGTGTGGATAGTTCTGTATCTGTACATAGTGTCCGTCAGAGGACCTATGACTCAGCAGGATGGCGCCTGAGGGGCATCACAATGCATTCCCGACATGAGACAGTGTCGAGGTCATGGCAGTAGGGGTGCCGTAGGCACCATTGTGCTAGGGAAGTTAAGTGGTTGGGTGCCGCGGGTCCCGATGTGACTTGAGTAGCTGGTAGTCGGGTGCCGGGGGCACCGTTGTGGAGTTGTTGAGTGATCGGGAGGTCTATCCCCGATGTGACTGGAGTAGCTGGCATTCGGGTGCCGGGGGCACCGTTGTGACTGAAGTAACTGGGCAGCGTGAAGAGGCCGAGACCCGAGTATAGGTACATGTGTTCAACTGGTTTCATGTTGTATGAGAGCCACGTGGGCTTTACAAATGGGTCGAGGAGGCCGAAATACAATGGGCGCAAGCTGCGGGATAATTCCGACACGTGGGTCGGTCCCTGGGTCAATGCTGGATAAGGCGGATATCCACGTGTTTTACAGAGGCTCCCCCATGAGGAGATCGAGATTGTCTAGGTGGCAGGGGCGGTCGTGGGCTGGCACCTGACGAAGGTTGGATGCGGCTCAAGGTGAGTGGTCGAGTGCGGGCCTCGGAAGGTGAGTATCGTCATGCTAGGGAGTCGAGGCCGGCCCCGGGAATATTACTCCCGGGCTAGGGTCTGGCTAACTCGAGTCATCAGTCCGAGCGATCGACGGCCAACTCGAGACGAGCGGTAGGCACGCGGTTCCTTGACGGAAGTAGGTGCAGCATCATGGCGTATGCGTAGCCACCGTGGATGAGGGTGTGTTCGCTGTTGTCATAACGCCTTATACGCGACGTGGATGGACTTGTGTGAGATGGCTAGATGCCATGTGAGGGATGTACGTGCGACATACCCTCGGCGTGTATGAGCCGATTAACAAGCCAACCACACGTGCACTTAGTTCCTCGCGTTCTGCGTACGACCCTCGTTGGGTGCCTGCGAAGGAACTCCGAGGGTGTAGCGGTTAGGTCGTAGGTCCTTGCATTGCCATTCCATATTGAGCTCCCAAGAGGGGCTTTTATAGGGAATGTGAAGGGTCATGGAAGGGGTTTCGGCGGACCAAGTTGGGGGCCCAACTTGGTCTAGGTAAACCTTTAGAAAAAACCTTTTTTTATTACGGAGTGGGGGAGGGAGGGTTTAGGCGGACCAGCCCAAGGAGCTGGTCTAGTCCGCCTAAACCCCTCCCCCAAGGGGGGGGGGTTTAGGTGGACCAGCCCAATGGGCTGGTCTGGTCCGCCTAAACCCCACACGGAGCTGTTTTTTCTTCATTAAAAAATCTTTTTTTTTTTTTTTGGGAGGGGTTTGGGTGGACCAGCCTGGGGGTCCAAGCTGGTCCGCCTAAACCCTTGGGTTTAGTCGGACTGGGCATGGGTTGGGGGCTTTTTTCATATAAAATACTTTTCTTCTTTTTTTTTTTTGGTTTCATGGGTTTAGGCGGACCAGCCTTTGGGGAGAGGCTGGTCTGCCGAAACCCCTCCCCTAGGGGGTTTAGGCGGACTGGGCTTGGGGGTGAGGCTAGGGTTTGACTTTAGATTTGACTGATGGTTTACCGCGGGTTTGACCACGGGTTTCACCCGTTATAAATAGAAATTTTCTTCTGGGGGCTCTACCCCCGGAAACCCCAGCAAGGGGCGCTTCGATGGTGGTCGATCCGCGTGTGAGGGTGCACGATGGTGGTGCATGACATGACGGGTCGATGGGAGTCCCGAGTTGGGCTCTGGCTTACTGTGGAGTGGCTGGAGCATACGCACCCACCAGGTGCTCGGGGAAATTCCCAACATGCGTGTATGGGCCGTATACGGGTGCTGTGAGCTTCTGAAGCTTGTGGTTGGCCCAGATGGGTCTTCCTTTGACTTCAGAGGGCTGGAGGGAGGCGACTCGAGGGTAGACCTCGGTCTCGTTACTGGGTGCCACATGGCGTGGCTTGTAGTCCGGGGGCCCCCGGGTCGGCTCGGGTAACTGTGTTGAACGCGGGTAAACCCACAAACTGAGTGATCTGGGGTGGGCCTGATCGATTGTCGATGTTGCCATGGGTCACGGCTAGCTGGTTAGGACCCTTGGTTAGGCCCGCTGACTAGGACGTCGACATGACGATGCTGTTTGTCTGGTGGTCGGGGTGACCCTCACTCCTTGGCGAAGAATCGTATGATGCAGCAGGCTGTTCTGAGTCCCGAGTTAACCAAGTTGTTGAAGTGTCGGCGGTGTGATACCGTATGCAGGGTGTTCAGGGGTGATCCCCGAATCTTCACAGAGTGTCGTAAGGTATGACAGGTTGTCCTGAATCCCAAAACTGACCCGGTTGTCGAGAAACTGGCTGGCATAGTGCCATTTACTCAGGCTGATCTCCGGTTGTTATGTTGCACTGCTTGGCTCGACGACCCTTCTCGATTTTTAAGCTTAACTCGGCTGGTAGAGCATTTTTGGTGATGTGCTGTTTTGCTCTATTTAGGGAGTATTTCCCTATGCTTAATCCTCAATTAATTCGAGAAAATAAGCCGGTGCCAACAAACGGCTAAATAGAATAAATATCACTGTACTGTATGCTTGCATGTGCGATTAAATCCTGCTTCTGCTTTATAAAATGAGCATGTTTTTCATGTATTCCTTTAGCCCCGATGACTCTTCTATCTTGGCGATTAATCAAGAGTCGTCCTTCCTTCGAAAGGGCGTAATTAATGCCATAGCCTTTATGCTATGGCGGACTTAGTGTCTCGACACGATCACCCACTATTGTCTGATTAGTCAGACGATGCGCATAATAAATTGTCACTTTGTGACTGGCATGCCTACGCACTCAATAAATCAAATAAACTAAGAATAAAAAGTTTGATAAAAAATTAAAAATAAATAAATAAATAAAATCCTAATAAATAAATATAAAATAAATAAATACAAAAATATTCCAGTAGCCATTATACGAGCAACTCTCTTCAGCTGCGTTGACACAATTTTCTCAGTTTATCGACACAGCATTGAATCGAAAAGCTGCTTCCGGAGCATCTTATAAGAGTTCGTCGACACACCCTTCCAGCTGCGTCGACGCATTCTGATTCGGCTCGCCTTCCAGGTCGTAGTAGCCAGCATAGGTTGTGAGGTGTGTCGACACAAGCTTCCAACTATGTCGACGCGTAGTGGTTCGGCTCGCCCTCTAGCTCGCAGTAGCCCCCGTAGGCGGTGAGGTGCATCTACACACCCCACTGTAGACACGTCAAAATTGACATTACTTTGAGTACATCTCATATTACTTTATAATACCCCAATTTGACCCTCAAATTGGCTTATTTGAGTAGTTTTCTCCATTTTTCTTATTTTTTTTACCTTTCTCCTATTTTTCTGGATTTTTCTAGAATTTTTTAGAATTTTTTGGGATTTTCCCCTAATTTTTAGGCTTTAAAAGAATTAGCGATGGACCCCACGGATGCCCATTTAATGGGCGACCATCACAATGGATGCCATTTCTAGAGTTTTATTTAATTAAAATATGAAAATATAAAAAAACTATTTTCTCTGGTCGCGGTCGCCCAGGCGACCACGTTCAAAGGAGGCCCCAGATGGGTCCGATTTTCTTGGGAAATGTGCATCTAGGCCCCTGGATGCCATTTTTCTAATTAGCGTCCGTTGTAGATGACACGAATTTGGGTTTTGTATTTTTAAATTATTTTAAGTGATTTTGGTGTAATTTTAATTTGTGTCAACCGTAGAAGACGCCAATTCTTTAAATAAGCATCCAAGATCGTTGACGCCCATTCTTCTTGATTATGTGCATCCGTTATGGCGGACGCCAATTCCTAATGAACGTCCTGGCCCACAGACGCTGTTTCCCTTGCCATTTTTGAACTCCCGATTACATCCAAAATTCGGATTTCTTCAGAATTCGTGTCTGGGCACTCAGACACGAATTCCTTTTTATTTCAGATTTCCAAATTTTAACTTCCAAATTAACGTCCATATTAGTGGATGCCCATTCAATGGGCGACCACGTGGTCTGACGCCATTTCCTGAGAATCCAAAACTTGCCCGCAACTCCTCATTTCTTTGTTTTGGAGTCCTTTTCAACTAGGGAAGGGATCTTTGTGGTTTCTAAGACTGGGAAGGACTCTTTCCAAGGTTTATCTCATTCTAAAATGATTATCCTAATTGATTCTTGGAATTAAAATCATGTTTCTTCCCTATAAATGGAGCCATGTGGCTCTGGTTTAGGGGGGGGCAATTTCAATCACAAGGGGAGGTGCAGCCCGGTTGCTGGCTCAAGGAGAAGTCTTCCCCACGTCAAAAGCTTCATCCCGTTGGAGGCTTCCTCCCGAATGACCTTCTAAAGCCGTCCCTGGAGAATTAATCCCCACAGGCTCCTCCAATCCCTCTCTGTTTCTTTTTCTTATTGCATCAGTCAGTTCGTTGCATGCATCATAATTTCTGTATGTTATTCCCTGCATCTCAACCACATTGAGAGCCTCCTCTAGTGCAATGCTTGCACGTCTCCCTCTCATATCTTTATCATATCATCATATTTATCTCACCCTTTGCATAGGGGTTTAAGGGTCAACACCCAACATGTGTGTTCTATTCCATGTTTATTTTTACGTTTATTTATTCATTGGGATTTGATACTACCCTTGGTTTGCTAATCCATTTCTTTATTGGTTGTTGTCTTTGTTTTGCAAGGGCAATCTTAAGAGACTCTCTCCATCGGTCGGCCGATAGGAAGAGAAGAAAGACACTCACAATCTCCCCCACTCTTTAAGGTATTTATCACGATCCCTCCTTTTATTATTCCTTATTTTCATTGAGGCCTGCGGTCTATGGCGATCACACACTTCACATAGCATTCATATATGCTCCCTCTCCTTTTTCCCCATTCTTCTTAGCTTATGTTATTCTTTTTTATTTTTAATCTAAGTTGATTTCTTAGGATCTACAAATTGGCGATCACGGTGGGACTCCTTTTGTCTTTCTTTTGATTACCCTCCTCTTTTTAATCTATTTTGCACCCACGACACACCTCCTCTTGTGATCCACGTATCAATTCCTTTTCTCCCAAATGATTGGTAATTTATAGATTTATTTGAAATTCCTTTTCCCTACTTCATCTTTAAAAAAATGAGCCTAGAACATTGAACGCCCATTCTTTAATGGGCGCCCACTATGACTGACGCTCATTTCTCTGAGCATGCTATCCTATTGATTGACGTGGGTTATGAGTGTTCTCTTCTCCTTATTGGTTATTCCATATTTTTTCACCCCTTTGGCCATTACTGCAGGGTTTCTTAAAATAAAATCAGCATCTATAGTGGTGGATGCCCATTCTTAAATGAGTGCCCACCGTGGTAGATGTTAATTCTCTATTTTTTTCCTGTTGCATCATGTTGCATATCCTGCATATTACATGTGTATCATGTTGCATACACAGCCGCATTCATTGCATATTATATATCCTGTTTCACATCCTGTTGCATTCTCTTGTGCCATTCTGTCTGTCACATTTCTACCTTGTTTGTGAATCTGCTCATTTATTATAGCCCCTTTTCTTGCATTGATATCTACATTACTATTTGTTGCTCTTGCATTATCCTTGCATTACAGGTGCATTTGGGATTGGGAGACCTCCTCTCCCCACACATTCTAAGAGCCTTACCCCTCTCTTGGTGAAGGAAGGACCCTCCATTGAGCACTCCGTCTCATTAGAGCGGAATCTCCTAAACCAAGGCCTCCATAAGTACCCGCACCCGTGGATTCCCTCACGGATGCCGGGCAAGTTGTACCTTTTGAAGTCCCCGGGTTTAGTTGGCCTATTCATGGTGAGAATCAACCTAGTTGGCATTGAAGGAAACCTTACTAAAACTAGGTTCCTACCTTGAGTGAATTATATCAACTTTGTTAAAAATAATTTAATTCACCAAGGTTCAACTAAGAAAAATCAAGTGCAAACATCTACTTGCTTGACGTCTTTGCAATTGTGCTTTGATTGGACTTTTTTTTATTTTGCATAATGTTTGGCTTGAATAATCACGGTAACATGTCTAACAATTTTCACATTCATGAGGATGCACAACCTTGCACATCCTACACTCCTCAATTTCAACATGTTCATCATAATTATAACCACAATTCTTTCAAGGGACCATGTTCTCATTCATATGGTCTTACCCGACCCATGGGTAATTTCCAATCTCATGGTCCCTCGCCTCAATCGTGAGCCACTACTCCCACAGGACTGTCTCCTCCTGGCGATGAGAAGGTCTCTCAAATCTTGCATGCTATAGATCATCTCACCCCTCAACAAATCTAAGCCCTTAAGGGCGTTGTTGAGGGTGCATCTCATTCTTCTCCCCCTCCTTCCACTCCCATTCGGGTGGCCCATCACCCGCCTCCCTCTTCTATTCATACTCCTCTTCGGGTGGTCCATCACCCGCCTCCTTCTATTCCTCCTCTTTCACAACCCCAAGGCCCTTTTATTCCTTGCAACCCAGCTCAACCGAGTCCTACCCTAGGTCAGCCTGTTAATCCCCCTCCACGGCCTTCTTATGCGGCCCCTCCTTCAAGGCCATCATGCCAACCCTCCGTTACTCAAGTTACACCTCTCCAACAGGTTCTCGTTGATAAAGTCTCTTTGTTGGAGGAACAACTTAAGAGGGTCACGAGCCCTTGGCCCGCTCCTCCTCCTCCTTCTCCAGTCAATCCTCTTCATGCCTTTATGAATAAAATCACTAAGATGGAGAAAGAATGGAAGGAGAGGAGAGATGACTATGGCATCAACAACGCAAGTGAGCAAGAGCCGGCAGATTTCAACGATGAAGTGGATGTTGTCCGCCCTCCACCTATCCACTCAGTTCATCAATATGGCCCTCCGCCTCCGCATACGCAACACCGTTACATTCCACCACCCATTAATGAGTGATGGGAATCAACACCGAGCACTAATATTTTGTTGTTTCATTTATGTCCTTTTGTTTACATTCATATCCTTGGCTAATTGGGTTTGCAATTATAAGACATTATAAGCCAATTTGTGAGTCTTTAGGAATCTTTGGGTTTCTTTGCAAAAAGGCCTTTAGATTTCTATGTAAAATGCTAGTAGGTCCAACAGGGTCCCCCACCCTTTCTCTCATTGGGCCACTTGACTTCTAGGGTCCATGTCGGGCTGGTTCAAAGTCCAAGTTGGACTTGGACCAAGAAGACGATTCCAAGTTTACCTCCTTGGTCCAAGGGGCGCCCCCCCCTTTAATATATTATATTCATGTTGTATTTTATTTATTTTGGTCATTTGACAACATGGGGGATAAATTATCCAATTCCTTATCTGCCCTCCCAAACCCTAGATCTAGGGGTAGTTTATGTCTTTTATACATTTTTATATAACCCTTGTATTTTCCATTTGGTGGGAATTAATGAAGAATATTGCATTTGCTCCAAGAAATTGCCCAAGGGCGCACCCTCTCTCTCCTCTCCCCTTGCAGCTGGATTGCTGTGATTTCTAGGGTGGATTCCTTACAAAACTTGGTGGATTCCAAGTGGTATCTCATCTCTGAGTTTGAAGCTCTGCCGCCGCCTCTGTTCGTGCCGCCATCGCACCGCCGCCGCCATCGCCGGAGTTCTGTTTTCAACCATCCAGCAAGCCAAAGGCCGAATTTTAGCTCTCAACTTCAAGATCTGACCAGGCTGAAATTTTAGGGTGAGTTCCCCTTGTAGTTCCCACGCCCCACAAAAATTTTCAAGCTATTTCCCTGTTGTTTGCCCCCCTTTCCCTTTAATTCCCCACAGCCTACACAATTTGCCCCTATGCAGACTTGTGTTCCAATAGCCCAACTCTTCACCCATTCAACCCCCTTTCTAATTTCAGATCAAGCTAAAATTTGGATGGGTACTTCTGTCCACCCCACCCTCATCCGATAAATTTTTATGATTTTTGGAGTTCGTTTACCATTTTTATAAATCACTACAAAAATCGGATCCTGTTATGTCTTCCGCAGTCTAGATCCGACCACCCCCTGTTCTAAATTCCATTTCACCCCTCAAACCCCATCATAAAATTACAAAAAAACTATCCTCGTGTTCCTTACTTTCCCCTCTATCATCCATAAAAATCCCAACTCCCAGATCCAAAGTTTCAACCTCGGTCAACGTGCTTCATCAGGCATATCAGAATCTACCCAGTCAGTTTTGAGTTCAGAGATCAGTTAGTTCATAAATACCCCACGAAACTTCCAAGGCCATGAAAATTCCTGTAACAGCGCATGGTAGTAGATCTCTGATAGAGCTTCGCAGCGGCGCTAGTTTTGTAACGATCCGACATCGGGTCTGATCGTAGCAGTTGTTTTCACCAGATCGCGTAACCCTGAAATAGCATAACAGGTCCGTGGGCAACAAGCAACAACGTTCTGCGTCGGGCTGCCTCGCCTTCCACAAGGCCAACCAGCGTGTCCCCCTCTTAGGTATCATCCCTCCAGAGTCCCCACCGTAGGGGTACCACTCCTGGCATGATCGGCCCTCCAACCAGGATGTGGGCCCCACGTTTGTCGGCACGCGCTACCGTCGGAGCTACCCAAATCGCTGCCCGTCAACCCAAGCCCGCTACTCCCGGGTCACACGTGTAGCCCTTTATCTCCCTACGTGGAGTGGGCGATAAATTTATTTCTGTAATTATTGGTTATTGCTGTACCGGGAGTACGAGTTTCGGCCGGGGTCGTCTTCCCACACCCGGTAGCATGGAGGTATCGTGTCCGCTTCCCTCTCGGCAATTTGCTTCACTCGTATATGCTTCTTTATGCCGCTGCATGAGTGATAGGAAAATCTAGCTCGTTATATCATTTCAATCACCGCTGCGAGAGAGAGCGAGACCGTCCCGTGACCCAATTCGGGCACGAAAGTGAAAGTTGACCACCCTAGCTCTTTGCCGGTTTCTCAACCGCGCACGTCCAAATGCTTCCCTCACTAGGGACGATCGTGAGTTTGCCTAGAGTCCAAGGTTTGCATATCAATTGGCGTCGAGTCACGTCCCGTCCTGCATCAAATTGGTATCAGAGCCAAGTCAAGTCTAGGGTAGTCGGTCCAAGGTGTCGCATTGCATTCCTATACCCGATATATCAAAAGGTGTTCCCGGAATGATAGGTTACGCCTATTGGGAAGGTTGCACACTTGCGTGAGTTCGATCTTCAGATCATACCTCCGCCACGTACCGGATATTGGTTGAGTCTAGGTTTGTAGTCGAGTCTGCATTCCAACTTTACATTATTGTTTTAAGGTCGTGTCCAGTCAGTTTATCTTATCACCGTGTGTCGGCATGGCCATCCTATAGCTCCCCCGTGTCCCATGGATCCCCAAAAACCCACGTCATATGAATGGTGGCGACACACCCAAGGATGGGGAATCCAACCCCACCACCTCCGTAGGCCCGAAGCCCCAGACTTCTATGGCTCCAAAGTCCTGAGCAACTACCTAGCGTGGGAAGCCGCTATGGACAAATACTTTGGGTGTTACATGTTACATTATGTCCGATGCCATGCAAGTCAACTTTGCCACAAGGTGACTTTTTTACGAAGCCGTTGAAACATGGAGGGACATAGAATACTTGAGGGAAATTAGGAGACAATGGCCTATAGAGTCATGGCGTGAGATGAAGGGTGAGCTTAGAAGGGTCTACCTACCCGGCCCAGTCACCTCCAACCGACCCCACCCAATCACCTCCAACCAAGTGGGTCATAATCGGAGGCAAAGAGCCCTGCATGTCGATGAGCCTAAACCCATGACTAGGCCAAGAGACCATGAGCAACTCCACCACGATGCCCCTACTCCAACCACCACCATTGCCGAACCCTTCAAAATCATGTCAGATAGGTTGGATAGGATGTGTACTCAAATTGACGGATTCCTACCCGAGCCTCCCAACCCGGTGCCACCCCAAGGACCTCTTCCCCTCAGGGAGGACATTCCATCCCCACCCATGAGAGCTCCATTGCCATCACCCTCACCTTTCGATCTTTATTCGGAGACATCTCATTTGGAGCCACCCGTGTTTCTAACGGGAAAGCTATTCATCGTCGAGCCACTACTTAGTTGGCTCAAGATAGGCTTGGTCCCTAGACCGCCATGCTATCCGTCAATGGACCCTACACTACCATTAGTGCCGGTCAACTCATTCCATACCACATTTCGGTCTAGTCACCATGTTGATACATTGGATGACCTGATTATGGGATTAGACTCGCAAATGAAGTTGACGTATATGTTGGCCCGTGACTTCGACCAACCCGCAAGTCGTAGCTTCACCAACCCATCCTTAGGGTCTATTACCTCTGTGTGCACCGTGGGTCGTGTCACCACGGAGATTCTCTTATTCCTCTCCATGTCGGTCGAGCCAAATTTCATTCCCTTTATCCCGAGGGAGGAACCATACCTTCTATATGAGACCACCGTCCCCTATACCCTAGTGCATGAAGGTGACCACCTACACCTTCAAGAATTCCAAACATGGGGCCATGACATGTGGGAACCCAGTTCAAGGGGTCATACTTTCTTTGATCCCTTCGACCCCTTCCCTAGTAAACCCCTTGACCCACCACATCTACTCCACTTCTTCAAAGAAGTCCACTATCACACCCCTACCCCACGGGCCAATCCACGTACACTCCGCAAGGAGCCCGTTCATTGGGGTATGGAAGTAGGAGAATTCGACTCTCCTAGCCCACCCAAACCTTCCACGCCTAGCCCACCCAAACCTCCCAATTCCAAAAGGCCGTTAGTGCATGAGTGGTGCATTTTGGGATATCTAGGAGTCCATGATTCTACCGACATTTGGTTGCGTCTTGTGTATGCATGGCACACATTCGGATGTCCTGGTCCACCATTGCATATGTATGGGTCGGTCTAACAGTAGGTTTGTCTAGGGTCATGTGCGAGTCCATGTTTTTCTTTATTTGTCCAATTTGTTGAGAGTCTGTACATACATGTGTCGAGCATATTAGGAGTCGCATAGTCAGTCTCATGTCAGCTCGCGATGCCAGTCCTTTCGAGTGTCGGGCAAGTCGGGTCTAATGCATACGTTGTAGACTTGCCAGAATTTGGGATCAGTTCTATCTCAATATCTCGGATCTAGTCACCTAAAGGGACCCAACGGTGATTTCTAGTGAGTCATTGAGCCGTCTCCTTCCTTTGTGAGTGACCCCACCCCGGAGTGTCCACCACTAGCCTCATTCCCACAGCAGTGTGAGCATATCGAATATATACGGGATGAGCAGGTGACAATTACTTGGACTGGAGCATACTTCGAACTACTTGGTATGGTGTCCGATCTGCAGGAGCCACCTGAGCAGCCGCACCACCTTACTCGACGGGGTCAAGTTCTTCCCACCCAGGGAGAATTGATGGGAATCAACACCGAGCACTAACATTTTATTTTTGCATTTATGTCCTTTTGTTTATATTTATATCCTTGGCTAATTGGGTTTATAATTGTAAGGCATTATAAGCTAATTTGTTAGTCTTTAGGAATCTTTGGGTTTCTTTGCAAAAAGCCTTTGGGTTTCTATGTAAAATGTCAGTAGGTCCAGCAGGGTCCCCCACCCTCTCTCTCATTGGGCCACTTGGCTTCAAAGGTCCATGTGGGGCTGGTTCAAAGTCCAAGTTGGACTTGGACCAAGAAGACAATTCCAAGTTTACCTCCTTGGTCCAAGGGGTGCCCCCCTTTAATATATTATATTCATGTTGTATTTTATTTATTTTGGTCATTTGACCACATGGAGGATTAAATATCCCATTCCCATTTGCCCCTCCGAAACCCTAGATCTAGGGGTAGTTTATGTCTTTTATACATTTCTATATAACCCTTGTATTTTCTATTTGGTGGGAATTAATGAAGAATATTGCATTTGCTCCAAGAAATTGCCCAAGGGCGCCCCCTCTCTCTCCTCTCCCCTTGCAGCTAGATTGATGTGAATTTTAGGGTGGATTCCCTACAAAACTTGGTGGATTCCATGTGGTATCTCATCTCTAAGTGTGAAGCTTCGCCGCCGCCTCCGTTCGTGCCGCCATAGCACCGCCGCCGCCATCACCGGAGTTCTGTTTTCCACCATCCTGCAAGCCAAAGGCCGAATTTTAGCTCTCAACTCCAAGATCTGACTAGGCTGAAATCCCACAAAAATTTTCAAGCTATGTCCCCGTCGTTTGCCCCCCTTTCCCTTTAATTCCCCACAACCTACACAATCTGCTCCTGTGCAGACTTGTGTTCCAGTAGCCTAACTATTCACCCATTCGACCCCCTTTTGAATTTCAGATCGAGCTGAAATTTGTACTGGGACTTCTGTCCACCCAACCCTCATCCCACAAAATGTTTTAGGATTTTTGGAGTTCGTTTACCATTTTTAAAAATCACTACAAAAATCGGATCCTATTCTATCTTCTGCAGTCCAGATCCGACCACCCCCTTTTCTAAATTCCATTTCATGCCTGAAACCCCATCAGAAAATTACAAAAAAATTATCCTCATTTTCCTTACTTTCCCCTCTAACTTCCATAAAAATCCCAACTCCCAGATCCAAAGGTTCAACCTCGGTCAATGTGCTTCATTAGGTAGATCAGAATCTGCCCAGTCAGTTCTGAGTTCAGAGATCAGTCTGTTCATAAATACCCCATAAAAATTCCAAGGCCATAAAAATTTTTGTAACAGCCCATGGTCGTAGATCTCTGAGAGAGCTTCGCAGTGGTGCATGTTTCGCATCGATCCAACATTGGGTCTGATGGCAGCAGTTGGTTTTGTCGGATCGCGCAACCTTGAAACAGCATAATAGGTTCGTGGGCAACAAGCGACAACGTTCCCTGTCGGGTCACCTTGCCTTCCACAAGGTGAACCAGTCTATCTCCCTCCTAGGGATCGTCCCTCCAGGAGTCCCCACCGCAGTGGTACCACTCCCGGCATGATTGGCCCTCCGACTAAGACGTGGGCCCCATATTTGTCGACACGCGCTACCGTCGGAGCTGCCCAAATCGCTGCCCATCAACCCGAGCCCGCTACTCCCGGGTCCCACGTGTAGCCCTTTACCTCCCTGCATGGAGTGGGCAATAAATTCATTTCTGTAATTTTTGGTTATTGCTATTCCAGGAGTACAAATTTCGGCCGGGGTCGTCTTCCCACGCCCGGTAGCGTGGAGGTATCGTGTCCGCTTCCCTCTCGACAATTTGCTTTACTCGTATATGCTTCTTTATGCCGCTGCATGAGTGATAGTAAAATCTAGTTCGTTAAATCATTTCAATCACCCGTACGAGAGAGAGCGAGACCGTCTCGTGACCCGATCCGGGCACGAAAGTGAGAGTTGACCACCCTAGCTCTTTGTCAATTTCTCAAGCGTGCACGTCTGAACGCTTCCCTCGCTAGGGACGATCACGAGTTTGCCTAGAGTCCAAGGTTTGCATATCCATTGACATCGAGTCGCGTCCCGTCATGCATCAATGCGCCTCCACTACGGCGTCCACTTGAGCCTGACAATAAAGAACCGGCATGTGAACAATTGATGTCGGCACGTGATGATGAAGTTTCGAAGGCACCCCTTCTGAGTTTCCTTCATTTTTCTCTCCCTCCACTACCACCAGATGAATCTCCTGCTCAGGACGATGCCATCATCCCCGATCCAACCCCCATTTTTCAGACTTATTTGTGTTACTACGATGGGTCGATACTCCAATCACCTACGCCAGTGCATCATGAGCTTCTCCTACCCCTAACACCTCTCGCCCCATCCGGTATTTCCTACATACCAAACCTTCTTCTTTTACACCTTCCATTATACCTCCTTTAAGCCCCACACCATTAGCCCCTACAACACCGGCCTCCGCCGAACCTCCACTAAGCATTCACCGGTTATACCTTCTTTAACCTCCACTCCACCGGCCTCCGCAGAACGCACCACTAAACCTTCCCCAATTAACCTCCCTTTGCCGCCACCTCGACCCTCCACTATACCTATAACCCCAAACTTGGCTTTGCCTATCCCACCACCTACCCCTTTACCTAAACCCATGGCTAATCCTGAGCAGGGTCCACCGCTTTTTTCATCCCCGTCCACTTCTGAGGAAAGGGAGAGGCTCAACGTGTTCCCTCCAACACCTTCCATTACACCTCCAACATCCATGGTGCCTTCTGCCTCCGCTTCACCTCCTTTTACCACTCGGAGTGGGTGTATTGTTGCAAGTACTTGTGCCGAAGATGATCGAGAGCCGGGCAACAAGGAGTTGGCCACGGCTATGTTGTTCAAGATGCAAGAGTTTATTTGTCGGATGCCAATCCATGTTTTTGTGCCGAGCATGGTTGAAGAGGCCAAGTCCCCGCCGCTGCTCACCAAAAGAGAATGTCAAGATTTGATGTCGTGTAAGTCCATGCCCCAGGGTCCCTTGTTTCAACCCTCTAATGCTAAATCCATTCTTCCGTATCAAGGGCAAATGCCCATTTTGTTCAACACTCTTTATACGCCATAATCCTTAGTCAATACTATGCTTCCCATTTCAACTTTTCAACCCCCTCACATCGTTGCTCTTCAACCTCCAACGGAGTTGTCGTTAATTGTTGAAGTTTTGTCATGGGCTTTGATTTTATCCCTTAGGCTGATGGGCCGCACACTTTCACTGCTATGGAGGGGCGGTTATCTTGGTGCTAAGGGGCCTTTCGCTACCTTACCCACTCTCTATTCTACTTCATCCACATTTTTGTCTATCACCTTATGGGCCACTCATGGACTGGGAAAGAGTATCTCACCTTCTCATTCCATGCATTTTTTGCACTCATTACATCCATTGCATCCATTGCATTGCATTCGCATGCATTTGCATTTCTTCCTTCCCGGGTTTCCAGACTTGTATCTTCACCGCCTTCCAGCACCTCTGGATCCTCCGCATTCTCTATCTCATTCATCTCTATCCTCGAGATCTCTGGGTCCCCTTACACTTCCCGGGTATCGCGCCCCCTCTAATCTTCTCTTAGGGCATCGCGCCCCCTCTAATCTTCTCTTAGGGCATCACGCCCCTTCCCACCTCTCATATTCGGATCCTCCGGATTTTTCTCTGCTTGATGGGTGTTAAGCCCCCTCCAGTTTTCTCTCAGGGCATTATGCCCACTCCCAACTCTTATCTCCGAATCCTCCAGATTCTTCTCTGCTTACCGTTATCGTGCCCTCCTTCTCTACATCCCTCCGGAACCTCCGGACCTTCCAAGGCATCACACCCTTCTCTACTTCACTCCTTTGGAACCTCTGGGTTCTTGTCTTTCCCTGGGGCATCGACCCCATTCCTACTTTAATCCTCTGGAACCTCCGAATCTCCCTCTTAGGGCATCGCGCCACCCCACACCTCCATATCCGGATCCTCCAAATTTTTCTCTCCTTCTAGGGCATCGTGCCCTTTTACACCTTCTCCCTTTGGAACCTCCAGATTTTCTATCTTATCTCCCCTCCAATATCCTTGGGCATCACGACCCCTCCTACTCCCTTCCTTCGGAACCTCCGGACCTCCTCCCTTTCCTCCAATTTATCTTTCTACTCCTCCGAGACATTGTGTCCTTTGTTCTTTTTCTCCGTTTAAACCACCTTTTTCCATACCTTTTCCCAGGGCATTGCATCCCTCAATACTCTATTCCTCTGGAGCCTCCAGATGATTCTTCTTCCTATCATGATTCTTCTCCTTTGCCTCCGGAGCCTCCGGATCCGCCACTTTCCATCTATCATTCCTCCTCTTAATTCCTTTCGATCCCGGGTCCGACCCGACTTATTCCACACCCACCGCTCTGGGCATCTTCTCGTTCTCTCACTACTTTCGAGGCTTTAGTCCTCACTCCTCCTCTTAATTTTTCTTTCCTTCTGTACACCGCTCCTTATGATCAGGGTCTCCGCACCTTAGTGAGGGAGTTCTAGCCCTCGCCTCTTTTCCTTTTATCCTTATTCTTCTGAGTATGGTCTTGGTACCACTCCTTCTTATTAAGCCACTTCAAACCTTTACTTTCAATCCTTTTATCCGCCACTTGAGGACAAATCCCATGATGATCAAGATCGCTTCCGGCAGCTACTGTTTCATAAGGTTGCGAGGTAACATTTTTGTATAAGCTTTGCATTCTTGATTTCATCATTCTTCATGCACAGTTTTCAAAGTGAAGTGCTTCTTAACATGATTAAGAGTGGTAGTCAAGGCCTTTATCTTATGTTTTTATCTCTATTGAATTTCAGAAATGAGTCTTTAGGCTTGCTTTTGCAGCACCTCTTGTTACTAAGAACCGCGCGCTGGGAGTTTGACATTCCCTCCTCGCTTGTTAAGGGCAACTCTTAGCTGGGCACTCCGCACACTTCACGGCATCCTTAGCCAGCCTCCTTTGGTAAAACGTCGTTGCTGCTTTGGCCATACTATGGGTGTGCATGAAAGTCTTTTCTCTTCTTTACTTGGCCAAGTGCAGGAATAAGAGGTTGTCGGATAAGATGACCAACCTAGGTAATCCCCAATACGGGAGAAGTCTCAAATAGGGGCAGTCTTGACCCAGAATAAAGAGAGCTTTTCATGATAAATCTAGCCAGAAAGGGTTATTATGAAAATCAAGTCAATTTTTAATTATGAAATAAAGGTATGTCAAGAGATCCAAAGTCCCCGCAGGGAAAACCCTGGTCGTATGCATGTCAAGGGTCTAAAAATCAAAGGGTAGTACCTCAGAAGGAATTCGAGTCCTGATATATCCCAGCCTGCATAAGGCTTATCGCCAATTGTTCTTCTCTTCTCCCTCTAAGGCAGAAGGTGTCTTGGGTATGGCCTTAGTAAGGGGCACCGTTAACCATGGGCAGTCGACTATGGGGCGGCATCTTTAAATGCACGCCCGACTTTGGGCAGTTCTTTAGCGAAAGGGGAAGGAACAATAATCCCCAGCCAGTGATTTGAATTCCCAGTTGGTGCTAAACTAGCAATGGCTAAACCAAAATCCACAAAAAAATTCAAATATTCTCAAAATCCATAAAAATTGAATACTTTTCAAAACCCATAAAAATTTGCATACTCTAAAAATCCAAAAAAAATGCATTACATTGTATTTTTTCTGATCGTGTTGTTTTACAGGGACAACCTACAAAGAACCAAGAACACGGGATCAGTCCTCTCCTTTCATTACTATCAACCTTTCGATTATTCCCTATAATGATTGACCTCCATGATTCGTCGCTCTAGATGTCACTCTGATCATTCAAGAGCTAGTCTTTCTAAAGCCATTCCTGCTGATTTCAGTTTGAGCATTATTCTCATCATGATCATTCAACTCCAAAGTTCATGATTAGCCAAGCCATCATCCTCATGGTTAAAAGGTAATAACAAATAATGATTGATACCTTCATGCTTTGATTCTCTAGACTACACCATGCTTTGATCTTGTTGAGTATATTCAGGTCATTTTGATGTTAATAAAACCCAGGACGTGCGTTCTATCACGTGCCATGTATTAGCAATCAAGTTCGACTCTCGTACGCATTCAAGGCATAATTTCATCATGCATTATGCTCAAGTGTTCATACCCTTCCAAATGCCTAAATCCACCTTGGTTCCAGAACTGCCCGGGCTAAGCTTAACTCACTCATTTTAATTGGAACAGGATGTGGTCATAAACTGATTCGCTCACATATTATGATTCAGTGGCTAACTTCTTTAAAATTGCAGGATTTCCAGCTAGTGGTCGACCGCCAGTTAGGGGCCGGTCGACCGGTTTTCCGAGCAACGAAAGCCCCATTTCTGTAAAATTCCGGTCGACCGCCCCCTCCTACCGGTCGACCGCCAGCGTCGAGGCAGTCATTTTTGACTTTGTTTTCTACAATGTGGGAAGCCCTCTTCATTGGGTTTATTTAATCCAAAAGTCACGAGACTTACCATGATTTGTGGATCTGGTTCCTGGCTTGTCCCTTGACCATCCAAGATCTATATTTACATTATATTGGGGTCAAAAACCTTAATCATCCAAGGGAGCTGAAGGAGGCTATCAAGGGGAGAGAAGAGTGCTACTACTATAGCCGTGAACAGTGCTCCGGGAAAGAAGTTCTTCATTCATCTTCAAGTGATCCAAACCACATCTGGAGCAGATCAACCCCAAGTCAAGAGGAGATCAATCTGCATCCAAAATCTTCTTCATCAACTAAGGGGGAGCTTGAATCTAAAGTTTTTAATTTATGTCTTCCATTCGATTTCTATTTCATATTCAAGTGTGTGTTCTTGTAATATCTGAATACTTGTGTGTGTGTGGATCTACGCATATCCGTGTGTGTGTGTGTGTGTGTGTGTGTGTGTGTATGCATCTATTTATTCACATTTCTCTGTGATTCGGTGCTTGTGCACCTTCGTGGGAGTTCTGAACTCACACGAGTGTGTGTGTATGCTCTGATCTTGTAACCTTCTACAAGATAGTGTGTGAATCCTCACAGTTGGTAAGGGGTGGACGTAGGTTGCAGTTGTTGCACCTGAACCACCTAAAAATCGTGGTCTCTTGTGTGGTTTGCTCCTTATCTTCTACCTCCAATTCTGCTCTAGCATATTTGCATATTACATCATCTGATTTCTTTGTTTAGATCTAGTTTTATTAACTATTTTACGGGAGATCTCTGGTATATCAAAAGGTGGTTTCTGATCGACAAGGTTAGTCTTGTCGGGAGGGAAATACCTTGCCTGAGAGAATCTTCAGATTTCTGGACTCCGCCAGGTACCAAAGAATTGCTGTAGGGGTTGATTTAGCTAGAGTCATTTTATAATCCATCAGATCTATACTTGTTTGTTGCTTGCTCTTAATACGTGTTTTAAATCGGGTAAAAGTTTTTAAACTCTGTAATCACCCAATTCATCCCCCCTCTTGGGTGTCATTGATCGCGGGATTTCAATTGGTATCAGAGCTAAGGCTCTATTTTCTTCAAGATCTAACGATCTAGAGTAAGATCCAGATCAATGGCAAACAAGGGTATGATGCCTGAGGGTCATTCGATCCATCACCCTCCATACTTCGATGGCTCGAATTACTCCTATTGGAAAAATAGGATGCACGTTTTTCTGAGACCTTTGGAGTATGAGATCTGGAGAGTTATGGACAAGGGTCCTTACAAACTCTCTGATGATGAAGGGAAATGGACACCCGAGGAAATTAAGAAATGCACTGTCAATTTTAATGCTATGGATATTATGCAATGTGCTATACATCCTAATGAATTCTCTCGTGTATCCATGTGCAGTTCAGCAAAGAAGATGTGGGATAAGTTGTGGCTCATATATGAGGGAACCTCCGAGGTCAAGGAGACCAAGGCAAATCTCTTGTAAGAGATTATGAGCTGTTCAAAATGAAGCCTGAAGAAACCATCTCAGAGATGTTCGCAAGATTAATGGAGATCAGAAATGGTCTCAAAAGTCTCGGGAAGGAGTACACAAACTCTGATCTTGTGAGGAAAGTCCTGAGATCACTTCCGTCGGCATGGCACACAAAAGTCACGGTAATTGAAGATTCAGAAAATTTGTCCACTCTTTCCTTAGATGAGCTCATAGGGTCACTCATGACCTATGAGATAAACATGAAGAGAACAATTGAGGAAGATACGAGAAGAAGAAAGTGATTGGATTGAAAGCTCACCAATCTGATGATGATGTCCAAGAAGAAAAATCCATCGAGGGAAGTAATGAAGAAGAAGACTTGGCCATGATAACTCGCCAAGTAAAGAGATTCTTGAGAAAGAAGAGAAATTTCTAAGGCAATTTCAGAAAGGGGCAAAGGAAGCCCTTTCAGACCAAGGGCGAGCCTAGCAAGCCCAATAATGTCATTTGTTATGAATGCAAGAAGCCCAGGCACATGAGAGGAGAATGTCCAGATCTAAAGAGAAAATTCAAGAAGGATAAATTCAAGAAGCCTCAAGCCATGGTCGCCACATGGAGCGACGAAGAGGACGAACCATCCGATGAGGAGATCCAAGAGCTAGTGGAGAGCTTGTGCCTCATGGCACACGAAGATGATTCAACTGAGGTAAATTCTGACCCTAATTTTATTTCAAATGAACAATGGGAGTGGGAATATGAAAAATTATACATAAAATATAAAAAAATCAGATCTGAAAATAAAAGTCTCAAAAAGAAAATTGATGATTCATCACATGAGGATATTTTTGTTAAATTTGAGAAACTGGAACAAGAATGGTTTGAAGGTTATCATTTACATTGCTAGCTAGTCTAGAAATTTCCTGATGTACAGTTTTTTGCTACTTTAATACTATACACATTACTTACCAAAAAAAAATAAGAATGGTTCGAGTTAACAGAGGAAAAATAAACCATGCTTCAAACAATTTCAGATCTTGAAAAAGCCAAAGAGGAGCTATCATGTAAACTGTTTGAAATTGAAAAAGTTTGTAAAAAGCTCAAGAATGAAAAAGAAATTATGATATCATCCATTTTAGAAATTGAAAGTAAAAATGTGAGCTTCAATAAAGAGGTAACTGATTTGCAGTTTACTCTCTCTAAGTTTGTCAAGGGCAAACAAAATTTGGATAACTTGCTGGGAGTTAAAGTTAATTTCTAGAAGGAAGGATTGCGATATACTCCCCAAAATAAAAAATCTTTTGAGCATAAGATCACTACATCCTATGTGCATGGAAAAGGAAATGATTGTGCTTCATGTTCATACTCTAAGCCTATACATGTCCAACCCAAATCATGACAATTCCAAAGAAAGTTTGCACCTGTTAATTGCTATCATTGTGGTAGATTTGGTCATGTTGTTGCCAATTGCTGGTTCAAACAAAACTCACCAAGAAATCTTGCTTTTTCGACCAAGAAAGATATACACAGAATTGGACTAACTCCTACGGACCCAAACTAGCATGGGTACCAAAAATAATTGGATGAGAATCTTATTTCTTGCAGATATGCCTTGAAGCCAGGGGGAGCAAATGGTATTTGGATAGCGGCGGTTTGAGGCATATGACAAGAGACAAGAAGGCATTCTCCATGCTACAAGATAAAGATGGAGGCTCAGTTGCCTTTGGTGGAAAGGACAAAGGTAAAATAATTGGAATCGGTAACATAGGAAAAATTCTGAAACCTTGATTAAAAATATCCTTTTAGTGAAAGGCTTAAATCATAATCTGCTGAGCATAAGCCAATTGTGTGACAAGGGCTTTAAAATTATTTTTGATGAAACCCACTGCCTTGTCATAAATAAAACCTCTAATGAAATCAGATTCATCGGTAAGAGAAGCAACAATGTCTATACTATTTATTTAGATGATGTTTCTGGCGATGATGTGTGCTTGGTAGCAAACAATCATGATAATGCTTGGCTATGGCACTGAAGACTAGGTCATGCTAGTTTTGGAGTAATCTCCAAGTTGTCTAAACATGACTTAGTAAATGGTTTGCCAAATTAAAGTTTGAAAGTGATAAAATTTGTGAGGCTTGCACAAAAGGCAAGTAAACACGCATATCTTTCAAAAATAAGATCATTGTTTCTACCTCCCGGCCTCTTGAATTGCTGCATCTCGATTTATTTGGCCCTACTAGGACATCTAGCCTAGGAGGTAAATCTTTTAGATTTGTTATTGTTGATGACTACTCCAGATTTACATGGGTGTTATTTCTATCCAATAAAAATGATGCATTGATGGAGCTTCAAGTGTTTTGTAGAAAAATCCAAAATGATAGAGGTTATCTTATCACTACCATCCAAAGTGATCACGGTGGTGAGTTTGAGAATCATGACTTCAACAATTTTTGTGAAGAGCATGGATACACGCACAATTTCTCATCACCAAGGACGCCTCAACAGAATGGAGTGGTGGAGAGAAAAAATAGAACACTGATAGACATGGCACGGACCATGTTAAGTGAGAACTCCCTACCCAAATACTTTTGGGCCGAGACGGTAAGTACATCATGCTACATCATCAATAGGGCAATGGTAAGGCCCATCTTGGAGAAAACTCTTTATGAGCTGTACAAGGGTAAGAAACCAAATATTTCTCATCTTAAACCCTTTGGATGCACATGTTTCATCTTGAACACTGGTAAGTCTAACCTAGGTAAGTTTGATGAGAAAAATGACAAAGGAATTTTCCTAGGTTATGCACTTAACTTTAGAGCTTATCAATTGTTTAATAAATGGACTTTGGTTGTTGAAGAAAGTCCTCATGTAATTTTTGATGAATCTGAGTTAAGACTAACCAATCAATCTACTCCAATTGTGGATGTAGATGAAGACCCCAAACATTCAAATGATGCTAAGGCCAAGAATGAATCAACTGAAGGGATCCCAACAAGAGTGAAGAGGATGAAGATCCTTCAATTGAAACACTTCAAGAACAACAAGTACAACACCTCGACTTGCCCAACTCTTCTACGTTCTTAAAGGATCACCCAGCTGAAAACATAATCGGTAATCGTCAAGATGGGGTAAGAACTAGGTCTTCACTAAGGCAAGTAGAAGAAGAGGATTTGATAGCCTTAGTCTCACAAGAAGAGCCTAAAGATATTCATGAAGCTCTTCAAAATGAATCCTGGATTCAGGCTATGCATGAAGAGCTACACCAGTTCGAGAGGAACAAAGTGTGGACTCTCATGCCGCGTCCTAAGAATCATCCCACAATTGGAACCCGTTGGGTTTTCAGAAACAAGTTAAATGATACGGGATTGGTTGTTAGGAACAAGGCCCGGCTTGTAGCCAAAGGGTATAGCTAGAAGATGGGTATTGATTTTGATGAATCTTTTACACCGGTTGCCAGACTAGAAGCAGTCTGGATCTTATTGTCCTATGCTTGCTCTTTGAACTTCAAACTATTTCAAATGGATGTTAAATCTGCATTTCTTAACGGTTACATCAAAGAGGATGTTTTTGTAGAGCAACCTCCAGGTTTTAAAGATTCAAAGCATCCAAAACATGTGTACAAGTTGTAGAAGGCCTTGTACGGGTTAAAGCAAGCACCAAGGGCATGGTATGAAAGGCTCACTTCATTCCTTGTGAAAATAGTTTCAAAAGAGGTAAGATTGACCAAACACTCTTCACAAGAAATCAGGTAAAGACATATTAGTTGTTGAAGTATATGTGGATGACATTATTTTTGGTGCTACTAACAATGTCTTATGTGAAGAATTTGTAGAAATCATGCAAGGAGAATTTGAGATGAGCTTAATGGGTGAACTAAATTTCTTTCTTGGATTGCAGGTGAAGCAAACACCCGAGGGGATTTTTATCAATCAAGCTAAGTACATACTGGAGCTGTTAAAGAAATTTGGCATGACTGAAGTAAAACCTCTGTCAACTCCAATGGCCACAACCTCGAAGTTAGACAAAGATGAAAATGGTAAAACAATAGATCCTACACTGTTTCGAGGTATGATCGGATCACTACTGTATCTTACAGCATGACGCCCTAACATTCAATTCAGTGTATATCTTTGTGCCCGTTTTCAGTCATGCCCTAAAGAATCTCATCTAATGGCTGTTAAACGCATTTTTAGATACTTAATTGGCACAATAGATTTTGGCTTGTATTTTCATATCGGTAGTTCATTTGATTTGATTGCTTACACCAATGCAGATTATGCCGGATGTATTGTAGATCGTAAAAGTACTAGTGGGTACTGTCAGTTTCTTGGTGGGTGCCTAGTCTCATGGGCCTCCAAGAAATAACATTCAATAGCTCTCTCAACGGCCGAGGCTGAATATGTAGCCGCCGAAAGTTATGGAGCCCAAGTACTTTGGATCAAAAATCAATTGCTTGATTTAGATATTGAAACTAAATGTGTGCCAATCTTGTGTGATAATACCAGTGCAATTAGCTTGTCTAAAAACCCTGTTCAACATTCTAGGACAAAGCACATTGACATCCGACATCATTTTCTGAGAGATCATGTAGGAAAAGGGGTCTTTGAATTGAATTTCATTGACACACACAATCAACTAGCTGATATTTTCACCAAACCCCTAAACTAGGATCAAATTATCAAAATAAGAAGATAACTTGGGATGTTCAAGGGTGAGAGCATACATACAAAAGGCTGCACTTAGGATAAGAATTGCATTTGTAGAAACTCATATGCATCAAGGGTAGGAAAACATGCATATTGTCTATATTTACTTTTAATACGCTGTGTGTTCACATACACTCTTGCATGCTTGAATGTATTTATATATATAGCCCTCCTCGAAAAATATTTCTAAGGCCAGATATTCCTTGGTTAAATAATTGTGGACTCAGTGATGTCGGACCTAAGGAAACTTCTGAGGGGGAGTAAGAGAACTTTCCTCAAACCTCCATCTCTTTCCTCCCCTCCACTTCATGCTGTTGGTTCAAATCAGAAGGTCATATGATAGTCCCCCCATATAAAAAAAAGAAAAGAAAAGAAAAGAAAAATATACAAAATTTGGGATTTTTGGGGCTAGCGGTCGACCGCCGCTCCCGTACCGGTCGACTGGTGGCGGCAAACCGGCTCGACCGGACCACATCTGAACCCTTCTTTAAGGGGTTCTAAAACCCCTCTCTCTCATTCCAACACTCCCATTCACTCTCCAACACTTCTCCCCAAACCTAGAACACCCAAACTCCACCTCCCAAGCCCCTAAACCTCATCATTCCTCCACCCGCACAAGATCCGACATGTTCGTCACGGTTTCAGGACGAACTCCATTTGGCCGTTCGTGCGTTCATGGAGCTACCTCTTAGGTTCCAGATTGTAGAGAAGGCTATTGCAAGCCCTTGGAGTGTCTTTTGATCTATCTCCATCCCCCAGGATGAGAGTCATCGTTTCAATGGTTTCCATCGGGTCTCCTAGTTCGGGATGCCGCCTAGATGGAGCTCTCAGCGTTTGGCCCAAGGGCAAGCGAGTGGCCAGAGATGAGAGGCACCGGCTCCTCCACCATAGCGAGCACGTGCACCTCGGTTGCCTCCTCGTCCTATTATCGACCCTCGGCTGGTCGACTTCAATGAGGTGAACGAGCTTTTGCCCGATTTATGTGCTATCTTTGAGATTCAGTCAGGTTGGACTGATTTCATCTCTAGATATACCCGATATTACCCCAGTCTAGTGCAGTAGTTTTATGGGAATTTGATTGCAAGGAATGAGGATTTATTTCATGTTGTTCAAGGGGTTGAGATTCATATTACTCCCGATCTATTTGAGAGATGCTTAGGAGTTGCGGCTAGAGGAGCCGACATGGTTTTTCGTCATGGGGAGGTTGAGGAAACCTTTCTTGCTATGACCAGTTGTGACTACATGCTTGGTGTCAGCAACTTAATCGAACTGAATGAAAATCACTTTCCACCATTGCAGCGTATATTGCACCATATGTTTACCTCTCTCATTTATCCAAAGAGTGGCAGCAGAAATGAAGTGACAGAGGTTCACAAATTCCTATTTTACAATGTTATGAATGGGATTCAAGTCAACATAGGTCGCCTCATGACGACTCTCATTGGAGCTTGCTGAACAAATTTGCGGCGATCCTTGCCGTATGCTTCACAGTTGACCAGGATATTCATTCATGCTGGGATCAATTTGGCAAATGAACATTTCATTTATGTTCGACAGGATGATATATATAATAAGCATAAGAACTTTACAGATATGGGATATTACTATGGTCCCGATGGTGAGTTACGCCGGGATGTGCCTACTTATGGAGAAGAAGTTGATAGTGAGAAAGAGAAGGAACTAGAACAGCAGTAGGATCAAGGGGATGTCCCCCCTCAGTTCAGGCCGAGGAGCAGCCTCCTCCACCCTCACCTTATCATATGGATCCCGAGATGCATCCTCCACCACAGTTCCATCATGGAGAGTCCTTCACTCAGGAGGCCACACAATACTCTTGGGTATATTATGAGACTTTTAACAGGCGGTTTACTGGGCTAGAGACTCGTGTGGACACTTTTGGGGATCGACTTTCTACCCTCAGGGATCACATCGACACTATGGGCAATGTGATTGACACCATGTCAGGTCGCATAGATTCCTTCTCCACTGTTCTGGATACCCTCTCCACTCAAATGGCTACACTCTCCACTCATATGACTAGCCTCACCGACAGTGTTGCTGATTCCAACGAAGCCTTCCACATCATGAACATGACACTTCTTGGTATGCAGCACCGTGATGCGGCTTGTGACCTCTCCATTGGACGTATTCAGGATAGTCTTCAGATTCAAGATCATTCTCTTGAAGACATCTGCCGTCGCCTTGGTTACCAGCCTCCTCCTCCAGCGGATCAGCCTCCTACAGATGCACCTTGAGAATTTTTCTTTTGCTTCTTCCCTCTAGCATGTTGTACTTCGATCTTGTGTCACTTGGGTCTGCCTTCGTCTATCCTATCCACTTTTGATGATGCCAAAGGGGGAGAAGTAGTAGTGCAGGGTTCTATATATTTAGGTATGTCGGTCGGTATGTGTTTGTGTGATTGCATGCATGATAATGTGAGGATCATTGTGTCTATTCTACGTTCTGCATTTGTTTAGTCACTTGTGTCTAGAGTCGTGCATTCACTCTCGCTATAATGTACCTTGTAATGAAATGATGAATTGAATGTAACTGGTGTTTGATCTCAAATGGTTGGCTCTTGTGTCTCATTTATTTTCTAATTGGCAAATAAAGTGTTGAATGGTTTGTGTTCGCTGGCTTGATGGGATGTGAGTGAAATGCCTTGGTTTCGAACATTGATCTCAATTTTCAAACATTGCTTAAAGGCACGCCCATGTATTTAAATACCCTCTCAATTTTGTCATCATCAAAAAGGGGGAGATTGTTGAGCATATTCAGGTGATTTGATGTTCACAAAGCCCATGACGTGTATTCTATCACGTGCCATGTATTATCAATCAAGTTCGACTATCATACGCATTCAAGGCCTAATTTCATCATGCATTATGCTCAAGTGTTCATACCCTTCCAAATGCCTAAATCCACCTTCATTCCAGAACTGCCCAGGCTAAGCTTAACTCACTCAGTTTAATTGGAATAGGATGTGGCCATAAACTGATTCACTCACATATTATGATGCAGTGGCTAACTTCTTTAAATTTGTAGGATTTCCAGCCAACGGTCGACCGCCGATCAGGGGCCGGTCGACCGATTTTCCCAGCAACGAAAGCCCCATTTCTGTAAAATTTCAATCGACCGCCCCTTCTACCTGTGGACCGCCAGCGTCGAGGCAGCCATTTTTGACTTTGTTTTCTACAATGTCAGAAGCTATCTTCATTGGGTTTGTTTAATCCAAAAATCACCAGACTTACCATGATTTGTGGATATGGTTCCTGGCTTGTTTTTTTTTCCAACCCTTGACCATCCAAGATCTATATATACATTATATTGGGGTCAAAAACCCTAATCATCCAAGGGAGCGCAATGAGGCTATCAAGGGGAGAGAAGAGTGCTGCTACTGTAGCCGTGAACAGTGCTCCAGGAAGGAAGTTCTTCATCCATCTTCAAGTGATCCAAACCACATCTGGAGCAGATCAACCCCAAGTCAAGAGGAGATCAAGCTGCATCCAAAATCTTCTTCATCAACTAAGGGGGAGCTTGAATCTGAAGTTTTTACTTTATGTCTTCCATTCTATTTCTATTTCAGATTCAAGTGTGTGTTCTTGTAATATCTGAATACTTGTGTGTGTGTGTGTGGATCTACGTAAATCCGTGTGTGTGTGTGTGTGTGTGTGTGCATCTATTTATTCACATTTCTTTGTGATTCGGTGCTTGTGCACCTTCGTGGGAGTTCTGAACTCACACGAGTGTATGTGTGTGCTCTGATCTTGTAACCTTCTACAAGATAGTGTGTGAATCCTCACAGTTGGTGAGGGGTGGACGTAGATTGCAGTTGTTGCACCTGAACCACCTAAAAATCGTGGTCTCTTGTGTGGTTTGCTCCTTATATTCTACCTCCAATTCTGCTCTAGCATATTTGCATATTGCATCATCTGATTTATTTGTTTAGATCTAGTTTTATTAACCATTTTATGGGAGATCTCTGGTATAACAAAAGGTGGTTTCTGATCGACAAGGTTAGTCTTGTCGGGAGGGAAATACCTTGCGTTAGAGAATCTTCAGATTTTTGGACTCTGCCTGGTACCAAAGAACTGCTGTAGGGGTTGATTTAGCTAGATTCATTTTGTAATCCATCATATCTATACTTGTTTGTTGCTTGCTCTTAATACGTGTTTTAAATCGGGTAAAAGTTTTTAAAATATGTAATCACCCAATTCACCCCCCCTCTTGGGTGTCATTGATCGTGGGACTTCAGATCCATGCTTTCACGATACTGTGCTATTACTGCTATGTTTACACTATGATGGTTGTAGTTCATTCATGTGCTATCATGCTATCAAATGATTGAATGCTTTAATGATATGTACAATGCTTTAATACATTGCTTGTTATGCTTCATTATCTCTTGGCTAATTAATGATTCTTTGAGCACAGGAAGAAGCTCTTGGTCCCACCATCCAGGCATCATCATCCAAGCCCCACGGTGTTTGCATTTCTAAGTTCCCCTCATGCCTATTGCTATCACCATCTCCTCCTATATGCATTCCTACTATATGTTACATACGTTGTTAGATTATATCAATGACCTTGTGGCTTTGATAAATCTGGAATTTGAGTCCCCTTCATAAAAAATAATAATAATTTCAGAGGAATCTTAGTCATACGGATAGGTCGTTGAGCCGTCTAAGACTGGGGATGATGGTTCCCTTTTGTGAATTGGTGAGCGGATAAACGGGCTTCAGCTTAGTATCACCTCACAAAATGGGTTTCTTGACTCAGTCTCGATAGCTTAATGATATTATCCTTGATTATTTTCTAGTTTAATTTATTTTAATTTTCTATTTAAATCCAACATGTATTCATGTAGGACCTTGAATTAAATAGTGGAAAATCATTGTGATAAGCTAATTTTGATAGTCAAAATGATCTTAATTTTCAAGATATGAGATATTCATTGTCGAATTGAGTCCTCAGTTCGTCTTGTGGCTGTTTTGGGTGGTTTTCTTGAAAACTCCTTTGTTTTGCTTTTCTATCCTCTAATTTTAATCTCTTTTCCTTTGATCCGCCTTGGCTGTAGCACGTCCACATTGGCTGGTAATCGCTCTCCAATGGTGAAACCTACAGGTTTGTAACCTGGGGTACTTCCATCACGCTGGAAGTTGATCATCTTCTTTTATCTCTTTCGTGCCCCCGTGCACACTCCATCCTTTATCCAAACTTTGTTGATTTCATTAAACATCCCGAGATTGCTTCATCTCGAGTTTTGGATTTTAATTCTCATCAAGTGGTTTTGATCGTGTGTCTCATCACACCTTGTCATCTACTTTTCAGTTCACTCCGTTCCCTTGCAAAGTAGACGCCACGGTGGGACAGCTGTAGACACGCCAAAATTGACATTACTTTGAGTACATCTCATATTATTTTATAATGCCTCAATTTGACCCTCAAATTGGCTTATTTGAGTAGTTTTCTCATTTTTTTTATTTTTTTACCTTTCTCCTATTTTTATGAATTTTTCTAGATTTTTTCTAGAATTTTTTGAATTTTTCTTGGATTTTTTCCTAATTTTTTTGGTGTTAAAAGAATTAGCGACGGACCCCACAGATGCCCATTTAATGGGTGACCATCACAATGGATGCCATTTCTAGAGTTTTATTTAATTAAAATATGAAAATATAAAAAAAAACTATTTTCTCTGGTCGCGATCGCCTAGGCGACCGCGTTCAAAGGAGACCCCGGATGGGTCCAGTTTTGTTGGGAAATGTGCATCTAGGCTCCTGGATGCCATTTTTCTAATTGGCGTCTGTTGTAGATGACGCGAATTTGGGTTTTGTATTTTTAAATGATTTGTAAGTGATTTTGGTGTAATTTCAGTTTGTGTCAACCGTAGAAGATGCCAATTCTTTAAATAAGCATCCAAGATCATTGACGCCCATTCTTCTTGATTATGTGCGTCTGTTTTGGCGGACGCTAATTCCTAATGAATGTCCTGGCCCGCAAACGCTATTTCCCTTGCTATTTTTGAGCTCCTGATTACATTCGAAATTCGGATTTCTTCAGAATGAGCGTCTGGGCACTCAGGCACGAATTCCTTTTTATTTCAGATTTCCAAGTTTTAACTTTCAAATTAACGTCCATATTGGTGGACGCCCGTTTAATGGGCGACCACGTTGTCTGACGCCATTTCTGAGAATCTAAAACTTGCCCGCAGCTCCTCCTTTCTTTGTTTTGGAGTCGTTTTCAACTAGGGAAGGGATCTTTGTGGTTTCTAAGACTGGGAAGGACTCTTTCCAAGGTTTATCTCATTCTAAAATGATTATCCTAATTGATTCTTGGAATTAAAATCATGTTTCTTGCCTATAAATGGAGCCTTGCGGCTCTTATTTAGGGGGGGGGGGGCAATTTCAATCACAGGAGGAGGTGCTGCCCGGTTACTGGCTCAAGGAGAAGTCTTCCCCACGCCAAAAGCTTCATCCTGTTGGAGGCTTCCTCCCGAACGACCATCTAAAGCCGTCCCTGGAGAATCAATCCCCACAGGCTCCTCCAATCCCTCTCTATTTCTTTTTCTTATTGCATCAGTCAGTTCGTTGCATGCATCATAATTTCTATATGTTATTCCCTGCATCTTAACCACGTTGAGAGCCTCCTCCAGTGCAACGCTTGCACGTCTCCCTCTCATATATTTATCATATCATCATATTTATACCACCCTTTGCATAGGGGTTTAAGGGTCAACACCCAACAGGTGTGTTCTATTCCATGTTTATTTTTACATTTATTTATTCACTAGGATTTGATACTACACTTGATTTCTAATCGATTCCTTTATTGGTTGTTGTCTTTGTTTTGCAATGGTAATCTTAAGAGACTCTCTCCATCGGCCGGCTGATGGGAAGAGAAGGATGACAATCACAATCTCCCCCCGCTTTGTAAGGTATTTATCGTGATCCCTTCCCTTATTATTGCTTATATTCATTTAGGCCCGTGGTCTCTGGCGATCACACACTTCACAAAGCATCCACGTATGCTCCCTCTCCTTTTTCCCCATTCTTCTTAGCTTATGTTTATTCTTTTTTATTTCTAATCTAAGTGGATTTTCTTAGGATCTACACCCATTGGGTGCATCGACAAACATGAAGATCTTTCGACTAGATCTGCCTACTTGAGCCCATCCGTACATTCCCATGAGCCTTTAAGCAGTCAGATGTTTACTCACTCAAAAGTCAATGGCACACGCCTCCATGACTCACGCCTCAAGGTCTGACAAAGGTCCTAGGACAAAGATCCTTCCTTTTCATCATGGGATAGTCAGAACACTTTTTGTGAAAAGGACCTGTCAGAAAATAGATCTGGAAAAAGGGACTTTTCATGTTGTCTTCTCGGTAAACATGGACCAATCAAAAATAGCTATGGAAAAGTACCAGTCAGAGAACAGATCTGGAAAAAGATACTTTCCAAGCTTCTATTCTTTAAACAAAGACCAATTAGGTGGCTGCTTCTGAACAAACCAATCACAAGATAGAGCTGGGAGAAAGGGACTCTCCACATCCTTCTTCTATATATTTGAATCTATCGCCCTGAAGGAGGAGAGCGTGAGAGAAGTAGAAACGCCCTGAGCCTGTTTGAAGAATACCTGAAGAAAGTTGGCCTCTGTGATTCAAAATCCAAGAGGGAATTCTTGAGATCACCGTGAGAGAATCTTCCTTCCCACTACTGCTTGGCCTCTGAAGAAGAAAGACTGAGCTGCTACAGACCCGAACTCGGACCTTCATTTTCCAGCTTCTTGAATTCTGTCAAAAGGTACATTTTGGTTTCTTTGTTTTGAGTTTTGTTTTTAAGATTTCTCTTCTTGTTTTTTGTGTGTGCTTGCTGAGCTTTCAGCATTTTTTTGGTAGCCTGTTTTAGGGACTAGAGTGTGTTTTGGCTACTGTGCAGCCGTGTGTGGTCAAAAAGCTTGCTCCTCGTGTAAGATGTGTATTAGCAGTTGTGGGGCTCGTCCCCGTGTGGTGCTGTGAAAACATCGTGTGTGTTTTGAGGGCTGTGTCCTCGTGTTAAGATATGTATCAGCGTCTTGCTGTAGTTGCAGCGTGGAAAGCCTCACTGTGTTTGGTGAGGGGTGGATGTAAGTCTACTAAATAGTAGCTGAACCACCTTAAAAATCCCTGAGCAGTGGTTTGCTGTGGTGTATTCCATCTCTTCTATCTCCTTCACAGGTGCAACCATCTAGATAGTGCGTTTCACCATATTCTACTCTCGAACAGCACATTTTGTAGTCTACAACCGAGCCCAAGTTGTTCAATCGAGTTCACTGTGTTCTGTAATTTTATATGTGGTCTAGAATCGTTAGTGGGGATCTATCCACCCCCCCTCTAGAGCCACTCATACCACTCATCAGATAAGGTTGACAAATAATGTCATTGGGTGACAGAGGTCATAGAATTATGAAGAAGAGTGCCAAGTAGGTGTTTAATGGTGACAAATAGGGAGATACGAGTGGCAAATAGGAAGATAGTATAAGGGTGACAAATAAAGGGACACGTTGACAGATCTAAAGGGTTACAAAATCGGCTCGTCCCCGTGTGGTGCTGTGAAAACATCGTGTGTGTTTTGAGGGCTGTGTCCTCGTGTTAAGATATGTATCAGCGTCTTGCTGTAGTTGCAGCGTGGAAAGCCTCACTGTGTTTGGTGAGGGGTGGATGTAAGTCTACTAAATAGTAGCTGAACCACCTTAAAAATCCCTGAGCAGTGGTTTGCTGTGGTGTATTCCATCTCTTCTATCTCCTTCACAGGTGCAACCATCTAGATAGTGCGTTTCACCATATTCTACTCTCGAACAGCACATTTTGTAGTCTACAACCGAGCCCAAGTTGTTCAATCGAGTTCACTACGTTCTGTAATTTTATATGTGGTCTAGAATCGTTAGTGGGGATCTATCCACCCCCCCTCTAGAGCCACTCATACCACTCATCAGATAAGGTTGACAAATAATGTCATTGGGTGACAGAGGTCATAGAATTATGAAGAAGAGTGCCAAGTAGGTGTTTAATGGTGACAAATAGGGAGATACGAGTGGCAAATAGGAAGATAGTATAAGGGTGACAAATAAAGGGACACGTTGACAGATCTAAAGGGTTACAAAATCTACAGAAGTACTATTGTCCCCTTATTTATGATTTTATTTTTTACTTTAATTTTTATTACTATATTTTAATTTAATTTAATTAATATACTATTTAAAATTTCTTATATATTAATTACTATTATTTTATCTAATTAATAATTTTCATTAATATTACTCTAATTATTAATTATTTTACTTAATATCATTTTTATTATTTTATATTATATTAATTTTAAGCATTTTAATTACTTTATTTTTAATATATTAATATTATTTTAATTAATATATTATTTTATTTAACATTAAATTTATGATTATATATTATTTAACTAATATATTATATAATCATAAATTACTATATTAATATATTATATAAACTTAAATTAATATATTATTTTAATTAATATTATTTTATATAATAGATAATTATTATTAATATTAATTTAATTAATTAATTATTTTAATTAATATCATTTTTATGATTTTATGATATATTAGTTTTAGATAGTTTAAATATATTAATTATTTTATTTTTTTTATTTAATAATATTATTTTAATTAATATATTAGCTTATTTAATATTAATTTTTTGATTTTATATTATTTTAATTAATATTTTATATAATTTTTATTGAATATTTAAAATTTTAATAACTATATCAAATAAGAATTAAAAGGTGACAAATAAATCGTTAGGGGTGATAAATAGGTAGATAAAAGTGAAAAATAGTTCTAGAAGGGTGACAACTCAGAGGGTGACAAACATTTCAACAGGGGAAACACATAGGGGTTTAAGGGTGACAAATAGATTGTTAAGGCTGACAAATAGGAGGATAAGGGTGACAAATAGGTCGATATGAGTGAAAAATAGATGGATAATAATGATAAGTCAGAGGGTGACAATCTTTTAACAAGGGTAACACATAGGGGTTTAAGGGTGTCAAATAGTTATATAAGGATGACAAATAGGTAGATAAGGGTGACAAATAGGTCGATAAGAGTGAAAAATAGATCCGTAAGGGTGATAACTCAGAGGGTGACAAACCTTTCAACAAAGATAACACATAGGGGTTTAAGGGTGACAAATAGATTGTTAAGGCTAACAAATAGGTCGATATGAGTGAAAAATAGATGGAGAACAGTGACAAGTCAGAGGGTGATAATCTTTTTAACAAGGGTAACACATAGGGGTTTGAGGGTGACAAATAAATCCTTAAGGATGACAAATAGCTATATAAGTGTGACAAATAACAGGACAGTGTAACAACGCTACAAGAGTTACAAATGATTCAACAACGGTAACAAATAGGGATTTAAGGGCGACAAATAGATCTTTAAGAATAACAAATAGGTAGATAAGGGTGAAATAACAGATAGGGTGACTATGGTAAAATCAAGGGCAATAATTGTATAAACAAGGGTGACAAATAGGTGGAAAAGGGTACAACTGCCTATCTAAATGTGATAGGTATCTAAGGAAGAAAAATTAAGAAGGGTGACAAAAGACCTATCTAAGAGTGACAAATAGGTCGATAAGGGGGATAAATAGATATGTAAGGGAGATATAGAACCACCCTACCTTTAACTTCTCATCCTGAAGTGGAGGCCTTAGAAACCCTCGGTTCCTCAATTGTTTGTTCTTCGGCCGTAGAAATCCTATCTTCCTCAGATGCAGGTGGGACATCCCGTTTATGGCAGACAAAGTGTTTCACGGGTGTCTCCTTCAGCTCCATGGCTGTCAGTGATGACGATGAGCTCACAAATGAGGGTGATTGCATAGCAAATGACGGAGACCTCGCAAATGGATTGTAGGGGAGACGATAGCACCACGAGGAAGACGAGATGCTGAGCACGATGAAGGGGAGATGAACCACCTTTTGATAGTTTGTTGATGTCTATAAAGCCCGAAACATGGTAGGAAAAGTAAATTGGGGAATTAGCCATTTTTATTTTCAAAGTCCACGTCAGCGTCATCATTTTTCCTGACGTGGACTGTTGCATTGCATCGAGAATACATGAACAATGCCCGTGTAGCCGACATGTCATGTGGTTGCATACTCAGTGCACGGATTTAAAATTAAAAAAAAATCAGTTCATTCAGAGTTGATTATCAGTCGACAAGATCTCGAATCTCACCATCTTATGTCGACCGAACCAAGGTATAGGTCTGTTCAAGTTCTCTGTCTACTTAGGTCTGTCGACCTGATGCCAACCCACGTCGACAAAACTAGTGTTAGGCCTGACCGGTCAACAACGGTCAATGGACTGGTCGACTTGTTCCATCTTAAAACCCTCTTTCTAGTTGATAAGGGTTTTGAAAACCCATTCGTCGTCCACCTCTCTCTCACTTCTGAAATCCTCTTCCCGTCGGAAGCGAACATTGCCCTAAGCTCTCTTCTCAACCGCGTAGCTGTCTGCTCTTTGGCCTCTTCCTCTCTATCCTATCACATACAAGAGTCGTCTAGTTTTCTCTTGCAGTCTCCAGCGACTTAATTCAATGGCACCTCTATCATCCAAGAAACATAAATCTCCAGAACCAGCATTTACGCGGAAGATCCTCCCTCTGCGAAGTGTGGACTTTCAAGATAAGGAGCTTCTAGATATGTTCCCAGCACTTCATCCCATGTTTGATGGTCAAGGGTGGATCCCTTTCCTATCTAAGCATCGTCGGTATTATCTTAACTGCATGCACGAATTTTATCAGAATCTAAAACTCAATGACGAGGTCCTTACGACCAAAGTCAAGGGTAGAACATTTATTGTCAATCTTGTCTTGTTCCAGCAATCTCTAAACTTACCCATTGAGGAAGTAACACCACAGATTGTTGAGATGGATCTTGAAATAGCATATAGAACCATGACTGAAAAACCTTATGATGCCCAGCAAGCCATGCTCTTCAAACTAAATGCAAATACTTTTCCACCGTTACAGTGGCTCATCCATCATTCTTTCACTACAATAGTTTATCCCAAAGCTGGAGCCCGTGAGCAAGTAAATAAAACTCATTGTTTCATTTTTTATTATCTATTTGATGGAGACCAAATTTGTCTACCATGTCTAATTTATCATCTCATCACTTTATGTTTTCATGAGAAAACCCGGTCCCTTCCATATGCTTGTCATCTTATAGCAATTTTCCAATATCATAAAATCAATCTATCCAATGAACCCTCATTGATATCCTAGCCAGAAATATCTACACACACCACACTGTTCAAACACTCATGAAATTCAAGAAGGAAGGAAATGTCATCACTCTCTCTTTGACACAACACCCAATTCCTACTGAGATCCATGCTTCATCCTTAGATGCTCCAGAACCTCCTGCTCCACAGTCTCCTACTGCCCAACTACCTCAAGAACCTGTTGGCACCAAAAATATGGCACTGCACACGAGGAAGGATTCCCCGAAACAATGACAAAAGTTTTGACACGACGTTTGAAGAATCACGCTGGGTCGATCTAAACCTGCGTCCATTAGGGACTATAAAACCTTATCGCCTGCGGGTGTGCTCAGCACATCTGATGATGTACCTAGGGAAAAGAGTCAACATCCTCTTTTCGATGGTGATACTCTGAATGTCAAAGTCAACTCGAATCGGAGTGGGATTCACCATGCCTGGATAACTCAAAGCTTGAGTCCGAGAAGGATGATTTTAAAACTCGCGTTGCATGCCCAACGATACTTCTCGGGAGAAGAACAACACGTTTTCACCTGACTGCGAAAGGCAAAATACCAACTACACTCAAATCGACACCATTAAGCACAAGAAATGAGACAATCCGGCATCATTTTAGCATCGGAATAGGTTCGCCGTGCCGATTCAAAGCGTAGATCATGTATGGGGTGTGGGCCTCATACCCACGCCGATTCAAGGCACCTGGTGGCGCCGGATGGGTGGTGCCGGATGAGCCACATGCCCACCCACGCCAATTCAAGGTGCCTGGTGGCGCCAGATGAGCCTGCTCACCCTATAAAAAGAGAGAGCGGCTAAAGAAAGAAGAGATATAGAGAGGAGATCAAAAATAGAGAGAAGAGATCAACACATACAGAGAACATACATAAGAAAGAATAGAGAAGGAACACACGGGAGAAGAGAAAGAGAGAAGGGGAGGAAGAAGTCTGCTCTAGGTGGGTTTGCTTGTATTTTCTTCTTTCTTTTCATGCCCGATGTGGGGATATAGCTTTTGTAACTTCCTATTTCTTGATCAATGAAATTCTTGGCCATTTTGCCTTGATTTTGGAATATTGTTGTCTCAGATATATGTGATGTGCTTTCTACTACGTTTACTCCCTTGCAGCGAATGAATGTGTCTCCCCTTTCCCTTACCGATGATTTCTAACTGGTCTCAATGATCCCTATGGTATCCCCCATGCATCATCTCCCGGGTCTGCTCAAGAAAAATGAGTAGGGCCCTAGGTTCCAATCCGCCTGAATATCATTTCTAACTCCTAATAGGAATTAGGTGTCAAGTTCTTCTCGCGATCCTCTTCCATTATGGGCTCTGGCCATGAAGGGGCATCGAGCCTCATCCACTCCTCTGTGCTCCATCAGAGGGAGTGGAAAAGGGGCCAATGATTCATCTCAATGTCTCACACCATCAATACCCTTGCTGCTTCCCCCCCGCTCACGATGCAACATACCGTATTTCTGATCACATTTCAATGAACCGGCGTGGCTCTACCGTGTAAGCTCTCATGGGATTTTAATCCCTGTTTCTTCCCCTCTGGAGCCCATCAGAGAAGGAGAGAGTTGGTCTGAGGTCTGGCCCTATACGCCTGTAAGATTGCCCTCTCTTTTGGCCCTTCACACGGCACTCTCTGCTGATTTTCACGATGCCCTATTTTTTGCGATGGTGATCCGATGTGCTGTGAACCAGATGATCTGACGTCCCCTCTTGTTGAAATGACGTTCCTTGGGCTGAATCGGCACAGCCCAAGTGGCCGACTCGGTAGCTATCTAGGTGGACAGATCCGGCATCAATCTCCTGTTGCTGATCCGACGCGCTCGTGCACCGTGGTCAGTCTCTCCCTCTCTCACCCCTTGATCCTGCAGCCCTTCGTTTCCTTGATCTAGCGCAGGTTGGCTGTAGTAATCTGGCGCCCTGATGCTCAGGAGATCCGATATAGCCCTGTGTACGCCGATCAGCTTGTTTCCCCTCATTGTAATTGCTCTAGCAGTCCGTTCGATGGTCTGACCCAGCAACGGCCATCCATTTGGCTTCCTCGCCTGGCTTTCTTTTGTTGTTTTGAGTGCGATTCCATGATTCTCTGCCCCTCTCTCAGGACATCTGGGCAACCCTGATCCCCTCGTAGGCCAGCCCTCGGGGATGCGACGCTCTGGATAACTCGGTATGCTGTTGTACAGGGCGCATCCAAATACTTAAGGGACCATCTCGGATTCTCTGGGAATGTGCACTCGCTATCCACCCCCAAATGCTTTGGGTCTAGGGGAGGTGCTCTCGAAATTTCGTCAGAAATCCGGTTTGGCAAAGAAACCGATGACAAGAGAAAGAGGGGGGATGGGTTTAATAATTACAATAGAAAGGGAATAAATGAAATGTGATGATAACGAGAGACGTATGATAAAATAATAATAATAATAATAATAATAATAATAATAATAAATGAAATAAAAAGATTGAAATATAATGATATACTAATAATAAAATAATAACAAAAAATGAAATGAAATAAAAAGATAAAACTATACAGATGAAACAATGAAATAATGAAATAAATAAATAAACAAGAAAAATATATAAATAAGAAAAATAAAAAACGATAACAAGATAGTAATAAAATAAGAGCGGAAGCCATGGGGTTCAGTCGACCTACCCAAGTGGTAGGTCGACCTACCCGGGGCTTAGGTTGACCTACCCTGGTTCAGCTTGACTTACTTATGTTGGAGTTACGATAGTGCTAGACAAAGATTCAGAGGGGGGGTGAATGAATCCCCTTTAAAAAAATTGTAGAATTAAAGATATCCCTGAAAGATTTGTGCAGAAATAGAATTGAATGGCTCTAAGCAGATATGCTAGCTTACTCAAATCCGATCAGATATGATGACCTACAGATATACAGTAATCAAATGATTCCACTAATTATCTTTAGAGTGAAGATGAAATACCATCTACCAAGTAAGGGGACGAGGTGAGATCTAGGATCCCTCATGCAAGGTACAACATTCTAGATTGACGTGACCAAACCTTCCTGCTATAGCTTTTGATATACTTGGTATGAAGGTACTTATAACTCGCTCAGATGAGAATAAGATGAAATCAAATGCTAACTGTAGAACAGCAAATAAAGCGAGCCTAATCAAACATCTATTGTGAATCAATAACAGATTGAAAGCACAACAATCACACGAGGCTCAAAGATTTTTAGGTGGTTCAGCTTTCACCTACATCCACCCCACACTAAGACCTGAGTGTGGCTTTCCGCTGCCTAACAGCTTGAATTGCTGAGCATCACAGCTTGTTTACAGCTGAGCATCACAGCTTGCTTCCGCTGATTCACAGCTTTGACTGCTGAGCATCACAGCTTATTGTCCGAGGTACACACCTCGCCCACTGAGCATCACAGCTTGCTGACCGCTAATACACAGCTTATGAAGGAATAAGAAAATAAAAGACAGAACGCAGCAACAAAAAGTTGGAAATAAGAACTAAAAAGATGTAGCTCTTCGAAGGAGCAAATTGGCTTGGATCTAATCTAGAGTCCAATGATGAACAAATCGTCAGGAACTTCTGTTAGCTTCTCCACAATCTCATGAGCTCTCTCTTCTTTGACACTGTCTTCTTTTCTTTCTTTTCTGCTCTTACAATCTTACGATCTCACTCTATTTCCTTCTCTTCTTCCTCTTCTCTTACTCGCAGACTTCCTCCAGTGGAATCTCTCTTTTTCTTCTCTCTGCTGCTCTCTTTCACTACTGTATTTGATCTACTTCTCTAGTTACTCTCCTCTCTGATTTCTTCCATTTTGTTCTTCTTCTATTGCTGCACCTGCGCACCTGGATGAGGATTCCTATTTATAGGAAAACATGGGCTCCAGAAATTTCATTCCAATTCCATTCTTCTGGCACGAATCTTGTGGTCCCCACAAGATTCCATTGAGGGCATGTGGAGGGAACATTTCCGCCCACTCATTCCAGAGAATTAACTCAAGAAATGCTCCGCTGGAAGTCCACGTGTTAGAAGATAACAGTGCGCTATCCACGTGGTTGAATCTTCAGTCAAGACTCCCGCCTTGGATCATGTGCCAGTAAATTGGATCATGTGCCTATGGATAAAGATCTCGAGCCACGTGATCATGCCGAGTATAAACCTTCCAGCCTTTTATTTGTTTGATTCTGGGTCCCACAGTAACTTGATCTTGTCAACTAGAATGCAAGGCATTTCATCAAACACCTTGTCATCATAAGTGGTTCATAAGATATTCAGAGAAGTGTTTAAGAATTCAGGCTTATGCATGGTTTATATGATATATCCAAAACCATAAAGATCAGGTAGCAATTTGACAGACATCACATAAGGTCATAAACATCAATGCATAATACTCTATATGTTTTGACCTGACAGTGTATCCAACAACAGCACCTGCATTGACCTAAGCAACACAGGTAGATTTGTTATGCACATGATATGAGTGAAGATAATGATCATGCATTACCCTATGAAAACAAGAATCACAATTCACCAATGAGTCATAGGGAAAGGTAAAAAGATGCACAGACCTGACTGAACATAATGCACTGGATTGATATGAAGCCTAGACACACTAACATTGACCTTATGCTGGTATGCTTAGACCTTAAAGATGCATGAGCATAGACTTGGACTCTATATGTGCATGGACAAGAATGTGCTCAGACTCTAAATGTTTTATGTGCACAGACTGTGAATTCTGAATGAGCATAGACGCTTAAATGTGCATAGGTCTGAATGCATCATGTGTGTTGACCTTACAACGCATGAAAAGAAATGTCCATCGATCTTGAATGCACTGCCACAGAAACATGCATTGACCGTGTATGCACTGCCACAGAAACATGCATCGACATTATATGCAGGTTGGAAAACATGCATCGACCTTGGTGTGCTAGAAGCAAAATGTGCTTCGACCTTAATATGCACAATGCAGAATGTGCATCGACTTTATTATGCATGAACAGAAATGTGCACTGACCTTATAGTCATATGTGCACATACCTTATATGCTACCTATAAAATGTGCACCGACCTTGTATGCAGGTTGAACGAAATGTGCACCGATCTATATGTAGATTAATAGAATATGCATCGACCTTATATGCAGACCAGCAAAATGTGCACCGACTTTATGTACAGACTAACAGAATATGCACGGACCTTATACGCAGACCAGCAAAATGTGCACCGACTTTATATGCAGACTAACAGAATATGTACCGACCTTATACACTGACCAGCAAAATGTGCACCGACTTTATATGCATACTAACATAATATGCACCGACCATATACACAGACCAACAAAATGTGCACCGACCTGTGTGAAGGTGTGAATAGGATATGCATCGACCTTCATTTGCTATGAACAATGATGTGCAGTGACCATCATGCAATGAAATGAAAGTGTGCATTGACCTTGGTATGAAAGATGCTTGGACCGCACTGACCTTGATATGAAAATGCTTGGACCTTATGTGTGAATATGCTCAGACCTTTTACATGCACATGCTCTGATAAGTAAGAATTTGCTTGGACCGTGTTCATGCATATACTTTGACTTAGTGAAGGAGAGTTTATGCATATGTATAGACCTGAACGAAGATGCTCAGACCTAACAAAGACTCTTATGCATGTGCTCCGACTTTGAGTGTGCTCAGACCTATGAAACATGTTTATGCACATAACCTGTTCGGTAAAATGAATATGCATGCAACCTGTTTGATTAAATGACCAGGATGTTTAAATGTGCACAGACGTAATATGAATGTGCTCCATAGTGTCTGACATCATCAAGGCCACATTAAAGTCATATCAAAATAGCAGCATCAAGGCAACACAAACACATATGACATTATGGACATGATTCATCGTGTTTGTCATCATCAAAACTGATGCGGGACGAGCAACGCGACCGGGCTAAGACGTACGACCGACTAAAAGTGTGGCCAGCACTAGCACACTAAGGTAAGCCGAGCGGCTGACCACCGTTGCGTTCTCCAGGTGGAGACGTCTCTCAACAACAACTCACTCAAGCCCGACGATCATCCCTTACAAGGGAAACGTGGGATCACAGCGGTTAAGGAACCACTGTCGCCTAGGTAATGCAGTCCGAGCTCGGTGCTCGACTGGAGCTAAGGAACGGGTGCTCACAACTCACAACCACGGCAATTTGCAACTAGATAACGGCCCTATTCTCACAAATACATCATGATAGAAAATATACTAAATCAGTAATGTGAGTGTGGAACGAAGCGCGTACCTCCACGACTAGCGCGTAGGGAAGACATCCCGGCTGAATCCGACAACCCCAGTACACACACTTAATAATCGTACACTTTCGAACCTAATGCCCACTGCACGTAGGAAGGTAAAGGGATACAAATGTAAATTTGGGGTTGCGGGAATCCGGGTTGACGGGCCGCACTCTTAGGAGGTGGGGGAAGCGTGTCGGGGCCGATCGGGTGAGCCGATCGAAAGCTGACTTGATTCTGCCCGCGCAGGCCACTATGTGCAGCAAACTTACGGAGGCTGGTATGCCAAGATCCGACGTCCGATCGGAGTGCTGTTTATTGGAGAACATTGATAACAAGATGAAGATTCTCTGCTCCGAAGGGCGCGATCAGATCTTACCAGATCTGGGCGCAGCAGTGACTATTCTCAGCCTCAGGTTCGGCACACACATAACTGCATAGGAAGATAAATAATTACTGGAAAAATGGTTTACACTGTCAGAAGGAGACGCCATTTGTTGCAGATCGTCGGCGATGTCTAGAGGAAGGATCTGACCAAGTGTTTTTGTCAGATCGACAAAGAGGAGGGCGGGGTAGCTTCTGGAAATCACCTCTTCTTCTGGGTCAGATCTGCACAGGGTGGTCGGCGCAGTCCCACGACAATCTCCGCCACGGCCAGTACTGATCTCCGAACGACACGAGCTTGGAGGCAACGCAAAGAGGACAAAAAATCCTACAACCCATAAGGATCAAAGATCCAAAGAAATTGGGAGTAGTTTTGGAGAAATTCAGGATCAGGAAACTAAGGATCTGGACTGCAGGCTCGGGCATATTTACGCGGCTTCACAAGGAGAATTGTTGCCGGCGATCTAGAGCTCAGATCGATGAGATACCACCGGAAATTCTTCCTGTCTTGCAGAAGCTTCATTGAGAATTTGAGTAGAACCAGATATGAATAGGATAGAGAAGATAGAGGGGGCGAGTCACACTCCCAAATGAATCCCATCACTAGATTTGATCAAGTGCATCACACCCAAGAGGAGGAGGAGAATCGCTCTCTTAACATAATCTTCTCTCATAAAAACTTCATTAGATTCTCAAATATACTATAAATGTGATTATATAGGGAATGGCAAGGGGAGGGGGCTGGGAAATGCGTGGGAGAGAGGGGAGGGAGAGGGGGGATGCGCACCTTGACCATGGGGAGAGGGGGAGACCAAGGGGGGGACAAGGGGACAAGGATGCTACCTAATTTTGAAAAAATAATGGAGGGGATTCAAAGTTGGTAGGTGGATACCTCCCCTTTGGACCAAGGAATGGGGGCACCCCCTTCCACTAGCCTCCTTAGCCCCCTTTCACTTAACCCCTTTCACACATAGTCACAAAACCCCTTGTCTTGTTCACATTGAAGCCCCTTAAGGCCCAAAACCCATTAACTCTAGCCCATTCCGCACATGAGGTCCAATAAAGATAAAAGGGATAATTGTCCATGAATGGACTACAAAGGGCCCAATAAGGCCTTAAAGCAAGAAATAAGATAAGTGAGTAACTCGATCACACGTCCACCTCCTCCGCGAGCTAACCGGGCCCCAGCGTGTCCTCGTCCACCGGCGTGCATTGCGACGTGTGTTCGCACCAAAAACCATAGGATTGCAACAATCTCCCCCTTTTTGATGATGGCAACACTATGAGTCACACACAAACAAGACGCAGAACTATGAGTCACACACAAACAAAATGCAGACTCATAATGCGGACTCATATCAAATTATTCTCCCCCTTTGACGTCATCAAAAATAGATCAATAATTTGATTAATGCAGTGATGTCATGTTGCATTCTCCCACTTTTTAAAATGCAACCCTACTCCTTGTGACAAATGAATATCAGTGAAAACATGAGAGGAGGAATGAAGAATTTCAGAAGGTGAGCATATGTTCCCCCTTTTGACAATAAAGGAATGAAAATCACGGTAAAAAAAAAATTTGGGGACTGCTAGGATAGAATATGGATGTTGAAAACAAACTTTTCTCAGAAAGATGCTGATGAGATAATCTCCCCCTTGAAAGAACAGAGGGATTAGAATGGAATCAAATCAGCATGCATAAGTTCAGCAAAACACGGGAGATCATATGGAGTGCTCATAGAGATCAGTCACAAGAAATGATATCAGATATAGAGCAGAATGTGCAAAAGGTTGAAAACAGAGCACAAGAGCAATTTAAACCAGAACACGGACATAAGAAGTTATACTGAGCATCCAAAAATTTTAGAGAAGATTTTTAATGAGTTATCAAAGTCATAATTCCAAAGTTAAGGTATTTTAGATTCTTCCACTATAAAGGCTTATGACATAATCTTTATTGAACATTCTAGTTTAAGTATGATGTATTCAAGTTTTGTTCATCAATTCTGTACTCATATCTGAAATCAATTTTAATAAAAATGAACCATGCCTTCATGTTAACATCTAGTTTAACTTCCCTATCTCTTACTCATTCAAATTCAATAACTCCTTTAGGAGTTACAAAATGTAGTGTTGAGATTAAACAAACATGAAAGCATCTGATTTTGTCCAAGGTTTCAACAAATTTTCAGATTTTTTTTTATGCAACATCAATTTTTATAGCAATATCTTTCAAGATCAATCGAGTTTAGTGCACACCTTGTAACTAGAGGATACACGTTGTTTAGACGCCAGTATCCCTAAGCACTTAGTATGACTAACTGTCATGATTCATATTGAACAGAGATAACTATGACACTTCATGACACAGTCCTTTGGACATGGTTTCTTAGTGACCAAAGTCATTGCTCTGACCATATTTTATTATCAGACATTACTCAGATCAAACAAATGTTTACAAACAACACTCACCTCATGTATCTCTACCAAAGAAAGCCATGGTTTTAAAACTTTCAGATTTTAGAAGGTTTTATATGATATAACATGAATCAACTGGTTAAAGTTTATTAAAGGATTGATTCGGATATTTTCAAGATGTTTAAAACCAAACTCAAGAAGTACATAAGACTTAAACCAGTTGAGTTATTTCAGACATTCGTAGTTCCATATAATGGAAGATTCCTAGTACAAATGTTTTCAGATTTATGATCAAGATATGCCCATTAAAATCTTCATGAATTTCTAACAGAAATGTTTCAACAACAGTAAATGATATAGAATAAAGATCATCAAGGAGCATGCAAATTGTGAGAAGTTTTCAGAAGGTATGATAACAGAGATTAGTTATAGAGGAATTACATCAGCTAGAAAGATTTTCAAGAAATAGCAATCAAGTCAAGTACAAATGAAAACAAAATTTCTGACAATCAGCTCCCCCTCAGCAAATGCTACGTAGTAGATTCTAGAATGATGGGAAAGATTAGCTCAAAGGAATTTAGAGCAGATAATCAATTTGGTCGAAGTGACAATGAAGAGAATCATCATTCAGAGTTTAAAAGTTGAGAATAAAATCAAACAGCAAAGACATCAGTTAATCAGATGAAAATTTGGAGCTTCGGTTGACCAGAATAGGAAATTTTGGTCGACCGAACTGGATAGAAATGCAACAATATGTTCCCCTTGAATTGTGCAATCAATCAATCTTTTTGGTATTTTCTGTATGAATGATATGCAATAAACCAAATGTACGCATGTGCATTGACTCCCCCGATCTTTATGCATTGAACCATCATATATGACATGAAGACCATGCATGGACGTAATCTGAACACATATGTATGTGACACAAGAATTATCCTGATTAACACCCCCTGACTATATACACACATATGCAATGAAAGCTAAGCATAGGGTTTTATGATTCATGCTCATGATCATCTAGACTGCCCTATGTGCAAATTGACCGATGGTACTAGGCGGAGTACCTAGGTCCAAAAGACCACCTCACACATGGTCAGATCTTCCAGGCAGACTTTATCTACCCTTGGGCAATTACCATTTGATATACCTCTCGGTCATTCATAACAATGTGATGCAAATGCAGTCTTATATACAAGACACTTTTGCTGAGCATGCATATGAGTCTTATATGAAGCAAGACATCAAGCAAACATGAAGTTCAGGCAATTCAGATTCAACATATGATGTTCAATCCAACCAAAAATTGATATGTGCACAAATCATTCAACATGTATATTGGGAGACAGAAAATGCAATTGACAGATGCAGTTATAACCATATATGCATGAAATTTTAATTAACAAATAAAACATGATTTGTATCTATCTGAAGGAAGATTATTGAAAGCTCAAGTAACCAAACGTGTAAAGAGCAGAAATGGGGTTTTACCAACTCAGGTGCCTTGGCTTATTGAACCCCTTTTTATTTCCTTCCAAGGCACACCTGCAACACAGCTTTTATTCTACACAAATAGGTACCCAAGAGTTCTTGGGTCCTGTCATGACAGTGGCACTTCTGAATTGTGCTCTCAACATTTTCTGAGCATAAAAATCATCAAAATTCAATACATGACAGTTATCCATAGAATGTCCAATCTGACCACAGTAATGACATGAGATAGCAGGTTTTATGTTCTTCCTATTTTGCACATTAACATGATCATGGAATCTATGTGCATGTGCATGAAGATTTCTGTTATGTACATGAGCATTTTATCTTTTATTTTTAGCCAGCCCGCAATCAGCAACTTTGTGGTCTGGCTTTCCACACTCAAAACATGCAATGGATTTTTCTTTAAAAATAGATTTATTCCTACCAAAAACACTTTGATTTTTAGGGGGATTGATAATTTTAGAATTAAATCTCTTCCCCTGAGCATGCCAATAGTCCTTGACTGTATGGCCATTCTGTCCATAATGGAAGCACACAGTGTGCTTACCTCTAAACTCAACTTCATTTCTGTTGAAAGCCTTTTAAATTGACAGGGTGATTGACCTGTTTTAAATGAATACTTCTACCCTGTGTGTGCCAACAAAATGTAACAATGTGGCACAATTTGTCACAACAAAAACATTGAGTTTTCTTTTTCTGAAATGCATGATTCTTAACATGTAATTTCTTATCATGCATTGTACTAGCATTGAGATCATGTTGTTCCATTACTTTATAATTATGCATTAGATGACCTATCTTATGACAGTAAAAATAATGAATTCTTTTCTTTTGAACAGAAGAAGGTTTCTTAGCATGAGAATTCCTAGCATGAATTCTACCACCATTCAAATCATCCTTCGTCATTATCAGACAATCATTCATCTTATGGCAAGTTTTCCCACAATAAAGACAAACAACACTCTTCCTAGGAACATCAGGGAATTTCTTGGCGTTCGATTTTGTAGCATGCATGTTGTTTCTTTTCTTTTTCACATTTTTATTCTGTGTTTGAATTTTCTAATTAGCAGGCTATTTTGAGGAAGATGCAGAAGTGCTAGCTATATTTGAGCTATGCACAAAGGTTGTGTACAGCTGGTTCTAATAACTTCCTTCATTCCAGAACCACAACCTATCCCTTTTCTTGGATTACCATCCTCATCTTCCATGGCAACTTTCATTTTTCCTTTATCTTTGACATATTTGAATGAGGTCTTTTCCAGCTCTGTGATTTTTTTTCTAAGGAGATAATAAGACTATCTTAATTTTTCTTTCTCCTTTTCACAAACAACCAATTTTTCTTTTAACATTTCAGTTTCATTTTCCAGGGATGGATTCACAGATCTTTCTTTCTCAAGTTCAAGTAATCTGTCAGCCATGACAATGTTAAGCTCCTTTAGTTTCACCATTTTGTCCATCAACTTTTCATTCTGAATAAGTTCATTTATTAAAGCGTGATCATCACTTGATGATTTCAACTTGTCTTCCAGTTCAGAAATTTTGGAAAAACATTCTTGATTTTTATTTTTCAATAAGCACATTTGTTTCTTATGCATATGAAATTCAGACAAGCAATCATCATAAGAATTCTTCAGTTTCACATAGTTTTCACAAGAGGATTTAGAACTATTCTGATTTACATGTGATGCCTTCTGATTATTTTCAGTTTCAGATTCTTTTTGCAGATTTTCAATGTTTTTCTGTAGTTCCATATTCACAGACTTGATAGCATCAAATTTTTCAGCAATCAATTTATTCTCCTCTTCAAGTCTCCTGAATTTTTCTTCACTTTCCTTGATAGATTTTCTGAGAGGACCACTTTCAGATTTTAATTTATTGAGTTCTGAGTTAACACCTTCATGATCTTCTAGTTGTTTTCTCAGACAATTATTTTAAGTTTTCAGAACTTCTAAGTCAACATTGTCTAAGTAGGTACTCATGCTAGCATCCAGTTTCTTTTTCAATTTTTTATTTTCAATTTTTTATTTCTTATATCTATCAGACAATTCTTCATGCATGCTTACTAATTCATCAAAAGAAAGTTCTTCTGATCCGGAGCTTACCTCAGATAATGTCTCATTCATTTGATCACTTCTGTGATCACTCCAGTTGGCCATCAGACATTGTACTTCTTGCTTCCCATGAATGCCAATCACTTTGTCCAGTACATCTTTGGCAGTCTTGCGCATGCTATTGATCTAGGAATCAACATTTGAACCATTGAAAATTGGCGGACGAGCCATGGATGCAGTTGAAACACAGTTCAGACAATAAACCAGTAGCGATAATTAAAAGCAACCAGAGAGTGCACCAAATGAAAGTAGGATCCTCTGCAGATCATTGGATCTGATGAATTAGAGACCTGCTCTGATAGAAATTATTGGAGTTACAATAGTGCTAGACAAAGATTCAGAGGGGGTGAATGAATCCCCTTTAAAAAATTTACGGAATTAAAGATATCTCTGAAAGATTTGTGCAGAAATAGAATTGAATGGCTCTAAACAGATACGCTAGCTTACTCAAATCCGATCAGATATGATGACCTATAGATGTACAGTAATCAAATGATTCCACTAATTATCATTTGAGTGAAGATGAAATACCATCTACGAAGTAAGGGGTAGAGGTGAGATCTAGGATCCCTCACGCAAGGTACAGCATTCTAGATTGGCGTGACCAAACCTTCCTACTATAGCTTTTGATATACTTAGTATGAAGGTACTTATAACTCACTCAAATAAGAATAAGATTAAATCAAATCCTAACTGTAGAACAACAAATAAAGCGAGCCTAATCAAACATCTATCGTGAATCAATAATAGATTGAAAGCACAGCAATCACACGAGGCTCAAGGATTTTTAGGTGGTTCAGCTTTCACCTACATCCACCCCACACTGAGACCTGAGTGTGGCTTTCCGCTGCCTAATAGCTTGAACTGCTGAGCATCACAGTTTGCTTACAGCTGAGCATCATAGCTTGCTTCCGCTGATTCATAGCTTCGACCGTTGAGCATCACAGCTTGCTTATAGCTGAGCATCACGGCTTGTTGTCTGAGGTACACACCTCGCCCCCTGAGCATCACAGCTTGCTGACCACTGATACACAACTTATGAAGGAATAAGAAAATAAAAGACAGAACGCAGCAACAAAAAGCTGGAAATAAGAACTAAAAAGATATAGCTCTTTGAAGAAGCAAATTGGCTTGGATCTGATCCAGAGGCCAATGATGAAAAAATGTTCAAGAACTTCTGATAGCTTCTCTACAATCTCACAAGCTCTCTCTCTTTTACTCTCTCTTCTTTTCTTTCTTTTCTGCTCTCACAATCTTACGATCTCACTATATTTCCTTCTCTTCTTCCCCTTCTCTTACTCGCAGACTTCCTCAGTTGAATCTCTCTTTTTCTTCTCTCTGCTACTCTCTTTCACTGCTCTATTTGATCTTCTTCTCTAGTTACTCTTCTCTCTGAATTCTTCCGTTTTCTTCTTCTTCTATCGCGGCACCTGCGTGCCTGGATGAGGATCCCAATTTATAGGAAAACAGGGGATTCAAAAATTTCATTCCAATTCCATTCTTCTGGCGTCAATCTTGTGGTCCCCACAAGATTCCATCGTGGGTGTGTGGATAGAACATTCCCGCTGACTCTTTCGAGAGAATTAACTCAAGAAATGCACCACTGGAAGTCCACATGTCAGGAGATAACAGTGCGCTGTCCACGTGGTTGAATCTTCAATCAAGACTCCCACCTTGGATCACGTGCCAGTAACTTGGATAATGTGAGGTGGATAAAGACCTCGAGCCACGTGATCATGCTGAGTATAAACCTTTCTACCTTTTATATGTTTGATTCTGGGTCCCGCAGTAACTTAATCCTATCAACAAGAATGCAAGGCATTTCATCAAACACCTTGTCATCATAAGTGGTTCATAAGATATTTAGAGAAGTGTTTAAGAATTCAGGCTTATGCATGGTTTATATGATATATCCAAAACCATAAAGATCAGGTAGCAATTTGACAGACATCACAGAAGGTCATAAACATCAATGCATAATACTCTATATGTTTTGACCTGACAGTGTATCCAACAACAACACCTGCATTGACCTAAGCAACACAGGTAGATTTGTCATGCACATGATATGAGTGAAGATAATGATCATGCATTACCCTATGAAAACAAGAATCACAGTGCACCAATGAGTCTTAGGCAAAGGTAAAAAGATGCACATACCTAACTGAACATAATGCACTGGATTGATATGAAGCCTAGACACACTAACATTGACCTTATGCTGGTATGCTTAGACCGTAAAGATGCATGTGCACAGACTTAGACTCTATATGTGCATGGACAAGAATGTGCTAAGACTCTAAATGCTATATGTGCACAGACTGTGAATTCTGAATGAGCATAGACCCTTAAATGTGCATAGGCCTAAATGCATCATGTGCATAGACCTTACAAGGCATGAAAAGCATTGTGCATCGATCTTGTATGAACTGTCACAGAAACATGCATCAACCTTGTATGCACTGCCACAGAAACATGCATCAACATTTTATGCAGGTTGGAAAACATGCATCGACCTTGGTGTGCTAGAAGCAAAATGTGCTTCGACCTTGATATGCACAATGCAGAATGTGCATCGACCTTATTGTGCATGAAGCAAAATGTGCTTTGACCTTAATATGCACAATGCAAAATGTGCATCGACCTTATTATGCATGATAGAAATGTGCACCGACCTTACAGTCATATGTGCACAGACCTTATATGCTACCTATAAAATGTGCACCGACCTTGTATGCAGGTTGAACGAAATGTGCACCGATCTATATGTAGATTAACAGAATATGCATCGACCTTATATGCAGACCAGCAAAATGTGCACCGACTTTATGTACAGGCTAATAGAATATGCACCGACCTTATACGCAGACCAGCAAAATTTGCACCGACTTTATATGCAGACTAACAGAATATGCACCGACCTTATACGCAGACCAGCAAAATGTGCACCGACTATATATGCCGACTAATAGAATATGCACCGACCTTATACGCAGACCATCAAAATGTGCACCGACCTGTGTGAAGGTGTGAACAAGATATGCATCGACCTTCTTTTGCTATGAAAAGTGACGTGAATCGACCATCATTCAATGAAATGAACATGTGCATTGACCTTGGTATGAAAGATGCTTGGACCGCATTGACCATGATATGAAATGCTTGGACCTTATGTGTGAATATGCTCAGACCTTTTACATGCACATGCTCTGACAAGTAAAATTTTGCTCAGACCTTGTTCATGCATATACTTTGAATTAGTGAAGGAGAGTTTATGCATATGTACAGACCTGAACGAAGATGCTCAGACCTGACAAAGACACTTATGCATGTGCTTCGACTTTGAGTGTGCTCAGACCTATGAAACATGTTTATGCACATAACCTATTCGGTAAAATTAATATGCATGCAACCTGTTTAATTAAATGACCCGAATGTTTAAATGTGCACAGATGTAATATGAATGTGCTCCATAATGTCTGACATCATCAAGGCCACATTAAAGTCATATCAAAATAGCAGCATCAAGGCAACACAAACACATATGACATTATGCACATGATTCATAGTGTTTATCATCATCAACACCATAGGATTGCAACTACTGATGGGATAGGTCGATCTAACCCAATCCAGGTCGACACACCCAGGGGCTCAATCAACCGAAATGCATCTTTGGTCAACTGACCCATGGGTAGGCCGACCTGCTATGGCCTAGGTCGACCGATCCACGGCATAGGTCGACCTGCCCCCTAGCCCAGGTCGACACACCCAGGGGTTTAGTTGACCGAATTGCATCTTCTGTCGACTGACCCATGGGTAGGTTGACCTAATATGAACCAGGTCGACCAACCTAGTTCCAAATGCCCAGTGTCGCTTCCTGGATATCCTGGCCTTTCCCCTACTAACTCAGACTCGTGATCCTAGGTGTTCGCGAATGGTAAAATAGCAATAATAAAAATTATATAACTGATTAACAAAAATGAAGGAGTAGTAGAACTTGAAACAAAAAATAATAATAATGTATGATCAAACCAAAACAAGAATGATAATAATCAGAAGCCAATGGTCTATACCCCGGAGCCTCCATCTCTAGACCCTAGGCAAAGGGAACACAAATGATGCCCATTGCAGATCAAGTCCAGATCCCCGAGGTTGTTGTGCCTTTGGTTTTGATGATGTCTGCTTATAAGTCATATTGATGAGCCTAATATGTATTTGATGATGTCAACATGTATAAAGTTCTGGTCAAGTCAGTGCTGGCAATTGTACTTACAATCTTTGATATGATGATTGAAGTAAAGATAGAAGACAGGCCAAGAACATCCATCAGATGTGCGGAGCTTGAGCCAACGAACATTGAAGTCCAAGGTGCACAAGCCCTTGAATGCACAGAAACCAAGAAAGGGTTGGCAAACCAAGCTAAAAAATCAAGAGAACAAAATGCTGCATCGACCCTATGATCAAAGCTGTGTCGACTCTTCCTTTCACAAAAGGAAGATCAGCCAAGGCAAGAACAAGGCTGCGTCGACCCCACCTTAGTACTTGCGTCGACTCCATTGCTCACAAAAGGAAGAAAAGCCCAAGCAGCTATTAGCTGCGTCGAAGCCATCTTCCTTGGCACGTCGACTCTAGACGATTCCCAGCAAGCTCTGAAGCAGTCTTCAAAGATGCGTTGACCTCACTCTCTTAGGGCGTCGACGCAAGGGCTTCCCAAAAAGTGTTGTAAAAGCTATTCACAAAGGATGCGTCGACGCACCATCCATCCTACGTTGACTCCATGAAGCTCAGCTCGTCAGCAGATCAAGATTCCATGAAACTGTGTCGACGTAATAACCTTGCTGCATCGACGCTCTAGAAGCCTCTCTCAAGCCAAAAATCCTTTAAACTTGCAACGTTTCAAAAAATCATCCAGAGGCTAAAAAATAGCGACGTAAACTCCCAAAACATGTATTTCAAGGTCTAAAAAAAAGTTCCTAGGACAAAGAACTATCCTCTTCATCATGAGACTTCAGTACAAACTTTTGGGGGAAGCTTTTTGTCAGGTATTAGATTTAGGAAAGGTTAGCTGTCATTGTACTCCACCTTTTGGACACAACCAATGAGATTCCAAACCAAGAAAAGTACCTGGGACAGAGGACTATCATCTTCTGTCCTGGACCAATCAGGAGGAAGATCTGGAAGAGCTCCTTATCCAAGAAGAATCATTTTTTCCTCAGTCAAACAAATACATATCTTGGAGGAAAATAGTTTTGCCTCTGCTCTGTTGCTATACTGGGCCAATTAAAGGCCGCCAGGGAAGAAGCTCATTTGAAAGATGTCTATTTTTCTCTGGCCAGTCAGATCGCAGGATCCTGGAGGGAAAATACTCCACAAGTTCTTCTATATATATGAAGCTTTTGCCACCTTGGAAGGTTGGCCGAGCAATGCATTAAGAGATAACATCTTAGCTCGTCCAAAGAAGAAGAGAGGAAGAAAAGAGTGAGCAGCCCTGAGCCTTCATGAAAAATATCTGAGAAGAAAAGAGAGAGGTGTGCATCCCAGCTCTGGTCTGACCTAGTCCAGCGGTGAGAAGAAGAAGATGAGAGCTAAAGAAGCAGAAGCCTAGTTATGCAGAAAAAGCTTCATGACGTCGTCTGAAGCTACATTTGGCTTTTCAACTCCGATATGTGTTTTTGCTTTCTATTTCAAACTTCAAATCTTCTTGTATTGTGCTGTGTTTACAGCGGTGTTCGGAGCTCTATTTAGAGACCGAAAGTGGGTTGGCTGCAGTGCAACCGTGTGTGTCTTGGGGAGATGTCCCCGTGTTTTTGCTGCACTTGCAGCGTGTTTTCTTCTTTGTTTGTGCGTGTGTGTGTGGGGGGGGGGCTTCATCCCCGTGGGGCTTGTCCCCGTGTGCTGCTCTTGTAGTGGCGTGAGGACCTTGTCCTCGTGAGGAACTTGCTCCTCGTGTGTGTGTGGGGTTCATCCCCGTTGCTACAGTTGCAGCGTGTGTGTTGAAGACTTCATCCTCGTGTAGTGAAGCCTCATCGGTTTGGTGAGGGGTGGATGTAGCTCTGCGGGTTTGCAGACTAAACCACCTTAAAAATCCCTTGTGCAGTGATGTTTTCTTGTGTGATTGTTTCCATTTCTTATATCTCCATTCACATGGATTTTTTGTGCTCATGATTCATTCATATTCACTATGCTTACACACTACAGACACTTTTAGTTGCTCAGTGAACACACATGCTCATGTGTTTGATTGTTGTCCCTGGGACAATCCGTGAGCTCTAGTGTGCTCATCACTATGAGCACTCTTACCCCTGGCAGATGTTCAGCAAATCAGTGCTTGTGGTGTAACAGATTTTTCAGACTGCTGATTGTTCAATTCACATTCCTTCAGGTCGTCAGCTTTCAATCTTGAGTAGCTTGACACCTTGTGAATCTATATGGAGCACTTATATGTCCAAGTATCATTGTTATATCCGCTGTGTGTTCATGCTAGATTTTGTCTAGTCAAATGAGTTTTAAGAGGGCATATTTTTAAGAGATCTATTCACCCCCCTCTAGATTCGGTTGCACCCAAGGAAGGGACCCAACAAATGGTATTAGAGCTGGCTCTGGTTACCTAAGATCCAACGATCTTTAGAGGTGATCCTAGTGCAACCAGTTTTCATTTTTGTTGCTGAATAGTTTTCAATGAATTTCGTTATCTATATTTAAGTGTTTTAAGAAGGCTGCCTATTTTGGCTAAATGTGCAAAGTTGTTAACCTTTTGAGCTGCTCAAGGCACTGTATGTTAATGAAATTATTTTCGAATTGTGATATGTGCCTTTCTCATGGGGTAATCTTTTCAGTTGTGCTTCAATTATGCCTATGTTTGAGAATTCTTTTGTTCATAGTTTATCTTGATTAAACTGAGATTTACATTCTACTTTAATTGAAAATTTATTTGAAAGATTATGACTTGGAAAGGATCTGATGATAAGGTATATCAAATAGTGATCAGCTAGAAGGCAGACTAAGTCTGCTTGGAACTCTCACTATGCGTGAGGTGATCTTCAGATCTAAGCTCTTCGCCTAGTATCGGATCTCAGTAAAATTAAATGTCTGGCTCATGAGGGAAACCCTTGTATCTTGAGATTTGAAATTGTGCTTATTGCCAATCAATCTATAATGTATCATGATTGATTTTGATGTTGGTAAACCCTTAGTGTTTAGTGACTGATAGATCTGTTTTATTTGAAGCAGCTAGAATCATCTTATACTTTGATTATTCTTTTGATGTCTTAAGATCTCTTATACTCTATCATTCATCTGACAGATTATGTTGGATCTAGACTGAATTCTTTCATTTATGAAATTTCTCAGTATTCATATGGATTCTCATGTCTCATCTGTTAGTCAAACGTCATGCACTATCCTCCCTACCTTTTGATCATGGGAGAGACCTCAGGTCATTGTGAGGTTCAAATGGTGTGCTTAAATGTGTATATGTGTATGTTTGGATTGTGAATGTAGAACTTACTCAAGGATGAGCATTTTGTTAAGAATATACTTGAGGGCTGGTTCTTGTCTCTCTACTCAACTCCTGCTCATTTCAAAAATTAATGATTCATTATGTTAAGGGGAAGATGGTAACAAATTTCCTAATTTCAAATGCATCTTCTCTTGGGGAGGTGGCTGTGAATTTGTAAATCAATGCTTATATTTCAGCCCACTTCAGGAAATTGATTTGTAATCTATGTTTAGTATGGTTCAAACGTGTATTGTATCTCCCATTTCAACTTGAAATATCGCCTATTCATTGAAAGGGAGAGACAACAATAAATTCCTGTACTTTGCATTTGTGAAATTTCACTCATCCATATTGCATTCTAGGTACAGATTGTAACTTGCATTTACACATCAGCATGCTCATCATACTCATCCATGTAGTGCGTGTTAAGAAGGAAATCTGCATGTTACACTCATAATTGTTAAATTCATATTGATTTTTGAGTGTGCATATTTTTTAGGTATGCCTTGTGTGAAGCATGTGCGTCGATGCACTGATGGAACTACGTCGACCTAGCAGTTCAAATTGATCAAATCGTGTATTCTGTCAAAACCTCCTGAGTCGACGCACTGATCAGGATAGGTCGACTCATCTGTTTGAAGATCAATAATTTCATTTGTTCTAAGCTGATCTGTAATCTTCAATGGTCATTTGTGATTATATGCCTCAAAACCAATATGGAATTCCTAAGTATCTGCTCTTCACTCTCATTCCACGATTGGGAGAATCTGACCTGATTGACCTTGTGAAAAATTGTTGACCAGAATACAATGAAGAATAAAACCTTGAAAGTGTGCCTTGAAATTGAGAAGCATGAAGCAATCACTCTATCAAGGGAGTCAAGGTACATGGGAATCTATAAGATACAGACTTCTTCAAGATTAAAATGAAAAACTCCCATACAAAGAACTCAGGTGCTATCTCTTTCAATCTCTGAAGAATAAGTTCTATGATGATGACAATAGCATTTGAAATTCTCTTTTGGAAAGGCAATTCAAACTATTGATTGCATGAGAAAATTGATGTTTGTCTAAATGGGTCTGGGTCTGCATGCATGAAAATAAATTTGCACTGCACTTTATATGTCATATTGCATGTAGGATCAAATTGAGGGGGAGTCTTCATTGTAGTCATTTCTTACCCCTTCAGTGTATCATCATGTCATGACTTTTTGGTATATAAAATAGTCATGTGTGGAAGGACAAGACTAAATCTGTCTGGAAGCCATCACTATGCGTGAGAAAAATTCTCTGCCAGGTACCAAATGTCAAACACTTAATTCATCACAGGCTACATTATTTAGAATTTCATGTATTCATCTGTTTTACTCTACATTGTCAAATGCATTTTCAGTGCACTTAGACATAAGCATGCCAGCTGGAGTCAAAGGGTTTTAGCTTGTTAAAATGAATGGCTGGATTGAGGGGAGCTGAACTGTTTCATTCCAAATATGTTGGACAATGTGGTTAGGTACATGAATTCATTTGTAGAAATAATCAAGGGAATTTAATTTGACTATCAAAGTTGTTTCTTTTCAAATTGTGTGCCTTCTTTTCATGATTCTTGTACAAAATGATTCAATTTAGGAGTTTCAATTTCATACAAGATTGAAAGCATATATGAATCTGTATATTTGACGTGCACATAAAGACCCAATTGTCATGTTGATATCTCAAAGCTGTGACATATGATATTAAAAATATTGAATGAATTTGATCTGTAGCTGAAGACATCCTGCAAATCATCCCACCTGAAAAGCATGCCAACTGACACTGTTTGATATGTCACCCAAATCCTCTGTAAGATATCTCAACTATTCTTGTGTCAAACACAACCCCTTTATCATGCCACATCCTCTTGTGTTTGCATATGTTGATAAGTTGTTGTTAATCTGCATTTTCCAAAAAGATGACAGTGCGTCGACACTCCCTAGAGCTGGTGTCGACATCGTAGTTCAAACTTCATGAAATTCTTGCTCTATCTATGATTGTGTGTCGACTCCATGTACTCCCTGCGTCGATGCAATAGTTCAAATTTGATGATCTTGTTCACTGCTTCGTTTCTTCTTCTTCTAAATGGAACTGTAATCATTCCTTCCTCATGTGCATAATGTTTTATCATTCTCTTGAACAACATTCATTGAAAATTATTTCCTGAGAATGAATTCTCTTATGCAAATTTGACTGAGTTCATACACTCAGGGGGAACTTGAATTTAATACTCTCTTCTTAGAGCTCCTTGTTAACATTTCAGACCAACCCAAAATTAAATTGATGGTTTGGACTATATAAACCTTAAATCTGGGTTTAAGGGTCTTGAAAATGACCATCTCAGTGTATGGAATAGACTTAAAACATGCATAAAGAAATGTGACCTAACCTCTTCCTGAAATCAAACAATTGAGAGTATTGAGGTTAACCCGGTTAAAGAACTTTGCACTGAGTATTGCTTTTAAACATTAAAAATGGTCTGAGTTTTTGGAAGGGCAATTTGCTAAGAAAAATTAAAGATGAATCCGCAAAGCAATGACTATGACTGACTGAGAAAACATAGACCCTTCACCAAAGAAGTGATAGGAACTAAGTCATGAAGTAAAGGTCTAGTTACCTCTGTTTAAGAGTTATTGAGAAAAATAAAGATAAAAGGCAGAGCAATGGCTGAAGCTCATTGAGAAACCATGTCCCTTCATCCACGAAGTGACGTAGACTATATAATGATATGACAATGCCACCTCTGTTCATAAATGAGACAAGATGATGAGTAAATATCTGAGTAACTGGGGAGTCTCGCATCTAATCAATGTGTCTTCTCATGCCAAAGGAGCGAACTTCATCTGACTATTCTTGAATAATGGGCAAAATGAGATAACAATTGGTTTCAAATGTAAAATCAGATTTTGTCATGAAAGAAAAAGAATCTCAAAAGGCTGACCCTTAAAAGAATTCTGCACCACAAGATGTTTATCTTCAATACTAGTTTAAATTCTTTCTAGGGGTATCTCATGAAATCATTAAGAAAGATGAAAAGGAAGGGGGGCGAGGCTTTTGATCTTAAAAGATCTATTTTAACTCTATTAAATATACTAGAACATATTTTCAGGGTTTTTACATTCAGATTTCGGGCTTATAAACTTTGAACCATTACTGCATATAATGGTCTTGAATAATGCTGCTCTAAATGGAGAATGTTATTTCTTCAAATAAAAACCCCTGATGTGTGAGCCTTGTTTGATGCCTCATTCTTTATGAGCTGCTCAACCCTTTGCACTGTAATTCTTTGCTTCAGCTCCAATTTTAGCATACATAAGTTCCACATCTTGTACTTCTCCTTCTTGCATACCCATTCAAGCTTTTGATGGTCTCACCGGAGGAGTTGATATGTAGTCACTGTCATGTGGGGCCTTTGGTTTCATGCACTTTCTTTTGCAATTTGTATCAACTCTCTTCATATACTTGGTTGGATTGCATTTCTTACCTCCATGCATTGCATAGAAAACACTAAAAATATAAAAACCAGAAAACCTAAAAATTTGAAAAACCTAAAAAAAACTAAACCTATTCAATGGCTACTGAACTGATCTCATATTACATCGTCCATTTGTCCCCTGGCTATGTCCAAATCTCTTGCATATACCTGCCTGATCTGACCTTGGACATTTTTGAACCTGGCTCTCATGCTTCGGACCATGCTGCTTTTCAGATCTACTGCATTCCCAATTCTTCAACTGTACATCCCCTTTTAATGTCTGATACATACACCATAATGAAGTTATCAATTGGTATCAGTCCTTTTATTAGGTGCTCAAGCCTCATCTCCAATGTCCATGTATACTGCTGCTCAAAAATTCATGGCATGTCACAACAAGGGGGGGGGGCCAACAAGCTTGTTGCTGAATTGGTCTCTAAATATGTCCATGGCCGCATTCAACTTGATTGCTCACTACTCATTGATTTTCACTACTTTACACCAATATCTAAATTTTTATACTGACTAACTGCATTCTCTGCCTCACATTGAACTGCCCTATTTGTTGAGACATTTTGATGTCAAACTATTATCTTTGCTCATCTCATGCTTCTGTATTTGGGACCTCCTATATGCTTTAGAATAACATGCACTGAGGCAGAAGATGCACTGACCTCCTAAGCCATATGAGACGCAAAGATAAGGCGGACACATGCACTGACCAAGGCCACATGAGACGCAATATAAGACGGACACATGCACTGACCTAGGCCACATGAGATGCAAAATAAGACGCACATATGCATAAAATGCAGAACATGCACTTAGACATAGATGTTCATGAGACGCAATAAGAGACGCATTTAAACATGAGATGCAAGTAAGAGACGTAAGACCGAAAATAGCACCGACCTGATATGTTCATGTGAACAGTGAAATGCATGGACTTTAACACATGCACCAACCTTCTAGGCACATCGTTGTGAGACTTTTATGATGTTTGACTTATGGTGTATGACATCATCAAAACCATAGAGATGCAACAATCTCTCCCTTTTTGATGATGGCAACACTATGAGTCAATCAATTATCATTGCACTCAATAAGGATGTTTAAGCAAGCATGCAATCATAATATACGCACTAATTCTTGCCAGCTCTAAACAACAGACCAGCTCAAGCCAAAACACAATATCATCAAGATATGCAAGCAGTTCATGATATATGCTTGCAGAAACCTTCACATTGACACAAACTTCAGCCACACTCAAACTCATCACTAATCACTGACTCCTACCAGAATTATCACCAGCTGCCAGAAACACTACCGGAATCACTCCCCCTTTGACATCATCAAAATGAAATTAAGAAGATATGCAGTTGTTGGATAAGTGAGAAAAAGATACAGTTTTGTCACAGTGTAGAATGACCCATGATCATATCTTAAAAGATTAAGTAGGAGAACAAAAGTAAGTGTAGATTCTTCAAATTCTAATAAAACAGAGAGAGCTAGAGTAAGATTGAAGTTTATCTACGTACAGAAGATATGATGGAGAACAAGTATGAACAGATATGTCAAGAGGGATCTGACCAAAAACTGTACTTAGTAGACTGCAAGAAACTGATCCACAGAAATGGTTCTTGAAGTATTGAGGACAAACAGTCCACAGAACTGAGTAAGGATAAGGTATTTGATGGATGTTTCTTTAATGAGCAGCATAAAAGTCAATAAGTAATTTGGTAGATCACACCTTTTGACATGAGGAGACACCTTGACTAGAGGCCGAAATCCCCAGTTAGTCAGTGTGAGAACCGCATTACCTCTCTTTTTAGAGAATAGAGTTAGTAACTGAGGTGACTTTTTACGTGAGGGGACACATTGATCAGAGGCCAGACTCCCAAGTTACTCACCACCTTACTACCATTGCTCTGTCATGAACAGATAGAAAATATTTTTACAATATTTAACCATAGTTAATCTGATACCTCATGACATAGAAAGATATTCATTTCTTTGATGAATTACCTAGTTTCTCAGTGATCAGACCATTGCTCTGGAGATTTTTATCCCTTTAAATTTTTGACATGGTATGTTTGAAGACAATACCAGAAGCACTAATTCTGATGGAATTAATTCCCTGAAGTCTAGATTTCAAGTTTTAGCAGGTTTCATGACATATGAGTTTAGCTTGTTCCATGGTCATGAGATATGTAAGAAGATATACTTCTAACACTTTATCTAAGTCTCAGCTAATTTATTAGATAGAAGATTCTAAGAACACATCAGTTACTCAGACTTAAAGGTTTAAGACATGAATGACATTCCACTCTCTATGAATGGACTGTATAAGTTCTTTAAAAAGAAGCAGCAACTACACAAATCTCTTAAGATCTTTTGACTCAGTCAACCTTCACAAACTAACCAGCTAGAGATGCTCTACCTGACATGCTCTTTATCCAAGGACATGTGATGTAAAAAAAATCCTTCACAAAATGATAACAATTGGATAACTCCCCCTCACAAGATGATCTGATATGCAAGTAAATCACATGCAGTATATGCACTTCTTCAAGCCTCTCAACATATCAGGACAAAGATAAAACTCCCCCTCACAGTTTGAACTAATATGCAGACACAACTCATGCTGAATGGCAAACATGCAAAACTGAAACTCATTTTCATGCAAATCAGTTTTATTGAAGAAACATGAAAACATTTTATTCATGGAGCTTAGAGTTCAGCAATATTTGAAGATGCCTAATTCTCTCCTTAAAGTTGTGAATTTGTCATTATCCAATGGCTTAGTAAAAATATCAGCTATTTGATTTACAGTGCCAACATGGATCAATTCAAAAGTTCCTTTAGACACCTCATCCCTAATAAAATAATGTCTAATTTCTATGTGTTTAGTTTGTGAATGCAAGACAGGATTCTTTCAAAGATTGATGGCACTAGTATTATCACAGTAAATGGGTGTGCGTCCTAAGTCTACTAAGTAGTCCTGAAGCTGATTTTTGATCCAAATCACCTATGTACCATAGCTCCCTGCAGCTATGTACTCAGCTTCGGTAGTGGAGAGGGCCACAGAGTGCCACTTCTTGGAACCCCAAGAAATCAGACACCCACCTAAGAACTGACAATGTCCACTAGTGCTCTTCCTATCTAGTTTGCAGCCAGCGAAATCAGCATCAGTGTATGAAATTAGATCAAAAGCATTTGATGCAGGGTACCACAGTCCTAAGTTATGAGTTCTAGAAATGTATCTAAAGATTCTTTTCACAGCAGCTAAATACAATTCAGTAGGCCTAGATTGATATCTAACACACATACCTACACTGAATTGAATATCAGGTCTCGAGGAAGTCAAATAGAGTAGGGATACGATCATACCTCGGTATGGCTTTGAATCAATTTCCTAACCTGATTCATCTGCATCTAGAGAAGTGTTAGTACCCATTGGAGTTGAGATGTGCTTCAAGTTGTCCATACCAAATCTCTTGAGAATTTCCATTGAGTTCTTTGTCTGATTGATGAAGCACCCATCTTCCAATTGCTGCACCTGCAATCCAAGAAAATATTTTAGTTCACCTACCATGCTCATCTCGAATTCATTAGACATCATTTCAACAAATTCTCTACATAGTTCAGTACATGTTGAACCAAAAACAATATCATCTACATATACCTGAACTATGATGAGGTTTTTATTTAACACCTTTGTAAATAAAGTCTAATCCACCTTACCTCTTTTGTAGCCCTTACTGAGCAAAAATTCTATCAGCCTTTCATACCAGGCCCGAGGAGCCTGTTTCAGTCCATATAGGGCTTTGTTCAACCTGAAAACCTTGTTAGGGTATGAAGATAATTGAAATCCAAGTGGTTGATCTACAAAAACATCTTCCTTGATGAGACCATTCAAAAATGCACTTTTGACATCCATTTGATGAAGTTTCATATTTTTAGAACATGCAAAAGCTAGCAGGATTCTTATGGCTTCTAACCTAGCAACATGAGCATATGATTCTTCAAAGTCTACTCCAAACTCTTAGCAGTAGCCTTTAGCTACTAGTCTAGCTTTATTTCTTGAAACTATTCCATCTTCATTCAGTTTATTCTTAAACACCCATTTTGTTCCAATAACAATTGCATTTCAGGTCTAGGAGCAAGTTCCCATATATTGTTTCTTTCAAACTGTCCTAGTTCCTCATTCATTGCATTAACATATGATTCATCTTTTAAAGCCTCTTCAACATTTTTGGGTTCTATCTATGACACTAATGCAACTAGGTCTTGATTATTAACATTTCTAAGAAAAGACCTTGTCCTAGGGGGATCATTCAAATTTCCTATGATATTTTGAACACGGTGGTTTTTTTATAAATCTAACATTTATTGAAGACTCACATGTTTCAGCTAGTCTTACCAGGTTGGGAGCATCTAGTGTTTCATTTGGCTGAATCTCCTCTTCTTCTTTATCTTCTAGGAATTCTCCATCATGCTTTGAATCCATGTCATCATCTTCAATGTTAGTAGCACTTTTTGCTTCATCAAAAATGACATGTGGAGACTCTTCAATTTTTTGTTCAGTAATGTTAAAAACCCTATATGTTTTAGGCACTTCAGAGTATCCTAAAAATATTCCAGGACAACTTTTAGCTTCAAATTTATCTAGATCCTTTTTGTCATTATTATGGATAAAACATTTAGCACCAAAAATTCTAAAGTGAGCTAAGTTTGGTTTCTTACCTTTCAATAGCTCATAAGGGGTTTTCTTATGCACTGGTTTTACCATGGCCCTGTTGATAGTGTAGCATGCTGTGTTGGCCGCCTTTGCCTAGAACTTTCTTGGTAATTGGCTTTCAATCAGCATAGTTCGGGCCATCTCCATAATTGTTCGATTTCTCCTCTCAACTATTCCATTTTGTTCGGGTGTCCCGGGAAAAGAAAATTTGTGAGTTAGTCCCTCAGTTTTACAAAGATCATAAAACATGGAGTTTTCAAATTCACCTCCATGGTCAGACTGGATTCAATAGATTTTATGTTTTCCTTCTTGTTTGATCTTATTGAAAAATTGCTTGAATTTTTAAAATGCATCATTCTTGTTAGCTAAGAAAAATATCCATGAAAATCTAGAATGATCATCAATAATCACATAACCGAACCTGCTACCATTTAGACTCTGAGTTCTAGTAGGACCGAAGAGGTCCATATGAACTAGTTCCATTGGTCTAGAAGGCAATGGCTCAGATCTTAGTTTAAAAGACTTTCGGGTCTTCTTGCCTATAGCACATGCATCACAAATTTTTGAATTTGAGTTGAATTTTATTTTAGGTAAACCTCTAACTAGATCAAATTTTACCAATTTATTTAAGGTAGTGTAGCTAGCATGACTTAAACGCCTATGCCAATTAAAAGCATTATTGTCTAAATCAGCAGAAAGATAAAGATTTGATTCAGAATTCTTGTTAAGATCTACCATGTAAACATTATTCACCCTATGTCCTAAAAACATGATTTTGTCAGAATTCTGTGACCCTTGTCACATAGCTGACTGATGCTAACCAGCAAAACTTTTTCAATCACATTGGAGGGGGACTTACCAATTGTCCCTATTCCTATGATCTTACCTTTATTCTTACCTCCAAATTTAACCATACCTCCATCTTCATTTCCAATTTACTGAACTTTGACCTGTCACTTGTCATGTGCCAGGAGCAGCCGCTATCCAGGTACCATCTATTGTGTTCGGCTGCCAGACGAACCTGTAATCAAATCAAGCACAAGGAAATTTTGGAACCCAAGAAAAGTTGGGTCCAAAAAAGTTACTCATTCCTTCCACAACAATCTTAGGAATCCAGACCTGTCTGGTTCTTTTCTTGTGAGCAGAATTTTCATTTTCAGCATGCAATGTTTTATTAGCTCTGGTCCTCGAATTTTGATGAATTTTATTCTTCATAGCATGTGAGTTGTTCAAGTTATAGGTTTTTCTTTGTAGGTTATTCCAGAACCTTTTCTGATCGGGGAACCTTTGTGAGGTTTTTGGGTGAACCCAATTTTGAGTGTTATAATCCCAGTTCCTTTTCTGAAGAGGTAGTCTATGTTGATTCCTGAAATGAGCAGGGTTTACTCTGTAGACACCCTGATTCCTTGAGGGAGTAGTCTTGCTACTCTAATGCATTGTAGGCCTAGCATGGAAATTTTTATTGATATACCTTGGTGGAGTGAAATTTGTTCCATCAGATTTTTGAGTTTTAACATTTCAGCTAGATGGGTGTCCAGCTTCTCCTATCCCTTCTCTAAACAGAAGGTTACAGTCTTAAATTCAAATGGCCTTTTCTTGGTGGGATTGTATCCCAGACCTTCTTTGTTGAAATTCACCCTAACACCTAGCATGGTATCTAGGTTAGATTTTCCTTGCACAAATTTTTCTAGGGTGTTTTGTTTATCTTCAAGATCTTTTTTCAGCTTTTCACTCATTTTCTGTATCTCAAAATTGACATTTTTTATAGCATCATATTTTTTGAAAAACAGATCATTCTCCTTTTGCAACTCATGAAATCTTACTTTGAATTCATCTAGATTCTTGTTAGCTAGTTCAACATGATCTTGGAGGTCTTTATTCTCAATTTTTTAAGAGTTTAATTCTTGAATTTCTTTCTTCAGATCCTCATTTTCCTTTTTCAAGCAGTTTCCTTCCTCAAGTACACTATTCAATTTTTTCTTAAGCATTTTGTAGTCCTTTGTTTGACAATTAAATTTATCAAGTAAATCTGCATAAGCATCCTCCCAATCATCTATACTGTATTGTTCAAAAGGGATGCTTACCTCAGTGTCTGTGTCGGCCATCAGACACAATCTTTCCTCTTCTTCTTCGGAAGAATTTCCATCAACATCATCCTCCTCGTCACTCCAGGTGCAAACCATTGCTTTGGGCTTCTTCTTCTGCACCTTGGTGTTCTTCTTCTTAAGTTCAGGGCAATCATTTTTCATATGGCTGGGCCTTTGACAATGAAAACAAGTAAGTTTGTCAGTGGCCTTATATTTGCCAGACTTGGAGTTAAAATTCTTACCAGATGATTGAGGTTTTCTTTTCCTAAACTTCTTGCCTTTGGATCTCAAGAACTGTTGAAATCTGCGGGTCAGTAAGGCTTGCTCATCTTGATCAAGATCAGAGAAGTTTTCAAACTCCTTACTACTACTGCTATAACCACTTCTACTACTGCTACCACTACCACTACGAGACCCCTTAAGTGCAATGTTCTTGCCCTTTATATTTACCTCTTCAACATCCTTTTTTAACGTCATTTCATAAGTCATTAGAGATCCAACTAATTCTGTGATAGTCATTTTAGATAGATTTCTGGATTCTTCTATGATGGTGGCCTTAGTGTGCCACACGGGAGACAGTGATCTAAGAATTTTTCGAACTACATCCTTTTCAGAAATCTCTTTTCCAAAACCCTTAAGACTGTTCGTGATCAACGACAGTCTAGCATACATGTCAGTGATTGTTTATTCAGATTTCATTTTAAACAATTCATACTCGGAGGTGAGCATATTTACCTTCGTTTCCTTAACTTGGGATGTACCTTCATACATGAGTTCAAGTTCATCCCACATCTTCTTAGCCGTCTTACAGGTAGAAATCCTTGCGTATTTCTCAGGATGGACTGTGCACTGCATTATGTTGAGTGCCGTCCAGTTGACTGTTGAAAGCCTGATGTGTTCCCTCGTCCATGTATCCTCCTCTGGTGAGAACTCGAATGGTCCTATTGTAATTCTCCTCCAGAGTTCGTGACTTTGCGCTCTTAAGAACACCTCCATTTTGTTCTTCCAGTAGAGATATTTGACACCATCAAAGAAATGAGGTCTGTTAATCGAATGTCCCTCGGTAATAAAGCTGCGAGGTGTGTTAGTTCCAGGTCTACCCTAGTCGTTGGACCACATAATGGGCAACCCGCTCTTATACCAATTGATAGAAACACAGAGTGTGATCTAGAAGGGGGGGATGAATAGATCACCACTATTTTAAAAAATTGAGATCAAAAGATCACGCTACATGACTCGAGAGATAAGATGCAAAACACTTCTCACTCGATAGGAACATACGCTCACAATGAAATAAACGTTCCAGATAGCAATCGGTGACACATGGCTAAATGATCGAGCACATGAGGGGTCAAAGAAGCCAACGTAATGGGAACCTCCACCAACCAACGATCAGAAATCTCCCAGAAAGCAAAACAACAATCATACACGGAGACAAGTGGGTTTTTAGGTGGTTCGATTGCCCACCGCAATCTACGTCCACCCCTCATCCACACCGGATGAGTATTCCACTAGCACAAGCTAGAAAAGCAGACTCAATCTGCGACAACAGCTGCCTCACAGCTTGACCAGAGGAACATGCTCCTCTCTTCCTCCATCCCAGAGGGAAAACACTAGCAACACCCCGTTACTAGCAACCGGAGACTCAGTCTCCCTTCCTCCAGACCGGAGGGAACCCACAAGTGACACCCCCGTCACTTGCAAACTGGAGACACTGTCTCCCTTCCTCTACACTAGACGGAACACTGAAACACAACGGTAATACTCGAATCAAAGTGAAAAACAAGAAACAAAAAAAAAACATTGGAGAATGTTGCTTCAAAGAAGCATAAACACAATGGCTGGCTGGCTGCTCTCAAACTCTCTTTCTCTTCCTCTTGGCTTGAACATGTTTTCTCACACTCTCTATTGCTCCTGGAGATGCTCTCTTTTCAGGTGGACACAATGGGAGCTTTTTACGGCCGCTTTTCTCCGACATCCCCCTTCGAAGGGTAGTGAATCCTTATATATAGGAATATGGGCTCGTATGGATGAAGCAATAGAACCCTACTAAAACTCCATTGGTCCACGTGTTAGGGAATAGAATGTTCCTTTTCTCGGATCACGTGCCTTTCATTTGCCCCTTTATCCACGAGCCAGCCTCCTGCATTTCAGAGATCATGTGCCTCTTCTGTGAACGAGATTGTTCCCTGTAAAAAAAAAGGACAGAGTACAGTTTATGCCTTGAGTTCTTAAGGAATGCATAGACTATATAGTGTATCGATAAAACATGCACAAACCTTCCATTGAAGGAATAAGAAAATTGCACGGACCATGAAACACATACATACAAAACATGCACTGACGCTACAGTGAGCCTAAGGTTGAACATGCATCTGTTTGAACAGTGAATTGCACGGACTTCAGGTGCAAAGAAGAGAACGTGCACAGACCATCATTCCTGTGCTACAGGGATTAGCATGGACCTTGGTATGCTTAGAGCTGAAATGTGCACAGATGTTATCTCCCCAGTGCAAAGTATGCACTAACCTGAAGCGCTTACAGCAAAGAATATGCACCAACCTACATGCGTGCGCATGACAAGAATGCGCACCAACTTGACATCTGCACCGACCCTTGCATGCGTAAGGAAAACTATGCACCGACCCATATATGCACGGACCTTCAGATGCAGCACAGTAATGTGCACCAACGTTTGTATATGTCTTAGGCAAAAGATGCTCAAACCTTTATATGCATAGGAACAGTGGTATGCACTGAGGCAAAATTTGCACTGAGGCAGAAAATGCACTGACCTACTATATGCTTTAGAAAAACATGCACCGAGGTAGAAGATGCACTGACGTCCTAAGCCACATGAGACGCAAAGATAGGACGGACACATGCACTGACCTAGGCTACATGAGACGCAATATAAGACGGACACATGCACTGACCTAGGCCACATGAGATGCAAAATATGACGCACATATGCATAAAATGCAGAACATGCACTTAGACATAGATGTTCATGAGACGCAATAAGAGACGCATTTAAACATGAGATGCAAGTAAGAGACGTAAGACCAAAAATAGCACCGACCTGATATGTTCATGTGAACAGTGAAATGCATGGACTTTAACACATGCACCAACCTTCTAGGCACATCGTTGTGAGACTTTTATGATGTTTGACTTATGGTGTATGACAACATCAAAACCATAGAGATGCAACAATCTCTCCCTTTTTGATGATGGCAACACTATGAGTCAATCAATTATCATTGCACTCAATAAGGATGTTTAAGCAAGCATGCAATCATAATATACGCACTAATTCTTGCCAGCTCTAAACAACAGACCAGCTCAAGCCAAAACACAATATCATCAAGATATGCAAGCAATTCATGATATATGCTTGCAGAAACCTTCACATTGACACAAACTTCAGCCAGACTCAAACTCATCACTAATCACTGACTCCTACCAGAATTATCACCAGCTGCCAGAAACACTACCGGAATCACTCCCCCTTTGACATCATCAAAATGAAATTAAGGAGATATGTAGCTCCCCCTTTGACATCATCAAAATGAAATTAAGGAGATATGTAGTTGTTGGATAAGTGAGAAAAAGATACAGTTTTGTCACAGTGTAGAATGACCCATGATCATATCTTAAAAGATTAAGTAGGAGAACAAAAGTAAGTGTAGATTCTTCAAATTCTAATAAACAAGAGAGAGCTAGAGTAAGATTGAAGTTTATCTACGTACAGAAGATATGATGGAGAACAAGTATGAACAGATATGTCAAGAGGGATCTGACCAAAAACTGTACTTAGTAGACTGCAAGAAACCGATCCACAAAAATGGTTCTTGAAGTATTGAGGACAAACAGTCCACAGAACTGAGTAAGGATAAGGTATTTGATGGATGTTTCTTTAATGAGCAGCATAAAAGTCAATAAGTAATTTGGTAGATCACATCTTTTGACATGAGGAGACACCTTGACTAGAGGCCGAAATCCCCAGCTAGTCAGTGTGAGAACCGCATTACCTCTCTTTTTAGAGAATAGAGTTAGTAACTGAGGTGGCTTTTTACGTGAGGGGACACATTGATCAGAGGCCAGACTCCCAAGTTACTCACCACCTTACTACCATTGCTCTGTCATGAATAGATAGAAAATATTTTTACAATATTTAACCATAGTTAATCTGATACCTCATGACATAGAAAGATATTCATTTCTTTGATGAATTACCTAGTTTCTCAGTGATCAGACCATTGCTCTGGAGATTTTTATCCCTTTAAATTTTTGACATGGTATGTTTGAAGACAATACCAGAAGCACTAATTCTGATGGAATTAATTCCCTGAAGTCTAGATTTCAAGTTTTAGCAGGTTTCATGACATATGAGTTTAGCTTGTTCCATGGTCATGAGATATGTAAGAAGATATACTTCTAACACTTTGTCTAAGTCTCAGCTAATTTATTTGATAGAAGATTCTAAGAACACATCAGTTACTCAGACTTAAAGGTTTAAGACATGAATGACATTCCACTCTCTATGAATGGACTGTATAAGTTCTTTAAAAAGAAGCAGCAACTACACAAATCTCTTAAGATCTTTTGACTCAGTCAACCTTCACAAACTGACCAGCTAGAGATGCTCTACCTGACATGCTCTTTATCCAAGGACATGTGATGTAAAAAAAATCCTTCACAAAATGATAACAATTTGATAACTCCCCCTCACAAGATGATCTGATATGCAAGTAAATCACATGCAGTATATGCACTTCTTCAAGCCTCTCAACATATCAGGACAAAGATAAAACTCCCCCTCACAGTTTGAACTAATATGCAGACACAACTCATGCTGAATGGCAAACATGCAAAACTGAAACTCATTTTCATGCAAATCAGTTTTATTGAAGAAACATGAAAACATTTTATTCATGGAGCTTAGAGTTCAGCAAGATTTGAAGATGCCTAATTCTCTCCTTAAAGTTGTGAGTTTGTCATTATCCAATGGCTTAGTAAAAATATCAGCTATTTGATTTACAGTGCCAACATGGATCAATTCAAAAGTTCCTTTAGACACCTCATCCCTAATAAAATAATGTCTAATTTTTATGTGTTTAGTTCGTGAATTCAAGATAGGATTCTTTGAAAGATTCATGGCACTAGTATTATCACAGTAAATGGGTGTGCATCCTAAGTCTACTAAGTAGTCCTGAAGCTGATTTTTGATCCAAATCACCTATGTACCATAGCTCCCTGCAGCTATGTACTCAGCTTCTGTAGTGGAGAGGGCCACAGAGTGCTACTTCTTGGAACCCCAAGAAATCAGACACCCACCTAAGAACTGACAACATCCAGTAGTGCTCTTCCTATCTAGTTTGCAGCCAGCGAAATCAGCATCAGTGTATGAAATTAGATCAAAAGCATTTGATGCAGGGTACCACAGTCCTAAGTTATGAGTTCTAGAAATGTATCTAAAGATTCTTTTCACAGTAGCTAAATACAATTCAGTAGGCCTAGATTGATATCTAACACACATACCTACACTGAATTGAATATCAGGTCTCGAGGAAGTCAAATAGAGTAGGGATACGATCATACCTCGGTATAGCTTTGAATCAATTTCCTAACCTGATTCATCTGCATCTAGAGAAGTGTTAGTACCCATTGGAGTTGAGATGTGCTTCAAGTTGTCCATACCAAATCTCGTAAGAATTTCCATTGAGTTCTTTATCTGATTGATGAAGCACCCATCTTCCAATTGCTGCACCTGCAATCCAAGAAAATATTTTAGTTCACCTACCATGCTCATCTCGAATTCATTAGACATCATTTCAACAAATTCTCTACATAGTTTAGTACATGTTGAACCAAAAACAATATCATCTACATATACCTGAACTATGATGAGGTTTTTATTTAACACCTTTGTAAACAAAGTCTAATCCACCTTACCTCTTTTGTAGCCCTTACTGAGCAAAAATTCTATCAGCCTTTCATACCAGGCCCGAGGAGCCTGTTTCAGTCCATACAGGGCTTTGTTCAACCTGAAAACCTTGTTAGGGTATGAAGACAATTGAAATCCAGGTGGTTGATCTACAAAAACTTCTTCCTTGATGAGACCATTCAAAAATGCGCTTTTGACATCCATTTGATGAAGTTTCATATTTTTAGAACATGCAAAAGCTAGCAGGATTCTTATGGCTTCTAACCTAGCAACATGAGCATATGATTCTTCAAAGTCTACTCCAAACTCTTAGCAGTAGTCTTTAGCTACTAGTCTAGCTTTATTTCTTGAAACTATTCCATCTTCATTCAGTTTATTCTTAAACACCCATTTTGTTCCAATAACAATTGCATTTCAGGTCTAGGAGCAAGTTCCCATATATTGTTTCTTTCAAACTGTCCTAGTTCCTCATTCATTGCATTAACATAAGATTCATCTTTTAAAGCCTCTTCAACATTTTTGGGTTCTATCTATGACACTAATGCAACGAGGTCTTGATTATTAACATTTCTAAGAAAAGACCTTGTCCTCGGGGGATCATTCAAATTTCCTATGATATTTTGAACACGATGGTTTTTTATAAATCTAACATTTATTGAAGACTCACATGTTTCAGCTAGCCTTACCAGGTTGGGAGCATCTAGTGTTTCATTTGGCTGAATCTCCTCTTCTTCTTTATCTTCTAGGAATTCTCCATCATGCTTTAAATCCATGTCATCATCTTCAATGTTAGTAGCACTTTTTGCTTCATCAAAAATGACATGTGGAGACTCTTCAATTTTTTGTTCAGTAATGTTAAAAACCCTATATGCTCTAGGCACTTCAGAGTATCCTAAAAATATTCCAGGACAACTTTTAACTTCAAATTTATCTAGATCCTTTTTGTCATTATTATGGATAAAACATTTAGCACCAAAAATTCTAAAGTGAGCTAAGTTTGGTTTCTTACCTTTCAATAGCTCATAAGGGGTTTTCTTATGCACTGGTTTTACCATGGCCCTGTTGATAGTGTAGCATGCTGTGTTGGCCGCCTTTGCCCAGAACTTTCTTGGTAATTGGCTTTCAATCAGCATAGTTCGGGCCATCTCCACAATTGTTCGATTTCTCCTCTCAACTATTCCATTTTGTTCGGGTGTCCCGGGAAAAGAAAATTTGTGAGTTAGTCCCTCAGTTTTACAAAGATCATAAAACATGGAGTTTTCAAATTCACCTCCATGGTCAGAATGGATTGAATAGATTTTATGTTTTCCTTCTTGTTTGATCTTATTGAAAAACTGCTTGAATTTTTAAAATGCATCATTCTTGTTAGCTAAGAAAAATATCCATGAAAATCTAGAATGATCATCAATAATCACATAACCGAACCTGCTACCATTTAGACTCTGAGTTCTAGTAGGACCGAAGAGGTCCATATGAACTAGTTCCATTGGTCTAGAAGGCAATGGCTCAGATCTTAGTTTAAAAGACTTTCGGGTCTTCTTGCCTATAGCACATGCATCACAAATTTTTGAATTTGAGTTGAATTTTATTTTAGGTAAACCTCTAACTAGATCAAATGTTACCAATTTATTTAAGGTAGTGTAGCTAGCATGACTTAAACGCCTATGCCAATTAAAAGCATTAATGTCTAAATCAGCAGAAAGATAAAGATTTGATTCAGAATTCTTGTTAAGATCTACCATGTAAACATTATTCACCCTATGTCCTAAAAACATGATTTTGTCAGAATTCTGTGACCCTTGTCACATAGCTGACTGATGCTAAGCAAGTTATGTTGAAGACCATTTACTAGCAAAACTTTTTCAATCACATTGGAGGGGGACTTACCAATTGTCCCTATTCCTATGATCTTACCTTTATTCTTACCTCCAAATTTAACCATACCTTCATCTTCATTTCCAATTTACTGAACTTTGACCTGTCACTTGTCATGTGCCAGGAGCAGCCGCTATCCAGGTACCATCTATTGTGTTCGGCTGCCAGACTAACCTGTAATCAAATCAAGCACAAGGAAATTTTGGAACCCAAGAAAAGTTGGGTCCAAAAAAGTTACTCATTCCTTCCACAACAATCTTAGGAATCCAGACCTGTCTGGTTCTTTTCTTGTGAGCAGAATTTTCATTTTCAGCATGCAATGTTTTATTAGCTCTGGTCCTCGAATTTTGATGAATTTTATTCTTCATAGCATGTGAGTTGTTCAAGTTATAGGTTTTTCTTTGTAGGTTATTCCAGAACCTTTTCTGATCGGGGAACCTTTGTGAGGTTTTTGGGTGAACCCAATTTTGAGTGTTATAATCCCAGTTCCTTTTCTGAAGAGGTAGTCTATGTTGATTCCTGAAATGAGCAGGGTTTACTCTGTAGACACCCTGATTCCTTGAGGGAGTAGTCTTGCTACTCTGATGCATTGTAGGCCTAGCATGGAAATTTTTATTGATATACCTTGGTGGAGTGAAATTTGTTCCATCAGATTTTTGAGTTTTAACATTTCAGCTAGATGGGTGTCCAGCTTCTCCTTTCCCTTCTCCAAACAGAAGGTTACTGTCTTAAATTCAAATGGCCTTTTCTTGGTGGGATTGTATCCCAGACCTTCTTTATTGAAATTCACCCTAACACCTAACATGGTATCTAGGTTAGATTTTCCTTGCACAAATTTTTCTAGGGTGTTTTGTTTATCTTCAAGATCTTTTTTCAGCTTTTCACTCATTTTCTGTATCTCAGAATTGACATTTTTTATAGCATCATATTTTTTGAAAAACAGATCATTCTCCTTTTGCAACTCATGAAATCTTACTTTGAATTCATCTAGATTCTTGTTAGCTAGTTCAACATGATCTTGGAGGTCTTTATTCTCAATTTTTTAAGAGTTTAATTCTTGAATTTCTTTCTTCAGATCCTCATTTTCCTTTTTCAAGCAGTTTCCTTCCTCAACTACACTATTCAATTTTTTCTTAAGCATTTTGTAGTCCTTTGTTTGATAATTAAATTTATCAAGTAAATCTGCATAAGCATCCTCCCAATCATCTATATTGTATTGTTCAAAAGGGATGCTTACCTCAGTGTCTGTGTCGGCCATCAGACACAATCTTTCCTCTTCTTCTTCGGAAGAATTTCCATCAACATCATCCTCCTCGTCACTCCAGGTGCAAACCATTGCTTTGGGCTTCTTCTTCTGCACCTTGGTGTTCTTCTTCTTAAGTTCAGGGCAATCATTTTTCATATGGCCGGGCCTTTGACAATGAAAACAAGTAAGTTTGTCAGTGGCCTTATATTTGCCAGACTTGGAGTTAAAATTCTTACCAGATGATTGAGGTTTTCTTTTCCTAAACTTCTTGCCTTTGGATCTCAAGAACTGTTGAAATCTGCGGGTCAGTAAGGCTTGCTCATCTTGATCAAGATCTGAGAAGTTTTCAAACTCCTTACTACTACTGCTATAACCACTTCTACTACTGCTACCACTACCACTACCACTACGAGACCCCTTAAGTGCAATGTTCTTGCCCTTTATATTTACCTCTTCAACATCCTTTTTTAACGTCATTTCATAAGTCATTAGAGATCCAACTAATTCTGTGATAGTCATTTTAGATAGATCCCTGGATTCTTCTATGATGGTGGCCTTAGTGTGCCACACGGGAGACAGTGATCTAAGAATTTTTCGAACTACATCCTTTTCAGAAATCTCTTTTCCAAAACCCTTAAGACTGTTCGTGATCAACGACAGTCTAGCATACATGTCAGTGATTGTTTATTCAGATTTCATTTTAAACAATTCATACTCGGAGGTGAGCATATTTACCTTCGTTTCCTTAACTTGGGATGTACCTTCATACATGAGTTCAAGTTCATCCCACATCTTCTTAGCCGTCTTACAGGTAGAAATCCTTGCGTATTTCTCAGGATGGACTGTGCACTGCATTATGTTGAGTGCCGTCCAGTTGACTGTTGAAAGCCTGATGTGTTCCCTCGTCCATGTATCCTCCTCTGGTGAGAGCTCGAATGGTCCTATTGTAATTCTCCTCCAGAGTTCGTGACTTTGCACTCTTAAGAACACCTCCATTTTGTTCTTCCAGTAGAGATATTTGACACCATCAAAGAAATGAGGTCTGTTAATCGAATGTCCCTCGGTAATAAAGCTGCGAGGTGTGTTAGTTCCAGGTCTACCCTAGTCGTTGGACCACATAATGAGCAACCCGCTCTTATACCAATTGATAGAAACACAGAGTGTGATCTAGAAGGGGGGGATGAATAGATCACCACTATTTTAAAAAATTGAGATCAAAAGATCACGCTACATGACTCGAGAGATAAGATGCAAAACACTTCTCACTCGATAGGAACATACGCTCACAATGAAATAAACATTCTAGATAGCAATCGGTGACACATGGCTAAATGATCGAGCACATGAGGGGTCAAAGAAGCCAACGTAATGGGAACTCCACCAACCAACGATCAGAAATCTCCCAGAAAGCAAAACAACAATCACACACGGAGACAAGTGGGTTTTTAGGTGGTTCGATTGCCCACTGCAATCTACGTCCACCCCTCATCCACACCGGATTAGTATTCCACTAGCACAAGCTAGAAAAGCAGACTCAATCTGCGACAACAGCTGCCTCACAGCTTGACCAGAGGAACATGCTCCTCTCTTCCTCCATCCCAGAGGGAAAACACTAGCAACACCCCGTTACTAGCAACCGGAGACTCAGTCTCCCTTCCTCCAGACCGGAGGGAACCCACAAGTGACACCCCCGTCACTTGCAAACCGGAGACACTGTCTCCCTTCCTCTACACTAGAGGGAACACTGAAACACAACGGTAACACTCGAATCAAAGTGAAAAACAAGAAACAAAAAAAAAACATTGGAGAATGTTGCTTCAAAGAAGCATAAACACAATGACTGGCTGGCTGCTCTCAAACTCTCTTTCTCTTCCTCTTGGCTTGAACATGTTTTCTCACACTCTCTATTGCTCCTGGAGATGCTCTCTTTTCAGGTGGACACAATGGGAGCTTTTTACGGCCGCTTTTCTCCGACATCCCCCTTCGAAGGGTAGTGAATCCTTATATATAGGAATATGGGCTCGTATGGATGAAGCAATAGAACCCTACTAAAACTCCATTGGTCCACGTGTTAGGGAATAGAATGTTCCTTTTCTCGGATCACGTGCCTTTCATTTGCCCCTTTATCCACGAGCCAACCTCCTGCATTTCAGAGATCATGTGCCTCTTCTGTGAACGAGATTGTTCCCTGTAAAAAGAAAGGACAGAGTACAGTTTATGCCTTGAGTTCTTAAGGAATGCATAGACTATATAGTGTATCGATAAAACATGCACAAACCTTCCATTGAAGGAATAAGAAAATTGCACGGACCATGAAACACATACATACAAAACATGCACTGACGCTACAGTGAGCCTTAGGTTGAACATGCATCTGTTTGAACAGTGAATTGCACGGACTTCAGGTGCAAAGAAGAGAACGTGCACAGACCCTCATTCCTGTGCTACAGGGATTAGCATGGACCTTGGTATGCTTAGAGCTGAAATGTGCACAGATGTTATCTCCCCAGTGCAAAGTATGCACTAACCTGAAGCGCTTACAGCAAAGAATATGCACCAACCTACATTCGTGCGCATGACAAGAATGCACACCGACTTGACATCTGCACCGACCCTTGCATGCGTAAGGAAAACTATGCACCGACCCATATATGCACGGACCTTCAGATGCAGCACAGTAATGTGCACCGACGTTTGTATATGTCTTAGGCAAAAGATGCTCAAACCTTTATATGCATAGGAACAGTGGTATGCACCGAGGCAAAATTTACACTGAGGCAGAAAATGCACTGACCTACTATATGCTTTAGAAAAACATGCACCGAGGTAGAAGATGCACTGACGTCCTAAGCCACATGAGACGCAAAGATAGGACGGACACATGCACTGACCTAGGCTACATGAGACGCAATATAAGACGGACACATGCACTGACCTAGGCCACATGAGATGCAAAACAAGACGCACATATGCATAAAATGCAGAACATGCACTTAGACATAGATGTTCATGAGACGCAATAAGAGACGCATTTAAACATGAGATGCAAGTAAGAGACGTAAGACCGAAAATAGCACCGACCTAATATGTTCATGTGAACAGTGAAATGCATGGACTTTAACACATGCACCAACCTTCTAGGCACATCGTTGTGAGACTTTTATGATGTTTGACTTATGGTGTATGACATCATCAAAACCATAGAGATGCAACAATCTCTCCCTTTTTGATGATGGCAACACTATGAGTCAATCAATTATCATTGCACTCAATAAGGATGTTTAAGCAAGCATGCAATCATAATATACGCACTAATTCTTGCCAGCTCTAAACAACAGACCAGCTCAAGCCAAAACACAATATCATCAAGATATGCAAGCAGTTCATGATATATGCTTGCAGAAACCTTCACATGGACACAAACTTCAGCCAGACTAAAACTCATCACTAATCACTGACTCCTACCAGAATTATCACCAGCTGCCAGAAACACTACCGGAATCACTCCCCCTTTGACATCATCAAAATGAAATTAAGGAGATATGTAGTTGTTGGATAAGTGAGAAAAAGATACAGTTTTGTCACAGTGTAGAATGACCCATGATCATATCTTAAAAGATTAAGTAGGAGAACAAAAGTAAGTGTAGATTCTTCAAATTCTAATAAACAAGAGAGAGCTAGAGTAAGATTGAAGTTTATCTACGTACAGAAGATATGATGGAGAACAAGTATGAACAGATATGTCAAGAGGGATCTGACCAAAAACTGTACTTAGTAGACTATAAGAAACTGATCCACAGAAATGGTTCTTGAAGTATTGAGGACAAACAGTCCACAGAACTGAGTAAGGATAAGGTATTTGATGGATGTTTCTTTAATGAGCAGCATAAAAGTCAATAAGTAATTTGGTAGATCACACCTTTTGACATGAGGAGACACCTTGACTAGAGGCCGAAATCCCCAGCTAGTCAGTGTGAGAACCGCATTACCTCTCTTTTTAGAGAATAGAGTTAGTAACTGAGGTGGCTTTTTACGTGAGGGGACACATTAATCAGAGGCCAGACTCCCAAGTTACTCACCACCTTACTACCATTGCTCTATCATGAACAGATAGAAAATATTTTTACAATATTTAACCATAGTTAATCTGATACCTCATGACATAGAAAGATATTCATTTCTTTGATGAATTACCTAGTTTCTCAGTGATCAGACCATTGCTCTGGAGATTTTTATCCCTTTAAATTTTTGACATGGTATGTTTGAAGACAATACCAGAAGCACTAATTCTGATGGAATTAATTCCCTGAAGTCTAGATTTCAAGTTTTAGCAGGTTTCATGACATATGAGTTTAGCTTGTTCCATGGTCATGAGATATGTAAGAAGATATACTTCTAACACTTTGTCTAAGTCTCGGCTAATTTATTTGATAGAAGATTCTAAGAACACATCAGTTACTCAGACTTAAAGGTTTAAGACATGAATGACATTCCACTCTCTATGAATGGACTATATAAGTTCTTTAAAAAGAAGCAGCAACTACACAAATCTCTTAAGATCTTTTGACTCAGTCAACCTTCACAAACTGACCAGCTAGAGATGCTCTACCTGACATGCTCTTTATCCAAAGACATGTGATGTAAAAAAAATCCTTCACAAAATGATAACAATTGGATAACTCCCCCTCACAAGATGATCTGATATGCAAGTAAATCACATGCAGTATATGCACTTCTTCAAGCCTCTCAACATATCAGGACAAAGATAAAACTCCCCCTCAGAGTTTGAACTAATATGCAGACACAACTCATGCTGAATGGCAAACATGCAAAACTGAAACTCATTTTCATGCAAATCAGTTTTATTGAAGAAACATGAAAACATTTTATTCATGGAGCTTAGAGTTCAGCAAGATTTGAAGATGCCTAATTCTCTCCTTAATGTTGTGAATTTGTCATTATCCAATGGCTTAGTAAAAATATCAGCTATTTGATTTACAGTGCCAACATGGATCAATTCAAAAGTTCCTTTAGACACCTCATCCCTAATAAAATAATGTCTAATTTCTATGTGTTTAGTTCGTGAATGCAAGACAGGATTCTTTGAAAGATTGATGGCACTAGTATTATCACAGTAAATGGGTGTGCATCCTAAGTCTACTAAGTAGTCCTGAAGCTGATTTTTGATCCAAATCACCTATGTACCATAGCTCCCTGCAGCTATGTACTCAGCTTCGGTAGTGGAGAGGGCCACAGAGTGCTACTTCTTGGAACCCCAAGAAATCAGACACCCACCTAAGAACTGACAATATCCACTAGTGCTCTTCCTATCTAGTTTGCAGCCAGCGAAATCAGCATCAGTGCATGAAATTAGATCAAAAGCATTTGATGCAGGGTACCACAATCCTAAGTTATGAGTTCTAGAAATGTATCTAAAGATTCTTTTCACAGCAGCTAAATACAATTCAGTAGGCCTAGATTGATATCTAACACACATACCTACACTGAATTGAATATCAGGTCTCGAGGAAGTCAAATAGAGTAGGGATACGATCATACCTCGGTATAGCTTTGAATCAATTTCCTAACCTGATTCATCTGCATCTAGAGAAGTGTTAGTACCCATTGGAGTTGAGATGTGCTTCAAGTTGTCCATACCAAATCTCTTAAGAATTTCCATTGAGTTCTTTGTCTGATTGATGAAGCACCCATCTTCCAATTGCTGCACCTGCAATCCAAGAAAATATTTTAGTTCACCTACCATGCTCATCTCGAATTCATTAGACATCATTTCAACAAATTCTCTACATAGTTCAGTACATGTTGAACCAAAAACAATATCATCTACATATACCTGAACTATGATGAGGTTTTTATTTAACACCTTTGTAAACAAAGTCTAATCCACCTTACCTCTTTTGTAGCCCTTACTGAGCAACAATTCTATCAGCCTTTCATACCAGGCCCGAGGAGCCTGTTTCAGTCCATACAGGGCTTTGTTCAACCTGAAAACCTTGTTAGGGTATGAAGACAATTGAAATCCAGGTGGTTGATCTACAAAAACTTCTTCCTTGATGAGACCATTCAAAAATGCGCTTTTGACATCCATTTGATGAAGTTTCATATTTTTAGAACATGCAAAAGCTAGCAGGATTCTTATGGCTTCTAACCTAGCAACATGAGCATATGATTCTTCAAAGTCTACTCCAAACTCTTAGCAGTAGCCTTTAGCTACTAGTCTAGCTTTATTTCTTAAAACTATTCCATCTTCATTCAGTTTATTCTTAAACACCCATTTTGTTCCAATAACAATTGCATTTCAGGTCTAGGAGCAAGTTCCCATATATTGTTTCTTTCAAACTGTCCTAGTTCCTCATTCAGTGCATTAACATAAGATTCATCTTTTAAAGCCTCTTCAACATTTTTGGGTTCTATCTATGACACTAATGCAACTAGGTCTTGATTATTAACATTTCTAAGAAAAGACCTTGTCCTAGGGGGATCATTCAAATTTCCTATGATATTTTGAACACGGTGGTTTTTTATAAATCTAACATTTATTGAAGACTCACATGTTTCAGCTAGCCTTACCAGGTTGGGAGCATCTAGTGTTTCATTTGGCTGAATCTCCTCTTCTTCTTTATCTTCTAGGAATTCTCCATCATGCTTTGAATCCATGTCATCATCTTCAATGTTAGTAGCACTTTTTGCTTCATCAAAAATGACATGTGGAGGCTCTTCAATTTTTTGTTCAGTAATGTTAAAAACCCTATATGCTCTAGGCACTTCAGAGTATCCTAAAAATATTCCAGGACAACTTTTAGCTTCAAATTTATCTAGATCCTTTTTGTCATTATTATGGATAAAATATTTAGCACCAAAAATTCTAAAGTGAGCTAAGTTTGGTTTCTTACCTTTCAATAGCTCATAAGGGGTTTTCTTATGCACTGGTTTTACCATGGCCCTGTTGATAGTGTAGCATGCTGTGTTGGCCGCCTTTGCCCAGAACTTTCTTGGTAATTGGCTTTCAATCAGCATAGTTCGGGCCATCTCCACAATTGTTCGATTTCTCCTCTCAACTATTCCATTTTGTTCGGGTGTCCCGGGAAAAGAAAATTTGTGAGTTAGTCCCTCAGTTTTACAAAGATCATAAAACATGGCGTTTTCAAATGCACCTCCATGGTCAGACTGGATTGAATAGATTTTATGTTTTCCTTCTTGTTTGATCTTATTGAAAAACTGCTTGAATTTTTAAAATGCATCATTCTTGTTAGCTAAGAAAAATATCCATGAAAATCTAGAATGATCATCAATAATCACATAACCGAACCTGCTACCATTTAGACTCTGAGTTCTAGTAGGACCGAAGAGGTCCATATGAACTAGTTCCATTGGTCTAGAAGGCAATGGCTCAGATCTTAGTTTAAAAGACTTTCGGGTCTTCTTGCCTATAGCACATGCATCACAAATTTTTGAATTTGAGTTGAATTTTATTTTAGGTAAACCTCTAACTAGATCAAATTTTTACCAATTTATTTAAGGTAGTGTAGCTAGCATGACTTAAACGCCTATGCCAATTAAAAGTATTATTGTCTAAATCAGCAGAAAGATAAAGATTTGATTCAGAATTCTTGATAAGATCTACCATGTAAACATTATTCACCCTATGTCCTAAAAACATGATTTTGTCAGAATTCTGTGACCCTTGTCACATAGCTGACTGATGCTAAGCAAGTTATGTTGAAGACCATTTACCAGCAAAACTTTTTCAATCACATTGGAGGGGGACTTACCAATTGTCCCTATTCCTATGATCTTACCTTTATTCTTACCTCCAAATTTAACCATACCTCCATCTTCATTTCCAATTTACTGAACTTTGACCTGTCACTTGTCATGTGCCAGGAGCAGCCGCTATCCAGGTACCATCTATTGTGTTCGGCTGCCAGACTAACCTGTAATCAAATCAAGCACAAGGAAATTTTAGAACCCAAGAAAAGTTGGGTCCAAAAAAGTTACTCATTCCTTCCACAACAATCTTAGGAATCCAGACCTGTCTGGTTCTTTTCTTGTGAGCAGAATTTTCATTTTCAGCATGCAATGTTTTATTAGCTCTGGTCCTCGAATTTTGATGAATTTTATTCTTCATAGCATGTGAGTTGTTCAAGTTATAGGTTTTTCTTTGTAGGTTATTCCAGAACCTTTTCTGATCGGGGAACCTTTGTGAGGTTTTTGGGTGAACCCAATTTTGAGTGTTATAATCCCAGTTCCTTTTCTGAAGAGGTAGTCTATGTTGATTCCTGAAATGAGCAGGGTTTACTCTGTAGACACCCTGATTCCTTGAGGAAGTAGTCTTGCTACTCTGATGCATTGTAGGCCTAGCATGGAAATTTTTATTGATATACCTTGGTGGAGTGAAATTTGTTCCATCAGATTATTGAGTTTTAACATTTCAGCTAGATGGGTGTCCAACTTCTCCTTTCCCTTCTCTAAACAGAAGGTTACAGTCTTAAATTCAAATGGCCTTTTCTTGGTGGGATTATATCCCAGACCTTCTTTGTTGAAATTCACCCTAACACCTAGCATGGTATCTAGGTTAGATTTTCCTTGCACAAATTTTTCTAGGGTGTTTTGTTTATCTTCAAGATCTTTTTTCAGCTTTTCACTCATTTTCTGTATCTCAGAATTGACATTTTTTATAGCATCATATTTTTCAAAAAACAGATCATTCTCCTTTTAAAACTCATGAAATCTTACTTTGAATTCATCTAGATTCTTGTTAGCTAGTTCAACATGATCTTGGAGGTCTTTATTCTCCATTTTTTAAGAGTTTAATTCTTGAATTTCTTTCTTCAGATCCTCATTTTCCTTTTTCAAGCAGTTTCCTTCCTCAAGTACACTATTCAATTTTTTCTTAAGCATTTTTTAGTCCTTTGTTTGACATTTAAATTTATCAAGTAAATCTGCATAAGCATCCTCCCAATCATCTATAATGTATTGTTCAAAAGGGATGCTTACCTTAGTGTCTGTGTCGGCCATCAGACACAATCTTTCCTCTTCTTCTTCGGAAGAATTTCCATCAACATCATCCTCCTCGTCACTCCAGGTGCAAACCATTGCTTTGGGCTTCTTCTTCTGCACCTTGGTGTTCTTCTTCTTAAGTTCAGGGCAATCATTTTTCATATGGCCGGGCCTTTGACAATGAAAACAAGTAAGTTTGTCAGTGGCCTTATATTTGCCAGACTTGGAGTTAAAATTCTTACCAGATGATTGAGGTTTTCTTTTCCTAAACTTCTTGCCCTTGGATCTCAAGAACTGTTGAAATCTGCGGGTCAGTAAGGCTTGCTCATCTTGATCAAGATCTGAGAAGTTTTCAAACTCCTTACTACTACTGCTATAACCACTTCTACTACTGCTACCACTACCACTACCACTACGAGACCCCTTAAGTGCAATGTTCTTGCCCTTTATATTTACCTCTTCAACATCCTTTTTTAACGTCATTTCATAAGTCATTAGAGATCCAACTAATTCTGTGATAGTCATTTTAGATAGATCCCTGGATTCTTCTATGATGGTGGCCTTAGTGTGCCACACGGGAGACAGTGATCTAAGAATTTTTCGAACTACATCCTTTTCAGAAATCTCTTTTCCAAAACCCTTAAGACGGTTCGTGATCAACGATAGTCTAGCATACATGTCAGTGATTGTTTATTCAGATTTCATTTTAAACAATTCATACTCGGAGGTGAGCATATTTACCTTCGTTTCCTTAACTTGGGATGTACCTTCATACATGAGTTCAAGTTCAACCCACATCTTCTTAGCTGTCTTACAGGTAGAAATCCTTGCGTATTTCTCAGGATGGACTGTGCACTGCATTATGTTGAGTGCCGTCCAGTTGACTGTTGAAAGCCTGATGTGTTCCCTCGTCCATGTATCCTCCTCTGGTGAGAACTCGAATGGTCCTATTGTAATTCTCCTCCAGAGTTCGTGACTTTGCGCTCTTAAGAACACCTCCATTTTGTTCTTCCAGTAGAGATATTTGACACCATCAAAGAAATGAGGTCTGTTAATCGAATGTCCCTCGGTAATAAAGCTACGAGGTGTGTTAGTTCCAGGTCTACCCTAGTCGTTGGACCACATAATGGGCAACCCGCTCTTATACCAATTGATAGAAACACAGAGTGTGATCTAGAAGGGGGGGATGAATAGATCACCACTATTTTAAAAAATTGAGATCAAAAGATCACACTACATGACTCGAGAGATAAGATGCAAAACACTTCTCACTCGATAGGAACATACGCTCACAATGAAATAAACGTTCCAGATAGCAATCGGTGACACATGGCTAAATGATCGAGCACATGAGGGGTCAAAGAAGCCAACGTAATGGGAACCTCCACCAACGAACGATCAGAAATCTCCCAGAAAGCAAAACAACAATCACACACGGAGACAAGTGGGTTTTTAGGTGGTTCGATTGCCCACCGCAATCTACGTCCACCCCTCATCCACACCGGATGAGTATTCGACTAGCACAAGCTAGAAAAGCAGACTCAATCTGCGACAACAGCTGCCTCACAGCTTGACCAGAGGAACATGCTCCTCTCTTCCTCCATCCCAGAGGGAAAACACTAGCAACACCCCGTTACTAGCAACCGGAGACTCAGTCTCCCTTCCTCTAGACCGGAGGGAACCCACAAGTGACACCCCCGTCACTTGCAAACCGGAGACACTGTCTCCCTTCCTCTACACTAGAGGGAACACTGAAACACAACGGTAATACTCGAATCAAAGTGAAAAACAAGAAACAAAAAAAAAACATTGGAGAATGTTGCTTCAAAGAAGCATAAACACAATGACTGGCTGGCTGCTCTCAAACTCTCTTTCTCTTCCTCTTGGCTTGAACATGTTTTCTCACACTCTCTATTGCTCCTGGAGATGCTCTCTTTTCAGGTGGAGACAATGGGAGCTTTTTACGGCCGCTTTTCTCCGACATCCCCCTTCGAAGGGTAGTGAATCCTTATATATAGGAATATGGGCTCGTATGGATGAAGCAATAGAACCCTACTAAAACTCCATTGGTCCACGTGTTAGGGAATAGAATGTTCCTTTTCTCGGATCACGTGCCTTTCATTTGCCCCTTTATCTACGAGCCAGCCTCCTGCATTTCAGAGATCATGTGCCTCTTCTGTGAACGAGATTGTTCCCTGTAAAAAAAAGGACAGAGTACAGTTTATGCCTTGAGTTCTTAAGGAATGCATAGACTATATAGTGTATCGATAAAACATGCACAAACCTTCCATTGAAGGAATAAGAAAAATGCACGGACCATGAAACACATACATACAAAACATGCACTGACGCTACAGTGAGCCTAAGGTTGAACATGCATCTGTTTGAACAGTGAATTGCACGGACTTCAGGTGCAAAGAAGAGAACGTGCACAGACCCTCATTCCTGTGCTACAGGGATTAGCATGGACCTTGGTATGCTTAGAGCTGAAATGTGCACAGATGTTATCTCCCCAGTGCAAAGTATGCACTAACCTGAAGCGCTTACAGCAAAGAATATGCACCAACCTACATGCGTGCGCATGACAAGAATGCGCACCGACTTGACATCTGCACCGACCCTTGCATGCGTAAGGAAAACTATGCACCGACCCATATATGCACGGACCTTCAGATGCAGCACAGTAATGTGCACCGACGTTTGTATATGTCTTAGGCAAAAGATGCTCAAACCTTTATATGCATAGGAACAGTGGTATGCACCAAGGCAAAATTTGCACTGAGGCAGAAAATGCACTGACCTACTATATGCTTTAGAAAAACATGCACCGAGGTAGAAGATGCACTGACGTCCTAAGCCACATGAGACGCAAAGATAGGACGGACACATGCACTGACCTAGGCTACATGAGACGCAATATAAGACGGACACATGCACTGACCTAGGCCACATGAGATGCAAAATAAGACGCACATATGCATAAAACGCAGAACATGCACTTAGACACAGATGTTCATGAGACGCAATAAGAGACACATTTAAACATGAGATGCAAGAAAGAGACGCAAGACCGAAATTAGCACCGACCGCATATGTTCATGTGAACAGTGAAATGCATGGACTTTAACACATGCACCAACCTTCTAGGCACATTGTTGTGAGACTTTTATGATGTTTGACTTATGGTGTATGACATCATCAAAATCATAGAGATGCAACATAAGGGATAAGCAATCATTAAGTTGGGGGGTGTGATGAGTACTCAATTTTGCATATTTATTCATTTCACATATACTATTTTTAGGCTTTAATAAACATAGTTATGCAATTTTCATATCGAAATCCGATCTCACATTTAAATTTGAGCATTCATGGAGTTAATTAATTTTTTGTTGAAAATAGTCATATGAGGTCTGAAATTCATAATAGGGAAAAATTGTATGCTTATATTATTTGTTTCTCTACAAGGATCATTTCACTACAAGAAAATAGACTGTTAGGGGCATTTCAGAACAGCCCCAAAAAATGGAGATGAATGCCCTATAAACCTTTAGGGGCAGTTTGATTAGTTTTAGGGGCAATTTAAAATGTGCCCATGTTGCCTCGGTCCCTAAAAGTTTTTGGGACACTTTTTGAAAAATGCCTCTAATGATGTCATTAGAGACACTAAAAATTTCCCCAAAATATTTTAATAGAGGCTATTTTGTTGACCAAATGCCTCTGATGAACATATTTTAGGGGCAATTCCTCCTTCAAACTATCCCAAATTACCTATTTTAAGAATAGTCATGTAAAACCCACCCTATAATAATCACTTGAAAGAACGTGTTTTAGGGGCATTTTCTTCCACAAACGGCCCCAACAACCAATCTATAGCGGCTCCAATTTTTAATTATTACACCAAAATAACCATCCTAAAATGTAAAAATTAAAGTAAACATTCTTAACATGCAATCAATACATAGATCCTATTCTTCGTAATCCATGGACATACACAAACACTCACCATTATACAACATGAGTATATAAATTGTCCACCTTTTAATCGAAATATTCAACCATACAAAGATTTTTTCCAAGTTTATCACATGAATCCCTGTGATACAGCACAAGTGCAGCCAATAAAACTTAGATGTAATGAATTCATCAAACATCACACACATCACCCATTACCAGAATCAAACCATGTACTGATACAGCATCGGCTGAGCCTAAGTTCATAATAGTGACATTATTTTCTTGAGATATGAAAAGAACCTGCCCAACCATCAAGAACTTGGGAAAAGATGTATAATCATTTACTAACTTTTCTTTGCTAACAGTTAGTCACATGTTGGTGGGGCCTTCGATTCCCTTCCTGCTTTCATCAACTTTCCCTGTCAATGCTTACAACTGCAAGGATTATTGGTCTGTGCTTGAAATAGTTTCAGACGGGATAATATTTTTGTTGTCGTTAATTCCCTTCACTTCTGCACCAAGGTAATTCGTCAAGACTCTCTTTACACCAAATCCACATCCATGATATTTTTTGCTAATTAAGGGGGTCATGTCTCCCTATGTTACAGGACTAGCTAATGGTGGGGGTGAGAAACTTGGTGTTGTGTAAGCAGTTGTGTATAGAGTGTTGGAGACATGCACTGTGTATGGAATTGAAACTCTCTTGTGTGCTATGACATTGACAGTAGGAATGGATGAAAACTTGTCTGAATGCTTTGTCCGATCATCCACATAGATAAGATCATCAATACTAGCAATGACGTTGAATGCAAAACTCTCCAACACTCTGGAGTAGCAGTCTAGATTAGCTTTCCCAACATCTTGAAAGTTTTCATTAAAATGTCAAAATAGGGAAGGACCCAGTTGATATACTGAAATGCACTTATAATCATGTACTTCAAAAGTAAAGAGTACTAAGAAGCAACATGTAACACCCCAGTTAAATAATAAAGGACAAAAAATTAAAATATATAATATATATTGAAATGAAAATGAGGGAAAAGAAATATATGAAAAATGTGTTGTGAATTAAGTTATGGAATTGCCTCAATTCTTTAATCCCTTGCGAACACTTAAAAATGAATAAAAGAAAAGAAAATAAAATTTTCAAGAATGGAATGAATGTTGATTTTTAATCGATGTAAGAGTGAGGCCGATTTACTGAAGGGGTAAAATAGACATTTTCCTAATTAATGATTTCAATAATGTTCCTTAAATTAAATGACATTATAATAATTAATTAGTTTGAAAATGACCAAATTATATAAATAAAAGGAATAATTATTTCCTACCATGACCATAAAAGAAATTTTAAATTCCAAGATGCAATTTAATTATTCCACGATAATCTAAATTTAATATACATAAATTAAAATTAATTGAAATTCACCCATAGGCTAAAAGTTTCGACCAATTGAAAAAATATATAAAAATTATAATCTTATAGGGAACGAAATGTTTAACAATATTGTCAATTGGGCCGACCTCAAATAAAATCAAATTAAGCCTGAATTAAAGTTTTTAAGCAAAACTCAGAGTTTTTGATAGTTCAACCTAATTCGAGCTCAATTCGAGACCATTCGAGCCCAAACTAGATCCAATTGATAGGCCCATCCTTGAAGCCCATTTCTCATCTCGAATTCTGTAAAAACCCTAACCCTAACCGTCCAATTTAGGTGGATAACCCATGGACTCGGTCAACCGCGAGTTTCGCACGACGCTATCTTTCCGTCGATCTCCTTGATCCATCACGCCTCTTCCTTCGACCCCACCTCTATAAATCAATGCCTAATACTCCCAAGTACCCCATTTGTCCGCTGTAGCCGTCGGTGAGCACGATCGAGGGCGTGGGACGGCGATAAACATCGAGGGTTCGCATTAGGGCTTGGCACGTTGTCTTCCTTTCGATCCAATTAAGGTATGTTTTTCTCGGGCCAAACTTTAATTAAAGCATGCTAGTTTGATCGTCTTCATGTCCTCTTCATTTTGATGCCAAAAGCCCTAATTTTAGTTTAGTATAGCCATCGTACTTCAGTTTTGAACCGAGGCATATCAAGTTAGGGCACCGTCCATGTTAGTTCCACTTATATCGATGTGATGTTAGGTTTTAGTAGGCTAAACTTCTAATTAATCATGCCATCCTGTGCAAAATTTTGTCCTCTTTCGATTAGTTCTATTTTGCCTAATCTTGGTTCACCGTGTTCCATGAATTTGAGTTTTGAATCGACGTGTGTTAGAGTTCGCCGTAAATGTTTTCTGTCTCAAATTGCTGCCCTTCCAGTGACCGTCCTCTTGAGAGGCGGCCACACGATAAACCGTCGTTCGTCGGCGGGGTTTCAAAAGTGAAAATGGCCCTCCAATGACCGTCTCGTGCTTAAAACGGCCCCGCGATAGACCGCCTTTGGGCGGTGGGTTTTCAAAAAGAAAAAGGGTTAGTCAGGTCCTTAACGGTCACTTCCTCGACTGTCTTATCGTATAGCGGCCTCCTTCTGACCGTTTCTGTCCTTATTACAGCAATGATGTTGATTGTTTTCCAGCAAGATATGTTCTATCTTTCCCTGATTAGACATCATGATATTAGGGATAATTTTTTGGTAGGAACACACTAATGACTAGGGTTCATGAAAAATTTGATCTAAGTCTAATTCTCTTCCATAAAGTTGTCCTTTCATGTTCATCATTCATGTATCTTAAATTGATTGAAAAGAGAGTAGAGTAACATGCTTACATAATCAATTAGTTTGCAAACTTTATTTCTGTTATATAGTTAGAACTTGTTTTAAGGTCGTGCCACTCCGGTGGTGTCGACTGGACCGATTATACATATCTTCCGATGTTTATGACACATTGATTCTTGGGCATCGAATTCCTCTCCGTCGGATATTCCTTCTGCCGGACTAGGTGTTCATGTTTCGAGGCCTCCGTAAGACCCAGCGAGCCTGGGATTCCCCTTAGGACGCCAGGCAGGCTGTACCCCCAAAGCCTGAACCAATCGACTCGATCGAACCGCATGTTTTTACAGCCCTAAATTGGGACTGGTTTGATTATCGCGGCCCTTCTGGGACCGCTACTGTATATTAGCGGCCACAGTGTGACCGTTTCTCTATTTCTGTTCTGGCCTATGTGCCAGGTTTGCCTCTCAATTTTCGTTGATTTCCAGTTGACCTAGTTCTGTAAGAGTCAACCTAAAGCCCCCTGTATGATCTGGGATGTGTGGATTGGAGCCCGGTTCAGTTCCACCATGTCTCAGGCTGACCTAGGGCCTGGTAAGTCGACTTCTTAAACATTGCTCGGCCCAACTTTGTTGCTATCACATTTAGACCGTAATTTGATTGAAGCGGCCCAGTGAGGACCGTTTATGTTCTTTAGCGGCCCTTTTGGCGACCGTTTTTCTCTAATCTACACTGGGCTTCGTCTTTTGGCCCTGTAATGACTCTAGCGGTCCAGTATAGACCGCTTTCATGCTATTGCGGCTATACCTTGACCGCCTTTTTGCCAGTTTTCCGGATTTGATAATTTCGTGGTTTTATTGCCTTTAGCCTTTCCAGGCTATTCCATCTCGAGAATGTGACCTTTGATGGGTCTACATCGTAATCCTTTCCTTGAAGGTTATTCCCTATAATGACTTATATGTATATTCTTCTAGTGGAAGAGCTTATTCTTGGAAATACTTCAAGAAATCTAATTTCCTACTTGTATCGTCTTTGCTACATAGCTTGACCTTGGAACTCTTGGCCATTAAATATTGTGGATGTCTAGATTTCGTGGGATCTCTGATCCAACCAATCAATGCCAAGGCAATCATTTTAAAGGGCCCAGTCTGATCCTGGGAGGAGCACGCGAAGAGTACTTGTACCCCGGGGAGGTGTAATGACTAGGTGTGGCATTGCATCGAGTACTATCTAGCGTGTGAGTCTACGACATTCCACATTCTCGTGAAACGTGCTGTTCATACTTAAGTCTGCGAAGTACTTGCTTGCATGATTTGACTCGACTTGACTTGACTTGATATATGGCCACTCACATGAAGTTTTGAATACTTGCTCTTGCTATGTTGACTTGCTATATCTCAACTCCTGTATCATGTCAGTTATCTAGTAATCATGCTATTTATGTAGTCCGCATATTGATATTTTTACGCATCATTCACACATATTCATGAAATGACTAATTACTTAAATTTTGCATGGCGATAGAGTGTAATTCTTACTGAGCTTCTCGCTCACTCCCTACTTTAACATTTTTCAGGTTACTCGGTAGATGGAACGCTCGAAATTAGGAACTGACCAGCGTGATCGAGTGAACCTGGAGCCTTAGAGACCGGAGTCTTCTTTTTCCTATTTCTTGAGTCTAGTTAATGTAGTGAGTCGTGTTCTTCTTTTTTTTCTCATTTTATTGAGTCTATTATTGTAATATTTGGTAAAATTTGTAATTTAAATTCTCAATATCAATAAAATTATATTTTTGTTAAATTTGGACTCCATGTGTCTTTGCTATTATTTTCATATATTGTTTATTTACTTTGATTAACGTGACTGTTTCGCTGTCACGTTCCGAGCAACGCTTCCCGTTGCTATCGGTTCGGGACATGACAGAAGTGGTATCAGAGCCTATGTTGTTTAAGTCCTAGGTTCTTGTCCGTGAGTATAGGTTACCCTAAGTAATAGGTCGTATAATCCATGTCATCTCTTCGTTTCACCTAGTGAGAATGGGTAGAGTCTCGGGTTAAGTAATAAAATATGTACAAGATGATGATAGTGTGACGCATAAGGGTAATAAGTTTAGTAACTTATAATTATTTTTATAGGTATCTAAGCTTCTTTTGAAATGAAAAAGAGAAGGTTCGCAAGTAAGATAACACCCGATTTTGTTAAAGGTTGGTGAGTTCATCGTAAAGAATTTCGAAGTAACAAAAAGATAAGGAATAACCTATCACAAAAGAAGTATTTTCATTGTCATGAATTGGGTCACCAGGCCAAGGAATGCTAGCGAAAGAGCGGAGCGTGTCTTCGATGCATAAATAAAACCATAGAATGGATAGTTGCCCTAAGCTACCCCCACAAGTACAAAATTAAAGGAGAATCGGAACTGATTTTTACTATCAAAGAAGAAATTATAAAAGGTATCGTATTTCTCATCTTTAACTCTAGTTAGCTCTTTTTCATCTCACTAGATTTGATTTTGACTAGATTGTTATTTTGAATAATTAATAGATAAGGTCAATATTAGTTAGATTATTTAAAAATAAAGAAAATAATCGGTGAATTTGGGGACCAAATTCCTTAAAGTGGGGGAGAGTGTAACACCCCAGTTAAATAATAAAGAATAAAAATTAAGATATAAAATAATTATTGAAATAAAAATGAGGGGAAAAATATATGAAAAATGTGTTGTGAATTAAGTTATGAAATCGCCTCAATTCTTTAATCCCTTGCGAATAATTAAAAATGAATAAAAGAAAATAAAAACAAAATTTTCAAGAATGGAATGAATGTTGATTTGTAATCAACGTAAGCGTGAGGCTGATTTATTGAAGGGGTAAAATAGCCATTTTCCAAATTAATGATTTCAATAATGTTCCTCAAATTAAATGACTTTATAATAATTAATTGGTTTGAAAATAACCAAATTATATAAATAAAAAGGAATAATTATTTCCTACCATGACCATAAAAGAAATTTCATATTCCAAGACGCAATTGAATTTTTCCACGATAATCTGAATTTAATATACATAAATTAAAATTCTCCCATAGGTTAAAAGTTTCAACCAATTTATAAAAATATAGAAAAACTATATTCTTATAGGGAACAAAATGTTTAACAATATTGTCAACTGGGCCGACCTTAAATAAAATCAAATTAAGCCTGAATTAAAGTTTTTAAGCAAAACTCACAGTTTTTGATAGTTCCACCTAATTCGATCTAATTTGAGCTCAATTCTACGCCATTCGAGCCCAAATCAGATCCAATTGATAGGCCCATCCTTGAAGCCCATTTCCCCTCTCGAATTCTATGAAAACCCTAACCCTAACTGTCGAATTTAAGTGGATAACCCATGGACTCGGTCAACCGCGAGTTTCGCGCGGCACTATCTTTCCGTCGATCTCCTTTATCCTTCACGCCTCTTCCTTCAACCCCACCTTGATAAATCAACGCCTAATACTCCCAAGTACCCCATTTGTCCGCTGTAGCCGCCGATGAGTACAATCGAGGACGTGGGATGGCGATGAACATCGAGGGTTCGCATTAGGGCTTGGCGCGTCGTCTTCATTTCGATCCAATTAAGGTATGTTTTTCTCGGACCAAACTTTAATTAAAGCATGCTAGCTTGATCATCTTCATGTCCTCTTCATTTTGATGTCAAAAGCCCTAATTTTAGTTTAGTATAGCGATCGTATTTCAGTTTTGAACCGAGGCATATCAAGTTAGGGCTCCGCCCATGTTAGTTCCACTTATATCAATGTGATGTTAGGTTTTAGCAGGCTAATCTTCTAATTAATCATACCATCTTGTGCGAAATTTTATCCTCTTTCGATTAGTTCTATTTTGCCTAATTTTGGTCACTGTGTTGCATGAATTTGAGTTTTGAATCGACGTGTGTCGGAGTTCGCCGTGAATGATTTCTGTCTCAAATTGCAGCCCTTCCAGTGACCGTCCTCTTGAGAGGCGGCCACGCGATAGACCGCCGTTCGGCGGTGGGGTTTCAAAAGTGAAAATGGCCCTCCAATGATCGTCTCGTGCTTAAAATGGCCCCACGATAGACCACCTTTGGGCGGTGGGTTTTCAAAAAGAAAAGGGTTAGTCAGGTCCTTAGCGGTCACTTCCTTGACCGTCTTATCGTATAGCGGCCTCCTTTTGACCATTTCTATCCTTGTTACATCAATGATGTTGATTGTTTTCCGGCACGATATGTTCAGTCTTTCCCTGATTAGACAACATGATATTAGGGATAATTTTGTGGTAGGAACACACTAATGACTAGGGTTCATGAAATATTTCATCTAAGTCTAATTCTCTTCCATAAAGTTGTCCTTTCATGTTCATCATTCATGTATCATAAATTGATTGAAAAGAGAGTAGAGTAACATGCTTACATGATCAATTAGTTTGCAAACTTTATTTCTGTTACATAGTTAGAACTTGTTTTAAGGTCGTGCCACTCCGGTGGTGTTGACTAGACCGATTATACCTATCTTCTGATGTTTATGACACATTGATTCTTAGGCATCGAATACCTCTCTGTCAAATATTCCTTTTGCCGGACTAGATGTTCAAGTTCCGAGGCCTCCGTAAGACCCCGTGAGCCTGAGATTCTCACTAGGACGCCCTGCAGGCTGTACCCCCAAAGCCTGAACCAACCGACTCGATCGAATCACGTGTTTTTACAGCCCAAAATTGGGACTGGTTTGATTATTGCGGCCCTTCTGGGACCACTACTGTATATTAACGGCAACAGTGTGACTATTTCTCTATTTCTGTTCTGGCCTGTGTGCCTGGTTTGCCAGTCGATTTTCATTGATTTCCAGTTGACCTAGCTCTGTGAGAGTAAACCTAAAGCCCCTTGTATGATCTGGCATGTGTAGGCTGGACCCCGATTCGGTTCCACCATGTCTCAGGCTGACCTAGGGCCCAGTAAGTCGACTGCTTAAACATTGCTCGGCCCAACTCTGTTGCGGTCACCTTTACACCGCAATTTGATTGAAGCGGCCGAGTGAGGACCGTTTATGTTCTTTAGCGGCCCTTTTGGCGACCGTTTTTCTCCAGTCTATATTGGGCTTCGTCCTTTGGCCCAGTAATGATTCTAGCGGTCCAGTATATACTATTTTCATGCTATTGCGGCTGTACCTTGACCACCTTTTAGCCAGTTTCCCGGATTTGATAATTTCGTGGTTTTATTACCTTTAGCCTTTCCAGGCTATTCCATCTCGTGAATGTGACCTTTGATAGGTCTACATCATAATCCTTTCCTTGAAGGTTATTCCATGTAATGACTTATATGTATATTCTTCTAGTGGAAGAGCTTATTCTTGAAAATCCTTCAAGAAATCTAATTTCCTACATGTATCGTCTTTGCTACATAGCTTGACCTTGGAACTCTTGGCCATTAAATATTGTGGATGTCTAGATTTCGTGAGATCTCTGATCCAACCAATCAATGCCAAGGCAATCATTTTAAAGGCCCAGTCTGGTCCTGGGAGGAGCACCCGAAGAGTACTTGTATCCCGGGGAGGTGTAATGACTAGGTGTGGCATTGCACCGAGTACTATCTAGCCTGTGAGTCTACGACATTCCACATTCTAGTGAAACTTGCTATTCATACTTAAGTGTGTGAAGTACTTGCTTGCGTGATTTGACTCGACTTGACTTGACTTGATATATGGCCACTCACATGAAGTTCTGATTACTTGCTCTTGCTATCTTGACTTGCTATATCTCAGCTCCTGTATCATGTCATTTATCTAGTAATCATGCTATTTATTTAGTCCGCTAATTTATATTTTTACGCATCATTCACACATATTCATGAAATGACTAATTACTTATATTTTATTTGACGATAAAGTGTAATTCCTACCGAGCTTCTCGCTCACTCCTTACTTTAACAATTTTCAGGTTACTCGGTAGATGGAACGCTCGAAATTGGGAACGGGCCAGCGTGATCGAGTGAACCTGGAGCCTTAGAGATTGGAGTCTTCTTTTTCCTATTTCTTGAGTCTAGTTAATGTAGCGATTCTTTTTCTTTTTTTTCTCCTTTTATTGAGTCTATTATTATAATATTGGGTCAAATTTGTAATTTAAATTCTTAATATAAATAAAATTATATTTTTGTTAAATTTGGCCTCCATGTGTCTTTGCTATTATTTTCATCTATTGTTTATTTACTCTGATTAACATGACTGTTTCGCTGCCACATTCCGAGCAACGCTTCCCGCAGCTATCGGTTCGGGACGTGACACAACCAGCCTTGTTGCACTGGATTTTGCACATGTCCAAAGTTGTCTGTGTAAGACCTGGAGTCAAGCATATTAGCATACACTCTGCTCTTTCAGTTAGTAGCTCTCTTTTCTCAGCATGTCCTATCAACCATGCCCCATTTGGCATTTGCACGACTGGTATGGGTTATGGGCATGGGGTTGGCTCTTCGGTGCCAAACGAAAATCGAGGCTTCAACATGGTTTGCAATCTCTAGAGCATGGTTCTCAGATGATAGATCAAGGCAATCAAGGAGGCATTCTTGAGAGAACTGATCCGAAGTAATTTAGCTATGTATGACATCACCTAGGGCTACTTTTCCATTCTGAAACACAAGGGAAGAGCAACATACCATGTCCAGTGAGGCCCAGGAATACTAAAACAAGGACATAAGATGGAAGTGATTCAGAAATGCAAGCAACACTTTAGAGTAATTATAGCGTAGATGACAGATGAGGCCACACACCTTTGGAAGTGATTCCAAGTATGTCACGCCCCGACGCAGAAAATCGGGACGCGACGAGTCGAGGTACTCATGTCGATCAGAGCATGTACATATTTAATTCTAAAGACAGAGAGATAAGTAGAAAATGACACTTTTATTCATCCAAATAAAGGTTTTACAATATCACTCATAAGCCTTAAAAGGCATGTTACAATCTCCAAATACATAATTCTTATAAGAGCAATAATGACCTACATAAACCTAGGAAAACTAGATCTCTTATTCACTCTTGTCCATTCCCTTGTTCATTGTCAAACTTCCTGCAACAGTTAACCGAAAACATAGGGTGAGCAAAAAACTCAGTAGGATTCTATATATCTAATCTAGGTAATCTTAAAGTAATTAACACTTTAGATAATTTTCCATGTTGTGTCGAGAAGTGATTAGAACATGAGTAGAAATTCGATATAAGGAATTTCAAGTAAATAAGAGATTTTTAAGTATATGAGATAACAAGATATCAAGAAAAATTCAAGTAATGAATTTTGAACATGTGGAGAATTTCAGAGAATTTGGCCATTTCATGCAAGTCAAGTAATTCATGTAATTTCAAGTAATTCAAGTACAAGTAACAAGTAAACAAGTAAAGAACTGTGGAATGCAGTAAATAAATCTAGCAAGTCAAGCACTTCGGTGCAATGCCACACCGTGGTCAATCAACTCCCATGGACACAAGTACTTTCGGGCGCTCCCCCAGGACCAGACCGGACCCCATTAATACCAGGCATTGGGTCATGGATCAAAGATCCCAAGTACATTTAGACACCCACTTAAATTTTTATGGCAAACGAATTTCAAGGTAAAGCTCTTTGTAAATAAGTATAGATGTGACAAAAAGTTATAACATTTGCAAGAAAGTAGAAAACAGATTGAATGCATCATGTTTAACGACATTAAGTCGTGGAGATCAAAAATGAAAGGTAAATAGGAAGAAAATTCAAGTTAATAGAATTAGTAGAATTATTTTAATTCCTTAACTTAATCTAGTGTACATTTGAATAATGATTACATATAGTTTTAATCCATTGGAGATGCATTAGTTTAGTTATAACGATGATTTTATACAGAATCGGACATTCTGTTATGAACGTGGTGGTGTCGATTTTTATTTATTCTGTTAAAATTTTCAGAAATATCAGAGTCATAAAATATCAAGGTTTAGCTAGGAAATATAAACTTATAAATTAAAATCATGAATTTTGACATTAGTATTTAATCATACATCAATTTACTAATAATATGATAAGAAATAGATTTAACATGCTGAAAGTAATTTTCATACCTCAATTTTCTGATAATATGATAAAAATAATTTATTATGCTGAAAATAATAAAATAATAGTATTAATTCTCTTTCATTTTTTTTGAAAGAAAAGAGGTTTATATTACTGTCTGTGAACGCACTGTATCATACGGTCACGTTCATAAGTTATATATAGATATATTTATATAAATACTCAAAATATTTTATTTTGACCCCCGGGCATTCCGGGTAATTTTTAAGAACGTGATGGTCCGTACTAGCGCGATTTGAAGATCGCGCCATCCTTGGGTAGCACAATCTTAAATTTATATGTATTATTTTATTTATTTATTTTTAAAAAAGGATGGTGGGAAATAGGGTCTGTAGGAACGCGCCATGTCGGGGCAGCGCGTTCATGAACGCGCCCCTGAGGTGTAGCGCGTTCACGTTCTATTGAAAAACGGGGATACCCCTCCAATAAAATGACCATAACTTACTCATTTCTTAACGAAATTTAGGGAAACAAGTATCAATAGAAAAAGCACTAAAAAATACACAAGATAGCATGCTTTAATTGAGGTTTAGCCTTAGAGACACCTACCATAGAGCAGATCTAAGAAGTGGTAAGAAATAGGCTGGAATAATAAGAAACCCTTGCTTTCTCCAAATTCTTCCTTCAAATCTCCTCCAATCACCGCAGCAGTATAGCCTTGGCCTCCAAGGATGATTTGAGGGTCGAATGGGGTTCTATTTATAGTCAAAATTTGGCCAATTTTGTCAAGATTCCTTGCCTAACAATTCTGAACTTTTCAACTCCGAATTGGAAGAAATCTCCAACTTTTCTTCTTAATCTTGCCGCCATTTGGTGTGAAACCAAGGTAAAAATGGCTGGTCCAAGGTGGGCTGTTAGGTAAGGGTTGATTTTTGTATCAACCTTCAAGAAATTGGGTTATTATAATCCTTTTAAAAAGGTATTTAACATGTGCTACGAATTTAAGGTCTAATTATTCTTTATTAAATCATTTAACCACTAATCCAGTCCATTATGGATTACCCAATGGGCCAAAAGTAATCCTAATCCATTCTATGGACTTTAATTGGGCTTCCTATACTTTTCTAAGGGTTAAAACATTTAATTTCCATTTACTTCAAGTAAATTCAATAATCTAGTTTATTTCATATAGTAAAAATGTAATGTAATTATTTTATGAAGATTTTAATTATATATTTACTCATTTTAATTTATCGGGTTTCTACATCCTCCCCCACTTAAAAGAATTTGGTCCTCCAAATTCACATTATACAATTAAAATTCAAGAATTCAGATAGAAAGGTCAAAGTTCTAACGTGAGATTAAAACTGGATACTTCTTCTTGATTGACTCTTCCAATTCCCAAGTAGCTTCCTCAAATCCACGCTTGCTCCATTGGACTTTTATCATCGGTATGTCCCGATTCCTCAATTGGTGTGACTTCTGATTTAATATTTTGATCGGTCTTTCTTCATATGATAAATCCTTTTGTAGCCTCAAATCTTCAAATTGAATCACATGCGAAGGATCGTACACGTACTTCCTCAGCATAGATATATGGAATACATCATGAACACCGGTCAATTGTGGAGGCAAAGCTAGCTTGTATGCTACTTCGTCGATTCTCTCCAGAATCTCAAAAGGGCCAATAAATCTCAGACTCAAATTTCCTTTGATACCGAACCTTTTAATTCCTCGTGTGGGTGAGATTTTTAAGAAGACATGCTCCCCCACTTGGAATTCGAGGTCTCTTCTCAGCTTATCGGCATAGCTCTTTTGCCGTGATTGAGCAACCTTTAGCCTTTCTTGAATTAACTAGATTTTGTGAGTTGTATCTTGGACAATGTCAGGACCAAGTAATCCTTTTTCTCCAACCTCGCTCCAACATAGAGGTGATCTACAACTTCTGCCATACAATGCTTCAAAAGGTGCCATTTGTATGCTAGACTGATAGCTATTGTTATAAGCAAACTCAGTCAATGGTAAATGTTCATGCCAACTACCACCAAAGTCTATCATACAGGCTCTTATCATATCTTCAATAATATGATTCGTCCTCTCGGTTTGTCCATCAGTCTGTGGGTGGAAAGCAGTGCTAAATCTTAGCCTAGTACCCATAGATGATTGCAAACCCTTCCAAAAGTGAGAGGTGAACCTCGGATCTCGATCCGAAATAATAGAACTTGGAATACCATGCAGTCTTACAATCTCCTTGATATATAGGGCAGCTAGAACATCCACGGTCCAATTGATCTTGATAGGTAAGAAGTGAGCGGACTTAGTTAACCAGTCCACAATTACCCTTATAGCATCAAATCTACTTCGGGTCTTCGGCAATCCAACTATGAAATCCATTCCAATACTATCCCATTTCCATTCCGGTATTTCGAGAGGTTTGAGCTTGCCAGCCAGTTTAAGGTGTTCGGCCTTAACTTGTTGGCATACCTAACATTGACTTACGAACTCGGCTACCTCTCTTTTCATATTAGGCCACCAGAAAGTTCTTTTGAGATCTTGGTACATTTTTGTAGCACCAAGGTGAATAGTATATCTTGATCGATGTGCTTCCTCCAAGATTTTACTCTTGATAGCAAAATAATCGGGTACGTAGGTTCTTCCTTTGAATAGTAGCCTTCCATCATCTGCCATAAGAAAATCCGGTCGTTGATCTAGTTTCTCTTTAATTTCAACGATCAACGGATCCTCATCTTGCCGCTCTTTAATTTCTGAGAGTAGCTCGGGTTGGAGTCTAATATTTGCAATCAAGACTCTGCCTTCCTTCTCCTCCATATTGAGATCTAAGTTTACCATTTGTTCTAAAAGATGCCATTATTTAATCATCAGGCTTGATAATAAGGCAATTGGCTTCCAGCTAAGTGCATAAGCCACATCATTGTCTTTTCCACGGTGGTATTGTATAGAGAAATCAAAATCTATCAAATATTCCAACCACCGTCTTTGTCTCATATTGAGCTCCTTTTGAGAGAATAAGTACTTGAGACTCTTGTGATCAGAATACACAATAAAGGCCTCGCCATAGAGATAATGTCGCCAGATCTTCAAGGCAAAGACTATAGCAGCCAGCTCTAAGTCATGCACGGGATAATTTTTCTCGTGCTTTTTTAATTATCTTGAGGAATAGGCTATAACCTTGCCATGTTGCATCAATACATAACCCATGCCCATTCCAGATGCATCAGTATAAACTTTAAATCCTCCTCCTTCCGTAGGTAATGTGAGAATAGGGGCAATAGTCAAATAATCTTTCAAGGTGTGAAAGCTTTTCTCGCATTCCTCGTACCATATAAAAAGATTCTCCTTCCTCATCAATCTTGTCAAAGATACCGCGATCTTGAAAAAATCTTTAATAAATCTTCTATAGTACCCTGCCAATCCCAAGAAGCTTCGGATCTCTGTGACACTAATAGGTCTTTCCCAGTTCTTGACAGCCTCGACCTTTGAAGGATCGACAGCAATACCATCCCGAGAAATTATGTGACCTAGAAAGGAAACTTCCTCCAACCAGAAATCACACTTGTTAAGTTTTGCATAAAGCTTGTGATCTCTTAATAATTGAAGGGCCTTCTTGAGATGTTTTTCATGCTCTCCCTTAGTCTTAGAGTAGATCAGAATGTCGTCAATAAAGACAATTACAAATTGATCAAGGTATGGCCTAAATACATTATTCATTAACTGCATGAATGTGGCAGGCGCATTGGTTAGGCCAAAAGGCATAACCGTGAACTCATAATGCCAATACCTACTCCGGAATGTTGTCTTGTGAATATCCCCTTCCTTGATCTTTAACTGATGATAACCAGATCTGAGATCAATCTTTGAAAAATATCGAGCTCCAGAAATCTAGTCAAATAATTCATCAATCCTCGGCAATAGATATTTATTCTTGATTGTGAGTTGGTTCAATTGCCGATAGTCAACACATAATCTCATTGAACCATCCTTCTTTTTGATGAATAGTACCGGGACTCCCCAAGGTCAAGTACTTTGTCAGATAAATCCTTTCTCCAGTAACTCCAATAGTTGTTCCTTTAACTCCTTCATTTCGATGACAGACATCCGCTACGGAGCTTTAGAAACTTGTGCAGCTCCCGGAATTAAATCAATAGAGAATACAACTTCTCTCTCTAGAGGAATACTAGACAACTCGTCCGGAAATACATCAGAAGAATCCCGAACGATAGGAATATCCTTTAGAATGAGTTCTGTATGCTCGATCATAGTAATAGAAACTAAGAAACCAGCACAACCCTTCCTTAATAATCTTTCAGCTTTAAGGGCCGAAATAAGAGATATGTGTCTAGAATGCCTGATACCAGAAAATAAGAGGTTGGGGTAATCGATAAAAGTCACCATACCCAACATGCAGTTGACACTAGCACCATGTGTAGATAGCCAGTCGGCTCCTAATATAATATCATATCCTTCCATCTCTATGCATACTAAATCAGCGGGTAAGTTGTGACCGCTAATTAGAACTTCACTAGTAGGGTAGAAATGTTTAACCTCCATTCCTATTCCCACAGGGGTAGTAATAATGAGTTTAGATTCTAATGGAACATGCTTCATAGGGAAAATATCAGCAAAGCTCCTAGATATGAATGAATGCGTAGCTCCGGTGTCAAATAAGACAGAGGTAGGCCTTGAGTACATAGAAAGAGTACCTTTCACGACGCCTCCTTCTTCAGTAGGTTTAGCATCCATAAGAGTTTGAAGTCTCCCTTGATTTTTGACAACAATGGGAAGCTTTTCCGGTGGAGCTTGCTCATTGAGAAGAGGACAATTCAAGATCCTATGCTCCTGACTCCGACATCGAAGACATGCGTCGAGTTTTCTCCAGAACTCCTCGACTTTGTGTCCGGGCTTCTCAGAATATTTGCATAGTTCCTTTGATGGTGTAGAGATAGAAAGAATTTACTTTTCGAATGTTCTCCGCTTCTTGTCCCCTTGAAAGTTACGCTTGTCTTTATTGAAGTTGCACCCGTCATTGGGTCTCTTCTTCCCGAAGGAGGGCTTGAAACTGTCAGACCCAGTAACTTGCTCACCTTTGGCTTCTCTTCCTCGGATGTGATCCGATAACTCTGTTGCATCTTCTAGGAGTTGGTCTCTTCTTTCTACATCAGAATATATTTGAATATCCATCGGGGAAAGTTGAGTGATATACTGCGGCTTTAAGCCGTTTAAGAATCTCCTCGCCTTCATCTTTTCGGTACCCACGAGATGTGGCATGTACCGAGACAATCTTGAGAATTGAGATTCATAATCAGCCACCGATAAACCCCTTTGCTTCAAAGCGGCAAATTCAACGGCCTTCCATTCTTGCACCCGATCGGAGAAATATTTATTGTTGAAGTGCCCCACGAACTCTTCCCATAATAATTGGTGGTGCGGTAAAGTTGCTTCGACCGATTCCCACCAAGCACGGGCATCCCTCTCTAGTTGAAAGGTAGTGAGTAGGACCTTCTCCTCGTCAACGCATTGCATGACTCGGAATATCCTCTCGATCTCCTTTACCCAGTGTTCGGCCTCATCCGGATCTGCAGATCATACGAATTTGGGAGGATTCATGCTCCTGAAATTCCTATGTAAGTCTCTGGCTCCTCGGTTTGCTCCTCCCTGAGCAACCTGCTGGAGAGCTTGAGTCAAACCTTGCACCGTTCATTGTATTTCGCGCCATTGAGCTCTCTCGGCAGCCATTGACGAGAATTAAGCCTGCGACCACAATTACAAGGCTTAAATGTTTTCTTTATTTATTTCTTGATAGTTCATTCTTTTAAAACTTAGCCCATAGCTCTACCCAATCTTACCAAGAAAGTTTAAGATTTTTGGATAGGATCTAGAACCTATATCAAGGGAAACCTATGTTTTAAGAGAGAATCTGTGAAACCTAGGGTTTATGTAACCTGGGCGCTCTGATACCACAAAGACTGTCGCTCCCCCACATGAAAAATCGGGACACGACGAGTCGAGGCACTCATGTCGATCAGAGCATGTACAGATTTAATTCTAAAGATAGAGAGATAAGTAGAAAATGACACTTTTATTCATCCAAATAAAGGTTTTACAATATCACTCATAAGCCTTAAAAGGCATGTTACAATCTCCAAATACATAATTCCTGTAAGAGCAATAATGACCTATATAAACCTAGGAAAACTAGAATTCTTATTCACTCTTGTCCATTCCCTTGTTCATTGTCGAACTTCCTGCAACAGTTAACCGAAAACGCAGGGTGAGCAAAAAGCTCAGTAGGATTTTATATCTCTAATCCAGGTAATCTTAAAGTAATTAACACTTTAGATAATTTTCCATGTTGTGTCGAGAAGTGATTAGAACATGAGTAGAAATTTGATATAAGGAATTTCAAGTAAATAAGAGATTTTTATTTATCTGAGATAACAAAATATCAAGAAAAATTCAAGTAATGAATTTTGAACATGTGGAGAATTTCAGAGAATTTGGCCATTTCATTCAAGTCAAGTAATTCATGTAATTTGAAGTAATTCAAGTACAAGTAACAAGTAAACAAGTAAAGAACTGTGCAATGCCGTAAATAAATCTAGCAAGTCAAGCACTTCGGTGCAATGTCACACCGTGGTCAATCAACTCCCATGGACACAAGTACTTTCGAGCACTCCCCTCAAGACAAGACCGGGCCCCATTAATGCCAGGCATTGGGTTATGGATCAAAGATCCCAAGTACATTTAGACATCCACTTAAATTTTTATGGCCAACGAATTTCAAGGTAAAGCTCTTTGTAAATAAGTACAGATCTGACAAAAAGTTATAGCATTTGTAAGAAAGTAGAAAACAGATTGAAGGCATCATGTTTAACGATATTAAGTCGTGGAGATCAAAAATGAAAGGTAAGTAGGAAGAAAATTCAAGTTAATAGAATTAGTAGAATTATTTTAATTCCTTAACTTAATCTGGTGTACATTTGAATAATGATTACAGATAGTTTTAATACACTGGAGATGCATTAGTTTAGTTATAACGATGATTTTATACGAAATCGGACATTCTATTATGAACGTGGTCGTATCGGTTTTTATTTATTCTGTTAAAATTTTTAGAAATATCAGAGTCATAAAATATCAAGGTTTAGCTAGGAAATATAAACTTATAAATTAAAGTCATGAATTTTTACATTAGTATTTAATCATACATCAATTTACTAATAATATGATAAGAAATAGATTTAACATGCTGAAAGTAATTTTCATATCTCAATTTTCTGATAATATGATAAAAATAATTTATTATGCTGAAAATAATAAAATAATAGTATTAATTCTCCTTCATTTTCTTTGAAAGAAAAGAGGTCTATATTACTGTATGTGAATGCGCTATATCATACAGTCGCGTTCATAAGTTACATGTAGATATATTTATATATATACTCATATTATTATATTTTGACCCCCGGGCATTCCGGGTAATTTTTAAGAACGCGTTGGTCCCTACTAGCGCGATCTGAAGATCGTGCCATCCTTGGGAAGCACGATCTTAAATTTATATAGATATTATTTTATTTATTTATTTTTTAAAAAAAGGACAGTGGGAAATAGGGTCTGTAAGAACGCACCATGTCGGGGCAGTGCATTCATGAACGCGCCCCTGAGGTGCAGTGCGTTCATGTTCGGTTGAAAAACGGGGATACCCCTCCAATAAAATGACCATAACTTGCTCATTTCTTAATGAAATTTAAGGAAATAAGTATCAATAGAAAAAGCACTAAAAAATACACAAGATAGCATGCTTTAATTGAGGTTTAGCCTGAGAGACACCTACCTTAGAGCGGATCTAAGAAGAGGTAAGAAATAGGTCGAAATAATAAGAAACCCTTGCTTTCTCCAAATTCTTCCTTCAAATCTCCTCCAATCACCGCAGCAGCATAGTCTTGGCCTCCAAGGATTATTTGAGAGTCGAATGGGGTTCTATTTATAGCCAAAACTTGGCCAATTTTGTCAAGATTCCTTGCCTAACAATTCCGAACTTTTCAACTCTGAATTGGTAGAAAATTCTAACTTTTCTTCTTAATCTCGCCTCCATTTCGTGTGAAACCAAGGTAAAGACGGCTGGTCCAAGGTGGGCTATTAGGTAATGGTTGATTTTTGTGTCAACCTTCTAGAAATTGAGTTTTTATAATCCTTTTAAAAAGGTATTTAACATGTGCTACGAATTTAAGGTCTAATTATCCTTTATTAAATCCTTTTAACCACTAATCCAGCCTATTATGGATTACCAAATGGGCCAAAAGTAATCCTAATCCATTCTATGGACTTTAATTGGGCTTCCTATAATTTTTCTATGGGTTAAAACATTTAATTTTCATTTACTTCAAGTAAATTCAATAATCTAGTTTATTTCATATAGTAAAAATGTAATGTAATTATTATATGAAGATTTTAATTATATATTTACTCATTTTAATTTATCGGGTTTCTACAAAGTACGACTCAGGAACATCCATTTCAGCTAGAACATTGCTATTAATAGCCATTGCAGCTTTGAGAATCTGGTTTGTGCACTCACGCTTATGCTGCCGCTACTTTCTTGATATCTCCTGAATCCCCCCAGGTGTGACCCGAGACACAGGTAGCCACAATTTTCCTTCTTGCCATTGAATTGGTTTCCGAAACGAACATGAACTATCTGAATCTGATGCCAGAATCCCTTGGTCGACATACCAGAATTTTGTGTCACTAAAACTATCTAAAATTTCCTATAGTAGGAAAGAAGCATTAAAAGGGGTTCTTGTCATAATTGTCTTTACCCCCCCCCCCCAAAAAAAGGGTGCATTGTAAATGAAGTCTCACAAGAAGCATGCTATCCAATTTACACAGCTAGAAGATTGATAAATATGTCATATCGGGGTCTGCATGTCATGAACTAAAATACAAATTAAAGAGGAAAAAATTAGAAAAAAGTTACATGGGCAATATTACCTAGAAGAATTGTTTGTTGCTATGGATGGAAGTCCAAGCTCTTGACATTAGAGCCTTGGTTCAGTGTCCGAACCACAGTTTGGGGAAGATCATCTAGTGACTAAATATTCAGAGGATGTGCAGGATCATGGAATGACACCTACAAAAATCAATAAATAGGTCTACACAAGTGAGGGGGGACATGTACATGTGCACAAGAAACACAGAAAGCCCAGAATCACAATAACATCTGCAAAAGCCAGATGTGAACTAAGTTTTTTCCTACAAACCTCATCAGGCTAGCCTATCCACATTCGCTTGAACAACTGTTCAGTCTGATGGCCAACTTACACATTTGCATGTGCTTCATTTACCTCACTATTTGATGAATCTAACTAGAGCACAAATAGACCAACACAAAGAAATTCCACAAAGTCACATACAGAAGAAGAAAATAACAATCATACTTTTGATTGGATTGCAGAGAATAATCCAAACATAGGCCTAATGTCATGGACATCTGAGACTTTTTGAAAAAGAAATGACTTTTTCATCTCAACTCTTTCCTCGATATCCAAATAGGCAATCAAACCCTTCAAAAGAACATATACACTAGGCCGCCTCTCTAGGAAGGTAATTCTCTAACACTCCTAGTAGCATTACCAAGCATGATGGAGATGATATAAAATATTGATGAGTAATATGAGCTTCTTATCAACTATAACAAGGTTTCAACCAAGCCTTAAATACCTCCAATCCAGGGGGGCAATGTTGAGCCTTCTAAATAAGGAATCAATGCGTGGGCGTTCCTTGTAGTACTGGTTGGTGGTGCCCTGCTGTGGTAGGAGATCTCAGCGGCCGCAGAGAGGAGCATGGCCAGTGATGGTAGTGCCACTAGCGTAAGTAGGCAAGGGCTCCGGGGGCGTCGTAAACTAGTGCAACATGACTTGACAGTAAAATAACTGGAAATCTTCTTCCATATGAATCCTAACTTTCATGGTCCACCTGAGCCTCTCACAGAGTTGCCAGCAAAGAAAAAGATTCAGATTTCTCTACTTTCTTTCGCAGCCAAAGCAGAACAAGATTCCACATCATACAACTAGAACTTGTTAATGGTGAACTGGAGAGTAGAAGCAACTGCTCCTAGAATTTGTAAATAGTGCCTGGATTGCAGAGCATATATAAATAGGCAAATTAGAGTGAGGTGTACACCGGCTTATACCATTTCTCTTGCTCAGGTACTTCCTCTTTCCCTTGCAGGTCCACAAAAGAATACTGGGGAGATGGCACCCTACTGCCCTCCCTGGCTTATCTTGGAGTTGAATCTCCTTCAGCAACAGATGCATCCATCCAGCCCCTTGCAGTTGCTCATGAAGAGTCCTTGTCTGGGACACTGGTAAACTTGTGGCCTCCCTGGCATCAAGGATGTTGAGGTTGCAAGGATAATTGTGAATTTGGCAGTGTCCCAGGCGCACCCCAACCTACCCTAAAACCTGGAGGTTTACTTGAGCGATGGAGTAAGGAAGGCCTGCTCCTCGTTCAGTCTTGCTCAGCATGTTACTGATCATATATGTGTCTCCAAACACATAAACATCATTCCTAAAAGTATTGTGAAAAGAGCTACAATAAGTGTGAGAAAAGTCTCCAAGATGAGCCAAGACAATTAGTAGGCAGACTCATATAATCCCATTATAGACATCGCCTGCAATCTCAAACATGGAACTCTAGATTTTCTCTTCAAAATTTGTATGGACAGAACACAAGTTAAATAATAAGATACTTAAGACAACCAACTCATGGGAAAATTGTACCTGATGAAGTTTAAGCTCTCTCTCTGTAACCACAAAACTAATCTAAAACACAAAACAGAGCAGGGCTATTGCTTGGGGAAAAGTTTGACTAGCCATCCCAATAGCAGAGAATGTGTCAGTGGTGGGATGTGCAAATTCCTTTAGTCAAAAAGACCACCTAAAGTTTGGATATGTACCAACCATATAGCATTCACATCAACTATTGGATAAGCAAACTGGAAATGACAGGGCAGGATAGGACTTTCATTAGTATAGACTAAGTAGATCCAATCTACCATACAGAAGTCCACGCATTTGACTACCTTACATAACTCCATGCATTAACTACCTCACATACAGTGACAACTCAGGAACCTCCTTGGATACATTAGGTTGGACACATGTTGGTAGCAGATGCAAAATTAAAATTAGATGTTTACCTCTTCATCTAATCTCACTCAATACTTTCTAGATGAGCAAACATTTCCACTAGCCAGCAATACATAGAGGGTCACGAATTAGAAATAGAAGAATTAAATCTGAAAAGTTAGACACAACCACTCCAAAAATAGAGGACATGCTTGATCCCCCCCAGCTATCAATGGGACTCAAAAGAGATCACATTCTGGGGAACATTTTACAAATAGACTGACATACATAACATTTGTAGTTTTCGAGAGGGGACAGGGAGATTGCTTATCTAGTAGTAAAATCCAAGAAAATGCCTGGAGTCGTAGGGCCTCATTGTTTGTCTCATGATTTCTTACAGTAAAATCTGTCAATAATTCATATTCGAATCATTAGTGCAATTTGTAACTGCCCATCCTCATAGGATTGAGTCAAGGTTATGACCCCACATAGTTAGGCTGAGATGTCATAAAATGTATCTTGGCAACTAAAATATACAAACTTAGTAACTCTTTAAAAAATATAAAATAGTTTCCCCTCTATCAGTGCCCTTTAAGTACAAACATTTTCTTGATTATAGATTTTTTTTCAAAGGAAAATGGTATTTAAACTATCACTGATCATCGCTGAAAAATGTACCAAATGGAAAATACCAAATAAAATCCTTCAGTAATCACGCAAAATTAAGAAAAATGCACATACTTTTCAGCAAGGCAAGTGATTTGAAACAATGTGGCAGATAAATAGCTGATCAAACCACAATGCCATCTAAGACATGCTTAGATTTGAAACGTGGCATGCAATTCTTAGGGTCATAGAAGCAAAATTATTGGAGCTCCCGAACCTTGTTTGAGGGTGCTATAGCTAATTTTAGCGCAATCACTTGAAGAGGAACATATCAACCCAATGCAGGTTCTTGTTGTTTCAGTTATATGGTGTAGAACCTATTGAGAGTGTAGTTCTTTCTCAACTAGTCCATTTTTTCAATTCGTTGAGTTCCTGCAATCTGGCTTAGCTGATTATTGCTATGGGATCACTAGGTTGATTGCCTTTGTAGACACAAGATTATAAGTTGGCATTCAACCTTTTAATCAGGAGTAAAAATAATTATCTTCCTCTGTTATCTTTGCTGAACTATTTACAAGAACATATATGTTCTTTATTAGCATAAGAAATCTGTCTAGGTTTTGCATCTTAAAGAGTGAACCTGGAGCCTTAGACACCGGAGTCTTCTTTTTCCTATTTCTTGAGTCTAGTTAATGTAGTGAGTCGTGTTCTTCTTTTTTTTCTCATTTTATTGAGTCTATTATTTTAATATTTGGAAAAATTTGTAATTTAAATTCTCAATATCAATAAAATTATATTTTTTGTTAAATTTGGACTCCATGTGTCTTTGCTATTATTTTCATATATTGTTTATTTACTTTGATTAACATGACTGTTTCGCTGTCACATTACGAGCAACGCTTCCACGTTCCGAGCAACGCTTCCCGTTGCTATCGGTTCGGGACATGACAGAAGTGGTATCAGAGCCTATGTTGTTTAAGTCCTAGGTTCTTGTCCGTGAGTATAGGTTACCCTAAGTAATAGGTCGTATAATCCATGTCATCCCTTCGTTTCACCTAGTGAGAATCGGTAGAGTCTCGGGTTAAGTAATAAAATATGTACAAGACGATGATAGTGTGACACATAAGGGTAATAAGTATAGTAACTTATAATTATTTTTACAGGTATCTAAGCTTCTTTTGAAATGAAAAAGAGAAGGTTCGCAAGTAAGATAACACCCGATTTTGTTAAAGGTTGGTGAGTTCATCGTAAAGAATTTCGAAGTAACAAAAAGATAAGGAATAACCTATCACAAAAGAAGTATTTTCATTGTCATGAATTGGGTCATCAGGCCAAGGAATGCTAGCGAAAGAGCGGAGCGTGTCTTCGATGCATAAATAAAACCATAGAATGGATAGTTGCCCTAAGCTACCCCCACAAGTACAAAATTAAAGGAGAATCGGAACTGGTTTTTACTATCAAAGAAGAAATTATAAAAGGTATCGTATTTCTCATCTTTAACTCTAGTTAGCTCTTTTTCATCTCACTAGATTTGATTTTGACTAGATTGTTATTTTGAATAATTAATAGATAAGGTCAATATTAGTTAGATTATTTAAAAATAAAGAAAATAATCGGTGAATTTGGGGACCAAATTCCTTAAAGTGGGGGAGAGTGTAACACCCCAGTTAAATAATAAAGAATAAAAATTAAGATATAAAATAATTATTGAAATAAAAATGAGGGGAAAAATATATGAAAAATGTGTTGTGAATTAAGTTATGAAATCGCCTCAATTCTTTAATCCCTTGCGAATAATTAAAAATGAATAAAAGAAAATAAAAACAAAATTTTCAAGAATGGAATGAATGTTGATTTGTAATCAACGTAAGCGTGAGGCTGATTTATTGAAGAGGTAAAATAGCCATTTTCCAAATTAATGATTTCAATAATGTTCCTCAAATTAAATGACTTTATAATAATTAATTGGTTTGAAAATAACCAAATTATATAAATAAAAAGGAATAATTATTTCCTACCATGACCATAAAAGAAATTTCATATTCCAAGACGCAATTGAATTTTTCCACGATAATCTGAATTTAATATACATAAATTAAAATTCTCCCATAGGTTAAAAGTTTCAACCAATTTATAAAAATATAGAAAAACTATATTCTTATAGGGAACAAAATGTTTAACAATATTGTCAACTGGGCCGACCTTAAATAAAATCAAATTAAGCCTGAATTAAAGTTTTTAAGCAAAACTCACAATTTTTGATAGTTCCACCTAATTCGATCTAATTTGAGCTCAATTCTACGCCATTGGAGCCCAAATCAGATCCAATTGATAGGCCCATCCTTGAAGCCCATTTCCCCTCTCGAATTCTATGAAAACCCTAACCCTAACTGTCGAATTTAAGTGGATAACCCATGGACTCGGTCAACCGCGAGTTTCGCGCGGCACTATCTTTCCGTCGATCTCCTTTATCCTTCACGCCTCTTCCTTCAACCCCACCTTGATAAATCAACGCCTAATACTCCCAAGTACCCCATTTGTCCGCTGTAGCCGCCGATGAGTACAATCGAGGACGTGGGATGGCGATGAACATCGAGGGTTCGCATTAGGGCTTGGCGCGTCGTCTTCATTTCGATCCAATTAAGGTATGTTTTTCTCGGACCAAACTTTAATTAAAGCATGCTAGCTTGATCATCTTCATGTCCTCTTCATTTTGATGTCAAAAGCCCTAATTTTAGTTTAGTATAGCGATCGTATTTCAGTTTTGAACCGAGGCATATCAAGTTAGGGCTCCGCCCATGTTAGTTCCACTTATATCAATGTGATGTTAGGTTTTAGCAGGCTAATCTTCTAATTAATCATACCATCTTGTGCGAAATTTTATCATCTTTCGATTAGTTCTATTTTGCCTAATTTTGGTCACTGTGTTGCATGAATTTGAGTTTTGAATCGACGTGTGTCGGAGTTCGCCGTGAATGATTTCTGTCTCAAATTGCAGCCCTTCCAGTGACCGTCCTCTTGAGAGGTGGCCACGCGATAAACCGCCGTTCGGCGGTGGGGTTTCAAAAGTGAAAATGGCCCTCCAATGATCGTCTCGTGCTTAAAATGGCCCCACGATAGACCACCTTTGGGCAGTGGGTTTTCAAAAAGAAAAGGGTTAGTCAGGTCCTTAGCGGTCACTTCCTTGACCGTCTTATCGTATAGCGGCCTTCTTTTGACCATTTCTATCCTTGTTACATCAATGATGTTGATTGTTTTCCGGCACGATATGTTCAGTCTTTCCCTGATTAGACAACATGATATTAGGGATAATTTTGTGGTAGGAACACACTAATGACTAGGGTTCATGAAATATTTCATTTAAGTCTAATTCTCTTCCATAAAGTTGTCCTTTCATGTTCATCATTCATGTATCATAAATTGATTGAAAAGAGAGTAGAGTAACATGCTTACATGATCAATTAGTTTGCAAACTTTATTTCTGTTACATAGTTAGAACTTGTTTTAAGGCCGCGCCACTCCGGTGGTGTTGACTAGACCGATTATACCTATCTTCTGATGTTTATGACACATTGATTCTTAGGCATCAAATACCTCTCTGTCAAATATTCCTTTTACCGGACTAGATGTTCAAGTTCCGAGGCCTCCGTAAGACCCCGTGAGCCTGAGATTCTCACTAGGACGCCCTGCAGGCTGTACCCCCAAAGCCTGAACCAACCGACTCGATCGAATCACGTGTTTTTACAGCCCAAAATTGGGACTGGTTTGATTATTGCGGCCCTTCTGGGACCACTACTGTATATTAAAGGCAACAGTGTGACTATTTCTCTATTTCTGTTCTGGCCTGTGTGCCTGGTTTGCCAGTTGATTTTCATTGATTTCCAGTTGACCTAGCTCTGTGAGAGTAAACCTAAAGCCCCTTGTATGATCTGGCATGTGTAGGCTGGACCCCGATTCGGTTCCACCATGTCTCAGGCTGACCTAGGGCCCAGTAAGTCGACTGCTTAAATATTGCTCGGCCCAACTCTGTTGCGGTCACCTTTACACCGCAATTTGATTGAAGCGGCCGAGTGAGGACCGTTTATGTTCTTTAGCGGCCCTTTTGGCGACCGTTTTTCCCCAGTCTATATTGGGCTTCGTCCTTTGGCCCATTAATGATTCTAGCGGTCCAGTATATACTATTTTCATGCTATTGCGGCTGTACCTTGACCACCTTTTAGCCAGTTTCCCGGATTTGATAATTTCGTGGTTTTATTACCTTTAGCCTTTCCAGGCTATTCCATCTCGTGAATGTGACCTTTGATAGGTCTACATCATAATCCTTTCCTTGAAGGTTATTCCATGTAATGACTTATATGTATATTCTTCTAGTGGAAGAGCTTATTCTTGGAAATCCTTCAAGAAATCTAATTTCCTACATGTATCATCTTTGCTACATAGCTTGGCCTTGGAACTCTTGGCCATTAAATATTGTGGATGTCTAGATTTCGTGGGATCTCTGATCCAACCAATCAATGCCAAGGCAATCATTTTAAAGGCCCCAGTCTGGTCCTGGGAGGAGCACCCGAAGAGTACTTGTATCCCGGGGAGGTGTAATGACTAGATGTGGCATTGCGCCGAGTACTATCTAGCCTGTGAGTCTACGACATTCCACATTCTAGTGAAACTTGCTATTCATACTTAAGTGTGTGAAGTACTTGCTTGCGTGATTTGACTCGACTTGACTTGACTTGATATATGGCCACTCACATGAAGTTCTGATTACTTGCTCTTGCTATCTTGACTTGCTATATCTCAGCTCCTGTATCATGTCATTTATCTAGTAATCATGCTATTTATTTAGTCCGCTAATTTATATTTTTACGCATCATTCACACATATTCATGAAATGACTAATTACTTATATTTTATTTGACGATAAAGTGTAATTCCTACCGAGCTTCTCGCTCACTCCTTACTTTAACAATTTTCAGGTTACTCGGTAGATGGAACGCTCGAAATTGGGAACGGGCCAGCGTGATCGAGTGAACCTGGAGCCTTAGAGATTGGAGTCTTCTTTTTCCTATTTCTTGAGTCTAGTTAATGTAGCGATTCTTTTTCTTTTTTTTCTCCTTTTATTGAGTCTATTATTATAATATTGGGTCAAATTTGTAATTTAAATTCTTAATATAAATAAAATTATATTTTTGTTAAATTTGGCCTCCATGTGTCTTTGCTATTATTTTCATCTATTGTTTATTTACTCTGATTAACATGACTGTTTCGCTGCCACATTCCGAGCAACGCTTCCCGCAGCTATCGGTTCGGGACGTGACACAACCAGCCTTGTTGCACTGGATTTTGCACATGTCCAAAGTTGTCTGTGTAAGACCTGGAGTCAAGCATATTAGCATACACTCTGCTCTTTCAGTTAGTAGCTCTCTTTTCTCAGCATGTCCTATCAACCATCCCCCATTTGGCATTTGCACGACTGGTATGGGTTATGGGCATGGGGTTGGCTCTTCGGTGCCAAACGAAAATCGAGGCTTCAACATGGTTTGCAATCTCTAGAGCATGGTTCTCAGATGATAGATCAAGGCAATCAAGGAGGCATTCTTGAGAGAACTGATCCGAAGTAATTTAGCTATGTATGACATCACCTAGGGCTGCTTTTCCATTCTGAAACACAAGGGAAGAGCAACATACCATGTCCAGTGAGGCCCAGGAATACTAAAACAAGGACATAAGATGGAAGTGATTCAGAAATGCAAGCAACACTTTAGAGTAATTATAGCGTAGATGACAGATGAGGCCACACACCTTTGGAAGTGATTCCAAGTATGTCACGCCCCGACGTGAAAAATCGGGACGCGACGAGTCGAGGCACTCATGTCGATCAGAGCATGTACATATTTAATTCTAAAGACAGAGAGATAAGTAGAAATGACACTTTTATTCATCCAAATAAAGGTTTTACAATATCACTCATAAGCCTTAAAAGGCATGTTACAATCTCCAAATACATAATTCTTGTAAGAGCAATAATGACCTACATAAACCTAGGAAAACTAGATCTCTTATTCACTCTTGTCCATTCCCTTGTTCATTGTCGAACTTCCTGCAACAGTTAACCGAAAACGTAGGGTGAGCAAAAAGCTCAGTAGGATTTATATCTCTAATCCAGGCAATCTTAAAGTAATTAACACTTTAGATAATTTTCCATGTTGTGTCGAGAAGTGATTAGAACATGAGTAGAAATTCGATATAAGGAATTTCAAGTAAATAAGAGATTTTTAAGTATTTGAGATAACAAGATATCAAGAAAAATTCAAGTAATGAATTTTGAACATGTGGAGAATTTTAGAGAATTTGGCCATTTCATGCAAGTCAAGTAATTCATGTAATTTCAAGTAATTCAAGTACAAGTAACAAGTAAACAAGTAAAGAACAGTGGAATGCCGTAAATAAATCTAGCATGTCAAGCACTTCGGTGCAATGCCACACCGTGGTCAATCAACTCCCATGGGCACAAGTACTTTCGGGCGCTCCCCCCAGGACCAGACCGGGCCCCATTAATGTCAGTCATTGGGTCATGGATCAAAGATCCCAAGTACATTTAGACATCCACTTAATTTTTTATGGCCAACGAATTTCAAGGTAAAGCTCTTTGTAAATAAGTATAGATCTGACAAAAAGTTATAGCATTTGCAAGAAAGTAGGAAACAGATTGAAGGCATCATGTTTAACGACATTAAGTCATAGAGATCAAAAATGAAAGGTAAGTAGGAAGAAAAGTCAAGTTAATAGAATTAGTAGAATTATTTTAATTCCTTAACTTAATCTAGTGTACATTTGAATAATGATTACAGATAGTTTTAATACACTGGAGATGCATTAGTTTTGTTATAACGATGATTTTATACAAAATCAGACATTCTGTTATTAATGTGGTCGTGTCGATTTGTTATTTATTCTGTTAAATTTTTACAAATATCAGAGTCATAAAATATCAAGGTTTAGCTAGGAAATATAAACTTATAAATTAAAATCATGAATTTTGACATTAGTATTTAATCATACATCAATTTACTAATAATATGATAAGAAATAGATTTAACATGCTGAAAGTAATTTTCATACCTCAATTTTTTGATAATATGATAAAAATAATTTATTATGCTGAAAATAATAAAATAATAGTATTAATTCTCCTTCATTTTCTTTAAAAGAAAAGAGGTTTATATTACTGTCTGTGAACGCGCTATATCTTACGGTCGCGTTCATAAGTTATATATAGATATATTTATATATATACTCAAAATATTTTATTTTGACCCCCGGGCATTCCGGGTAATTTTTAAGAACGCGCTGGTCCCTACTAGCGCGATCTGAAGATCGCGCCATCCTTGGCTAGCGCGATCTTGAACTTATATATATATTATTGTATTTTTTTTTTGAAAGAAAGGACGGTGGGAAAATAGGGTCTGTAGGAACGCGCCATGTCGGGGCAGCGCATTCATGAACGCGTCCCTGAGGTGCAGCGCGTTCATGTTCTGTTGAAAAACGGGGATACCCCTCCAATAAAATGACAATAACTTGCTCATTTCTTAACGAAATTTAGGGAAACAAGTATCAATGGAAAGAGCACTAAAAAATACACAAGATAGCATGCTTTAATTGAGGTTTAGCCTGAGAGACACCTACATTAGAGCAGATCTAAGAAGAGGTAAGAAATAGGCCGGAATAATAAGAAACCCTTGCTTTCTCAAAATTCTTCCTTCAAATCTCCTCCAATCACTCAGTAGCATAGCCTTGGCCTCCAGGGATGATTTGAGGGTCGAATGGGGTTCTATTTATAGTCAAAACTTGGCCAATTTGTCAAGATTCCTTGCCTAACAATTCTGAACTTTTCAACTCCGAATTGCTAGAAAATTCTAACTTTTCTTCTTAATCTAGCCTCCATTTGGTGTGAAACCAAGGTAAAAATGGCTGGTCCAAGGTGGGCTGTTAGGTAAGGGTTGATTTTTGTGTCAACCTTCTAGAAATTGGGTTATTATAATCCTTTAAAAGGTATTTAACATGTGCTACGAATTTAAGGTCTAATTATCCTTTATTAAATCCTTTAACCACTAATCCAGCCCATTATGGATTACCCAATGGGCCAAAAGTAATCCTAATCCATTCTATGGACTTTAATTGGGCTTCCTATAATTTTTCTAAGGGTTAAAACATTTAATTTCCATTTACTTCAAGTAAATTCAATAATCTAGTTTATTTCATATAGTAAAAATGTAATGTAATTATTTTATGAAGATTATATATTTACTCATTTTAATTTATCGAGTTTCTACATCCTCCCCACTTAAAAGAATTTGGTCCTCCAAATTCACATTATACAATTAAAATTCAAGAATTCAGATAGAAAGGTCGAAGTTCTAACCTGAGATTAAATCCGGATACTTCTTCTTGATTGACTCATCCAATTCCCAAGTAGCTTCCTCAAATCCACGCTTGCTCCATTGGACTTTTATCATCGGTATGTCCCGATTCCTCAACTGGTGTAACTTCCGATCTAATATTTTGATCGGTCTTTCTTCATATGATAAATCTTTTGTAGCCTCAAATCTTTAAATTGAATCACATGCGAAGGATCGTACATGTACTTCCTCAGCATGGATACATGGAATACATCATGAACACCGGCCAATTGAGAAGGCAAAGCTAGCTTGTATGCTACTTCGTCGATTCTCTCCAAAATCTCAAAAGGGCCAATAAATCTCGGACTTAGTTTTCCTTTGATACCGAACCTTTTAATTCCTCGTGTGGGTGAGATTTTTAAAAAGACATCCTCCCCCACTTGGAATTTGAGGTCTCTTCTCCGATTATCGGCATAGCTCTTTTGCCGTGATTGAGTAACCTTTAGCCTTTCTTGAATTAACTGGATTTTGTGAGTTATATCTTGGACAATGTCAGGACCAAGCAATCCTTTTTCTCCAACCTCTCTCTAGTATAGAGGTGATCTACAACTTCTGCCATACAATTTTTCGAAAGGTGCCATTTGTATACTAGACTGATAGCTATTGTTATAAGCAAACTCAGTCAATGGTAAATGTTCATGCCAACTACCACCGAAGTCTATCATATAGGCTCTTAACATATCTTCAATAATCTGATTGTCCTCTCGATTTGTCCATCAGTCTGTGGGTGGAAAGCAGTGCTAAATCTTAGCCTAGTACCCATAGATGATTGCAAACCCTTCCAGAAGTGAGAGGTGAACCTCGGATCTCGATCTGAAATAATAGAACTTGGAATACCTTACAGTCTTACAATCTCCTTGATATATAGGGCGGCTAGAACATCCACGGTCCATTTGGTCTTGATAGGTAAGAAATGAGCGGACTTAGTTAACCGGTCCACAATTACCCATATAGCATCAAATCCACTTCGGGTCTTCGGCAATCCAACTATGAAATCCATTCCAATACTATCCCATTTCCATTCCGGTATTTCGAGAGGTTTGAGCTTGCCATCCGGTTTAAGGTGTTCGGCTTAACTTGTTGGCATACCAAACATCGACTTACGAACTCGGCTACCTCTCTTTTCATATTAGGCCACCAGAAAGTTCTTTTGAGATCTTGGTACATTTTTGTAGCACCAGGGTGAATAGTATACCTCGATCGATGTGCTTCTCAAGATTTTACTCTTGATAGCAGAACAATCGGGTACGCAGGTTCTTCCTTTGAATAGTAGCCTTCCATCATCTGCCATAAGAAAATCCGGTCGTTGATCTAGTTTCTCTTTAATTTTAACGATCAACAGATCCTCATCTTGCCGCTCTTTAATTTCTGAGAGTAGCTCGGGTTGGAGTCTAATATTTGCAATCAAGACACCGTCTTCCTTCTCCTCCATATTGACATCTAAGTTTGCCATTTGTTCTAAAAGATGCCATTCTTTAATCATCAGACTTGATAATAAGGCCATTGGCTTCCGGCTAAGTGCATCAGCCACAACATTGACCTTTTCAGGGTGGTATTGTATAGAGAAATCAAAATCCTTCAAATATTCCAACCACCGTCTTTGTCTCATATTGAGCTCCTTTTGAGAGAATAAGTACTTGAGACTCTTGTGATCAGAATACACAATAAAGGCCTCGCCATAGAGATAATGTCGCCAGATCTTCAAAGCAAAGACCACAGTTGCCAACTCTAAGTCATGCACGGGATAATTTTCCTCGTGCTTTTTCAATTGTCTTGAGGAATAGGCTATAACCTTGCCATGTTGCATCAATACACAACCCAGGCCAATTCCAGATGCATCAGCATAAACTTCGAATCCTCCTCCTTCCGTAGGTAATGTGAGAATAGGGGCAGTAGTCAGACAATCTTTCAAGGTCTGAAAGCTTTTCTCGCATTCCTCGGACCATATAAAAAGATTCTCCTTCCTCGTCAATCTTGTCAAAGATACCACGATCTTGGAAAAATCTTTAATAAATCTTCTATAGTACCCTGCCAATCCCAAGAAGCTTCGGATCTCTGTCACACTAGTAGGTCTTTCCCAGTTCTTGACAGCCTCGACCTTTGAAGGATCGACAGCAATACCGTCCCAGGAAATTATGTGACCTAGAAAGGAAACTTCCTCCAACCAGAAATCACACTTGCTTAAGTTTTGCATAAAGCTTGTGATCTCTTAATAATTGAAGGGCCTTCTTGAGATGTTCTTCATGCTCTTCCTTAGTCTTGGAGTAGATCAGAATGTCGTCAATAAAGACAACCACAAATTGATCAAGGTATGGCCTAAATACATTGTTCATTAACTGCATGAATGCGGCAGGCGCATTGGTTAGGCCAAAAGGCATAACCGTGAACTCATAATGCCCATACCTACTCCGGAATGTTGTCTTGTGAATATCCCCTTCCTTGATCTTTAACTGATGATAACCAGATCTGAGATCAATCTTTGAAAAATATCGAGCTCCAGAAATCTGGTCAAATAATTCATCAATCCTCGGCAATGGATATTTATTCTTGATTGTGAGTTGGTTCAATTGCCGATAGTCAACACATAATCTCATTGAACCATCCTTCTTTTTGACGAATAGTACCGGGGCTCCCCAAGGTGAAGTACTTGGTCGGATAAATCCTTTCTCCAGTAACTCCAATAGTTGTTCCTTTAACTCCTTCATTTCGACGGCAGACATCCGATACGGAGCTTTAGAAACTGGTGCAGCTCCCGAATTAAATCAATAGAGAATACAACTTCTCTCTCTGGAGGAATACCAGGCAACTCATCCGAAATACATCAGAATAATCCCGAACGATAGGAATATCCTTTAGAATGGGTTCCGTATGCTCGGTCATAGTAATAGAAACTAAGAAACCAGCACAACCCTTCCTTAATAATCTTTCGACTTTAAGGGCCGAAATAAGAGATATGTGTCTAGAATGCCTGATACCAGAAAATAAGAGGTTGGGGTAACCCATAAAAGTCACCATACCCAACTTGCAGTTGACACTAGCACCATGTGTAGATAGCCAGTCGGCTCCCAATATAATATCATATCCTTCCATCTCTATGCATACTAAATCAGCGGGTAAGTTGTGACCGCTAATTAGAACTTCACTAGCAGGGTAGAAATGTTTAATCTCCATTCTCATTCCAATAGGGTAGTAATAATGAGTTTAGATTCTAATGGAACATGCTTCATAGGCAAAATATCAGCAAAGCTCCTAGATATGAATGAATGCGTAGCTCCGGTGTCAAATAAGATAGAGGCAGGCCTTGAGTACACAGAAAGAGTACCTTCCACGACGCCTCCTTCTTCAGTAGGTTCCGCATCCATAAGAGCTTGAAGTCTCCCTTGCTTTTTGACAATAACTGGAAGCTTTTCTGGTGGAGCTTGCTCATTATGAAGAGGACAGTTCGGGATCCTATGCTCCCGACTCCCACAGTGAAGACATGCGCTGAGTTTTCTCCAGCACTCCTCGACTTTGTGTCTGGGCTTCTCGCAATATTTGCATAGTTCTTTGATGATGTAGAGATAGGAACAATTTGCTTGTCGAACGTTCTCGACTTCTTGTCCCCTTGAAAGTTACGCTTGTCTTTACTGTAGTTGCGGCCGTCATTGGGTCTCTTCTTCCCGAAGGAGGGCTTGAAATTGCCAGACCCAGTAACTTACTCTCTCTTGGCTTATCTTCCTCGGATGCGATCCGATAACTCTGTTGCATCTTCTAGGAGTTGGGCTCTTCTTACCATATCAGAATATATTTCAATATCCATCGGGGCGAGTTGAGTGATATACTGCGGCTTTAAGCTGTTTAAGAATGTCCTCGCCTTCACCTTTTTGGCACCCACGAGATGTGGCGCGTACGGAGACAATCTTGAGAATTGAGCTTCATAAAAGCCACCAATAAACCCCTCTGCTTCAAAGTGGCAAATTCATCGGCCTTCCTTTCTTGTACCCTATCGGAGAAATATTTATTGTTGAAGTGCTCCACGAACTCTTCCCATAATAATTGGTCGTGCGGTAAAGTTGCTTCGACCAATTCCCACCAAGCACGAGCATCCCTCTCTAGTTGAAAGGTAGCGAGTAGGACCTTCTCCTCGTCAGCGCATTGCATGACTCGGAATATCCTCTTGATCTCCTTTACCCAGTGTTCGGCCTCATCCGGATCCACGGATCCTATGAATTTGGGAGGGTTCATGCTCCTAAAATTCTATGTAAGTCTCAGACTCCTCGGTTTGCTCCTCCCTGAGCAACATGCTGGAGAGCTTGAGTCAAACCTTGCACCGTTCTTTGCATTTTGCGCCATTGAGCTCTCTCGATAGCCATTGACGAGAATTAAGCCTACAACCACAATTACAAGGCTTAAATGTTTTTCTTTATTTATTTCTTAATGAGTCATTCTTTTAAAACTTAGCCCATAGCTCTACCCAATCTTACCGGAAAGTTTAAGATTTTTGGATAGGATCTAGAACCTATATCAAGGGAAACCTATGTTTTAAGAGAGAATATGTGAAACTTAGGGTTTATGTAACCTGGGCGCTCTGATACCACAAAGACTGTCACGCCCGGACGTGAAAAATCATGACGTGACGAGTCGAGGCACTTATGTCGATCAGAGCATGTACAGATTTAATTCTAAAGATAGAGAGATAAGTAGAAAATGACACTTTTATTCATCCAAATAAAGGTTTTACAATATCACTCATAAGCCTTAAAAGGCATGTTACAATCTCCAAATTACATAATTCCTTGTAAGAGCAATAATGATCTACATAAACCTAGGAAAACTAGATCTCTTATTCACTCTTGTCCATTCCCTTGTTCATTGTCGAACTTCCTGCAACAGTTAACCGAAAACGTAGAGTGAGCAAAAAGCTCAGTAGGATTTTATATCTCTAATCCAGGCAATCTTAAAGTAATTAACACTTTAGATAATTTTCCATGTTGTGTCGAGAAGTGATTAGAACATGAGTAGAAATTTGATATAAGGAATTTCAAGTAATTAAGAGATTTTTAAGTATTTGAGATAACAAGATATCAAGAAAAATTCAAGTAATGAATTTTGAACATGTGGAGAATTTCAGAGAATTTGGCCATTTCATGCAAGTCAAGTAATTCATGTAATTTCAAGTAATTCAAGTACAAGTAACAAGTAAACAAGTAAAGAACAGTGGAATGCCGTAAATAAATCTAGCATGTCAAGCACTTCGGTGCAATGCCACACCGTGGTCAATCAACTCCCATGGGCACAAGTACTTTCGGGCGCTCCCCAAGGACCAGACCGGGCCCCATTAATGTCAGTCATTGGGTCATGGATCAAAGATCCCAAGTACATTTAGACATCCACTTAATTTTTTATGGCCAACGAATTTCAAGGTAAAGCTCTTTGTAAATAAGTACAGATCTAACAAAAAGTTATAACATTTGCAAGAAAGTAGAAAACAGATTGAAGGCATCATGTTTAACGACATTAAGTCGTGGAGATCAAAAATGAAAGGTAAGTAGGAAGAAAATTCAAGTTAATAGAATTAGTAGAATTATTTTAATTCCTTAACTTAATCTGGTGTACATTTGAATAGTGATTACAGATAGTTTTAATACATTGGAGATGCATTAGTTAAGTAATAACGATGATTTTATACAAAATCGGACATTCTGTTATGAACGTGGTCGTGTCGGTTTTTATTTATTCTGTTAAAATTTTCAGAAATATCAGAGTCATAAAATATCAAGGTTTAGCTAGGAAATATAAACTCATAAATTAAAATCATGAATTTTGACATTAGTATTTAATCATACATCAATTTACTAATAATATGATAAGAAATAGATTTAACATGCTGAAAGTAATTTTCATACCTCAATTTTTTGATAATATGATAAAAATAATTTATTATGCTAAAATAATAAAATAATAATATTAATTCTCCTTCATTTTCTTTGAAAGAAAAGAGGTTTTGATTACTGTCTGTGAACGCGTTGTATCTTACGGTCGCGTTCATAAGTTATATATAGATATATTTATATATATACTAAAAATATTTTATTTTGACCCCCGGGCATTTCGGGTAATTTTTAAGAACGTGTTGGTCCCTACTAGCGCGATCTGAAGATCGTGCCATCCTTGGGAAGCACGATCTTAAATTATATATATATTATTTTATTTATTTTTTTAAAAAAAAGGAGAGTGGGAAATAGGGTCTGTAAGAACGCACCATGTCGGGGCAGTGCATTCATGAACGCGCCCCTGAGGTGCAGTGCGTTCATGTTCTGTTGAAAAACGGGGATACCCCTCCAATAAAATGACCATAACTTGCTCATTTCTTAATGAAATTTAAGGAAATAAGTATCAATAGAAAAAGCACTAAAAATACACAAGATAGCATGCTTTAATTGAGGTTTAGCCTGAGAGACACCTACCTTAGAGCGGATCTAAGAAGAGGTAAGAAATAGGTCGAAATAATAAGAAACCCTTGCTTTCTCCAAATTCTTCCTTCAAATCTCCTCCAATCACCGCAGCAGCATAGTCTTGGCCTCCAAGGATTATTTGAGAGTCGAATGGGGTTCTATTTATAGCCAAAACTTGGCCAATTTTGTCAAGATTCCTTGCCTAACAATTCTAACTTTTCAACTCCGAATTGGTAGAAAATTCAACTTTTCTTCTTAATCTAGCCTCCATTTGGTGTGAAACCAAGGTAAAAATGGCTGGTCCAAGGTGGGCTATTAGGTAAGGGTTGATTTTTGTGTCAACCTTCTAGAAATTGGGTTATTATAATCCTTTAAAAGGTATTTAACATGTGCTACGAATTTAAGGTCTAATTATCATTTATTAAATACTTTAACCACTAATCCAGCTCATTATGGATTACCCAATGGGCTAAAAGTAATCCTAATCCATTCTATGGACTTTAATTGGGCTTCCTATAATTTTTCTAAGGGTTAAAACATTTAATTTCCATTTACTTCAAGTAAATTAAATAATCTAGTTTATTTCATATAGTAAAAATGTAATGTAATTATTTTATGAAGATTATATATTTACTCATTTTAATTTATCGGGTTTCTACAAAGTACGACTCAGGAACATCCATTTCAGCTAGAACATTGCTATTAATAGCCATTGCAGCTTTGAGAATCTGGTTTGTGCACTCACGCTTATGCTGCCGCTACTTTCTTGATATCTCCTGAATCCCCCCAGGTGTGACCCGAGACACAGGTAGCCACAATTTTCCTTCTTGCCATTGAATTGGTTTCTGAAACGAACATGAACTATCTGAATCTGATGCCAGAATCCCTTGGTCGACATACCAGAATTTTGTGTCACTAAAACTATCTAAAATTTCCTATAGTAGGAAAGAAGCATTAAAAGGGGTTCTTGTCATAATTGTCTTTACCCCCCCCCCCCAAAAAAAGGGTGCATTGTAAATGAAGTCTCACAAGAAGCATGCTATCCAATTTACACAGCTAGAAGATTGATAAATATGTCATATCGGGGTCTGCATGTCATGAACTAAAATACAAATTAAAGAGGAAAAAATTAGAAAAAAGTTACATGGGCAATATTACCTAGAAGAATTGTTTGTTGCTATGGATGGAAGTCCAAGCTCTTGACATTAGAGCCTTGGTTCAGTGTCCGAACCACAGTTTGGGGAAGATCATCTAGTGACTAAATATTCAGAGGATGTGCAGGATCATGGAATGACACCTACAAAAATCAATAAATAGGTTACACAAGTGAGGGGGGACATGTACATGTGCACAAGAAACACAGAAAGCCCAGAATCACAATAACATCTGCAAAAGCCAGATGTGAACTAAGTTTTTTCCTACAAACCTCATCAGGCTAGCCTATCCACATTCGCTTGAACAACTGTTCAGTCTGATGGCCAACTTACACATTTGCATGTGCTTCATTTACCTCACTATTTGATGAATCTAACTAGAGCACAAATAGACCAACACAAAGAAATTCCACAAAGTCACATACAGAAGAAGAAAATAACAATCATACTTTTGATTGGATTGCAGAGAATAATCCAAACATAGGCCTAATGTCATGGACATCTGAGACTTTTTGAAAAAGAAATGACTTTTTCATCTCAACTCTTTCCTCGATATCCAAATAGGCAATCAAACCCTTCAAAAGAACATATACACTAGGCCGCCTCTCTAGGAAGGTAATTCTCTAACACTCCTAGTAGCATTACCAAGCATGATGGAGATGATATAAAATATTGATGAGTAATATGAGCTTCTTATCAACTATAACAAGGTTTCAACCAAGCCTTAAATACCTCCAATCCAGGGGGGCAATGTTGAGCCTTCTAAATAAGGAATCAATGCGTGGGCGTTCCTTGTAGTACTGGTTGGTGGTGCCCTGCTATGGTAGGAGATCTCAGCGGCCGCAGAGAGGAGCATGGCCAGTGATGGTAGTGCCACTAGCGTAAGTAGGCAAGGGCTCCGGGGGCGTCGTAAACTAGTGCAACATGACTTGACAGTAAAATAACTGGAAATCTTCTTCCATATGAATCCTAACTTTCATGGTCCACCTGAGCCTCTCACAGAGTTGCCAGCAAAGAAAAAGATTCAGATTTCTCTACTTTCTTTCGCAGCCAAAGCAGAACAAGATTCCACATCATACAACTAGAACTTGTTAATGGTGAACTGGAGAGTAGAAGCAACTGCTCCTAGAATTTGTAAATAGTGCCTGGATTGCAGAGCATATATAAATAGGCAAATTAGAGTGAGGTGTACACCGGCTTATACCATTTCTCTTGCTCAGGTACTTCCTCTTTCCCTTGCAGGTCCACAAAAGAATACTGGGGAGATGGCACCCTACTGCCCTCCCTGGCTTATCTTGGAGTTGAATCTCCTTCAGCAACAGATGCATCCATCCAGCCCCTTGCAGTTGCTCATGAAGAGTCCTTGTCTGGGACACTGGTAAACTTGTGGCCTCCCTGGCATCAAGGATGTTGAGGTTGCAAGGATAATTGTGAATTTGGCAGTGTCCCAGGCGCACCCCAACCTACCCTAAAACCTGGAGGTTTACTTGAGCGATGGAGTAAGGAAGGCCTGCTCCTCGTTCAGTCTTGCTCAGCATGTTACTGATCATATATGTGTCTCCAAACACATAAACATCATTCCTAAAAGTATTGTGAAAAGAGCTACAATAAGTGTGAGAAAAGTCTCCAAGATGAGCCAAGACAATTAGTAGGCAGACTCATATAATCCCATTATAGACATCGCCTGCAATCTCAAACATGGAACTCTAGATTTTCTCTTCAAAATTTGTATGGACAGAACACAAGTTAAATAATAAGATACTTAAGACAACCAACTCATGGGAAAATTGTACCTGATGAAGTTTAAGCTCTCTCTCTGTAACCACAAAACTAATCTAAAACACAAACAGAGCAGGGCTATTGCTTGGGGAAAAGTTTGACTAGCCATCCCAATAGCAGAGAATGTGTCAGTGGTGGGATGTGCAAATTCCTTTAGTCAAAAAGACCACCTAAAGTTTGGATATGTACCAACCATATAGCATTCACATCAACTATTGGATAAGCAAACTGGAAATGACAGGGCAGGATAGGACTTTCATTAGTATAGACTAAGTAGATCCAATCTACCATACAGAAGTCCACGCATTTGACTACCTTACATAACTCCATGCATTAACTACCTCACATACAGTGACAACTCAGGAACCTCCTTGGATACATTAGGTTGGACACATGTTGGTAGCAGATGCAAAATTAAAATTAGATGTTTACCTCTTCATCTAATCTCACTCAATACTTTCTAGATGAGCAAACATTTCCACTAGCCAGCAATACATAGAGGGTCACGAATTAGAAATAGAAGAATTAAATCTGAAAAGTTAGACACAACCACTCCAAAAATAGAGGACATGCTTGATCCCCCCCAGCTATCAATGGGACTCAAAAGAGATCACATTCTGGGGAACATTTTACAAATAGACTGACATACATAACATTTGTAGTTTTCGAGAGGGGACAGGGAGATTGCTTATCTAGTAGTAAAATCCAAGAAAATGCCTGGAGTCGTAGGGCCTCATTGTTTGTCTCATGATTTCTTACAGTAAAATCTGTCAATAATTCATATTCGAATCATTAGTGCAATTTGTAACTGCCCATCCTCATAGGATTGAGTCAAGGTTATGACCCCACATAGTTAGGCTGAGATGTCATAAAATGTATCTTGGCAACTAAAATATACAAACTTAGTAACTCTTTAAAAAATATAAAATAGTTTCCCCTCTATCAGTGCCCTTTAAGTACAAACATTTTCTTGATTATAGATTTTTTTTCAAAGGAAAATGGTATTTAAACTATCACTGATCATCGCTGAAAAATGTACCAAATGGAAAATACCAAATAAAATCCTTCAGTAATCACGCAAAATTAAGAAAAATGCACATACTTTTCAGCAAGGCAAGTGATTTGAAACAATGTGCCAGATAAATAGCTGATCAAACCACAATGCCATCTAAGACATGCTTAGATTTGAAACGTGGCATGCAATTCTTAGGGTCATAGAAGCAAAATTATTGGAGCTCCCGAACCTTGTTTGAGGGTGCTATAGCTAATTTTAGCGCAATCACTTGAAGAGGAACATATCAACCCAATGCAGGTTCTTGTTGTTTCAGTTATATGGTGTAGAACCTATTGAGAGTGTAGTTCTTTCTCAACTAGTCCATTTTTTCAATTCGTTGAGTTCCTGCAATCTGGCTTAGCTGATTATTGCTATGGGATCACTAGGTTGATTGCCTTTGTAGACACAAGATTATAAGTTGGCATTCAACCTTTTAATCAGGAGTAAAAATAATTATCTTCCTCTGTTATCTTTGCTGAACTATTTACAAGAACATATATGTTCTTTATTAGCATAAGAAATCTGTCTAGGTTTTGCATCTTAAAGAGTGAACCTGGAGCCTTAGACACCGGAGTCTTCTTTTTCCTATTTCTTGAGTCTAGTTAATGTAGTGAGTCGTGTTCTTCTTTTTTTTCTCATTTTATTGAGTCTATTATTTTAATATTTGGAAAAATTTGTAATTTAAATTCTCAATATCAATAAAATTATATTTTTTGTTAAATTTGGACTCCATGTGTCTTTGCTATTATTTTCATATATTGTTTATTTACTTTGATTAACATGACTGTTTCGCTGTCACATTACGAGCAACGCTTCCACGTTCCGAGCAACGCTTCCCGTTGCTATCGGTTCGGGACATGACAGAAGTGGTATCAGAGCCTATGTTGTTTAAGTCCTAGGTTCTTGTCCGTGAGTATAGGTTACCCTAAGTAATAGGTCGTATAATCCATGTCATCCCTTCGTTTCACCTAGTGAGAATCGGTAGAGTCTCGGGTTAAGTAATAAAATATGTACAAGACGATGATAGTGTGACACATAAGGGTAATAAGTATAGTAACTTATAATTATTTTTACAGGTATCTAAGCTTCTTTTGAAATGAAAAAGAGAAGGTTCGCAAGTAAGATAACACCCGATTTTGTTAAAGGTTGGTGAGTTCATCGTAAAGAATTTCGAAGTAACAAAAAGATAAGGAATAACCTATCACAAAAGAAGTATTTTCATTGTCATGAATTGGGTCATCAGGCCAAGGAATGCTAGCGAAAGAGCGGAGCGTGTCTTCGATGCATAAATAAAACCATAGAATGGATAGTTGCCCTAAGCTACCCCCACAAGTACAAAATTAAAGGAGAATCGGAACTGGTTTTTACTATCAAAGAAGAAATTATAAAAGGTATCGTATTTCTCATCTTTAACTCTAGTTAGCTCTTTTTCATCTCACTAGATTTGATTTTGACTAGATTGTTATTTTGAATAATTAATAGATAAGGTCAATATTAGTTAGATTATTTAAAAATAAAGAAAATAATCGGTGAATTTGGGGACCAAATTCCTTAAAGTGGGGGAGAGTGTAACACCCCAGTTAAATAATAAAGAATAAAAATTAAGATATAAAATAATTATTGAAATAAAAATGAGGGGAAAAATATATGAAAAATGTGTTGTGAATTAAGTTATGAAATCGCCTCAATTCTTTAATCCCTTGCGAATAATTAAAAATGAATAAAAGAAAATAAAAACAAAATTTTCAAGAATGGAATGAATGTTGATTTGTAATCAACGTAAGCGTGAGGCTGATTTATTGAAGAGGTAAAATAGCCATTTTCCAAATTAATGATTTCAATAATGTTCCTCAAATTAAATGACTTTATAATAATTAATTGGTTTGAAAATAACCAAATTATATAAATAAAAAGGAATAATTATTTCCTACCATGACCATAAAAGAAATTTCATATTCCAAGACGCAATTGAATTTTTCCACGATAATCTGAATTTAATATACATAAATTAAAATTCTCCCATAGGTTAAAAGTTTCAACCAATTTATAAAAATATAGAAAAACTATATTCTTATAGGGAACAAAATGTTTAACAATATTGTCAACTGGGCCGACCTTAAATAAAATCAAATTAAGCCTGAATTAAAGTTTTTAAGCAAAACTCACAATTTTTGATAGTTCCACCTAATTCGATCTAATTTGAGCTCAATTCTACGCCATTGGAGCCCAAATCAGATCCAATTGATAGGCCCATCCTTGAAGCCCATTTCCCCTCTCGAATTCTATGAAAACCCTAACCCTAACTGTCGAATTTAAGTGGATAACCCATGGACTCGGTCAACCGCGAGTTTCGCGCGGCACTATCTTTCCGTCGATCTCCTTTATCCTTCACGCCTCTTCCTTCAACCCCACCTTGATAAATCAACGCCTAATACTCCCAAGTACCCCATTTGTCCGCTGTAGCCGCCGATGAGTACAATCGAGGACGTGGGATGGCGATGAACATCGAGGGTTCGCATTAGGGCTTGGCGCGTCGTCTTCATTTCGATCCAATTAAGGTATGTTTTTCTCGGACCAAACTTTAATTAAAGCATGCTAGCTTGATCATCTTCATGTCCTCTTCATTTTGATGTCAAAAGCCCTAATTTTAGTTTAGTATAGCGATCGTATTTCAGTTTTGAACCGAGGCATATCAAGTTAGGGCTCCGCCCATGTTAGTTCCACTTATATCAATGTGATGTTAGGTTTTAGCAGGCTAATCTTCTAATTAATCATACCATCTTGTGCGAAATTTTATCATCTTTCGATTAGTTCTATTTTGCCTAATTTTGGTCACTGTGTTGCATGAATTTGAGTTTTGAATCGACGTGTGTCGGAGTTCGCCGTGAATGATTTCTGTCTCAAATTGCAGCCCTTCCAGTGACCGTCCTCTTGAGAGGTGGCCACGCGATAAACCGCCGTTCGGCGGTGGGGTTTCAAAAGTGAAAATGGCCCTCCAATGATCGTCTCGTGCTTAAAATGGCCCCACGATAGACCACCTTTGGGCAGTGGGTTTTCAAAAAGAAAAGGGTTAGTCAGGTCCTTAGCGGTCACTTCCTTGACCGTCTTATCGTATAGCGGCCTTCTTTTGACCATTTCTATCCTTGTTACATCAATGATGTTGATTGTTTTCCGGCACGATATGTTCAGTCTTTCCCTGATTAGACAACATGATATTAGGGATAATTTTGTGGTAGGAACACACTAATGACTAGGGTTCATGAAATATTTCATTTAAGTCTAATTCTCTTCCATAAAGTTGTCCTTTCATGTTCATCATTCATGTATCATAAATTGATTGAAAAGAGAGTAGAGTAACATGCTTACATGATCAATTAGTTTGCAAACTTTATTTCTGTTACATAGTTAGAACTTGTTTTAAGGTCGCGCCACTCCGGTGGTGTTGACTAGACCGATTATACCTATCTTCTGATGTTTATGACACATTGATTCTTAGGCATCAAATACCTCTCTGTCAAATATTCCTTTTACCGGACTAGATGTTCAAGTTCCGAGGCCTCCGTAAGACCCCGTGAGCCTGAGATTCTCACTAGGACGCCCTGCAGGCTGTACCCCCAAAGCCTGAACCAACCGACTCGATCGAATCACGTGTTTTTACAGCCCAAAATTGGGACTGGTTTGATTATTGCGGCCCTTCTGGGACCACTACTGTATATTAAAGGCAACAGTGTGACTATTTCTCTATTTCTGTTCTGGCCTGTGTGCCTGGTTTGCCAGTTGATTTTCATTGATTTCCAGTTGACCTAGCTCTGTGAGAGTAAACCTAAAGCCCCTTGTATGATCTGGCATGTGTAGGCTGGACCCCGATTCGGTTCCACCATGTCTCAGGCTGACCTAGGGCCCAGTAAGTCGACTGCTTAAATATTGCTCGGCCCAACTCTGTTGCGGTCACCTTTACACCGCAATTTGATTGAAGCGGCCGAGTGAGGACCGTTTATGTTCTTTAGCGGCCCTTTTGGCGACCGTTTTTCCCCAGTCTATATTGGGCTTCGTCCTTTGGCCCAGTAATGATTCTAGCGGTCCAGTATATACTATTTTCATGCTATTGCGGCTGTACCTTGACCACCTTTTAGCCAGTTTCCCGGATTTGATAATTTCGTGGTTTTATTACCTTTAGCCTTTCCAGGCTATTCCATCTCGTGAATGTGACCTTTGATAGGTCTACATCATAATCCTTTCCTTGAAGGTTATTCCATGTAATGACTTATATGTATATTCTTCTAGTGGAAGAGCTTATTCTTGGAAATCCTTCAAGAAATCTAATTTCCTACATGTATCATCTTTGCTACATAGCTTGGCCTTGGAACTCTTGGCCATTAAATATTGTGGATGTCTAGATTTCGTGGGATCTCTGATCCAACCAATCAATGCCAAGGCAATCATTTTAAAGGCCCCAGTCTGGTCCTGGGAGGAGCACCCGAAGAGTACTTGTATCCCGGGGAGGTGTAATGACTAGATGTGGCATTGCGCCGAGTACTATCTAGCCTGTGAGTCTACGACATTCCACATTCTAGTGAAACTTGCTATTCATACTTAAGTGTGTGAAGTACTTGCTTGCGTGATTTGACTCGACTTGACTTGACTTGATATATGGCCACTCACATGAAGTTCTGATTACTTGCTCTTGCTATCTTGACTTGCTATATCTCAGCTCCTGTATCATGTCATTTATCTAGTAATCATGCTATTTATTTAGTCCGCTAATTTATATTTTTACGCATCATTCACACATATTCATGAAATGACTAATTACTTATATTTTATTTGACGATAAAGTGTAATTCCTACCGAGCTTCTCGCTCACTCCTTACTTTAACAATTTTCAGGTTACTCGGTAGATGGAACGCTCGAAATTGGGAACGGGCCAGCGTGATCGAGTGAACCTGGAGCCTTAGAGATTGGAGTCTTCTTTTTCCTATTTCTTGAGTCTAGTTAATGTAGCGATTCTTTTTCTTTTTTTTCTCCTTTTATTGAGTCTATTATTATAATATTGGGTCAAATTTGTAATTTAAATTCTTAATATAAATAAAATTATATTTTTGTTAAATTTGGCCTCCATGTGTCTTTGCTATTATTTTCATCTATTGTTTATTTACTCTGATTAACATGACTGTTTCGCTGCCACATTCCGAGCAACGCTTCCCGCAGCTATCGGTTCGGGACGTGACACAACCAGCCTTGTTGCACTGGATTTTGCACATGTCCAAAGTTGTCTGTGTAAGACCTGGAGTCAAGCATATTAGCATACACTCTGCTCTTTCAGTTAGTAGCTCTCTTTTCTCAGCATGTCCTATCAACCATCCCCCATTTGGCATTTGCACGACTGGTATGGGTTATGGGCATGGGGTTGGCTCTTCGGTGCCAAACGAAAATCGAGGCTTCAACATGGTTTGCAATCTCTAGAGCATGGTTCTCAGATGATAGATCAAGGCAATCAAGGAGGCATTCTTGAGAGAACTGATCCGAAGTAATTTAGCTATGTATGACATCACCTAGGGCTGCTTTTCCATTCTGAAACACAAGGGAAGAGCAACATACCATGTCCAGTGAGGCCCAGGAATACTAAAACAAGGACATAAGATGGAAGTGATTCAGAAATGCAAGCAACACTTTAGAGTAATTATAGCGTAGATGACAGATGAGGCCACACACCTTTGGAAGTGATTCCAAGTATGTCACGCCCCGACGCAGAAAATCGGGACGCGACGAGTCGAGGTACTCATGTCGATCAGAGCATGTACATATTTAATTCTAAAGACAGAGAGATAAGTAGAAAATGACACTTTTATTCATCCAAATAAAGGTTTTACAATATCACTCATAAGCCTTAAAAGGCATGTTACAATCTCCAAATACATAATTCTTATAAGAGCAATAATGACCTACATAAACCTAGGAAAACTAGATCTCTTATTCACTCTTGTCCATTCCCTTGTTCATTGTCAAACTTCCTGCAACAGTTAACCGAAAACGTAGGGTGAGCAAAAAACTCAGTAGGATTCTATATATCTAATCTAGGTAATCTTAAAGTAATTAACACTTTAGATAATTTTCCATGTTGTGTCGAGAAGTGATTAGAACATGAGTAGAAATTCGATATAAGGAATTTCAAGTAAATAAGAGATTTTTAAGTATATGAGATAACAAGATATCAAGAAAAATTCAAGTAATGAATTTTGAACATGTGGAGAATTTCAGAGAATTTGGCCATTTCATTCAAGTCAAGTAATTCATGTAATTTCAAGTAATTCAAGTACAAGTAACAAGTAAACAAGTAAAGAACTGTGGAATGCAGTAAATAAATCTAGCAAGTCAAGCACTTCGGTGCAATGCCACACCGTGGTCAATCAACTCCCATGGACACAAGTACTTTCGGGCGCTCCCCCAGGACCAGACCGGACCCCATTAATACCAGGCATTGGGTCATGGATCAAAGATCCCAAGTACATTTAGACACCCACTTAAATTTTTATGGCAAACGAATTTCAAGGTAAAGCTCTTTGTAAATAAGTATAGATGTGACAAAAAGTTATAACATTTGCAAGAAAGTAGAAAACAGATTGAATGCATCATGTTTAACGACATTAAGTCGTGGAGATCAAAAATGAAAGGTAAATAGGAAGAAAATTCAAGTTAATAGAATTAGTAGAATTATTTTAATTCCTTAACTTAATCTAGTGTACATTTGAATAATGATTACATATAGTTTTAATCCATTGGAGATGCATTAGTTTAGTTATAACGATGATTTTATACAGAATCGGACATTCTGTTATGAACGTGGTGGTGTCGATTTTTATTTATTCTGTTAAAATTTTCAGAAATATCAGAGTCATAAAATATCAAGGTTTAACTAGGAAATATAAACTTATAAATTAAAATCATGAATTTTGACATTAGTATTTAATCATACATCAATTTACTAATAATATGATAAGAAATAGATTTAACATGCTGAAAGTAATTTTCATACCTCAATTTTCTGATAATATGATAAAAATAATTTATTATGCTGAAAATAATAAAATAATAGTATTAATTCTCTTTCATTTTTTTTGAAAGAAAAGAGGTTTATATTACTGTCTGTGAACGCACTGTATCATACGGTCACGTTCATAAGTTATATATAGATATATTTATATAAATACTCAAAATATTTTATTTTGACCCCCGGGCATTCCGGGTAATTTTTAAGAACGTGATGGTCCGTACTAGCGCGATTTGAAGATCGCGCCATCCTTGGGTAGCACAATCTTAAATTTATATGTATTATTTTATTTATTTATTTTTAAAAAAGGATGGTGGGAAATAGGGTCTGTAGGAACGCGCCATGTCGGGGCAGCGCGTTCATGAACGCGCCCCTGAGGTGTAGCGCGTTCACGTTCTATTGAAAAACGGGGATACCCCTCCAATAAAATGACCATAACTTACTCATTTCTTAACGAAATTTAGGGAAACAAGTATCAATAGAAAAAGCACTAAAAAATACACAAGATAGCATGCTTTAATTGAGGTTTAGCCTGAGAGACACCTACCATAGAGCAGATCTAAGAAGTGGTAAGAAATAGGCTGGAATAATAAGAAACCCTTGCTTTCTCCAAATTCTTCCTTCAAATCTCCTCCAATCACCGCAGCAGTATAGCCTTGGCCTCCAAGGATGATTTGAGGGTCGAATGGGGTTCTATTTATAGTCAAAATTTGGCCAATTTTGTCAAGATTCCTTGCCTAACAATTATGAACTTTTCAACTCCGAATTGGAAGAAATCTCCAACTTTTCTTCTTAATCTTGCCGCCATTTGGTGTGAAACCAAGGTAAAAATGGCTGGTCCAAGGTGGGCTGTTAGGTAAGGGTTGATTTTTGTATCAACCTTCAAGAAATTGGGTTATTATAATCCTTTTAAAAAGGTATTGAACATGTGCTACGAATTTAAGGTCTAATTATTCTTTATTAAATCATTTAACCACTAATCCAGTCCATTATGGATTACCCAATGGGCCAAAAGTAATCCTAATCCATTCTATGGACTTTAATTGGGCTTCCTATACTTTTCTAAGGGTTAAAACATTTAATTTCCATTTACTTCAAGTAAATTCAATAATCTAGTTTATTTCATATAGTAAAAATGTAATGTAATTATTTTATGAAGATTTTAATTATATATTTACTCATTTTAATTTATCGGGTTTCTACATCCTCCCCCACTTAAAAGAATTTGGTCCTCCAAATTCACATTATACAATTAAAATTCAAGAATTCAGATAGAAAGGTCAAAGTTCTAACGTGAGATTAAAACCGGATACTTCTTCTTGATTGACTCTTCCAATTCCCAAGTAGCTTCCTCAAATCCACGCTTGCTCCATTGGACTTTTATCATCGGTATGTCCCGATTCCTCAATTGGTGTGACTTCTGATTTAATATTTTGATCGGTCTTTCTTCATATGATAAATCTTTTTGTAGCCTCAAATCTTCAAATTGAATCACATGCGAAGGATCGTACACGTACTTCCTCAGCATAGATATATGGAATACATCATGAACACCGGTCAATTGTGGAGGCAAAGCTAGCTTGTATGCTACTTCGTCGATTCTCTCCAGAATCTCAAAAGGGCCAATAAATCTCAGACTCAAATTTCCTTTGATACCGAACCTTTTAATTCCTCGTGTGGGTGAGATTTTTAAGAAGACATGCTCCCCCACTTGGAATTCGAGGTCTCTTCTCAGCTTATCGGCATAGCTCTTTTGCCGTGATTGAGCAACCTTTAGCCTTTCTTGAATTAACTAGATTTTGTGAGTTGTATCTTGGACAATGTCAGGACCAAGTAATCCTTTTTCTCCAACCTCGCTCCAACATAGAGGTGATCTACAACTTCTGCCATACAATGCTTCAAAAGGTGCCATTTGTATGCTAGACTGATAGCTATTGTTATAAGCAAACTCAGTCAATGGTAAATGTTCATGCCAACTACCACCAAAGTCTATCATACAGGCTCTTATCATATCTTCAATAATATGATTCGTCCTCTCGGTTTGTCCATCAGTCTGTGGGTGGAAAGCAGTGCTAAATCTTAGCCTAGTACCCATAGATGATTGCAAACCCTTCCAAAAGTGAGAGGTGAACCTCGGATCTCGATCCGAAATAATAGAACTTGGAATACCATGCAGTCTTACAATCTCCTTGATATATAGGGCAGCTAGAACATCCACGGTCCAATTGATCTTGATAGGTAAGAAGTGAGCGGACTTAGTTAACCAGTCCACAATTACCCTTATAGCATCAAATCTACTTCGGGTCTTCGGCAATCCAACTATGAAATCCATTCCAATACTATCCCATTTCCATTCCGGTATTTCGAGAGGTTTGAGCTTGCCAGCCAGTTTAAGGTGTTCGGCCTTAACTTGTTGGCATACCTAACATTGACTTACGAACTCGGCTACCTCTCTTTTCATATTAGGCCACCAGAAAGTTCTTTTGAGATCTTGGTACATTTTTGTAGCACCAAGGTGAATAGTATATCTTGATCGATGTGCTTCCTCCAAGATTTTACTCTTGATAGCAAAATAATCGGGTACGTAGGTTCTTCCTTTGAATAGTAGCCTTCCATCATCTGCCATAAGAAAATCCGGTCGTTGATCTAGTTTCTCTTTAATTTCAACGATCAACGGATCCTCATCTTGCCGCTCTTTAATTTCTGAGAGTAGCTCGGGTTGGAGTCTAATATTTGCAATCAAGACTCTGCCTTCCTTCTCCTCCATATTGAGATCTAAGTTTACCATTTGTTCTAAAAGATGCCATTATTTAATCATCAGGCTTGATAATAAGGCAATTGGCTTCCAGCTAAGTGCATAAGCCACATCATTGCCTTTTCCACGGTGGTATTGTATAGAGAAATCGAAATCTATCAAATATTCCAACCACCGTCTTTGTCTCATATTGAGCTCCTTTTGAGAGAATAAGTACTTGAGACTCTTGTGATCAGAATACACAATAAAGGCCTCGCCATAGAGATAATGTCGCCAGATCTTCAAGGCAAAGACTATAGCAGCCAGCTCTAAGTCATGCACGGGATAATTTTTCTCGTGCTTTTTTAATTATCTTGAGGAATAGGCTATAACCTTGCCATGTTGCATCAATACATAACCCATGCCCATTCCAAATGCATCAGTATAAACTTTAAATCCTCCTCCTTCCGTAGGTAATGTGAGAATAGGGGCAATAGTCAAATAATCTTTCAAGGTGTGAAAGCTTTTCTCGCATTCCTCGTACCATATAAAAAGATTCTCCTTCCTCATCAATCTTGTCAAAGATACCGCGATCTTGAAAAAATCTTTAATAAATCTTCTATAGTACCCTGCCAATCCCAAGAAGCTTCGGATCTCTGTGACACTAATAGGTCTTTCCCAGTTCTTGACAGCCTCGACCTTTGAAGGATCGACAGCAATACCATCCCGAGAAATTATGTGACCTAGAAAGGAAACTTCCTCCAACCAGAAATCACACTTGTTAAGTTTTGCATAAAGCTTGTGATCTCTTAATAATTGAAGGGCCTTCTTGAGATGTTTTTCATGCTCTCCCTTAGTCTTAGAGTAGATCAGAATGTCGTCAATAAAGACAATTACAAATTGATCAAGGTATGGCCTAAATACATTATTCATTAACTGCATGAATGTGGCAGGCGCATTGGTTAGGCCAAAAGGCATAACCGTGAACTCATAATGCCAATACCTACTCCGGAATGTTGTCTTGTGAATATCCCCTTCCTTGATCTTTAACTGATGATAACCAGATCTGAGATCAATCTTTGAAAAATATCGAGCTCCAGAAATCTAGTCAAATAATTCATCAATCCTCGGCAATAGATATTTATTCTTGATTGTGAGTTGGTTCAATTGCCGATAGTCAACACATAATCTCATTGAACCATCATTCTTTTTGATGAATAGTACCGGGACTCCCCAAGGTCAAGTACTTTGTCAGATAAATCCTTTCTCCAGTAACTCCAATAGTTGTTCCTTTAACTCCTTCATTTCGATGACAGACATCCGCTACGGAGCTTTAGAAACTTGTGCAGCTCCCGGAATTAAATCAATAGAGAATACAACTTCTCTCTCTAGAGGAATACTAGACAACTCGTCCGGAAATACATCAGAAGAATCCCGAACGATAGGAATATCCTTTAGAATGAGTTCTGTATGCTCGATCATAGTAATAGAAACTAAGAAACCAGCACAACCCTTCCTTAATAATCTTTCAGCTTTAAGGGCCGAAATAAGAGATATGTGTCTAGAATGCCTGATACCAGAAAATAAGAGGTTGGGGTAATCGATAAAAGTCACCATACCCAACATGCAGTTGACACTAGCACCATGTGTAGATAGCCAGTCGGCTCCTAATATAATATCATATCCTTCCATCTCTATGCATACTAAATCAGCGGGTAAGTTGTGACCGCTAATTAGAACTTCACTAGTAGGGTAGAAATGTTTAACCTCCATTCCTATTCCCACAGGGGTAGTAATAATGAGTTTAGATTCTAATGGAACATGCTTCATAGGGAAAATATCAGCAAAGCTCCTAGATATGAATGAATGCGTAGCTCCGGTGTCAAATAAGACAGAGGTAGGCCTTGAGTACATAGAAAGAGTACCTTTCACGACGCCTCCTTCTTCAGTAGGTTTAGCATCCATAAGAGTTTGAAGTCTCCCTTGATTTTTGACAACAATGGGAAGCTTTTCCGGTGGAGCTTGCTCATTGAGAAGAGGACAATTCAAGATCCTATGCTCCTGACTCCGACATCGAAGACATGCGTCGAGTTTTCTCCAGAACTCCTCGACTTTGTGTCCGGGCTTCTCAGAATATTTGCATAGTTCCTTTGATGGTGTAGAGATAGAAAGAATTTACTTTTCGAATGTTCTCCGCTTCTTGTCCCCTTGAAAGTTACGCTTGTCTTTATTGAAGTTGCACCCATCATTGGGTCTCTTCTTCCCGAAGGAGGGCTTGAAACTGTCAGACCCAGTAACTTGCTCACCTTTGGCTTCTCTTCCTCGGATGTGATCCGATAACTCTGTTGCATCTTCTAGGAGTTGGTCTCTTCTTTCTACATCAGAATATATTTGAATATCCATCGGGGAAAGTTGAGTGATATACTGCGGCTTTAAGCCGTTTAAGAATCTCCTCGCCTTCATCTTTTCGGTACCCACGAGATGTGGCATGTACCGAGACAATCTTGAGAATTGAGATTCATAATCAGCCACCGATAAACCCCTTTGCTTCAAAGCGGCAAATTCAACGGCCTTCCATTCTTGCACCCGATCGGAGAAATATTTATTGTTGAAGTGCCCCACGAACTCTTCCCATAATAATTGGTGGTGCGGTAAAGTTGCTTCGACCGATTCCCACCAAGCACGGGCATCCCTCTCTAGTTGAAAGGTAGTGAGTAGGACCTTCTCCTCATCAACGCATTGCATGACTCGGAATATCCTCTCGATCTCCTTTACCCAGTGTTCGGCCTCATCCGGATCTGCAGATCATACGAATTTGGGAGGATTCATGCTCCTGAAATTCCTATGTAAGTCTCTGGCTCCTCGGTTTGCTCCTCCCTGAGAAACCTGCTGGAGAGCTTGAGTCAAACCTTGCACCGTTCATTGTATTTCGCGCCATTGAGCTCTCTCGGCAGCCATTGACGAGAATTAAGCCTGCGACCACAATTACAAGGCTTAAATGTTTTCTTTATTTATTTCTTGATAGTTCATTCTTTTAAAACTTAGCCCATAGCTCTACCCAATCTTACCAAGAAAGTTTAAGATTTTTGGATAGGATCTAGAACCTATATCAAGGGAAACCTATGTTTTAAGAGAGAATCTGTGAAACCTAGGGTTTATGTAACCTGGGCGCTCTGATACCACAAAGACTGTCGCTCCCCCACATGAAAAATCGGGACACGACGAGTCGAGGCACTCATGTCGATCAGAGCATGTACAGATTTAATTCTAAAGATAGAGAGATAAGTAGAAAATGACACTTTTATTCATCCAAATAAAGGTTTTACAATATCACTCATAAGCCTTAAAAGGCATGTTACAATCTCCAAATACATAATTCCTGTAAGAGCAATAATGACCTATATAAACCTAGGAAAACTAGAATTCTTATTCACTCTTGTCCATTCCCTTGTTCATTGTCGAACTTCCTGCAACAGTTAACCGAAAACGCAGGGTGAGCAAAAAGCTCAGTAGGATTTTATATCTCTAATCCAGGTAATCTTAAAGTAATTAACACTTTAGATAATTTTCCATGTTGTGTCGAGAAGTGATTAGAACATGAGTAGAAATTTGATATAAGGAATTTCAAGTAAATAAGAGATTTTTATTTATCTGAGATAACAAAATATCAAGAAAAATTCAAGTAATGAATTTTGAACATGTGGAGAATTTCAGAGAATTTGGCCATTTCATTCAAGTCAAGTAATTCATGTAATTTGAAGTAATTCAAGTACAAGTAACAAGTAAACAAGTAAAGAACTGTGCAATGCCGTAAATAAATCTAGCAAGTCAAGCACTTCGGTGCAATGTCACACCGTGGTCAATCAACTCCCATGGACACAAGTACTTTCGAGCACTCCCCTCAAGACAAGACCGGGCCCCATTAATGCCAGGCATTGGGTTATGGATCAAAGATCCCAAGTACATTTAGACATCCACTTAAATTTTTATGGCCAACGAATTTCAAGGTAAAGCTCTTTGTAAATAAGTACAGATCTGACAAAAAGTTATAGCATTTGTAAGAAAGTAGAAAACAGATTGAAGGCATCATGTTTAACGATATTAAGTCGTGGAGATCAAAAATGAAAGGTAAGTAGGAAGAAAATTCAAGTTAATAGAATTAGTAGAATTATTTTAATTCCTTAACTTAATCTGGTGTACATTTGAATAATGATTACAGATAGTTTTAATACACTGGAGATGCATTAGTTTAGTTATAACGATGATTTTATATGAAATCGGACATTCTATTATGAACGTGGTCGTATCGGTTTTTATTTATTCTGTTAAAATTTTTAGAAATATCAGAGTCATAAAATATCAAGGTTTAGCTAGGAAATATAAACTTATAAATTAAAGTCATGAATTTTTACATTAGTATTTAATCATACATCAATTTACTAATAATATGATAAGAAATAGATTTAACATGCTGAAAGTAATTTTCATATCTCAATTTTCTGATAATATGATAAAAATAATTTATTATGCTGAAAATAATAAAATAATAGTATTAATTCTCCTTCATTTTCTTTGAAAGAAAAGAGGTCTATATTACTGTATGTGAATGCGCTATATCATACAGTCGCGTTCATAAGTTACATGTAGATATATTTATATATATACTCATATTATTATATTTTGACCCCCGGGCATTCCGGGTAATTTTTAAGAACGCGTTGGTCCCTACTAGCGCGATCTGAAGATCGTGCCATCCTTGGGAAGCACGATCTTAAATTTATATAGATATTATTTTATTTATTTTTTTAAAAAAAAAGGAGAGTGGGAAATAGGGTCTGTAAGAACGCACCATGTCGGGGCAGTGCATTCATGAACGCGCCCCTGAGGTGCAGTGCGTTCATGTTCGGTTGAAAAACGGGGATACCCCTCCAATAAAATGACCATAACTTGCTCATTTCTTAATGAAATTTAAGGAAATAAGTATCAATAGAAAAAGCACTAAAAAATACACAAGATAGCATGCTTTAATTGAGGTTTAGCCTGAGAGACACCTACCTTAGAGCGGATCTAAGAAGAGGTAAGAAATAGGTCGAAATAATAAGAAACCCTTGCTTTCTCCAAATTCTTCCTTCAAATCTCCTCCAATCACCGCAGCAGCATAGTCTTGGCCTCCAAGGATTATTTGAGAGTCGAATGGGGTTCTATTTATAGCCAAAACTTGGCCAATTTTGTCAAGATTCCTTGCCTAACAATTCCGAACTTTTCAACTCTGAATTGGTAGAAAATTCTAACTTTTCTTCTTAATCTCGCCTCCATTTCGTGTGAAACCAAGGTAAAGACGGCTGGTCCAAGGTGGGCTATTAGGTAATGGTTGATTTTTGTGTCAACCTTCTAGAAATTGAGTTTTTATAATCCTTTTAAAAAGGTATTTAACATGTGCTACGAATTTAAGGTCTAATTATCCTTTATTAAATCCTTTTAACCACTAATCCCAGCCTATTATGGATTACCAAATGGGCCAAAAGTAATCCTAATCCATTCTATGGACTTTAATTGGGCTTCCTATAATTTTTCTATGGGTTAAAACATTTAATTTTCATTTACTTCAAGTAAATTCAATAATCTAGTTTATTTCATATAGTAAAAATGTAATGTAATTATTATATGAAGATTTTAATTATATATTTACTCATTTTAATTTATCGGGTTTCTACAAAGTACGACTCAGGAACATCCATTTCAGCTAGAACATTGCTATTAATAGCCATTGCAGCTTTGAGAATCTGGTTTGTGCACTCACGCTTATGCTGCCGCTACTTTCTTGATATCTCCTGAATCCCCCCAGGTGTGACCCGAGACACAGGTAGCCACAATTTTCCTTCTTGCCATTGAATTGGTTTCTGAAACGAACATGAACTATCTGAATCTGATGCCAGAATCCCTTGGTCGACATACCAGAATTTTGTGTCACTAAAACTATCTAAAATTTCCTATAGTAGGAAAGAAGCATTAAAAGGGGTTCTTGTCATAATTGTCTTTACCCCCCCCCCCCAAAAAAAGGGTGCATTGTAAATGAAGTCTCACAAGAAGCATGCTATCCAATTTACACAGCTAGAAGATTGATAAATATGTCATATCGGGGTCTGCATGTCATGAACTAAAATACAAATTAAAGAGGAAAAAATTAGAAAAAAGTTACATGGGCAATATTACCTAGAAGAATTGTTTGTTGCTATGGATGGAAGTCCAAGCTCTTGACATTAGAGCCTTGGTTCAGTGTCCGAACCACAGTTTGGGGAAGATCATCTAGTGACTAAATATTCAGAGGATGTGCAGGATCATGGAATGACACCTACAAAAATCAATAAATAGGTTTACACAAGTGAGGGGGGACATGTACATGTGCACAAGAAACACAGAAAGCCCAGAATCACAATAACATCTGCAAAAGCCAGATGTGAACTAAGTTTTTTCCTACAAACCTCATCAGGCTAGCCTATCCACATTCGCTTGAACAACTGTTCAGTCTGATGGCCAACTTACACATTTGCATGTGCTTCATTTACCTCACTATTTGATGAATCTAACTAGAGCACAAATAGACCAACACAAAGAAATTCCACAAAGTCACATACAGAAGAAGAAAATAACAATCATACTTTTGATTGGATTGCAGAGAATAATCCAAACATAGGCCTAATGTCATGGACATCTGAGACTTTTTGAAAAAGAAATGACTTTTTCATCTCAACTCTTTCCTCGATATCCAAATAGGCAATCAAACCCTTCAAAAGAACATATACACTAGGCCGCCTCTCTAGGAAGGTAATTCTCTAACACTCCTAGTAGCATTACCAAGCATGATGGAGATGATATAAAATATTGATGAGTAATATGAGCTTCTTATCAACTATAACAAGGTTTCAACCAAGCCTTAAATACCTCCAATCCAGGGGGGCAATGTTGAGCCTTCTAAATAAGGAATCAATGCGTGGGCGTTCCTTGTAGTACTGGTTGGTGGTGCCCTGCTATGGTAGGAGATCTCAGCGGCCGCAGAGAGGAGCATGGCCAGTGATGGTAGTGCCACTAGCGTAAGTAGGCAAGGGCTCCGGGGGCGTCGTAAACTAGTGCAACATGACTTGACAGTAAAATAACTGGAAATCTTCTTCCATATGAATCCTAACTTTCATGGTCCACCTGAGCCTCTCACAGAGTTGCCAGCAAAGAAAAAGATTCAGATTTCTCTACTTTCTTTCGCAGCCAAAGCAGAACAAGATTCCACATCATACAACTAGAACTTGTTAATGGTGAACTGGAGAGTAGAAGCAACTGCTCCTAGAATTTGTAAATAGTGCCTGGATTGCAGAGCATATATAAATAGGCAAATTAGAGTGAGGTGTACACCGGCTTATACCATTTCTCTTGCTCAGGTACTTCCTCTTTCCCTTGCAGGTCCACAAAAGAATACTGGGGAGATGGCACCCTACTGCCCTCCCTGGCTTATCTTGGAGTTGAATCTCCTTCAGCAACAGATGCATCCATCCAGCCCCTTGCAGTTGCTCATGAAGAGTCCTTGTCTGGGACACTGGTAAACTTGTGGCCTCCCTGGCATCAAGGATGTTGAGGTTGCAAGGATAATTGTGAATTTGGCAGTGTCCCAGGCGCACCCCAACCTACCCTAAAACCTGGAGGTTTACTTGAGCGATGGAGTAAGGAAGGCCTGCTCCTCGTTCAGTCTTGCTCAGCATGTTACTGATCATATATGTGTCTCCAAACACATAAACATCATTCCTAAAAGTATTGTGAAAAGAGCTACAATAAGTGTGAGAAAAGTCTCCAAGATGAGCCAAGACAATTAGTAGGCAGACTCATATAATCCCATTATAGACATCGCCTGCAATCTCAAACATGGAACTCTAGATTTTCTCTTCAAAATTTGTATGGACAGAACACAAGTTAAATAATAAGATACTTAAGACAACCAACTCATGGGAAAATTGTACCTGATGAAGTTTAAGCTCTCTCTCTGTAACCACAAAACTAATCTAAAACACAAACAGAGCAGGGCTATTGCTTGGGGAAAAGTTTGACTAGCCATCCCAATAGCAGAGAATGTGTCAGTGGTGGGATGTGCAAATTCCTTTAGTCAAAAAGACCACCTAAAGTTTGGATATGTACCAACCATATAGCATTCACATCAACTATTGGATAAGCAAACTGGAAATGACAGGGCAGGATAGGACTTTCATTAGTATAGACTAAGTAGATCCAATCTACCATACAGAAGTCCACGCATTTGACTACCTTACATAACTCCATGCATTAACTACCTCACATACAGTGACAACTCAGGAACCTCCTTGGATACATTAGGTTGGACACATGTTGGTAGCAGATGCAAAATTAAAATTAGATGTTTACCTCTTCATCTAATCTCACTCAATACTTTCTAGATGAGCAAACATTTCCACTAGCCAGCAATACATAGAGGGTCACGAATTAGAAATAGAAGAATTAAATCTGAAAAGTTAGACACAACCACTCCAAAAATAGAGGACATGCTTGATCCCCCCCAGCTATCAATGGGACTCAAAAGAGATCACATTCTGGGGAACATTTTACAAATAGACTGACATACATAACATTTGTAGTTTTCGAGAGGGGACAGGGAGATTGCTTATCTAGTAGTAAAATCCAAGAAAATGCCTGGAGTCGTAGGGCCTCATTGTTTGTCTCATGATTTCTTACAGTAAAATCTGTCAATAATTCATATTCGAATCATTAGTGCAATTTGTAACTGCCCATCCTCATAGGATTGAGTCAAGGTTATGACCCCACATAGTTAGGCTGAGATGTCATAAAATGTATCTTGGCAACTAAAATATACAAACTTAGTAACTCTTTAAAAAATATAAAATAGTTTCCCCTCTATCAGTGCCCTTTAAGTACAAACATTTTCTTGATTATAGATTTTTTTTCAAAGGAAAATGGTATTTAAACTATCACTGATCATCGCTGAAAAATGTACCAAATGGAAAATACCAAATAAAATCCTTCAGTAATCACGCAAAATTAAGAAAAATGCACATACTTTTCAGCAAGGCAAGTGATTTGAAACAATGTGCCAGATAAATAGCTGATCAAACCACAATGCCATCTAAGACATGCTTAGATTTGAAACGTGGCATGCAATTCTTAGGGTCATAGAAGCAAAATTATTGGAGCTCCCGAACCTTGTTTGAGGGTGCTATAGCTAATTTTAGCGCAATCACTTGAAGAGGAACATATCAACCCAATGCAGGTTCTTGTTGTTTCAGTTATATGGTGTAGAACCTATTGAGAGTGTAGTTCTTTCTCAACTAGTCCATTTTTTCAATTCGTTGAGTTCCTGCAATCTGGCTTAGCTGATTATTGCTATGGGATCACTAGGTTGATTGCCTTTGTAGACACAAGATTATAAGTTGGCATTCAACCTTTTAATCAGGAGTAAAAATAATTATCTTCCTCTGTTATCTTTGCTGAACTATTTACAAGAACATATATGTTCTTTATTAGCATAAGAAATCTGTCTAGGTTTTGCATCTTAAAGAGTGAACCTGGAGCCTTAGACACCGGAGTCTTCTTTTTCCTATTTCTTGAGTCTAGTTAATGTAGTGAGTCGTGTTCTTCTTTTTTTTCTCATTTTATTGAGTCTATTATTTTAATATTTGGAAAAATTTGTAATTTAAATTCTCAATATCAATAAAATTATATTTTTTGTTAAATTTGGACTCCATGTGTCTTTGCTATTATTTTCATATATTGTTTATTTACTTTGATTAACATGACTGTTTCGCTGTCACATTACGAGCAACGCTTCCACGTTCCGAGCAACGCTTCCCGTTGCTATCGGTTCGGGACATGACAGAAGTGGTATCAGAGCCTATGTTGTTTAAGTCCTAGGTTCTTGTCCGTGAGTATAGGTTACCCTAAGTAATAGGTCGTATAATCCATGTCATCCCTTCGTTTCACCTAGTGAGAATCGGTAGAGTCTCGGGTTAAGTAATAAAATATGTACAAGACGATGATAGTGTGACACATAAGGGTAATAAGTATAGTAACTTATAATTATTTTTACAGGTATCTAAGCTTCTTTTGAAATGAAAAAGAGAAGGTTCGCAAGTAAGATAACACCCGATTTTGTTAAAGGTTGGTGAGTTCATCGTAAAGAATTTCGAAGTAACAAAAAGATAAGGAATAACCTATCACAAAAGAAGTATTTTCATTGTCATGAATTGGGTCATCAGGCCAAGGAATGCTAGCGAAAGAGCGGAGCGTGTCTTCGATGCATAAATAAAACCATAGAATGGATAGTTGCCCTAAGCTACCCCCACAAGTACAAAATTAAAGGAGAATCGGAACTGGTTTTTACTATCAAAGAAGAAATTATAAAAGGTATCGTATTTCTCATCTTTAACTCTAGTTAGCTCTTTTTCATCTCACTAGATTTGATTTTGACTAGATTGTTATTTTGAATAATTAATAGATAAGGTCAATATTAGTTAGATTATTTAAAAATAAAGAAAATAATCGGTGAATTTGGGGACCAAATTCCTTAAAGTGGGGGAGAGTGTAACACCCCAGTTAAATAATAAAGAATAAAAATTAAGATATAAAATAATTATTGAAATAAAAATGAGGGGAAAAATATATGAAAAATGTGTTGTGAATTAAGTTATGAAATCGCCTCAATTCTTTAATCCCTTGCGAATAATTAAAAATGAATAAAAGAAAATAAAAACAAAATTTTCAAGAATGGAATGAATGTTGATTTGTAATCAACGTAAGCGTGAGGCTGATTTATTGAAGAGGTAAAATAGCCATTTTCCAAATTAATGATTTCAATAATGTTCCTCAAATTAAATGACTTTATAATAATTAATTGGTTTGAAAATAACCAAATTATATAAATAAAAAGGAATAATTATTTCCTACCATGACCATAAAAGAAATTTCATATTCCAAGACGCAATTGAATTTTTCCACGATAATCTGAATTTAATATACATAAATTAAAATTCTCCCATAGGTTAAAAGTTTCAACCAATTTATAAAAATATAGAAAAACTATATTCTTATAGGGAACAAAATGTTTAACAATATTGTCAACTGGGCCGACCTTAAATAAAATCAAATTAAGCCTGAATTAAAGTTTTTAAGCAAAACTCACAATTTTTGATAGTTCCACCTAATTCGATCTAATTTGAGCTCAATTCTACGCCATTGGAGCCCAAATCAGATCCAATTGATAGGCCCATCCTTGAAGCCCATTTCCCCTCTCGAATTCTATGAAAACCCTAACCCTAACTGTCGAATTTAAGTGGATAACCCATGGACTCGGTCAACCGCGAGTTTCGCGCGGCACTATCTTTCCGTCGATCTCCTTTATCCTTCACGCCTCTTCCTTCAACCCCACCTTGATAAATCAACGCCTAATACTCCCAAGTACCCCATTTGTCCGCTGTAGCCGCCGATGAGTACAATCGAGGACGTGGGATGGCGATGAACATCGAGGGTTCGCATTAGGGCTTGGCGCGTCGTCTTCATTTCGATCCAATTAAGGTATGTTTTTCTCGGACCAAACTTTAATTAAAGCATGCTAGCTTGATCATCTTCATGTCCTCTTCATTTTGATGTCAAAAGCCCTAATTTTAGTTTAGTATAGCGATCGTATTTCAGTTTTGAACCGAGGCATATCAAGTTAGGGCTCCGCCCATGTTAGTTCCACTTATATCAATGTGATGTTAGGTTTTAGCAGGCTAATCTTCTAATTAATCATACCATCTTGTGCGAAATTTTATCATCTTTCGATTAGTTCTATTTTGCCTAATTTTGGTCACTGTGTTGCATGAATTTGAGTTTTGAATCGACGTGTGTCGGAGTTCGCCGTGAATGATTTCTGTCTCAAATTGCAGCCCTTCCAGTGACCGTCCTCTTGAGAGGTGGCCACGCGATAAACCGCCGTTCGGCGGTGGGGTTTCAAAAGTGAAAATGGCCCTCCAATGATCGTCTCGTGCTTAAAATGGCCCCACGATAGACCACCTTTGGGAAGTGGGTTTTCAAAAAGAAAAGGGTTAGTCAGGTCCTTAGCGGTCACTTCCTTGACCGTCTTATCGTATAGCGGCCTTCTTTTGACCATTTCTATCCTTGTTACATCAATGATGTTGATTGTTTTCCGGCACGATATGTTCAGTCTTTCCCTGATTAGACAACATGATATTAGGGATAATTTTGTGGTAGGAACACACTAATGACTAGGGTTCATGAAATATTTCATTTAAGTCTAATTCTCTTCCATAAAGTTGTCCTTTCATGTTCATCATTCATGTATCATAAATTGATTGAAAAGAGAGTAGAGTAACATGCTTACATGATCAATTAGTTTGCAAACTTTATTTCTGTTACATAGTTAGAACTTGTTTTAAGGTCGCGCCACTCCGGTGGTGTTGACTAGACCGATTATACCTATCTTCTGATGTTTATGACACATTGATTCTTAGGCATCAAATACCTCTCTGTCAAATATTCCTTTTACCGGACTAGATGTTCAAGTTCCGAGGCCTCCGTAAGACCCCGTGAGCCTGAGATTCTCACTAGGACGCCCTGCAGGCTGTACCCCCAAAGCCTGAACCAACCGACTCGATCGAATCACGTGTTTTTACAGCCCAAAATTGGGACTGGTTTGATTATTGCGGCCCTTCTGGGACCACTACTGTATATTAAAGGCAACAGTGTGACTATTTCTCTATTTCTGTTCTGGCCTGTGTGCCTGGTTTGCCAGTTGATTTTCATTGATTTCCAGTTGACCTAGCTCTGTGAGAGTAAACCTAAAGCCCCTTGTATGATCTGGCATGTGTAGGCTGGACCCCGATTCGGTTCCACCATGTCTCAGGCTGACCTAGGGCCCAGTAAGTCGACTGCTTAAATATTGCTCGGCCCAACTCTGTTGCGGTCACCTTTACACCGCAATTTGATTGAAGCGGCCGAGTGAGGACCGTTTATGTTCTTTAGCGGCCCTTTTGGCGACCGTTTTTCCCCCGTCTATATTGGGCTTCGTCCTTTGGCCCAGTAATGATTCTAGCGGTCCAGTATATACTATTTTCATGCTATTGCGGCTGTACCTTGACCACCTTTTAGCCAGTTTCCCGGATTTGATAATTTCGTGGTTTTATTACCTTTAGCCTTTCCAGGCTATTCCATCTCGTGAATGTGACCTTTGATAGGTCTACATCATAATCCTTTCCTTGAAGGTTATTCCATGTAATGACTTATATGTATATTCTTCTAGTGGAAGAGCTTATTCTTGGAAATCCTTCAAGAAATCTAATTTCCTACATGTATCATCTTTGCTACATAGCTTGGCCTTGGAACTCTTGGCCATTAAATATTGTGGATGTCTAGATTTCGTGGGATCTCTGATCCAACCAATCAATGCCAAGGCAATCATTTTAAAGGCCCCAGTCTGGTCCTGGGAGGAGCACCCGAAGAGTACTTGTATCCCGGGGAGGTGTAATGACTAGATGTGGCATTGCGCCGAGTACTATCTAGCCTGTGAGTCTACGACATTCCACATTCTAGTGAAACTTGCTATTCATACTTAAGTGTGTGAAGTACTTGCTTGCGTGATTTGACTCGACTTGACTTGACTTGATATATGGCCACTCACATGAAGTTCTGATTACTTGCTCTTGCTATCTTGACTTGCTATATCTCAGCTCCTGTATCATGTCATTTATCTAGTAATCATGCTATTTATTTAGTCCGCTAATTTATATTTTTACGCATCATTCACACATATTCATGAAATGACTAATTACTTATATTTTATTTGACGATAAAGTGTAATTCCTACCGAGCTTCTCGCTCACTCCTTACTTTAACAATTTTCAGGTTACTCGGTAGATGGAACGCTCGAAATTGGGAACGGGCCAGCGTGATCGAGTGAACCTGGAGCCTTAGAGATTGGAGTCTTCTTTTTCCTATTTCTTGAGTCTAGTTAATGTAGCGATTCTTTTTCTTTTTTTTCTCCTTTTATTGAGTCTATTATTATAATATTGGGTCAAATTTGTAATTTAAATTCTTAATATAAATAAAATTATATTTTTGTTAAATTTGGCCTCCATGTGTCTTTGCTATTATTTTCATCTATTGTTTATTTACTCTGATTAACATGACTGTTTCGCTGCCACATTCCGAGCAACGCTTCCCGCAGCTATCGGTTCGGGACGTGACACAACCAGCCTTGTTGCACTGGATTTTGCACATGTCCAAAGTTGTCTGTGTAAGACCTGGAGTCAAGCATATTAGCATACACTCTGCTCTTTCAGTTAGTAGCTCTCTTTTCTCAGCATGTCCTATCAACCATCCCCCATTTGGCATTTGCACGACTGGTATGGGTTATGGGCATGGGGTTGGCTCTTCGGTGCCAAACGAAAATCGAGGCTTCAACATGGTTTGCAATCTCTAGAGCATGGTTCTCAGATGATAGATCAAGGCAATCAAGGAGGCATTCTTGAGAGAACTGATCCGAAGTAATTTAGCTATGTATGACATCACCTAGGGCTGCTTTTCCATTCTGAAACACAAGGGAAGAGCAACATACCATGTCCAGTGAGGCCCAGGAATACTAAAACAAGGACATAAGATGGAAGTGATTCAGAAATGCAAGCAACACTTTAGAGTAATTATAGCGTAGATGACAGATGAGGCCACACACCTTTGGAAGTGATTCCAAGTATGTCACGCCCCGACGCAGAAAATCGGGACGCGACGAGTCGAGGTACTCATGTCGATCAGAGCATGTACATATTTAATTCTAAAGACAGAGAGATAAGTAGAAAATGACACTTTTATTCATCCAAATAAAGGTTTTACAATATCACTCATAAGCCTTAAAAGGCATGTTACAATCTCCAAATACATAATTCTTATAAGAGCAATAATGACCTACATAAACCTAGGAAAACTAGATCTCTTATTCACTCTTGTCCATTCCCTTGTTCATTGTCAAACTTCCTGCAACAGTTAACCGAAAACGTAGGGTGAGCAAAAAACTCAGTAGGATTCTATATATCTAATCTAGGTAATCTTAAAGTAATTAACACTTTAGATAATTTTCCATGTTGTGTCGAGAAGTGATTAGAACATGAGTAGAAATTCGATATAAGGAATTTCAAGTAAATAAGAGATTTTTAAGTATATGAGATAACAAGATATCAAGAAAAATTCAAGTAATGAATTTTGAACATGTGGAGAATTTCAGAGAATTTGGCCATTTCATTCAAGTCAAGTAATTCATGTAATTTCAAGTAATTCAAGTACAAGTAACAAGTAAACAAGTAAAGAACTGTGGAATGCAGTAAATAAATCTAGCAAGTCAAGCACTTCGGTGCAATGCCACACCGTGGTCAATCAACTCCCATGGACACAAGTACTTTCGGGCGCTCCCCCAGGACCAGACCGGACCCCATTAATACCAGGCATTGGGTCATGGATCAAAGATCCCAAGTACATTTAGACACCCACTTAAATTTTTATGGCAAACGAATTTCAAGGTAAAGCTCTTTGTAAATAAGTATAGATGTGACAAAAAGTTATAACATTTGCAAGAAAGTAGAAAACAGATTGAATGCATCATGTTTAACGACATTAAGTCGTGGAGATCAAAAATGAAAGGTAAATAGGAAGAAAATTCAAGTTAATAGAATTAGTAGAATTATTTTAATTCCTTAACTTAATCTAGTGTACATTTGAATAATGATTACATATAGTTTTAATCCATTGGAGATGCATTAGTTTAGTTATAACGATGATTTTATACAGAATCGGACATTCTGTTATGAACGTGGTGGTGTCGATTTTTATTTATTCTGTTAAAATTTTCAGAAATATCAGAGTCATAAAATATCAAGGTTTAACTAGGAAATATAAACTTATAAATTAAAATCATGAATTTTGACATTAGTATTTAATCATACATCAATTTACTAATAATATGATAAGAAATAGATTTAACATGCTGAAAGTAATTTTCATACCTCAATTTTCTGATAATATGATAAAAATAATTTATTATGCTGAAAATAATAAAATAATAGTATTAATTCTCTTTCATTTTTTTTGAAAGAAAAGAGGTTTATATTACTGTCTGTGAACGCACTGTATCATACGGTCACGTTCATAAGTTATATATAGATATATTTATATAAATACTCAAAATATTTTATTTTGACCCCCGGGCATTCCGGGTAATTTTTAAGAACGTGATGGTCCGTACTAGCGCGATTTGAAGATCGCGCCATCCTTGGGTAGCACAATCTTAAATTTATATGTATTATTTTATTTATTTATTTTTAAAAAAGGATGGTGGGAAATAGGGTCTGTAGGAACGCGCCATGTCGGGGCAGCGCGTTCATGAACGCGCCCCTGAGGTGTAGCGCGTTCACGTTCTATTGAAAAACGGGGATACCCCTCCAATAAAATGACCATAACTTACTCATTTCTTAACGAAATTTAGGGAAACAAGTATCAATAGAAAAAGCACTAAAAAATACACAAGATAGCATGCTTTAATTGAGGTTTAGCCTGAGAGACACCTACCATAGAGCAGATCTAAGAAGTGGTAAGAAATAGGCTGGAATAATAAGAAACCCTTGCTTTCTCCAAATTCTTCCTTCAAATCTCCTCCAATCACCGCAGCAGTATAGCCTTGGCCTCCAAGGATGATTTGAGGGTCGAATGGGGTTCTATTTATAGTCAAAATTTGGCCAATTTTGTCAAGATTCCTTGCCTAACAATTATGAACTTTTCAACTCCGAATTGGAAGAAATCTCCAACTTTTCTTCTTAATCTTGCCGCCATTTGGTGTGAAACCAAGGTAAAAATGGCTGGTCCAAGGTGGGCTGTTAGGTAAGGGTTGATTTTTGTATCAACCTTCAAGAAATTGGGTTATTATAATCCTTTTAAAAAGGTATTTAACATGTGCTACGAATTTAAGGTCTAATTATTCTTTATTAAATCATTTAACCACTAATCCAGTCCATTATGGATTACCCAATGGGCCAAAAGTAATCCTAATCCATTCTATGGACTTTAATTGGGCTTCCTATACTTTTCTAAGGGTTAAAACATTTAATTTCCATTTACTTCAAGTAAATTCAATAATCTAGTTTATTTCATATAGTAAAAATGTAATGTAATTATTTTATGAAGATTTTAATTATATATTTACTCATTTTAATTTATCGGGTTTCTACATCCTCCCCCACTTAAAAGAATTTGGTCCTCCAAATTCACATTATACAATTAAAATTCAAGAATTCAGATAGAAAGGTCAAAGTTCTAACGTGAGATTAAAACCGGATACTTCTTCTTGATTGACTCTTCCAATTCCCAAGTAGCTTCCTCAAATCCACGCTTGCTCCATTGGACTTTTATCATCGGTATGTCCCGATTCCTCAATTGGTGTGACTTCTGATTTAATATTTTGATCGGTCTTTCTTCATATGATAAATCTTTTTGTAGCCTCAAATCTTCAAATTGAATCACATGCGAAGGATCGTACACGTACTTCCTCAGCATAGATATATGGAATACATCATGAACACCGGTCAATTGTGGAGGCAAAGCTAGCTTGTATGCTACTTCGTCGATTCTCTCCAGAATCTCAAAAGGGCCAATAAATCTCAGACTCAAATTTCCTTTGATACCGAACCTTTTAATTCCTCGTGTGGGTGAGATTTTTAAGAAGACATGCTCCCCCACTTGGAATTCGAGGTCTCTTCTCAGCTTATCGGCATAGCTCTTTTGCCGTGATTGAGCAACCTTTAGCCTTTCTTGAATTAACTAGATTTTGTGAGTTGTATCTTGGACAATGTCAGGACCAAGTAATCCTTTTTCTCCAACCTCGCTCCAACATAGAGGTGATCTACAACTTCTGCCATACAATGCTTCAAAAGGTGCCATTTGTATGCTAGACTGATAGCTATTGTTATAAGCAAACTCAGTCAATGGTAAATGTTCATGCCAACTACCACCAAAGTCTATCATACAGGCTCTTATCATATCTTCAATAATATGATTCGTCCTCTCGGTTTGTCCATCAGTCTGTGGGTGGAAAGCAGTGCTAAATCTTAGCCTAGTACCCATAGATGATTGCAAACCCTTCCAAAAGTGAGAGGTGAACCTCGGATCTCGATCCGAAATAATAGAACTTGGAATACCATGCAGTCTTACAATCTCCTTGATATATAGGGCAGCTAGAACATCCACGGTCCAATTGATCTTGATAGGTAAGAAGTGAGCGGACTTAGTTAACCAGTCCACAATTACCCTTATAGCATCAAATCTACTTCGGGTCTTCGGCAATCCAACTATGAAATCCATTCCAATACTATCCCATTTCCATTCCGGTATTTCGAGAGGTTTGAGCTTGCCAGCCAGTTTAAGGTGTTCGGCCTTAACTTGTTGGCATACCTAACATTGACTTACGAACTCGGCTACCTCTCTTTTCATATTAGGCCACCAGAAAGTTCTTTTGAGATCTTGGTACATTTTTGTAGCACCAAGGTGAATAGTATATCTTGATCGATGTGCTTCCTCCAAGATTTTACTCTTGATAGCAAAATAATCGGGTACGTAGGTTCTTCCTTTGAATAGTAGCCTTCCATCATCTGCCATAAGAAAATCCGGTCGTTGATCTAGTTTCTCTTTAATTTCAACGATCAACGGATCCTCATCTTGCCGCTCTTTAATTTCTGAGAGTAGCTCGGGTTGGAGTCTAATATTTGCAATCAAGACTCTGCCTTCCTTCTCCTCCATATTGAGATCTAAGTTTACCATTTGTTCTAAAAGATGCCATTATTTAATCATCAGGCTTGATAATAAGGCAATTGGCTTCCAGCTAAGTGCATAAGCCACATCATTGCCTTTTCCACGGTGGTATTGTATAGAGAAATCGAAATCTATCAAATATTCCAACCACCGTCTTTGTCTCATATTGAGCTCCTTTTGAGAGAATAAGTACTTGAGACTCTTGTGATCAGAATACACAATAAAGGCCTCGCCATAGAGATAATGTCGCCAGATCTTCAAGGCAAAGACTATAGCAGCCAGCTCTAAGTCATGCACGGGATAATTTTTCTCGTGCTTTTTTAATTATCTTGAGGAATAGGCTATAACCTTGCCATGTTGCATCAATACATAACCCATGCCCATTCCAAATGCATCAGTATAAACTTTAAATCCTCCTCCTTCCGTAGGTAATGTGAGAATAGGGGCAATAGTCAAATAATCTTTCAAGGTGTGAAAGCTTTTCTCGCATTCCTCGTACCATATAAAAAGATTCTCCTTCCTCATCAATCTTGTCAAAGATACCGCGATCTTGAAAAAATCTTTAATAAATCTTCTATAGTACCCTGCCAATCCCAAGAAGCTTCGGATCTCTGTGACACTAATAGGTCTTTCCCAGTTCTTGACAGCCTCGACCTTTGAAGGATCGACAGCAATACCATCCCGAGAAATTATGTGACCTAGAAAGGAAACTTCCTCCAACCAGAAATCACACTTGTTAAGTTTTGCATAAAGCTTGTGATCTCTTAATAATTGAAGGGCCTTCTTGAGATGTTTTTCATGCTCTCCCTTAGTCTTAGAGTAGATCAGAATGTCGTCAATAAAGACAATTACAAATTGATCAAGGTATGGCCTAAATACATTATTCATTAACTGCATGAATGTGGCAGGCGCATTGGTTAGGCCAAAAGGCATAACCGTGAACTCATAATGCCAATACCTACTCCGGAATGTTGTCTTGTGAATATCCCCTTCCTTGATCTTTAACTGATGATAACCAGATCTGAGATCAATCTTTGAAAAATATCGAGCTCCAGAAATCTAGTCAAATAATTCATCAATCCTCGGCAATAGATATTTATTCTTGATTGTGAGTTGGTTCAATTGCCGATAGTCAACACATAATCTCATTGAACCATCCTTCTTTTTGATGAATAGTACCGGGACTCCCCAAGGTCAAGTACTTTGTCAGATAAATCCTTTCTCCAGTAACTCCAATAGTTGTTCCTTTAACTCCTTCATTTCGATGACAGACATCCGCTACGGAGCTTTAGAAACTTGTGCAGCTCCCGGAATTAAATCAATAGAGAATACAACTTCTCTCTCTAGAGGAATACTAGACAACTCGTCCGGAAATACATCAGAAGAATCCCGAACGATAGGAATATCCTTTAGAATGAGTTCTGTATGCTCGATCATAGTAATAGAAACTAAGAAACCAGCACAACCCTTCCTTAATAATCTTTCAGCTTTAAGGGCCGAAATAAGAGATATGTGTCTAGAATGCCTGATACCAGAAAATAAGAGGTTGGGGTAATCAATAAAAGTCACCATACCCAACATGCAGTTGACACTAGCACCATGTGTAGATAGCCAGTCGGCTCCTAATATAATATCATATCCTTCCATCTCTATGCATACTAAATCAGCGGGTAAGTTGTGACCGCTAATTAGAACTTCACTAGTAGGGTAGAAATGTTTAACCTCCATTCCTATTCCCACAGGGGTAGTAATAATGAGTTTAGATTCTAATGGAACATGCTTCATAGGGAAAATATCAGCAAAGCTCCTAGATATGAATGAATGCGTAGCTCCGGTGTCAAATAAGACAGAGGTAGGCCTTGAGTACATAGAAAGAGTACCTTTCACGACGCCTCCTTCTTCAGTAGGTTTAGCATCCATAAGAGTTTGAAGTCTCCCTTGATTTTTGACAACAATGGGAAGCTTTTCCGGTGGAGCTTGCTCATTGAGAAGAGGACAATTCAAGATCCTATGCTCCTGACTCCGACATCGAAGACATGCGTCGAGTTTTCTCCAGAACTCCTCGACTTTGTGTCCGGGCTTCTCAGAATATTTGCATAGTTCCTTTGATGGTGTAGAGATAGAAAGAATTTACTTTTCGAATGTTCTCCGCTTCTTGTCCCCTTGAAAGTTACGCTTGTCTTTATTGAAGTTGCACCCATCATTGGGTCTCTTCTTCCCGAAGGAGGGCTTGAAACTGTCAGACCCAGTAACTTGCTCACCTTTGGCTTCTCTTCCTCGGATGTGATCCGATAACTCTGTTGCATCTTCTAGGAGTTGGTCTCTTCTTTCTACATCAGAATATATTTGAATATCCATCGGGGAAAGTTGAGTGATATACTGCGGCTTTAAGCCGTTTAAGAATCTCCTCGCCTTCATCTTTTCGGTACCCACGAGATGTGGCATGTACCGAGACAATCTTGAGAATTGAGATTCATAATCAGCCACCGATAAACCCCTTTGCTTCAAAGCGGCAAATTCAACGGCCTTCCATTCTTGCACCCGATCGGAGAAATATTTATTGTTGAAGTGCCCCACGAACTCTTCCCATAATAATTGGTGGTGCGGTAAAGTTGCTTCGACCGATTCCCACCAAGCACGGGCATCCCTCTCTAGTTGAAAGGTAGTGAGTAGGACCTTCTCCTCATCAACGCATTGCATGACTCGGAATATCCTCTCGATCTCCTTTACCCAGTGTTCGGCCTCATCCGGATCTGCAGATCATACGAATTTGGGAGGATTCATGCTCCTGAAATTCCTATGTAAGTCTCTGGCTCCTCGGTTTGCTCCTCCCTGAGAAACCTGCTGGAGAGCTTGAGTCAAACCTTGCACCGTTCATTGTATTTCGCGCCATTGAGCTCTCTCGGCAGCCATTGACGAGAATTAAGCCTGCGACCACAATTACAAGGCTTAAATGTTTTCTTTATTTATTTCTTGATAGTTCATTCTTTTAAAACTTAGCCCATAGCTCTACCCAATCTTACCAAGAAAGTTTAAGATTTTTGGATAGGATCTAGAACCTATATCAAGGGAAACCTATGTTTTAAGAGAGAATCTGTGAAACCTAGGGTTTATGTAACCTGGGCGCTCTGATACCACAAAGACTGTCGCTCCCCCACATGAAAAATCGGGACACGACGAGTCGAGGCACTCATGTCGATCAGAGCATGTACAGATTTAATTCTAAAGATAGAGAGATAAGTAGAAAATGACACTTTTATTCATCCAAATAAAGGTTTTACAATATCACTCATAAGCCTTAAAAGGCATGTTACAATCTCCAAATACATAATTCCTGTAAGAGCAATAATGACCTATATAAACCTAGGAAAACTAGAATTCTTATTCACTCTTGTCCATTCCCTTGTTCATTGTCGAACTTCCTGCAACAGTTAACCGAAAACGCAGGGTGAGCAAAAAGCTCAGTAGGATTTTATATCTCTAATCCAGGTAATCTTAAAGTAATTAACACTTTAGATAATTTTCCATGTTGTGTCGAGAAGTGATTAGAACATGAGTAGAAATTTGATATAAGGAATTTCAAGTAAATAAGAGATTTTTATTTATCTGAGATAACAAAATATCAAGAAAAATTCAAGTAATGAATTTTGAACATGTGGAGAATTTCAGAGAATTTGGCCATTTCATTCAAGTCAAGTAATTCATGTAATTTGAAGTAATTCAAGTACAAGTAACAAGTAAACAAGTAAAGAACTGTGCAATGCCGTAAATAAATCTAGCAAGTCAAGCACTTCGGTGCAATGTCACACCGTGGTCAATCAACTCCCATGGACACAAGTACTTTCGAGCACTCCCCTCAAGACAAGACCGGGCCCCATTAATGCCAGGCATTGGGTTATGGATCAAAGATCCCAAGTACATTTAGACATCCACTTAAATTTTTATGGCCAACGAATTTCAAGGTAAAGCTCTTTGTAAATAAGTACAGATCTGACAAAAAGTTATAGCATTTGTAAGAAAGTAGAAAACAGATTGAAGGCATCATGTTTAACGATATTAAGTCGTGGAGATCAAAAATGAAAGGTAAGTAGGAAGAAAATTCAAGTTAATAGAATTAGTAGAATTATTTTAATTCCTTAACTTAATCTGGTGTACATTTGAATAATGATTACAGATAGTTTTAATACACTGGAGATGCATTAGTTTAGTTATAACGATGATTTTATATGAAATCGGACATTCTATTATGAACGTGGTCGTATCGGTTTTTATTTATTCTGTTAAAATTTTTAGAAATATCAGAGTCATAAAATATCAAGGTTTAGCTAGGAAATATAAACTTATAAATTAAAGTCATGAATTTTTACATTAGTATTTAATCATACATCAATTTACTAATAATATGATAAGAAATAGATTTAACATGCTGAAAGTAATTTTCATATCTCAATTTTCTGATAATATGATAAAAATAATTTATTATGCTGAAAATAATAAAATAATAGTATTAATTCTCCTTCATTTTCTTTGAAAGAAAAGAGGTCTATATTACTGTATGTGAATGCGCTATATCATACAGTCGCGTTCATAAGTTACATGTAGATATATTTATATATATACTCATATTATTATATTTTGACCCCCGGGCATTCCGGGTAATTTTTAAGAACGCGTTGGTCCCTACTAGCGCGATCTGAAGATCGTGCCATCCTTGGGAAGCACGATCTTAAATTTATATAGATATTATTTTATTTATTTTTTTAAAAAAAAAGGAGAGTGGGAAATAGGGTCTGTAAGAACGCACCATGTCGGGGCAGTGCATTCATGAACGCGCCCCTGAGGTGCAGTGCGTTCATGTTCGGTTGAAAAACGGGGATACCCCTCCAATAAAATGACCATAACTTGCTCATTTCTTAATGAAATTTAAGGAAATAAGTATCAATAGAAAAAGCACTAAAAAATACACAAGATAGCATGCTTTAATTGAGGTTTAGCCTGAGAGACACCTACCTTAGAGCGGATCTAAGAAGAGGTAAGAAATAGGTCGAAATAATAAGAAACCCTTGCTTTCTCCAAATTCTTCCTTCAAATCTCCTCCAATCACCGCAGCAGCATAGTCTTGGCCTCCAAGGATTATTTGAGAGTCGAATGGGGTTCTATTTATAGCCAAAACTTGGCCAATTTTGTCAAGATTCCTTGCCTAACAATTCCGAACTTTTCAACTCTGAATTGGTAGAAAATTCTAACTTTTCTTCTTAATCTCGCCTCCATTTCGTGTGAAACCAAGGTAAAGACGGCTGGTCCAAGGTGGGCTATTAGGTAATGGTTGATTTTTGTGTCAACCTTCTAGAAATTGAGTTTTTATAATCCTTTTAAAAAGGTATTTAACATGTGCTACGAATTTAAGGTCTAATTATCCTTTATTAAATCCTTTTAACCACTAATCCAGCCTATTATGGATTACCAAATGGGCCAAAAGTAATCCTAATCCATTCTATGGACTTTAATTGGGCTTCCTATAATTTTTCTATGGGTTAAAACATTTAATTTTCATTTACTTCAAGTAAATTCAATAATCTAGTTTATTTCATATAGTAAAAATGTAATGTAATTATTATATGAAGATTTTAATTATATATTTACTCATTTTAATTTATCGGGTTTCTACAAAGTACGACTCAGGAACATCCATTTCAGCTAGAACATTGCTATTAATAGCCATTGCAGCTTTGAGAATCTGGTTTGTGCACTCACGCTTATGCTGCCGCTACTTTCTTGATATCTCCTGAATCCCCCCAGGTGTGACCCGAGACACAGGTAGCCACAATTTTCCTTCTTGCCATTGAATTGGTTTCTGAAACGAACATGAACTATCTGAATCTGATGCCAGAATCCCTTGGTCGACATACCAGAATTTTGTGTCACTAAAACTATCTAAAATTTCCTATAGTAGGAAAGAAGCATTAAAAGGGGTTCTTGTCATAATTGTCTTTACCCCCCCCCCCCCAAAAAAAAAGGGTGCATTGTAAATGAAGTCTCACAAGAAGCATGCTATCCAATTTACACAGCTAGAAGATTGATAAATATGTCATATCGGGGTCTGCATGTCATGAACTAAAATACAAATTAAAGAGGAAAAAATTAGAAAAAAGTTACATGGGCAATATTACCTAGAAGAATTGTTTGTTGCTATGGATGGAAGTCCAAGCTCTTGACATTAGAGCCTTGGTTCAGTGTCCGAACCACAGTTTGGGGAAGATCATCTAGTGACTAAATATTCAGAGGATGTGCAGGATCATGGAATGACACCTACAAAAATCAATAAATAGGTTTACACAAGTGAGGGGGGACATGTACATGTGCACAAGAAACACAGAAAGCCCAGAATCACAATAACATCTGCAAAAGCCAGATGTGAACTAAGTTTTTTCCTACAAACCTCATCAGGCTAGCCTATCCACATTCGCTTGAACAACTGTTCAGTCTGATGGCCAACTTACACATTTGCATGTGCTTCATTTACCTCACTATTTGATGAATCTAACTAGAGCACAAATAGACCAACACAAAGAAATTCCACAAAGTCACATACAGAAGAAGAAAATAACAATCATACTTTTGATTGGATTGCAGAGAATAATCCATACATAGGCCTAATGTCATGGACATCTGAGACTTTTTGAAAAAGAAATGACTTTTTCATCTCAACTCTTTCCTCGATATCCAAATAGGCAATCAAACCCTTCAAAAGAACATATACACTAGGCCGCCTCTCTAGGAAGGTAATTCTCTAACACTCCTAGTAGCATTACCAAGCATGATGGAGATGATATAAAATATTGATGAGTAATATGAGCTTCTTATCAACTATAACAAGGTTTCAACCAAGCCTTAAATACCTCCAATCCAGGGGGGCAATGTTGAGCCTTCTAAATAAGGAATCAATGCGTGGGCGTTCCTTGTAGTACTGGTTGGTGGTGCCCTGCTGTGGTAGGAGATCTCAGCGGCCGCAGAGAGGAGCATGGCCAGTGATGGTAGTGCCACTAGCGTAAGTAGGCAAGGGCTCCGGGGGCGTCGTAAACTAGTGCAACATGACTTGACAGTAAAATAACTGGAAATCTTCTTCCATATGAATCCTAACTTTCATGGTCCACCTGAGCCTCTCACAGAGTTGCCAGCAAAGAAAAAGATTCAGATTTCTCTACTTTCTTTCGCAGCCAAAGCAGAACAAGATTCCACATCATACAACTAGAACTTGTTAATGGTGAACTGGAGAGTAGAAGCAACTGCTCCTAGAATTTGTAAATAGTGCCTGGATTGCAGAGCATATATAAATAGGCAAATTAGAGTGAGGTGTACACCGGCTTATACCATTTCTCTTGCTCAGGTACTTCCTCTTTCCCTTGCAGGTCCACAAAAGAATACTGGGGAGATGGCACCCTACTGCCCTCCCTGGCTTATCTTGGAGTTGAATCTCCTTCAGCAACAGATGCATCCATCCAGCCCCTTGCAGTTGCTCATGAAGAGTCCTTGTCTGGGACACTGGTAAACTTGTGGCCTCCCTGGCATCAAGGATGTTGAGGTTGCAAGGATAATTGTGAATTTGGCAGTGTCCCAGGCGCACCCCAACCTACCCTAAAACCTGGAGGTTTACTTGAGCGATGGAGTAAGGAAGGCCTGCTCCTCGTTCAGTCTTGCTCAGCATGTTACTGATCATATATGTGTCTCCAAACACATAAACATCATTCCTAAAAGTATTGTGAAAAGAGCTACAATAAGTGTGAGAAAAGTCTCCAAGATGAGCCAAGACAATTAGTAGGCAGACTCATATAATCCCATTATAGACATCGCCTGCAATCTCAAACATGGAACTCTAGATTTTCTCTTCAAAATTTGTATGGACAGAACACAAGTTAAATAATAAGATACTTAAGACAACCAACTCATGGGAAAATTGTACCTGATGAAGTTTAAGCTCTCTCTCTCTGTAACCACGGAACTAATCTGAAACACAAAACAGAGCAGGGCTATTGCTTGGGGAAAAGTTTGACTAGCCATCCCAATAGCAGAGAATGTGTCAGTGGTGGGATGTGCAAATTCCTTTAGTCAAAAAGACCACCTAAAGTTTGGATATGTACCAACCATATAGCATTCACATCAACTATTGGATAAGCAAACTGGAAATGACAGGGCAGGATAGGACTTTCATTAGTATAGACTAAGTAGATCCAATCTACCATACAGAAGTCCACGCATTTGACTACCTTACATAACTCCATGCATTAACTACCTCACATACAGTGACAACTCAGGAACCTCCTTGGATACATTAGGTTGGACACATGTTGGTAGCAGATGCAAAATTAAAATTAGATGTTTACCTCTTCATCTAATCTCACTCAATACTTTCTAGATGAGCAAACATTTCCACTAGCCAGCAATACATAGAGGGTCACGAATTAGAAATAGAAGAATTAAATCTGAAAAGTTAGACACAACCACTCCAAAAATAGAGGACATGCTTGATCCCCCCCAGCTATCAATGGGACTCAAAAGAGATCACATTCTGGGAACATTTTACAAATAGACTGACATACATAACATTTGTAGTTTTCGAGAGGGGACAGGGAGATTGCTTATCTAGTAGTAAAATCCAAGAAAATGCTTGGAGTCGTAGGGCCTCATTGTTTGTCTCATGATTTCTTATAGTAAAATCTGTCAATAATTCATATTCGAATCATTAGTGCAATTTGTAACTGCCCATCCTCATAGGATCGAGTCAAGGTTATGACCCCACATAGTTAGGCTGAGATGTCATAAAATGTATCTTGGCAACTAAAATATACAAACTTAGTAACTCTTTAAAAAATATAAAATAGTTTCCCCTCTATCAGTGCCCTTTAAGTACAAACATTTTCTTGATTATAGATTTTTTTTCAAAGGAAAATGGTATTTAAACTATCACTGATCATCGCTGAAAAATGTACCAAATGGAAAATACCAAATAAAATCCTTCAGTAATCATGCAAAATTAAGAAAAATGCACATACTTTTCAGCAAGGCAAGTGATTTGAAACAATGTGCCAGATAAATAGCTGATCAAACCACAATGCCATCTAAGACATGCTTAGATTTGAAACGTGGCATGCAATTCTTAGGGTCATAGAAGCAAAATTATTGGAGCTCCCGAACCTTGTTTGAGGGTGCTATAGCTAATTTTAGCGCAATCACTTGAAGAGGAACATATCAACCCAATGCAGGTTCTTGTTGTTTCAGTTATATGGTGTAGAACCTATTGAGAGTGTAGTTCTTTCTCAACTAGTCCATTTTTTCAATTCGTTGAGTTCCTGCAATCTGGCTTAGCTGATTATTGCTATGGGATCACTAGGTTGATTGCCTTTGTAGACACAAGATTATAAGTTGGCATTCAACCTTTTAATCAGGAAGTAAAAATAATTATCTTCCTCTGTTATCTTTGCTGAACTATTTACAAGAACATATATGTTCTTTATTAGCATAAGAAATCTGTCTAGGTTTTGCATCTTAAAGAGAATGTGTGTTATAGGTGATATAGTGACATTTAAGTAGTGATGACAAATCTTCTGCTTAGTGTCAAATGAGTTACATGTTGTGTTAATATTCCAACATAGGGGATCGTGCTAACTATTCCACTGCCTTCTAAAAAAGTGGAGTAGTTAATCTAGGTGTACAAGGCAGTGAAGCAGTTAGTCCAGGTGTTTTTTGAAAATAACATATTAAAAAATCAGCAACATAGGTGCCTTGTTGCTTTGGGAGGATGAACATGTCTAGCTAAATCAAATTGTGATCGTTGTAAAAGAAAAAAACATGTTGCCTACAACCCCAGACTGATGTGCTTTTTGTTATTCTTGTCCTTAAGTTCTGATGACACTAATACTATCCATTTTGTAGAAGGGGCAAAGAAGCTTTGATCACCTTGGTCATACATGGCTGTCTCGTTGGTTTTCTTTTTATTTTTATGACAAATTACTACAACGAAACTTGTTATGTGGTAGATAAAATTGAAACAGGGTCTAAAGACTATAATGAGCATATCAAGTGAGGGGAACTTAATGCTTTTCTAATAATGCCTCTGCAAGATTATTACATTGGATTAGAAAGGTAAGAGACCTTAAAATGTAAGCAACTAATTATGAGACGGGCCATGGGGTTTGTGCTTCTGCTGGTTGAGGTGGACTGCCCATTGTTTATTCTATGGCAACTAAAAAGCAAATAAGTGACTTCAGAATAAAAATACAAAAGTGAAAGAGAGAGCAAATCAGATTAGAATTAACACACACACAAACACAAAGCTTTGGGTGGGTAACAGAGGATTGAATAGAACAACTGGATAACGTACGAGAGACCATCACTCATGCAAATAATGTCAGTAATATTTCCAACAAACAGTGAAACCAGACATATATTGCTAGTGAAGCCTCTGGCAGAATCCCCATTCCTCGTATACAAGTTCACTGAAATGAGAAAGTGGATAAATGGCACTAGATATAGATATAGCCCCATACATATTGCAGCTTGAACCAGAGCACCACATTAATGTAGCAACAAAAGGTGATGGGAATGATCTTTCCTTAGGATTCCATATCACCTTCTGTTCTGTCGATTCTAGATAATCCTTCATTTCATATAAAGGTCCTACAAAGTGACTGCTACAGCAGAGGCAATAATCAAAATATTCAAGTTCCCAGGTTTATCACAAAACCATGTTCAGATTTACCTGTATACAACTATGTTGATTTAAAGTGTATGCCTACATGGATGGATCTCTTATGCACACCTGCTTCTTACCAAAATCTACACCTGCACATGAGTGGTGACAATCATCAGGTAATCAGGGACAAGGTAATAGCAACAATTCATATGTCAAATCAGTGGCAAGCATGAACTGAAACATCCTATGGTAGGACAAATGTATAATCATCAAGTGATAAATAATCAATTCTCAGTCTAATTTTATATCACATACACATTTATTTGGACACTTTCATATCGAACGCCAAACAAAGCTAAGAGCACCACATTTCCAATTCCAAGTAGTGTCAACTGGATAAATAACCAGAGATATTTTAACAAGCCACAAGCTATAGAAATGAGAGGCTTCCATCGAAATGTCCTTCACCCATAAATTGCCATACCGCAGAACATATAGGTACCGGCTTTGAGACCAAAAAATGGGAACAAACATCCAATAGGAACTAAAAAAAAGGAACCACCATCACTTCGTCCCTGTTCCTAGACTTTACTTTACATTAAGATCCGTAAAAGAAGAAAAATGAACTAGGAGGGTAGCTATAATCATGGAATTTTAAGAATGTAGTTATAATCATAGATCCATCTGGACTCCATATACATCGATTGACAACAAATTGTGCCAACATTTGTTCCAATGAACAGATGTCACATAGTTCCCAGGGTGAATATAGTATAATGAAGATGACAGAAAGAATTGAACACCAACGAATAAAAAGTAATAACTAAATTATTAATCATCCTCAAGTTCTTTTCCTTTCAACCTACAAAGAAAATGACAAATAAAAAATAATAACTCAAATTAAAAAAGTTTAACTTCATTCTTGAAATTAAAGTAGAAATGTAAAAGAGATAAAAGTCATTACATGTAATATCTTGGATTCTTCGGATCAGAATCGGAGAGCTTTAGGAGCGCTTTCGTGGGTCCTGAAACGTGTTTTACGATCCACTTGGGTTTTTCCCATGTATAACTTGCAAAACCCTGTGGAGAGTGAACCATTGAGTTGTGCGACTCCGGGACGCTACAGGTGCGTTGTGCTCGTTCCGAGGATCGCGAAGACTATTATTTTCATATTTTTTAAATTTACAAAATTTTGTGCAAAAAATTAAATTTTAGGAAAATTGTTAATTTTCCTATTTTATTTTTCTTCTTAACCCTTTTCTCTCTCCTCTCCCCCCTCTCCCTCCTCAGGATCTCTCACTTTCTCCCTCTCCGTTCTCTCTCCTCTTTCCCCCTTTGCTCTAGCTGCAGACGGAGGAGGCCCGGGGACAAGGTGGCGACGGTGTGGAGTTGACCTAAGGCGTGACGACGCGAGTATCGGAGTGTGGCGTTGGCGCGATCCCGTTCGCAGATTCAAAGCTGGCGTGAGTTGCTCGTGTGATCATTTTCAGCGAGTTTTGGCTATTTTGGCTCGCGAGATCTTCGGTGGAGGTAGGGGGATAGATACTCTACCAATATCCTACTTTCCCTCGCGATTTAAAGGCGAACGGTGTGAGTTTGAGTGGATTTTACCATGTTTGGGAAAAATGCATGTTCGGGAGGTGTGAGCCGTGTTCGCCGTTCCATGTGATGGTTTGTAGTTTAAATGGTTCCATTTGAACCCCTAGCATGTCGGAATTCATTCCCTGCCAGTTTTACTACGTTTGGTTGAGAATCGGGGCCGGCATGAAACCGGCTGTCCATGTGAGTCGTTTTGGGTCGATTCGTGGGAATCGCCCGTTTCTTACAGTTTTGTGCATGGTTTGATCCCCTCTGACTTGTGGAAGGTGGATATCGATGTTAAGGTTATTTCCCCGTCATGTAGATGTGATTGGGGCGTGGAAAAATTGGGTTTTGGGTAGTCCCACGGTTTTCCCGTCGGAACGGTTTAGTGGTCTTACCAGAGACCGCTATTTGAGCTTCGCGGCCTTCTAGAGACCGCTAGGTGGAGTTCCATTGTTGGTTTGGTTTAGCAGTCTTGCGACTGACCGTAACCCTTATTTAGCAGACCTTGGGCGACCGCTATTTGACGTTTTAAATTGGTTATTTGGTTTGAGTCAGTTCGGGCTAGCGGTCGAGCTCTGACCGCTTGGTGGATTTGGCGGCCATAAGGTGATCGCCATTCCCTAGAAATGGCCCTAGGGATACCATTAAATGGATTTAACTTATTTAAGACGGTTTGCTAGCAAAAGGCCATGCGACAGACCGCCTGTTGCAAGTAGCGGCCTCTGGCAGACCGTAAGGTATCCGTTGCTCTGTTTTGAGGGTAGCGTCCCTTTGGATGACCGCCAATTTGATTTAGCGGCCAGGGGTAAGACCGCCACCTGCCCAGAGTGTTCTTTTTTGATGATTTGGTTTCCTGTTAATATGGCTTCTACCTCTTTGGTTAGCTCATTGTCCGGTGGATGTCTTGGACGTCCTATGATAGTTGTGACCGTGTTATAGGGTGTCTGAGAGTGCCACTGTACCGAGTAGTGTTTTGTGTTATTTCAAGGGTCATTATGGTTTCTGGTCAACCCAGTTGTGACCTAGTGGTTGACACGTGACCTCGTGAGTGTCTCATCTATCTTGTGACGATCGAGACATGGTTTTGGATGCTTGGAGATATTGTCTCACCTCGATTTACGTGCCATGTGATTTGAGGGCTTTTGGTGATCCCTCATATTTCGTGTTTCGTGTTATGCAGAATTGTGAGTCCATTGTGTGGCTTGGAGGCCGAGGACTCATTGCTGTCATTATTGCTGTCATGGATCCAGCTATTCTGTGCCGTCTTCCATAATATGTTTTACTATTATTTTTGGCTTAGGGACTAGGCTGACTAACAGGGTGTTGCTGTGATATGCGATGATCTTGACCCGAGTCTTGTGACTCAAGGATCGTTGTCAGTAGCTCTAGTTGACTGTCCTGAGTCTGGTAGCAGTTGTATACTGCATTATGCTCCGTAGTACGTGTGACAGTGTGTGGTTACCCTGTCTGTACTTTGGTGTTCGCTATTTTTGAGTCTCTATGTCTAGTGAGCCTCTACTAGTCGTAGCCTGACGACACCTTCCGGTGTGTCAGCCCACCTGAGAGTAGTGGCAGGGCAGTTCCTAGTAGAGATGGTTTGTAGTTTGGTTGTCGTGGGCCCCTTTGTCTTGCCGTTAGAGTCTGATGGGAGGGGAAAACTAGCTTGAGGCCTAGCTCAAGACATTAAGCTTGTATGTGTAGTGGTTAGGGGCGTTTGGACGAACGTCGACGGGCGTGACCCTGACTAGTCTCACGTTACTGTTGTCCCTTGTACTTGGTTCTTGCTGAGTGTCTCAGTTACCTCCGTTCTAGGCGTGTGGGAGATACCTGTGGCACAGTATAAGACGTCAGTGGATGCATTTGGCTATTCTTCTAGTGATGAGGTGCTTCTGTCACTTTACGCATGACTTGTGTTTTCGTGACTTGTCCGGGTAGCCTGTGGTTGGCTTCACCTGAGGTCAATGTAGCATACATGACAGTGAGATCATGTATGTCTTGTGCTTTCAGACTGTATGGTCTTGAGTCGGGCTTTTGTCTCTATAGACGAGCCTGCACGACTAAGGTGTCGTTACATGTTCTGGCAATGTAGCCAGAGTTTCCTTGTATCGGTTTAGTGATTCCAGACTGTGTGTCTGGGATCTGTATCTTTGCCATTTAGGAGTAGTTATAGGGCCGAGGTTCCTTCGGCTGTCGTGTTCTGTGGTACGGCTATTTTCCTCTTTACTGTCGTTCCTACTCCTACTGTTACTCTTGTTGCTGTTACTGCTTTGCTTTAGTTGTTAGCACTGCTGTAACTGCGTTGTTTCATGGTATGGTTCTGCGGGATTCTTACTGAGCTAGTGATAGGAGGCTCACCCCTGACTTTTCAGGTGTAGCTGTTCTTCCTCGAGCTTGGAGGTACTGCTGCGTGATTTTTAGTTGCCAGCGTTTGCTAGTGTCGGGCTTCCCCCAACTTGAGAGTACGTTCTCTTTCCTATTGTACTGTACTTTGGTTGGACTGGACTCTGTTAGCTTTAATTGTTGTAGAAAATGTAATTTTATTTCTGCTACTTTAGCAATCTTGATCATTGAAATTTAAATGCTTACTGCTTTATCTGGAAGTTCAATGTACTCTCACATACCTTTTTATCCCTTCGGAGCTTCTCCGCTCTTTGGAGGCCTCGCAGGTTCTAAGTGGTATCGGGTTTACCCGGTATCCGGAGTCTGGGTCGTCACAGATGGTATCAGAGCAGAGTTCAGAGTTGTTCAAAGTTTTTCTGAGCTAGCTGAGCTTGTGTTTGTGAAAGTACATAGTAATTCGAGATATTGTAGTGTTCAGAGTCCATAAGGTCCAGTACAGTTGGCAGCTGGCATAGGTTTTATGATGGTTTGTCGCTTTGCTTTCGCGTGTGGTCTTGTGTGTGCTATATTGGCACTGTGTGAGATGGTTTTGCTCTGGTCAGATTCTGATGGAGCGTTTTTTTTTTGTCATGGTGTTTGTCTCGGTTATACTGTACTTGGTAGAGTTTGCCGACAAGCATGAATATGTGGTGTGGTGTTTGAGTTTTTTCGTGGCTTGTTCATGTGGCTGTTGGGAACTGTCGTTGGTGTGATGGCCGTGCACATTCTCATGTTATTTTGGCCGTCCCAACTTGAGGTTTGTTCAGCCCCTGAGGTGTTAAGGATGTTTTGAGGCGGTCGTTTGGATGCCTTGGTTAAGAGAATGCTCGGGCGAACCTAGGATTTTCATTCCTGGTGACCTACTGTTAGTCAAGCTTGATTCTTCTCATCTTATATTGTGGCGTCTTTTCGAGGTAAGCTTTTGAAGTACTGTCTCGATGAAGCCTTGTCCTGCGTGTCTGCCTATGTGTGGACTGTGTTAGTTCTGAACCTGATCTACTCTTATTCGGCGGTGGCTTGGCTTTGAACCCAATTTATGAGTTGGGGGCCATTCTGCACTGTGCTAGATGTGGCGTGTTTGGCGGCTGTTGTGCTGTGAAGGCTCAGTATTTCTTTCGGGATGTGAGGATAAGCGGAGATTGACGTTCCTTATGCTTTGTGCTGAAGCTGGTGCTCTTCATGGTTTGCACTTTGGTGACTTGTGATTGACTGTTAGCAGGATCAATACTCAAGGTATGATATATTGCAGTTTCGTGAAATGCGATGGCGCCGAGTGTGTGCTGAAATGTGAATGCCGAGTTATCTTTGATGCCTGTGTGTGTTGTTTGAGTGCACGGCGGAAGCGTGTGGGATCATAACCCACAGGTCGAGGATCATTTGGTTGGAAGATTCTGACCGGCCGAAAGGTTTGTTTCCTCGGTGTGACTTCATCTTGGCTATGTGTGCCTTGATGTTGTTGGCTGTCATGCCATTGCTTGAGCAATCATGGTTGTTGGCACTGGCATGCGTGAGAATTGGAAAAATATGTCGACATATATGCTGGTTGAGTACCCCTTTCTTCTTCTGTATTTCTTGGGAGTTATGCTCTCGGGATGGATCGTGGTCCTTGAGATGCGTTCTCTGAGATTAATTATGGGTCCTTGTTGGTAAGCTGCGAGCGGCTAGTACATTTTTGCCGTGTGTTCAGCTGTAATTGTGCCTTGTTGTGACCCAGCTTGCAGTTGTGTCTCGTGGTTCTGTGTGGAGAATGGAGCCAGGGATTCTATAGGTGTTGTTTGGTGGTTTATGGTTTTGTTTAGCTTGGGAGGAGTTCCCTGTGAGTCTGATTTGGCATTGTGTGGACCGAGGTCTTGTCGGTTGGTTTTGCTATACTCTTCTGTCATGGTAGAGTTGGCATGCGACTCAAATCAGATGTAATGTCTGAGTGAGGACTGACTCGATTGTGTTGGTGGTCTGGTGCTGTCATTGGCGTTCTGCGTGCCAGTTTTGATTTTTGTTCATGGTGCGGAAGCCGATGGGTGGAGCAGTTAGTTGAGAGGACTGTGTTTCCTTGTCGAAGCTAATGCTTGTTTCGTCTGCCGAGTGTGTGTTATCGGTGGCTATTTTGTGGCATGGGTCCTGTCTCCTTGTTATAAGAGACGGAAGCGACGATGCCCTATTTCGGAGGTGCCAGACTTGTGTTCCTTTGTGTGTCGTGCTCGTTCTGTGGATCGATGTGCCTTGAGATCCGGAGCATGTGCCTGTGATTGTGGTCTGATAGTGTCCCTATGATTTTTGTTTTTCGAGAATTATGTTATCGTGTTTTGTGTTTGCGGTTTAGCTGATGCTTGGAGAGCATGGCTAGTGTTTAGGTTTGTTCTTCCTTGTTCCCTTGTTGACTCCTTGAATTTTGAGGATGAAATTCTTTAAAGGAGGGAGGACTATAATGTCACACCCCGAGCTTTTAATACAGCGGAAGAAAATCTCGGGAAACGTGAACAACTGGCACGGTAATCCTCTTGCAAGCAAGAATAACCAGAGCGCAATAACAATCATACAATGTAATTGCTCAATAATTTACTCAAACATTCACTTTTATTAATAATAAGAATGATTCAAGTACATCAACTATTCAACTTTCTTAAATCTATTTGACTCAATAAAGAGAAAATTACATGAACTCGATCTAGACATCATTGACTTCCTAAGTCTTCTCTCAATCTTATGTGACTTTCATTCGCTCTCGGACCCATCACTTGAATAACTCGAATCCGAATCCGAACTACTTGCATCTTCTGAAAAGATTGGAAAATAGGTAATGAGCACACTTGTCCAGTAGATATCTATGCATCAACATGAAGGTAATATTAAAGTGATTAATATTTTTACTCTAAAGAATAAGGTAAAATCATGCGAATATGATAAATCACGTGAATAAGCCAAAGTAACAAAACATGATCATGTTAAGATATGATTGAGCAAGCATGATCAAGCAAGAATGTAATTATGGCCTTTCATGAACAAGAATCTAATGAGAATGTACTAGCACGTCAAGCAAGAATGTACTCTTCACTTAGTAACAAGTACTTCGTGAATTCCTGTGGATATTTTCACTTCACGAGTCATGGATAATTTCACTTATTTATAAAGAAAGTACTCCCAGCATAATGTGACGCCAATAGCATTATACCCCATGGTTTATAATAGTATGTTTCCGACAATCAGCTGAGGGGACTAGAATAGAGCCCTTGAACACAATCAGTGCTCGGATCGCATCTTCAAGTATAAATCAAGCTACTTCCACGTATGTAGCAAGAAAGTTGGCCACGCATGTGATAAGTTCAGTGAATGTGCAAGACTCAACATCAAATAAGTGCACCAAATATAGATTCATGAGTTCAAGAAATGTATTAATAACTAAGTTACGCCTGGGAGAAAATTCGACAGCATAACGGTACATTATTTATCTTTCATACTTTATCTTAGATGTCTTTGAATAAGGTTAAAAGTCCTAGACTATCATTTGTCAATCTAGGATCATAGGAATATTAACCCTTGGCTCAAACCTTGGGTCAATAGTATTCAGGAAACTTAGCGGTCTATAATTGGGCCGCTATATTGATATGGCGGTTTGATATTGGGCCGCTAGAGTGGGCTGAATCTAGAAAGAAATCAGTTTGGACTCAGAGAATTTGGCGGTCAGATATTGGACCATTAATGGGCCTTAGCGGTCGAGTATTGAACTGTTACTGGACAGAAATTCAGAAAACATCGGTAGTGATTTCTAGATAATTGGGCTTTAATGGTACAACTAACTCGGTGTCCTAGTGGGAATCCCAGGCTCGCGAAGAATTACGGAGGCCTTGAAACAAGATTTCCTAATCCATTGGAAGGAATATCCAAAGGAGAGGTCATCAAGTCTAAGATTATGTTCCTATAGTGCAAAAGTGTAACTATTGGTCATATACCGGAATATATGCCATGTACTTATAGAAATAAATCTGAGATAAGAAAAGAATGTGTACTGTGATACACCAACGTAGTGTTTAAACCATAATGTAATATAAGATTGTATGATTTTTGGGCATGAAACTATCATATGCTTAAAATAATTCCTAAGTACCATAAAGAACATGAAATCACTATTATGAATCTCAGAGTAGTAAATAACATTAAAACAAGTTAGAACATAGTTAACTAGGATTATCTATAAGTTTAAATGGGCTGCTCTTAAATCTATCTCGGGTTTATAGAAAATAGAACATTGGCAGTCTATTATAGATCCGTTACAGACAATTGGCGGTTTATCATAAGGCCGTCAGAGAAACTTTAATGGTCTATCTATGGTCCGCCAGAGGTTTCATAAAAATCGTATTTATAGAGTGTATAGCGGTTTATCGTTGGGCCGCTTCAAAAGGTTGGCAGTCAAAGACAAGGCCGCTAGAGAACGTCTGATAGTAAACTTAAATAATTAAGATGAAACTATGTCTAAAACACATCATGTTTGGAAATCAACATGTATAAACTTCCCTAGCATGATAGAACAAAGGTTAAGCTAACAATATGCATGGGTTTTCTGTGAATCAACAAGAAAGTTCCTCTTAACTTATTTAGGGCTAAGAATATGCATGAATGTATACTATATGCATAAAACATGAAATTATTGATGCATAGTTCATGAAATCTAGTGAAACAAGAGGACTTTTATCCATAGAATGATATTTTAGCCGTTCATGAGATGACCTACCTCTGTTAAGGCCTTTAGGCTTAGAATTTCGGACTGGAAGTCAATCTTAATTCTGCACTTCCTATGGTAAATCAGCAACTTCACGCTGCTCTAACTCCTTACACTCTTGACCTATAGATGCGAAATTTGGAGGGTAAGAAGTAAGTTCTAAGGAGAATAAAAAGTTCTAAAGGCACTAACGCTAATTACCTCGATTTGGTTCCCTAATCCCTTGATCTTCACCGGACTTTTGCTTAGTTTCCTAGGTCACGAATGTGGAACCATCAACTTTGAGCGCCTTTAACTCCCTGTGTGCTTGATCTCCTAGCATGAAATTTTGAGAGATGTTAGTCCTATATATTGGGAATAAAAACTTCTAAATAACATGCCTAAAATAATACCTTCTTACCTTGATTCTACGCGAGCCAAACGTAAGGGTCGCGCAGGTCAAATGTAGGGTCTATTTATAGGGTTTGACTAAGGTTTGAGGATTAGAACGATCCTAGAGTCCTTATTAAACCTTAGGTCGACTATTGAGAGTCCTTGGGATGTTTACTAGTCCTCCCACCTCGATCTCTAGGTGATAACCCATCAAAAATCTAATCTTTTTGCTCTTTCTTCTACTCACGAAACTGACAGGAATTAGCGGTCGATTAATGGGCCGCTTACTGTTATGTAGCGGTTTCATGATAGACCACTACAGATCCTGGTCGTCGAATTTGGATTAATTCAAAATCTTTTATTCTATTATCCACTTAATTATCTAATCCATGGGTATTTATCTCTATATTCCGTGAATAAGTTAATTAATCTTCTAGAATATGGGCCAAACTTCATGGGCTTGGTCCCTAAATCCTTTGGGCTTTATTTAAATAGGCTAGGTTAATTGTTCATCATAATTGGGCCTTAACAATGACTTGTTTAAGCCAAAATTCATTTAGTACTTCATTTGGGCCTTTGACAATTTCTAGAAAATTTCTAAATATATCAAAATTAATGTATAAAAATTTCAGGGCATTACACCCTCCCCCACTTAAGAGAATTTGGTCCCCAAATTCAAAACATGGATTATATGGAGAGTGTACTTACAATTAAATAGTTCTAGAAATCTTTTGCGCATAGCTTCCTCGGTTTCTCATGTTTCTCTTGACTTTGTCCACTGGATCTTGACCACATGAATGTTTTCATTCCGAAGTTGACGTACCTCCCGTTCAATGATCCTAATTGGCTTTTGCTCATATGTCAAATCCTTCTTAATCTCTAGATTGTCATTGGTGATGACATGGAAAGGATCATAAACATATTTCTTCAACATTGAGACATGTAATACGTCATGAACTCCTACTAGTTGTGGAGGTAAAGCCAATCGATAAGCCACTTCACCGAACCTTTCTAGAATTTCAAATGGGCCAATGAATCTTGGAGTAAGCTTGCCTTTAATGCCAAATCTTTGAATACCACGACCCGGAGAAACTTTAAGATACACATGATCTCCCACTTGGAACTCCAAGTCGCGCCTTCGATTATCAACATAAGATTTCTGCCGGTCTTGTGCCATCTAGAGTCTTTCTCGAATAAGCTTTATCTTTTCAGTAGTATCTCTGATAATATCGGGGCCTAGAAATTATCTCTCCCCTACTTCATTCCAGCATATCGATGATCGATAGCTTCTTCAATATAGAGCTTCAAATGGTGCCATCTGGATACTAGCTTGGTAGCTATTGTTGTATGAAAATTTTACTAGATGTAAGTGATCATACCAACTACCTCCAAATTCAATAGCACAAGCTCTGAGCATATCTTCCACCACTTGATTGGTCCTTTCAATTTGACTATCAGTTTGTGGATGGAATGCCGTGCTAAAGTTTAGTCAGGTCCCTAATGAATGTTGTAGACCCTTCTAAAACTGTGATGTGAATCGAGGATCTCGATCAGATATGATAGTGATAAAGACACCATGTAATTTGACGATTTCCCTTATGTATACTGCTGCTAGAATTTCCATAGACCATCGACTTTTAATTAGCAGAAAATGTGCAGACTTAGTCAATCGGTCTATGATTACCCATATACCATCGTGTCAACCTCTTGTTTTAGGTAAACCCATAATGAAATCTATCCCTATACCTTCCCATTTCCATTCGAGAATATTCAAGGGGTGTAATTTACCTGCGGGTCTTAAATATTTTGCCTTTACTTGTTGACAAGTGAGAAAACGTGACACAAAATCTTCTATTTCTTTTTTCATGTTAGGCCACTAGAAGTTCCTTTTAAGATCTTGATACATTTTAATACCACCAGGGTGAATGGTCTACTTTGAACTATGAGCTTCTTCCAGGATCAGTTTCTTAGTATCAACGTGATCCGGTATACAAATCCGGCTTTTGAATAGCAACCTTCCATCACTGTCAATAGAGAAATTTGGCCTTTGTTCAATATTGGCTTTAATCTCCAGTAATACTGGATCATTATCTTGTAGCTTGACCAGATCTTCTATTAATGTAGGTTGAGTTCGAATATTGGCTATAAATAATTTTCCTTCTTCATGTCAATATCTAAATTCAACTGAGCAAATTGAGAGATGAGATTAGTCATACTAATCATGAAAGTTGGTAGCTTTCCCATTGATTTTCTACTGGGTGCATCCGCTACAACATTAGCCTTGCTAGGATGATATTGGATAGCAAAATCAAAGTCCTTTAGGTATTCCAACCATCTTCTTTGCCTCATATTCAGCTCCTTTTGAAAGAATAAATATTTCAATCTTTTGTGGTCTGAGTAGACTGTGAATTTTTCTCTGTAAAGGTAGTGACGCCAAATTTTTAAGGCAAATATAACAGCCGTCAATTCTAAATCATGCACAGGATAATTTTCTTCGTGACGCTTTAACTGTCTTGAAGAATAACAGATTACTTTCCCGTTTTACATAATAACGCACCCTAGGCCAATGCCAGATGCATCCGTATAGACTTCAAATCCACTACCCTCAACGGGTAATGATAATATAGGGGCTGTCGTGAGATGTTCCTTAAGAGTTAGGAAACTCTTTTCACATTCCTTCGACCATATAAAAAGATTTTCTTTTCTTGTAAGTCTTGTCAAAGGAATAGCAATCTTAGAAAAATCCTTAATAAACCTCCCGTAATACCCAGCCAGACCTAGAAAGCTTCTTACTTCTGACACGGTCGTTGGCAGGCTCCAGTTATTGACTCTTCCACTTTAGAAGGATCCACAGCGATACCCACTTTTGAAATGATATGACCAAGAAATTAGACTTCCTTAAGCCAGAACTCACATTTACTAAGTTTGGCATAGAGTTTGTGTTCTCTTAGAGTCTACAAGGCTATTTTCAAATGTTATTCATGTTCCTCCTTCATCTTGGAGTAAATAAGAATGTCATCAATAAAGACGACTACAAACTGGTTTAGATAAGGCTGGAAAACTGTATTCATGAGTTGCATAAATGTTGCGGGGCTATTGGTTAACCCGAACGGCATTACAACAAACTCATAATGACCATAGCGACTTCGAAAAGCAGTTTTGTATATGTCTTCATCCTTAATCCTGAGCTGGTGGTATCCAGACTTGAGGTCTATCTTGGAAAAATATTCTGCTCCCGAAAGCTGATCAAAGAGCTCATCAATACGCCGCAACGAATATTTGTTCTTAATTGTGAGTTGATTCAGTCGCCAGTAGTCAATACAGATCTTGAGCGATCCATCCTTCTTCTTGACAAAAAGAACTGGCGCACCCCAAGGGGATGTGCTAGGTCGAATGAAACCTTTGTCTAATAATTCCTAAAGTTGCTTCTTCAACTCCTTAAGTTCTGTAGGGGACATTCTGTAGGGAGCTATTGAAACAGGTGCTGCTCCGAAAATGAGTTCAATGGAGAAGTTTACTTCCCTTTCGGGTGGTAAACATGATATATCTGATGGGAATACATCAAGAAACTCATTTACGATGGGGATGTCTGCTAAGATGATCTCCTTAGACTCAGTAACAATTATAGAAGTAAGAAAAGCTTCACATCCTTGCGAAATAAGTTTGCAAGCGTGAAGAGATAAAATGATGGTAGGATGTTTCCTATACTTAATACCAAGGAAGGAAAATATTGGAAAGCCTGGTTTGCGAAAGGATATTATCCGATTCAAGCAATTGATATTGGCATCATGATCTACTAGCCAATCTACCCCTAGAATGGCATCGTAACCTTTCATGTCAAGGCATACCAAGTTTGTAGGGAGATTATGACCTTCTACTATTATCTCAATATTAGGGTAGTAATCGGTAAGCTTTGCTCTAGAACCTAAGGGTGTAGCAATAGAAAGGTCCGAAGGTAAGGGAACTGATGAAATTTGCAATATTTTTACAAAAGCAATTGACATAAAGGAATGAGAAGTACTAGTATTAAATAGCACAAATGCAGGACAGGAACAAACTTGAATAGTACCTTCTATAAGTCCGCCGTCCCTGGGCGCTTCTTCATCTTCTAAAATAGCATTGAGGCGAGCCTGCCTCTTATGTCCACCACCAGGCGATGGTTCCTTCATTAGAGGGCAGTCTGACATGCGATGGTCCTAGCTACCACACCTTAAACAAGCACCGAGACGCTTCCAGCATTCCTCGATCGAGTGGCCAAACTTTTCACAAAAGGTACAAGCCGCCATAACTTGCTTTTCCTCTTCCTTGACTTTCTTATTCTTTTGAGAGCTACTCCCACTCCCATTCCTCGACCTCTTCATGCTATCACGGGGTTTGTAGGGCTCCGTGATGCTAAATTTCTCCTTCTTACTACGTTGATCTGATCGTCGGCTTGACTCTTCTCTCTTGCCTTTCAATTTTTCAACCTTTTCCAAGGTCCTCTCACAGAGATACGCCCGCTGGACCATCTCCGCATAAGTACGGATATTTTGAGTCCCGAGCTGCTGAATGAAATCGGGTCTTAACCCGTCCATAAACGGATTGGCCTTCAATAAGTCGGTACTGACCAGATGAGTTGCATATGGCGCTAGCCTAGAAAATTGCAATTCATACTCGGCAACTGTCATCATTCCTTGACGTAGAGAAGCGAATTCCATAGCCTTCCGCTCCTTGACATGCTCAGAAAAATACTTGGCACGAAATAAGGTAAGAAAACATTCCCACGTGTGTGGTGCGTCAGCTGGAGGTGCTGGTACTGACTTCCACCATGTACGTGCATCTTTGTTGACTTGAAAGGTAGCAAGACGCACTTTTTTCTGGTCTGTACATTATATGACGTCAAATATTCGGTTCATTTCAAAGATCTAGTTCTCGGCCTCGTCTGGGTTCGAAGAACCATAGAAACGTGGAGGATTTAAGCTTCAAAAATTACGATGCAAGTCCCTAGCTCTTGCTCCTGTGCCTGCTTGGGCTATCATTTGCAGTGCCTGAGTGAGGCCCGCAATAGTTTGCTGCATACCATCCCAGTCTACGCGATGAGCCATTATAATAATAAGGTACATGAGAGAAATAACAATTTGTTAATTCCCATAGAATTTTTGAAAGGGATTAATCTAGAGCTAATTTACTATCTTATCCCCTGGCTCTACCCAATTCTCACATAGATGGGGAATTTCTTCCTTAGTTCATAGGTATGAGTCCTAAAACTTTGGACTTATCCTATGACATGATTTTCTCCTTAAGTTCTTAGACTTAGGCTCTGATACCAACTTAATTGTCATGCCCCGAGCTTTTAATACAGTGGAAGATAATCTCGGGAAACGTGAATAGCCAACATGGTAAGCCTCTTGCAAGCAAGAATAATCAGAGCGTAATAACAATCATACAAAGTAATTGCTCAATAATTTACTCAAACCTTCACTTTTATTAATAATAAGAATGATTCAAGTACATCAAGTATTCAACTTTCTTAAATCTATTTGACTCAATAAAGAGAAAATTACATGAACTCGATCTAGACATCCTTGACTTCCTAAGTCTTCTCTCAATCTTATGTGACTTTCATTCGCTCTCGGACCCATCACTTGAATAACTCGAATCCGAATATGAACTACTTGCATCTTCTGAAAAGATTGGAAAATAGGTAATGAGCACACTTGCCCAATAGGTATCTTCGCATCAACATGAAGGTGATATTAAAGTGATTAACATTTTTGCTCTAAAGAATAAGGTAAAATCATGTGAATGCGATAAATCTCCTGAATAAATCACAGTAACAAGACATGATCAAGTTAAGATATGATTGAGCAAACATGATCAAGCAAGAATATAAATATGGCCTTTCATGAACAAGAATGTAACGAGAATGTACTAGCAAGTCAAGCAAGAATGTACTCTTCACTTAGTAACAAGTACTTCGTGAATTCCTGTGGATATTTTCACTTCACGAGTCATGGATAATTTCACTTATTTATAAAGAAAGTACTCCCAGCATAATGTGACGCCAATAGCATTATACCCCATGGTTTATAATAGTATGTTTCCGACAATCAGCTGAGGGGACTAGAATAGAGCCCTTGAACACAATCAGTGCTCGGACCGCATCTTCAAGTATAAATCAAGCTACTTCCACGTATATAGCAATAAAGTTGGCTACGCATGGAATAGGTTCAATAAATGTTCAAGACTCAACATCAAATAAGTGCACCAAATATAGATTCATGAGTTCAAGAAATGTATTAATAACTAAGTTATGCTTGGGAGAAAATTCGATAGCATAATGGTACATTCTTTATCTTTCATAGTTTATCTTATGTGTCTTTGAATAAGGTTACAAGTCCTAGACTATCATTAGTCAATCTAGGATCATAGGAATATTAACCCATGGGTCAAACCTTGGGTCAACAGTATTCAGGAAACTTAGCGGTCTATAACTGGGCCGCTATATTGATATGGCAGTCTGATATTGGGCCGCTAGAGTGGGCTGAATCCAGAAAGAAATCAGTTTGGATTCAGAGAATTTGGCGGTCAGATACTGGACCGTTAATGGGCCTTAGCAGTCGAGTATTGAACCGTTACTGGACAGAAATTTAGAAAACATCGATAGTGCTTTCTAGACAATTGGGATTCAATGGTACAACCAACTCGGTGTCCTAGTGGGAATCCCAGACTCACGGAGAATTTCGGAGGCCTTGAAACAAGATTTTCTAGTCCATTGGAAGGAATATTCAAAGGAGAGGTCATCAAGTTCAAGATTATGCTCCTATAGTGTAAAAGTGTAACTAATGGTCATATACCCGAATATATGCCATGTACTTATAGAAATGACTCTGAGATAAGAAGAGAATGTGTACTGTGATAAACCAACATAGCGTTTAAACCACAATGTAATATAAGATTATATGGTTTTTGGGCATGAAACTATCATATGCTTAAAATAATTCCTAAGTACCATAAACAACATGAAATCACTGTTATGAATCAGTAAATAAAAACTCATAGTAGTAAATAACATTAAAATAGGTTAGAACATAATTAACTAGGCTTATCTATAAGTTTAAATGGGCTGCTCTTAAATCTATCTCAGGTTGACAGAAAATAGAACATCGACGGTCTATTATAGAACCGTTACAGACAGTTAGCGGTTTATCGTAAGGCCGCCAGAGAAACTTTAACGGTCTATCTATGGTCCGCCAGAGGTTTCATAAAAATCAGATTTATAGAGTGTATATGGGTTTATCGTAGGGCCGCTTCAAAAGGTTGGCAGTCGAAGACAAGGCTGGTAGAGAACGTCTGACAGTAAACTTAAATAACTAAGATGAAACTATGTCTAAAACACATCATGTCTGGAAATCAACATGTATAAACTTCCCTATCATGATAAAATGAAAGTTAAGCTAACAATATGTATGGGTTTTCTGTGAATCAACAAGAAAGTTCCTCTGAACTTATTTAGGGCAAAGAATACGCATGAATATATACTATATGCATAAAACATGAAATTCTTGATTCATAGTGTTGGAACCCTGGTTTTGATTATGACATACTATGAATCATGTGTGTAGTGTAGATCATGATTCATGGTTCATTTGTGCCTGAATTTGCTAAGGGTTCACATGTTGTGTTGATACAGTTCATATGTGCTTATATATGCTTGAATATAATATGTTGCTAACTGTTGGTCAATGCTAAGTCAACTCTTGCATCAGATTATGATGTGGTCAAACAATCATGTTTCACATAAGTACTATGTCAGCATTCTTGTTTCGCCAAGTCTGAGTCAGTGCATTAGTTTCATTCTGTAAGTCTGCCTTAGACTGAGCTAAGTCTAAGCTAGTCTGAGATAGTCTGCACCTCTTGCTTACCCACAAAGCAAGAATCAGCTCATAGAGTCTACACACTAGGCCGTGCATAGTCTCATCAGTCATCATATAGGTTGGTGCACATTGTGGTTTGTTCACTATTAAGGTCGAAGCATGTTTTTCCATTGATGCCAAAGTCGGTGTAGGTTTTTGTCCTGTGCTTAGCAGAGTCCGTGCACTACACTGATTAGGGTCGGTGCATATATATGCCTAAGGCATTCTCACAGTCGGTGCAATGCCTTCCTTAGTACACACAGCATCAGTGCATCTTTTAGTTGTCTGCATATGAGGTCAGTGCTAGACGTGTTATATGTTTAACCAACATCTGTGCATATCTTGCTTCGACTGAAGTAAGGTCGGTGCAAGTTTTCATCTAAGGCATATACTCCGTCGGTGCATGTTTGAGTCTAGCTACATGAACGTCAGGGTCGGTGCTAGTTTCATGTCTGCATGTTTCATAGTCGGTGCACACAAGGTTGGTGCATGTCTTTGCACATAACATAGGTCTGCGCATTTGTTTGGTTTCCATAAAGTAAAGTCTTTGCATGTTACATATACACACAAGTCTCGCATAGAAGTCAATGCATTTTACCGAAGCAAGCATATTCCAAGTCGATGCATATCTTGCTCGCACACATAAAGTCAGTGCAGGTTATGTTTTGTACGCACCAAGTTGGTGCATACCTTTGGCTGCTCATACACAAGGTCGGTGCAATTACAGCTTTTGTAGAATTCACGATCGGTGCAAGTCTTTACTTGTGCTACTCATGTCAGTGCACACCCCGTGTTACCTTGTCTAAAGTCAGTGCATGTCATTTAGAGTCCATGCATGTTTCCTTTATGTTATCAGGATTCTTGCACATTCTTTACTTGTGTGATACAAGGTCAGTGCACACTTCTTTATGTTGCACACTCATGGTCTATGCATACTTTGCTGCACGTTACCTGATGTATGTACATGTCTTGCTATATGACTATGCACGTTTTGTTATATGCTACCTAAGGTCAGTGCATATTCGTATGTTACTTTATGAAGTCTGTGCTAGCACGAACAGCTAACACTTCTAGTTGTTTCCCAGGCCAGTGACTTGGTCGAGCATGTGCTGGACGAACCTACAACCTATGAGCATACCCCACGTGGAAGTAAAAGTACCAGGTTAAAGGGTTGGTGATCCAAGGCAAGGAACCAAATGGAAAAATCTGCCACGTGGTTAGCCACAACGCCGATATGCTGACACGTGGCTAAGGCATTCCAGAATTCTCTTGGCGGGAGTGTCCCCTCCACGCACCCAATGAGTATGCTCGTAGGTCCCAGATCTGAAGCCATACAAGAAGGCCTTCTCTACGATCAAAGTAGAGGTGAACCGAAGAGAGGAGAAGGATCTTAGGAAAGACGAAGAGCAGAAGAAGAGCAGAGCTGAAGGGAAAAAGAAAGAGAGAAAAATCAGAGTCTGAGAAGCATAAGAAGAGAGAAAGGAAAGAGTGATAGAGGGAGAGGTGCAGAGATTGTGAGATTGTGAGAAAGAGGAAGAGGAAGAAAGAGAGAGAGCTCGAGAAAAGAAAGTGGTGTTCCTAAAGTTCTGTTTTATTGGCCTTTGGATCAAATCCAGACAGTCATCTCCCTGAGAGCCACATTTGTGCTATCATCGTATATAGCTTTCTGTCGATGTGATTTCTCATTTCTTATTTTTGTTTTACACTCTTTATTGATGTTAGTCAGTAGAGAAAGCTGTGTTGCTCAGCAGTAGTAGAGGATCGGTTCCTCAGGATGGCCAAGCTGTATTGCCCAGCGGTTGTAGAGAATTTGTTTCTCTAGACAACAAGCTGTGTTGCTCAGCGTTGCAGAGGATTGGTTCCTCTGGACAGCAAGTTGTGTTGCTCAGCGGTTGTAGGGAAGCTATGAGGCCCAGCGGTTTAAGCTATGTATCTACAGAAGCCACACTCGAGTTTGAGTGTGGGGTGGACGTAGGTTTACGGACCGAACCACCTAAAAAATTCCCTTGTCTATTGTGCTTTGATTGCCTTATTCGATTTGCTATATGTATGCATAGGACAATTTGAATCTTCAATCTAGCAAGGAATTTGATTACATATCGTTCATTCGATAGTGGTCTTGAGAGACTCACTTTCATTTGATTACCTGTTGGTCCACGATAGATGTATGATTAGATTTGCTCATCTAACCGTTGCGAGTTTTCTGGATTCACTAAGTGACTAAGTGTTTCATACGACTATCCATTTTAAGTGTTCGAGTGTGAGCCATCTTAGAACAGTAATCTTGCTGAGCCATCCGAGTGCGTTAATTCTGCGTATCGATCAGCTATAGTGTTTATTTGGGCGAATTGTTTATAGGGGATTCATTCACCCCCCCTCTGAATCCATCGCACCGGTCTTAACAATTGGTATCAGAGCGAGTGTCTGCACAGAGGGTCCAGCGACCTATAGATCTGATCCGTAATTAGCTTTGGTGCGATCTGAATTGATCTATTTCGTGGCATTATGTTTAATCTATTTTGCATTTAGATTTTTGATCTTGTCTGAGCATGGCATTCATGACTGATCTCCCGAGATTTGAGGGTCTAGGTTTTTATAGCTGGCTTAATCAATTTAGGGAGTACGCGATGCAGGTTAATCCAGATCTATAGATAATCATTGCACACAACCCTTATGAAGTTTCAAAGGATAAATTCTTATCGAAAACTTCAGATCAGCTGAAATTCTCTAAAAATCAAAAGGCCCTAGACCTTGTGAAAGGGGCGAAAAGATCTAATGTGCTTACATGTATCTCTGAGTGCAGAAGCGCAATGGAAGTGATAGACAAACTGACTGATGACTATGGTGGAGAAGGAATTCGGTGCTTTATGACAAGAGATCACATCAGTGATCAATCAGATGAGTCTCCATCTCAGGTAACTTCTGACTCAGAACAACCATCTCTTGATGAATTGATTGAAATGTATGAAAACTTGTTAGAAGAATATAAATCTCTTAAGACTGAAAAGAGAAAAATGAAAAAGGAGATGCTATACGAAATAAGAGAACTAAAATGTGAAAATGCAAACATGAAAGATAGTCTGAAAAGAAATGAAAATTCATGCAATAAGTGTCTTTCTGTGAAAAACTTGAATAACAGTCTTCAATCCGAACTGAAAAAGCAGGAACAACAAATTGACTCTCTTAAGGAAGAATTAAAGAATAGGAACTCTGAGCTTGAAATGTCTCAATAGAAATTGAATGAGAATTTTAAAAAGGTGGATCATAACATTTTGATTGATAAAAATAAAATGTTGAAAGATCAAAATAAAAAATTAATGGTGTGGAATATTGTTGCTACTGAAAAATATTTGACTGTTGAGAAGGAAAGGTGTGTGAAACTAAAATCAACAATGAAAAGGAACAAAAACTTCAGCATGAAATCCAAATACTGAAAAATCTAAATGATGCCATGCAGAAGCAAATTGTCAACTGTGAAGAAGACCTAACAAACTCTGAAATGCAGATCTCTTCACTCAAATCTGATATTGTTGATTTGAATAAGTCTATGTCTAGTTTTGTCAAAGGTAAGGAAAATCTGGACAAGCTGCTGGGAAACAAAGTTAACTTTTAGAAAGAAGGCTTAGGATACAGTCCAGATAATAAGAGGAATTTGAAAGGAAAAGAACAAAAGAAAAAAAAATTGTTGTGAAAATACTCCTCATGTCAAGAAAATTTTTGTTGATCAGAAAAAGAATGTGCAATGTTTTTATTGCAATAAGATAGGTCATATGATGCATGAGTGTAAACTGTTTGAACTTGATGACCTAGCTGCCACTACTGTACAGAAAATTCATGGTAGAAATCATGTTGCTCATAGGAAGAAAATCAATTGTTATTGTTGTGGGAAAGTAGGACACACCTATGCTCAATGCTGGTATGCACATGAGAGTAACCCTATGTATAAATTTGTCAAATTCCCTGTTCATCAGAATATGTTTGATACGAAGAAAAATGTTTTCATGAGAAAGTCAAGTGATTGCTTTAACTGTGGAAAACTTGGCCACAAAGCATCTCAATGCTGGTTCATAGATTTTAGAGAATAAAATGTTCATGTTCAAAACAGAAACTTCAATATGCATGCTCATAATAATGTGCATAAATAAAATCTGAAATCTGTTACTGGTCATTATTATGGTCAGTTTGGAAATTCCATGTCCAAAGGCAAGTTGATGAATCTTAAGGAATCTGCTACTCACAAAAAGTCAAAAACATTGTTTGGTGATATTAATGGCAAACCAGGACCCAAGGTTTCTTGGGTATCTATTGCATCAAAATGATCTGTGTGTTGCAGGAGTGTCTTGGAAGCTGATGGATAAAGGGGTAATAAGCCAAGGCACTCGAGTGTAATCAACCCCATTTTGGTCTTCACAGGTTTGGTTATTTGAACTTTAATAATTGAGTTTAGATAGCTGCATATCTTGTTTGATATGTTCATGCATATATGTCATCATTTGCATACTATGAGTATTCATGCCTCTCAATGCTCATACTGAATTGTCTGTCTAAATATTTGAATGAGAATAAAATTGCACTTCTGAAAATCTGAATTGACTGAATTTGAAGCATGCATGTTGTATTGTGCATGAAATGCTCATATGCATACATGACATACAATCATTGAAAAACTGATGCACTTAGGACTGTTGGTATTGCATTGTCATGCATTACCACTATGGTATATCAAATGGTAAGCTACTAAAAGGCAGATGAAATCTGTCTGGAGGTTCTTACTATGTGTGAGATGGTCCTTTAGACCAAATTCTCCGCCTAGTACCATGGGTCATATTGCATAATAGGGCAGTCTGAATAAGCATGAGTCATAAAATGATATGTTCAGCCTTCATTGCAAATATTGCATAAAGGCAGGGGGAGTCTATCTAGCCCTTGCATGTCTTCATGTCACATGTGTCCGCATACATGTAGTGATTGCATTGCATATCACCTATGTTGAAAATTCCCTACATATATTTCAGTGAATGCATTATACTCAGATTTTAGTCATATAGTGCATAATGTCAGGGGGAGTTTATGTCAAGAAAGCATTGTGTACATTGCACATGTTGCATACCTTTTGATGATCTTAATCCTGAACTCTTCATGTCCACCTAATTGATTTATCCTGCCATATCTGTCATTCCAGTGACTCACATCATCAAATAATCATTGTTGGCTACTACTGATCACTCAATAACTACACTGAGATTTGAAGTAAACCTTCAGTTTTAATACTGCTTCATAAATGTTAAAACATCTTTAATATAGAATCTTCCATTATACAGGTTTAAGAATATTTGTTGATTTGGAATTTGTTTAAGTCTAATGTACTCTTAAGTTTGAGCTCAATGAACTTGAAATTTAATAAACCTTAACTGCTTGTCTCATGTATATTCATGTAAGACTTCCTGAAATCTGAAAAGTTGAAATCATGATTTTCTTTGATTGAAATATTGAGTGTTAGTATTGCTATTAAACATTTAATCTGTCTGAATCTATTCAAAAAAAAAATTATGGATAGAGCAATGACTGTGGTTACTGAGAAACCTTTCCAAAGGACTCTGTCATGAAGTACCATAATTAACTCTGATTAAAATCATTGAAAATAATGTGAAAATATTTTATAGCAATGACATGGTTGTATTGAGTAACTAAGGATTCTGTCCTCTAATCAAGGTGTCTCCTCATGCCGAAGATACCTCTAATGCTATCTATGTTATCTAAAATGGAGAAGCAGTACAGTTATCACACTGAGTAACTGGGGATTCTAGCCTCTAACCAAGGTGTCTCCTCACGTCGAAAGGTGTTGATAAACCAAAATTGCTCATTAAAATTTATATTGATGATAAAAATAAAAATATGAAAAAGGGTGATTCAAAAATTCTGGAAGGACAGTAAAATTCAGATGCGTTCACGAGTGTTTATTCTCAATACTACCTTATGTGATTCTTAAAGAAGTCATGGAAAGTAAACTGAGTAAGATGGAAGAAGGTTGAACTAGAAGTGTTATATGAGCATTTGGTTCATTTTTATTAAAAACTTATTTCAGATATGAGTATGGTTTCTTTTTGAAAAACTCTGTTTACATCATTATTAAACCATATCTGTCAATCAAAGGATTCATAAGCTTTTATAGTGGAAGACTCTAAAACATAAATTCTGGTTTATGAAGTTGGTAACTTACTGAGAAATTCTATATCTCAGGGTCTTTGAAAATTCAATAATGCTTTTGCTCAATTGTTGATCTTTGTTACTTTCATTGATCTTTTCAACAGATATCAAAAATTGTTCCTGAAATATATGTTCTTTGATTGAACTCTGCACATCAGCCCAAGTCTCTTTCACTGGATTCCACTACCATATTTCTTTTGACTAGCAAATCCTGATGGTTCTGTAGACCTTTCATCTGCAGACCATACAAATGTGAAGATCTATTGTCATTATTACCTTGTTCACTGCAGCTTTCTGAACTTCAAAATTATTGTGGTTGAATATTCCAGATTGATTCATTGGATAACCAGAGTTCATCCCTGTAGGTTCACCTTGTGCATTGACATCATAGGCTATAAGAAGTCTTCAAACACTCTTGTCATTGCTCATCGTAAGGGGAGAATTGTCTGATTTGTCTAAGGGGGAGAATGTAGAAAGGGGGAACATATGCGAAAGGGGAGAGTGTGCATATTTGATGTCAGGTCATGCATTGGTTCCAAGTCCGATCCCTACACTTCCATTCCCATAACAGGTCTACATAAGATGTCAATTATGGCTGCATTCATCTATATCTTGCATTTCTTGTTGCATCTGTATCTCTGCATTCATACCTTGTGACGACCCGGGATCCGAGTACAAGAAAGGAACCGGCGCGTCTCGAATCTCGGCTCGCCAACCCACGAGCCCGAAGACTCGGAAGGGTAGAAAAGTATGGTGTGGGAGTACAAGAGAAGCTGAAACGATCGCAGAGATAGCACACTAATCTAAAATAAAGTGCACAGAATAATATTAATAAATAAACTGCTACAAGGCCCACAGAGTCTCATGTCCAAAATAAAAGTACAGTCACAGAAAGAAAAGTACAACAACACGGGGCATCCCCCGGCGTACAACTACACGGGGCATCCCCCGGCTCTGGCAGACTGGCGGCTAACCCTGGCTAGAAGAACCACGTTGAAACTCGGCCGCGCCTCTCGAAGACCCCGCTTCACTTGAAAAGTAGGGGTGAGCCTCATTTCATTGGCCCAGTAGGGATCCCGCGAATCCCCACCTCGCACGGAAAATGAGAAAGCAGAAGGCAACCCTACCTAACAGGAGTACGGTAAAACCAAGAAGCTAAAATAAATAAACGGAAAAGCCATCTACTCTAACAGTACCGTACTACAGAACATCGGTCCGACGAAACTCGAGTCCACACCTGTCAGCAAACAGGAGCACTACCCATAAGAAGAATGAGGGGATGCATCCCCTGACGTCTTACACCGCGTCACAAGTGTCTAGCTACTACGCCCCAAGCGTGAGACTCAGACACGCAACAAGTACCATACAAGGACTAGCTAGGGTCACGCTCGTCAGCGCGTGTCCTAAGCCCCCAACTACATGTGCACACACAGACCATCTGTTCTAGGTCGGGTCCTCTAGCTAGTTTTTCCCCCCACCGGACTCTGGTGGCAAAGGCAAGGGGCCCTACGGTAACCAGCCTAAAAACTATCTCTCACTGGGTCTCGCTCTCCACCACTCCCAGGTGGGTCCGCACCCGCGTGCGCAGGAAGCTACGACTAGTGGACAGGTCACCGACAGTAAGGACTAACTCACGGAAACCACCCGTCGAAGAAACGGGGCCGCACACACACTGTGTAGCTGAAAGCCTGACGGTCCACCCCTGGGCTGTCACGGGCTGTGACGCGTCTACACCAGCGCGTCACATGGCTTTGACGGTCCAGCCCTGGGCCGTCACGAGCCAAATGAGAAAACAGACTGTGACGCACCCCTCCTGGTCCATCACCGGCTGTGACGCGCTAGGCCTGGTGCGTCACAAGGCTGTGACGCACCCACACTGGGCCGTCACAGGGCTCTAATGATCCAGCCCTGGGCCGTCATGAGCAATGGTGAAAAACAAACTGTGACCCGCCCCGCCCGGGCCGTCACAGCACCTGACGGCCCGACTTGGGCGCGTCAGGGTGGTTGGGTCCGCCGCGCTGACGCACCCCCACAGGGGCGTTACAGGGTTGTGACGCACCAGGCCTGGTGCGTCACAGGCCCTGAGCCCCCCCCAACGGTCAAAAAGTAAACGGTCAGAAGGCCTGACGGTCTAGCCCTGGCGCGTCACAGCGCCCTGGCGGTCTGTCACGGGACCGTCACAGCCACAGACCCCCAACGGCTATATAAAGGGGCTGTAACGCACCTACCTGGGTGCGTTACACCGTGTGACGGTGCCTGGAAAGACCGTCACACACACCCGATGGCGGAACGGCGTGAAATAGCCAAAAATGTAAACCGCGCCCCCATGCCTCCAAAGGAGAGGGGGACATAAAAGGGGAAGACCCTTGGGGACCCCTAGCATGATTCTAGGCCATCAAAACGCCGAATCGTGGCTCAAATCCATAGATCGGGCGAGCTCTCCCCAAAGAATGGTTTTGCCCTAACCAGCTCAAAAATGCCCCTCTCTGCTCCCATTCAGGATACAAATCGCGGGGAACGACGGGATGAGCATAAGGATTCGTCCCCCTACCTCAATGGAGCGAATGCCCCACCGAATCGACGCCGAAATCAAGGAAGAAGCTTTTAGACCCATGAACGCCCCGCCTCCCGTCGTGAAAAGAACACCACCGGGACCGCCTCGCCGCCACGCCGTTGCCGGAGTGAAGGAGGCCGCGTCTCGGTCGCCCGGGGAAGAAGCACGGTGCGCGGTGGAGAGGGAGCTCTCCAACGGTTGGAAAGGAGGAAGAAGAAGAAGAAGAAGAAGAAAAAGGTTGAAAAGAAAAAGAAAAAGATATGGTATTTATAGAAAATCTAGAAAATCAAAAAAATCCCAAAAAATAGAGAAATACACCACCTCGATCTTCTCGACGCCCTGATCGCAACGGTACCACTCGCGGGTAGGTGAACCACCCAGTTCACCCGCTACAGGGTTCCGTAGGTGTTTTCGGGACACACACGCGGGAATCGGAAAATACGCGGAAGAAGCCGCGGAACACGTTCCGGGTCTCCGAACTGACCCGAATCGCACGGATCCGAACATGAAAGGTGTCCGAAATGAAATTTCGGACACAACGGAGTCAGACACTTTGAGAAACCAGATCCCGGACCCATGAAGAAGGATCCGAAAGGGTCTGGGACATCACAGCCCTCCCCCCTTAAACAAATTTCGTCCTCAAAATTCAAGAACAAAGCGCAAGAACGGGGGGGAGACTTACACAAACAAATAAGGATACAGCTCCCGCATCTCATCCTCGCGCTCCCAAGATGCCTCACCGCCAGAATGACGCTGCCAGACCACCTTAACCAGAGGGATAACCTTGTTCCACAGGCCCTGCTCTGGCCGATCCTCAATGCGGATAGGAAACTCCGGAAGGGACAGATCTGGGGTCACCTCAGGCCAAATGACATCCTCGAGAACATGGGAATCATCGGGCATGTACTTCTGAAGCATCGACACGTGGAACACATCATGCACGGTAGAAAGCTCCGGAGGTAGCTGCAATCTATAAGCGACTTCCCCAACACGCTCGACGATGGGAAAGGGACCAATGTAGCGGGGACTCAGCTTCCCACGCCTACCGAAACACATCACACCCTTCATGGGAGAAACTCTCAAGAAAACTCGGTCTCCCACAACAAAGCTGAGAGGTCACCTTCTCCGATCGACATAACTCTTCTGCCGACTCTGAGCTGTCAATATCTTCTGCCGAACGAGATGCACCACCTCAACACACTGCTGCACCAAATCTGGTCCGGTCAGGGCACGCTCGCCCACCTAGAACCAATCAAGTGGAGTCCGACAGGGTCACCCGTACAACTCCTCATAGGGAGCCATGCCAATGCTTAAATGATAGCTATTATTATAGGCAAACTCCACCAATGGCAAATGGTGGGTCCAACTTCTTTGCCATTCTAAGCAACACGCTCGCAGCATGTCCTCCAAAGTCTGGATGGTCCGCTCAGACTGACCGTCCGACTGAGGATGATAGGCCGAGCTAAATGCCAACTCGGTGCCTAGAGCCTTCTGGAAGCTCTTCCATAATCCAGAAGTGAAACGGGGATCACGATCGGACACAATGGAGATCGGGATTCCATGCAACGGAACGATCCGCTCTACATACAAATTAGCCAAGCGCTGCACGCTCCAACTGACCTTGACCGGCAGCAATCACGCCGTCTTCGTCAGTCTATCCACTAGCAACCAGATACTATCCTCCCCGCTGGACATCCTCGGTAACCCAACCATAAAATCAGTGGTCACGTGGTCCCACTTCTCACACAGGAACATCCAAGGGCTGAAGTGTGCCTCCTAGTCACTGGTGCTCAGCCTTCACCTACTGACAGGTTAAACACCTGGCAACAAATTCTGCCACATCTCTATTCATGCCAGGCCACCAAAACTGCCTCTTCAGGTTCTGGTACATCTTAGCCGATCTGAGGTGCACGGCATACCGACTCCCATGAGCCTCACACACTCCCTGAGCCATTTGAGTGCGTTAATTCTACGTATCGATCAACTATTGTTTTTATTTGGATGAATTTTTTATAGGGTATTCTTTCACCCCCCCTCTGAATCCATTGCACCGGTCCTAACAATTGGTATCAGAGCGGGTGTTTGCACAGAGGGTCCAGTGACCTGCAGATCCGATCCGTAATTGGCTTTGGTGCGATCTGAATTGATCTGTTTCGTGGCATTGTGTTTAATCTGTTTTGCATTTAGATTTTTGATCTAGTCTGAGCATGGCATTCATGACTGATCTCCCGAGATTTGAGGGTCTAGGTTTTTATAGCTGGCTTAATCAATTTAGGGAGTACGTGATGCAGGTTAATCCAGATCTGTGGATAATCATTGCACACAACCCTTATGAAGTTCCAAAGGATAAATCCTTATGGAAAACTTCAGATCAGCTGAAATTCTCTAAAAATCAAAAGGCCCTAGACCTTGTGAAAGGGGCGATAAGATCTAATGTGCTTACATGTATCTCTGAGTGTAGAAGCGCAAAGGAAGTGATAGACAAATTGATTGATGACTATGGTGGAGAAAGAATTTAGTGCTTTATGACAAGAGATCACATCAGTGATCATTCAGATGAGTCTCCATCTCAGGTAACTTCTGACTCAGAACAACCAGCTCTTGATGAATTGATTCAAATGTATGAAAACTTGTTAGAAGAATACAAATCTCTTAAGACTGAAAAGAGAAAAATGGAAAAGGAGATGATGTACGAAATAAAAGAACTGAAATGTGAAAATGCAAATATGAAAGATAGTCTGAAAAGAAATGAAAATTCATGCAATAAGTGTGTTTCTACGAAAAATTTGAATAACAGTCTTCAATCCGAACTGAAAAGGCAGGAACAACAAATTGACTCTCTTAAGGAATAATTGGAAGAATTAAAGAATAGGAACTCTGAGCTTGAAATGTCTCAACAGAAATTGAATGAGAATTTAAAAAATGTGGATCATAACATTTTGATTGATGAAAATAAATTGTTGAAAGATCAAAATAAAAAATTAATGGTGTGGAATATTGTTGCTATTGAAAAATATTTGACTGTTGAGAAGGAAAGGTGTGTGAAACTAAAATCAACAATGAAAAGGAACAAAAACTTCAGCATGAAATCCAAATACTGAAAAATCTAAATGATGCCATGCAGAAGCAAATTTTCAACTGTGAAGAAGACCTAACAAACTCTGAAATGCAGATCTCTTCACTCAAATCTAAAATTGTTGATTTGAATAAATCTATGTCTAGTTTTGTTAAAGGTAAGGAAAATCTGGACAAGCCGTTGGGAAACAAAGTTAACTTTCAAAAAGAAGGCTTAGGATACAGTCCAGATAATAAGAGGAATTTGAAAGGAAAAGAACAAAAGAAAAAGAAAAATTGTTGTAAAAACACTCCTCATGTCAAGAAAATTTTTGTTGATCAGAAAAAGAATGTGAAATATTTTTATTGCAATAAGATAGGTCATATGATGCATGAGTGTAAACTGTTTGAACTTGATGACCTAGCTGCCACTACTGTACAGAAAATTCATGGTAGAAATCATGCTGCTCATAGGAAGAAAATCAATTTTTATTGTTGTGGGAAAGTAGGACACACCTATGCTCAATGCTGGTATGCACAGGAGAGTAAACCCATGTATAAATTTGTCAAATTTCCTGTTCATCAGAATATGTTTGATACGAAGAAAAATGTTTTCATGAGAAAGTCAAGTGATTACTTTAATAGTGGAAAACTTGGCCACAAAGCATCTCAATGCTGGTTCACAGATTTTAGAGAACAAAATGTTCATGTTCAAAATAGAAACTTCAATATGCATGCTCACAATAATGTGCATAAATAGAATCTGAAATCTGTTACTGGTCATTATTATGGTCTGTTTGGACATTCCATGTCCAAAGGCAAGTTGATGAATCTTAACGAATCTGCTACTCATAAAAAGTGGAAAACACTGTTTGGTGATATTAATGGCAAACCAGGACCCAAGGTTTCTTGGGTATCTGTTGCATCAAAATGATCTGTGTGTTGCAGGAGTGTCTTGGAAGCTGATGGATAAATGGGTAATAAGCCAAGGCACTCGAGTGTAATAAACCCCATTCTTGTCTTCACAGGTTTGGTTATTTGAACTTTAATAATTGAGTTTAGATAGTTGCATATCTTGTTTGATATGTTCATGCATATCTGTCATCATTTGCATACTATGAGTATTCATGTCCCTCAATGCTCATACTGAATTGTCTGTCTAAATATTTGAATGAGAATAAAATTACACTTCTGAAAATCTTAATTGACTGAATTTGAAGCCTGCATGTTGTATTGTGCATGAAATGCTCATATGCATACATGACATACATTCATTGAAAAACTGATGCACTTAGGACTGTTGGTATTGCATTGTCATGCATGACCACTATGGTATATCAAATGGTAAGCTACTAAAAGGTAGATGAAATCTATCTGGAGGTTCTTACTATGTGTGAGATGGTCCTTTAGACCAAGTTCTCCGCCTAGTACCATGGGTCATTTTGTATAATAGGGCAGTCTGAATGAGCATGAGTCATAAAATGATATGTTCAGCCTTCATTGCAAATATTGCATAAAGTCAGGGAGAGTCTGTCTAGCCCTTGCATGTCTTCATGCCACATGTGTCTGCATACATGTAGTGACTGCATTGCATATCACCTATGTTGAAAATTCCCTACATATATTTCAGTGCATGCATTATACTCAGATTTTAGTCATATATTGCATAATGTCAGGGGGAGTTTATTTCAAGAAAGCATTGTGTACATTGCACATGTTCCATACCTTTTGATGATCTTAATCCTGAACTCTTCATGTCCACCTAATTAATTTATCCTGCCATATCTTTCATTCCAGTGACTCACATCATCAAATAATCATTGCTGGCTATTGCTGATTACTCAATAACTGAACTAAGATTTGAAGCAAACCTTCAGTTTGAATACTGCTTCATAAATGTTAAAACATCTTTAATGTAGAATCTTCCATTATACAGGTTTAAGAATATTTGTTGATTTGGAATTTGTTTAAGTCTAATGTACTCTTAAGTTTGAGCTCAAAGAACTTGAAAATATCTGATTAAACTTTTTAATAAACCTTAACTGCTTGTCTCATGTACATTCATGTAAGACTTCCTGAAATCTAAAAAGTTGAAATCATGATTTTGTTTGATTGAAATACTGCGTGTTAGTATTGCTATTAAACATTTAATCTGTCTGAATCTGTTCAAAAAAAATATATGGATAGAGTAATGACTGTGGTTTTTAGAAACCTGTCCAAAGGACGGTGTCATGAAGTACCATAGTTAACTCTGATTAAAATCATTGAAAATAATGTGAAAATATGGTAGAGCAATGGCATGGTTGTATTGAGTAACTGGAGATTCTGGCCTCTAATCAAGGTGTCTCCTCATGCCAAAGATACCTCTAATGCTATTTCTGTTCTCTAAAATAGAGAAGCAGTACAGTTATCACACTGAGTAACTGGGGATTCTGGCCTTTAACCAAGGTGTCTCCTCACGTCAAAAGGTGTTGATCAACCAAAATTGCTCATTAAAATTTATATTGATGATCAAAAGAAAAATATGAAAAAGGGTAATTCAAAAATTCTGGAAGGACAGTAAAATTCATATACGTTCACGAGTGTTTATTCTCAATACTACCTTATGTGATTCTTAAAGAAGTCATGGAAAGTAAACTGAGTAAGATGGAAGAAGGTTGAACTAGAAGTGTTATATGAGCATTTGGTTCATTTTTATTAAAAACTTATTTCAGATATGAGTATGGTTTCTTTTTTAAAAACTCTGTTTACATCATTCTTAAACCATATCTTTCTATCAAAGGATTCATAAGCTTTTATAGTGGAAGACTCTAAAACCTAAATTCTGGTTTATGAAGTTGGTAATTTACTGAAAAATTCTGTATCTCAGGGTCTTTGAAAATTCAATAATGCTTTTGCTCAATTGTTGATCTCTGTTACTTTCATTGATCTTTTCAACAGATATCAAAAATTGTTCTTGAAATATATGTGCTTTGATTGAACTCTGCACATCAGCCCGAGTCTCTTTCACTGGATTCCACTACCATATTTCTTTTGACTAGCAAATCCTGATGGTTCTGTAGACCTTTCATCTGCAGATCATACAAATGTGAGGATCTATTGTCATTATTACCTTGTTCACTTGCTGCTTTCTGAACTTCAAAATTATTGTGGTTGAATATTTCAAATTGATTCATTGGATAACCAGAGTTCATCCCTGTAGGTTCACCCTGTGCATTGACATCATAGGCTATAAGAAGTCTTCAAACATTCTTGTCATTGCTCATCGTAAGGGGAGAATTATCTGATTTGTCTAAGGGGGAGAATGTAGAAAGGGGGAGAATATGCGAAAGGGGAGAGTGTGCATATTTGATGTCAGGTCATGCATTGGTTCCAAGTCGGATCCTTACACTCCCATTCCCATAACAGGTCTGCATAAGATGTCAGTTATGGCTACATTCATCTATATCTTGCATTTCTTGTTGCATCTGCATCTCTGCATTCATACCTTCTCCATGGTTTTTTTTGATAATGACAAAGGGGGAGAAATTGGTATGAGTCATATGTTCTGTTTAGAGTCATATGTTCTGTTTATGCTTGTCTGGAAAAATGGGGAAATCATGAAATGAAATGCTTGTTTGATATGAAATAATTGTTAACAATTGGTCTCAGTTCTTAACTGAATGTTTGGAGTAATTGTGCTGTGTGAATAAGCACACATGACTCATAGCATTGTCATAATCGAAAAGGGGGAGAATGTTGGAACCCTGATTTTGATTATGACATACTATGAATCATGTGTGTAGTGCAGATCATGATTTATGGTTCATTTGTGCCTGAATTTGCTAAGAGTTCACATGTTGTGTTGATACAGTTCATATGTGCTTATATATGCTTGAATATAATATGTTGCTAACTGTTGGTCAATGCTAAGTCAACTCTTGCATCAGATTATGATTCGGTCAAACAATCATGTTTCACATAAGTACTATGTCAGCATTCTTGTTTCGCCAAGTCTGAGTCAGTGCATTTGTTTCATTCTGTAAGTCTGCGTTAGACTGAGCTAAGTCTAAGCTAGTCTGAGCTAGTCTACACCTCTTGCTTACCCACAAAGCGAGAGTCGACTCATAGACTCGACACAGTAGGCCGTGCATAGTCTCATCTGTCATCATATAGGTTGGTGCACATTGTGGTTTGTTCACTGTTATGGTCGAATCATGTTTTTCCATTGACGCCAAAGTCGGTGCAGGTTTTTGTCATGTGCTTAGCAGAGTCTGTGCACTTCACTGATTAGGGTCGGTGCATATATATGCCTAAGGCATTCTCACGGTCGGTGCAATGCCTTCCTCAGCACACACAACATCGGTGCATCTTTCAGTTATCTGAATATGAGGTCGATGCTAGACGCGTTATATGTTTAACCAACGTCTGTGCATATCTTGCTTCGACTGAAGTAAGGTCGGTGCAAGTTTTCATCTAAGGTATATACTCCGTCGGTGCATGTTTGAGTCTAGCTGCATGAACGTCAGGGACGGTGCTAGTTTCATGTCTGCATGTTTCATAGTCGATGCATGCATGGTTGGTGCATGTCTTTGCACATAACATAGGTATGCACATTTGTTTGGTTTGCATAAAGTAAAGTCTGTGCATGTTACATATACACACAAGTCTCGCATAGAAGTCAATGCATTTTACCGAAGCATGCATATTCCAAGTCGGTGCATATCTTGCCCGCACACATAAAGTCAGTGCAGGTTATGTTTTGCACGCACCAAGTCGGTGCATACCTTTGGCTGCTCATACACAAGGTCGGTGTAGTTACAGCCTGTGTAGAATTCACGGTCAGTGCAAGTCTTTACTTCTGCTACTCATGTCGGTGCGCACCCCGTGTTACCTTGTCTAAAGTCAATGTATGTCATTTAGAGTCCATGCATGTTTCCTTTATGTTATCAAGATTCTTGCACATTCTTTATTTGTGTGATACAAGGTTAGTGCACACTTCTTTCTGTTGCACACTCATGGTCTATGCATACTTTGTTGCACGTTACCTGATGTATGTGCATGTCTTGCTATATAACTATGCACATTTTGTTATGTGCTACCTAAGGTCAGTGCATATTCGTATGTTACTTTATGAAGTCTATGCTAGCACGAACAACGAACACTTCCAATTGTTTCTCAGGCTAGTGACTTGGTCAAGCATGTGCTGGACGAACCTACAACCTATGAGCATACTCCACGTGGAAGTCAAAGTACCAGATTAAAGGGTTCGTGATCCGAGGCAAGGAACAGAATGAAAGAATCTGCCACGTGGTTAGCCACAACGCCAAGATGCTGACACGTGGCTAAGGCATTCCAGAATTCTCTTGGCGGAAGTGTTCCCTCCACGGGCCCAATGAGTGAGCTCGTGGGTCCCAGATCAGAAGCCATATAAGAAGGCCTTCTCTGCGATCAAAGTAGAGGTGAACCGAAGAGAGGAGAAGGATCTTAGGAGAGACGAAGAGCAAAGCTGAAGGGAAAAAGAAAGAGAGAAAAATTAGAGTCTGAGAAGTAAAAGAAGAGAGAAAGGAATGAGTGATGGAGGGAGAGGAGCAGAGATTGTGAGATTGTGAGAAAGAGGAAGAGAAAGAAAGAGAGAGAGCTTGAGAAAAGAAAGTGGTGTTCCTGAAGATCTGTTCTACTGGCCTTTGGCTCTAATCCAGACCAGTCAGCTCCCTGAAAGCCACATTTGTGCTATCATCGTATACATCTTTGTGTCGCTGTGATTTCACATTTCTTGTTTTTCTTTTCCACTCTTATTTCAAGCTGTTAGTCAGCAGAGCAAGCTGTGTTGCTTAACAGTAGCAGAGGATCGGTTCCTCTGGACGGCCAAGCTGTATTGCCCAGCAGTTGCAAAGAATCTGTTTCTCTGGACAGCAAGCTGTGTTGCTCAGCGTTGCAGAGGATTGGTTCCTCTGGACAGCAAGCTGTGTTGCTCAGCGGTTGTAGGCAAGCTGTGAGGCCCAGCGGTTTAAGCTATGTATCAGCGGAGGCCACACTCGGGTTTGAGTGTGGGGTGGACGTAGGTCTGGCGACCAAACCACCCAAAAACTTCCCTTATCTACTGTGGTTTGATTGCCTTATTCGATTGGCTAGATGTATGCATAGGCCAATTTGAATCTTCAATCTAGCAAAGAATTTGATTGCATATCGTTCATTCGATAGTGGTCTTGAGAGACTCACTTCGGACTGATTACATGTTGGTCCACGATATATGTATGATTAGATTTGCTCATCTAACCATTGTGAGTTTTCTAGATTCACTGAGTGACTAAGTGTTTCATCCGACTATCCATATTAAGTGTTCGAGTGTGAGCCTTCTTAGAACAGTGATCTTGCTGAGCCATCTAAGTGCGTTAATTCTGCGTATCGATCAACTATAGTTTTTAATTGGGAAAATTTTTTATAGGGGATTCATTCACCCCCCCTCTGAATCCATCGCACCGGTCCTAACACATAGTTCATGAAATCTAGTGAAACAAGAGGGCTTTTATCCCTAGAATAATGTTTTAGCCATTCATGAGATAACCTTCCACTGTTAAGACCTTTAGGCTTGGAATTTCAGACTGGAAGTCAATCCTAATTCTACACTTCCTATGGTAAATCAGCAACTTCACGCTGCTCTAACTCCTTACTCTCTTGACCTATGGACGTGAAATGAAGTAGATACTAAAGGGAACAAAAAGTTCTAAAGGCACTAATGCTAATTACCTCTATTTGGTTCCCTAATCCCTTGATCTTCATCGGACTTTTGCTCAATTTCCTGGGTCGCCAATGTGGAACCAGCAACTTTGAGCGCCTTTAACTCCCTGTGTGCTTGATATCCTAGCATGAAATTTTGAGGGATGTTAGTCCTATGTATTGGGAATACAAACTTCTAAATAATTTACCAAAAATAATACCTTCTTACCTTGATTCTATTGGAGCCAAACGTAAGGGTCACGGAGGTCAAATGTAGGGTCTATTTATAGGGTTTGGCTAGGGTTTGAGGATTAGAATGATTCTAGAGTCCTTATTAAACCTTAGGTCGACTACTGAGAGTCCTTGGGATGTTTACTAGTCCTCCCACCTCGATCTCTAGGTGATAACCCATCAAAATCCAATCGTTTTGCTCTTTCTTCTACTCACGGAACTGACAGGAATTAGCGGTCGATTAATGGGCCGCTTACTGTTATGTCGCGGTTTCACGATAGACCGCTACAAATCATGGTCGCTGAATTTGAATTAATTCAAACTCTTTTATTCTATTATCCACTTAATTATCTACTCCATGGGTATTTATCTCTATATTCCGTGAATAAGCTAATTAATCTTCTAAAATATGGGCCAAACTTCATGGGCTTGGTCCTTAAATCCTTTGGGCTTTATTTCAATAGGCCTTGTAAATTGTTCATCATAATTGGGCCTTAACAATGACTTGTTTAAGCCAAAATTCATTTATTACTTCATTTGGGCCTTTGACAATTTCCAGAAAATTCCTAAATATATCAAAATTAATTTATAAAAATTTCAGGGCATTACACGTAATATCCTGGATTCTTCGGATCGAAATCGGAGAGCTTTAGGAGCGCTTTCGTGGTCCTAAAATGTGTTTTACGATTCACTCAAAATTTTCCCTTGTATAACTTGCGGAGCCTCGTGGAGAGTGAACCGTTGAGTTGTGCGATTCCGGGACGCTACAAGTGCATTGTGCTCGTTCAAAGGGTCGCGAAGACTATTTTTTCACATTTTTTTGAATTTATAGAATTTTGTCAAGAAAATTAGATTTTAGGGAAATTGTTAATTTTACTATTTTCTTTTTCTTCTTAACCCTTTTTCTCTCTCCTCTCTCTCCTCACGATCTCTCACTTTCTCCCTCTCTGATCTCTCTCCTCTTTCCCCCTCTACTACGACTGCAGACGGAGGAGGCCCATGGATGAGGTGGCGATGGCGTGGAGTTGACCTGAGGCGTGATGGCGCGAGTATCGGAGCGTGGCGTTGGCGTGATCCTATTCGTAGATTCAAAGCTGACGCGGGTTGTTCGTGTGATCATTTTCGGCGAGGTTTGGCTGTTTCGGCTCGCGAGATCTTTGGTGGAGGTAGGGGATAGATTCTCTACCTATTTCCCACTTTCCCTCGTGATTTGGAGCTGAACAGTGTGAGTTTGAGCTGGTTTTACCATGTTTGGTAGAAATGCATGTTCGGGGGTGTGAGCCGTGTTCTCCGTTCCAGGTGACAGTTTGTAGTTTAAATGGTTTCATTTAAACCCCTGGCATGTTGGAATTCGTTCCCCACCAGTTTTACTGCGTTTGGTTGAGAATTGGGGCCGGTATGAGCCTGGCTGTCCATGTGAGTCGTTTTGGGTCGATTCGTGGGAATCACTCGTTTCTTGTAGTTTTGTGCATGGTTTGATACCTTCCGGCTTGTGGAAGGTGGATATCAATGTTAGGGTTGTTTCCCCGTCGTTTAGATGCGATTGGGGCGTGGAAAAATTACGTTCTGGGTAGTCCCATGGTTTTCCCTCCGGAACGGCTTAGCGGTTTTCCCAGAGACCGCTATTTTAGCTTGGCGGCCTTCTAGAGACCGCTAGGTGGAGTTCCATTGTCGGTTTGGTTCAGCAGTCTTGCGACCGATCGTAACCCTGGTTTAGTGACCCTTGGGCGACTGCTATTCGACATTTTAAATTGGTTATTTGGTTTGAGTTGGTTCGGGCTAGCGATCTAGATCCGACCGCTTAGTGGCTTTGGCTGCCATAGGGTGACCGCCATTCCATGGAAATGGTCCTAGGGAGACCGTTAAATGGTTTTAACTATTTTAAGTCGATTCATTGGCAAACGGCCATGCGATAGACTACCTGGTGCAAGTAGCGGCCTCAGGCAGACTGCAAGGTATCCGTTGCTCTATGTTGAGGGTAGCGGCCCTTTGGATGACCGCCAATTTGGTTTAGCGGCTAGGGGTAAGACCGCCATCTTCCCAGAGTCTTCTTTTGTGATGATTTGGTTTCCGATTAATGTGGCTTCAACCCCTTTGGTTATCCCATTGTCCCGTGGATGTCTTGGATGTCCTATAAGGGCTGTGACCGTGTTATAGGGTGTCTGAGAGTGCCACTGTACCGAGTAGTGTTTTGTGTTATTTCGAGGGTCATTTTGATTTCTGGTCAACCCGATTGTGACCCAGTGGTTGACACGTGACCTCATGAGTGTCTCGTCTATCCTGTGAGGATCGAGACATAGTTTTGGATGCTTGGAGGTATTGTCTCACCTCAATTTGTGTGCCATGTGATTTGAGGGCTTTCGGTGATCCCTTATATTCCGTGTTTCGTGTTATGCGGAATTGTAAGTCCATTGTGTGGCTCGGAGGCGGAGGACTCATTGTTGTCATTATTGCTATCATGGATCCGACTATTCTATGCCCTCTTCCATAATATGTTTTACCGTAGTTTTTATCTTAGGGACTAGGCTGACTAACGGCGTGTTGCTATGATGTGTGATGATCTTGACCAAAGTCTTGTGACTCAAAGATCGTTGTCAGTAGGTCTAGTTGACTGTCCTGAGTCTGGTAGTAGTTGTATACTGCATTGTGCTCCATAGTACGTGTGACAGTGTGTGCTTAACCTATCTTACTTTGGTGTTCACTATTTTTCAGTCTCTATGTCTAGTGAGCCTCCACTAGTCGTAGCCTAACGACACCTTGCGGTGTGTCGGCCCAACTGGGAGTGGTGGCGGGGCAGTTCCCGATAGAGATGGTTTGTAGGCTGGTTGTCGTGGGCCCCTTTGTCTTGCCTTTAGAGTCCGGCGGGAGGGGAAAACCAGCTAGGGGCCTGGCTCAAGACATTGAGCTTGTGTGTGCACGCGTGGTTAGGGGCGTTTGGAAGGACGTCGACGGGCGTGACCCTGACTAGTCACTCGTTACTGTTGTCCCTTGTACTTGGTTCTTGTTGAGTGTCTCAGTTACTGCCGTTCTAGGCATGTGGGAGATACCTGTGGCGCAGTGTAAGACGTCAGTGGACACATCTGGCTATTCTTCTAGTGAGGAGGTGCTTTTGTCACTTGACGCATGACTTTTATTTTCGTGACTTGTCCGGGTAGCCTATGCTTGGCTTCACTCGAGGTAACTGTAGCGTACACGATAGTGAGATCGTGTATGTCTTGTGCTTTAAGACAATATGGTCTTGAGTTGGGCTTTCATCTATGTAGACGAGCCTGCACGACTGAGGTGTCGTAACGTGTTCTGGCAATGTAGCCAGAGTTTCCTTGTATCGGTTTAGTTATTCCTGATTGTGTGCCTGGGGATCTATATCTTTGCCGTTTCGGAGTAGTTAGAGGGTCGAGGTTCTTTTGGCTGCCGTGTTCCGTGGTACGGCTGTTTTCCTCTTTACTGTCGTTCCTACTCTTGTTGTTACTCTTGTTGCTATTACTGCTTTGTTTTAGTTATTAGCACTGCTGTTAGTGTGTTGTTTCATGGTATAGTTTTGTGGGATCCCTACTGAGCCAATGATAGGAGGCTCACTTCCTTCGTGGACAAGCAATGGAGCAAGACCTTCTTTCGGGCATCCGCCATTATCCGGAACAAAGTTTCATCCCTCATTTCGTAAGAATACTTAATTCTGATTAATTTCATTCTTTGTTCTTTTTCCTTCGGGAGCTGTCGCTGTTGGAACCAGTGTAGGAGATGCTCCCGCCAATCATGCTGTTGGACTTCTTCTACGGCCATGACTTCATTTTCTCCTCCCTTTGCTGGGATTTCTATCATGCTGGGGACTTGTCGTCTGTTAATGATAGTTATATTCAGGCTCTGATCTGGCAAGACTATCAAAGAACTAGTCAGCATTGCAAGGGCGTCTGCCTGAGCATTCTATCCTCGATTAACTTGTTTCATTTCGATAAGGTAAAACTTCGCCATCTGGCATAGCACCAATTGGTGATAGGGAAGGAGCTCCGGCTTCCAAACATCAAATTCTCCTCCAACTTTCTTCACGACCAGCATGGAGTCCCCAAACGCCTCGAGCATCTGGATTCCCATGGAGAGGGGAATTTGCAACCCGATAATTAAAGCCTCATACTTAGCCTCATTGTTCGTATAAGGCTTGTTTATTGAATAGGGGGTATATATGACCTCTCCTTTGAGAGAGTTCAGGACTATGCCTACACCAACTCTGACTTTACAAAGTCCATTGGCTGGAGTATTGTTGTGCCCCGACATATTTTGACGAAGAAACTTTGTTCTATTTGGTATGATTTGCATTGCATATGTGTTTGATGAAGTCAGTCAATATGCAAGGTCTCATGAATGCTTTTCAATGAACTGAGCAAAATGCTTGATATTTGAATTGCGGGTTGGAAGGCTTAAATGATCCTTTGGAAAGGTGCATATGTAGCTCCATCTTTGCTGTGATAATCTATTTTGAGTAATGAGTGCAGCTTGGTATGTTTGAGTTGGAGATGACATTGCCATGTATGAACTTTAATTAAATGAAGAGCTTGTAATGGAAATCAATTGAAACACCCTATTATAGTCTCATAGGTGATGTATCTCATGGTTGTATTTCCATACTGTTATATGCAGGTTAAACGGGGTTATGAAATGTAAGTGAGCTTGTCATTTGATATGCTAAAAGATTGAAATGTTTGACCAAATTCATGCAAGATAAAAATAGCTCCCAATCCATGCTAATCTTGGTAAGAATCCATGGTTGAATGTATTTCAATTTGACTTGATAGTGCTTGATGCATGTTTCATGCTTTTGGGCTTAGTATGACTGCCTTGGGCAGTTTTGCTTTCTCCCTCTGCTAGGGTCGACCCCTAGGGTCGACACTGAGTCCTTGGGGGGGTCAGTTTCAAAGGGATAGAACCGAGTGAAACTGGTGTCGACACCTAGGGTCGACACCATAACCCTGGGAGCTGATGTTCTTCATAGGGTAGAACACCTGGGTTTAGGTGTCGACACCTACACCCTGGGTGTGCCTTTTTGTGAAGAGACAACACACCTGAAAATAGGTGTCAACACCAGGTGTCCACACACATTCAGGTGTGTCCGGATCCTGGCTTGCAGAATGATTTCGAAATGGCCATTTAGGGATCCATTACCGATGGCCCTTTTACCCCAATACCTCTAGGGATTCTACCCTTGAATGGGTGTGGTTCTAAGAGGTTTTCCCATGGGCTTTAAAGTCTATTTGCATTGTTTTCTCATGGGTATATGTATGATGCGAAATGCATCTACGGTAGAAGATATCTTTTGGGCTAACACGATCATTCTTCTTGCAGGAGAAGAAAAGGGCGAAGCACACCATCTGGAGGAGGAAGACGACGTTGTAGAAGCTCCATCCCATGACCCCAAGCTCAGATCCGGTGGTGGCCATCGCTGCTCTCCATCGTCCTCAAGCTTGGGCGTTCATCTTTCAACAACCGGCTGTCTCTCCTCTCCGCGGTTTACCCATTCTAGTGCACCCTTCCTTTATCTCCGAGATTGGTTGAGGATTAAAGGGGAAGATCTTTGTTAGACTATGTTTTTCATTTCCTTTTGAGCATAGTTTATCATTCTTGGACTGAGCATTGTATTTCCTATCCTATTTTTCATCATAGAAGTTTTCAGAGCTTGTCTCTGTGTGTGCGGTTCCTCATCGTCGTACGAGTACCCACGTGTGTTGGGCCATCAAGCCCGTGTGTGTGGTGGTTTGCTACCATCGTGCAGTGTTTCTAGTGGAATCCTCTCGAATTGAGAGGGGTGGACATAGGACGGCACTTGGGCGCGTCCGAACCACCTAAAAATCCTTACGTTATGGTTTGCTTCTTGTGAGTTTGTTGTTTTATCCTATCAGTCTTTGTTACGAGTGTGATGCAGTGAAGTGAGCGCTCATTTATATATATTGTCCGCTGCTTAATTTTCATCTGAGTGGTTCATCAAAAGCACTGGGGAGTTGTGAGAGCTTGGTTATTTTCATCATATCTACATCATATCTACATACTCTTGTTCAGCTATCTAGATATATCTTGTCTTCTCCATGGTTAAATTTTAAAAGCGGGCGCAATAAATTCACCCCCCCTCTTGATTGCTTTCCTAACCGGGCCAACAATTGGTATCAGAGCCTCAGCTCTGTTTTCATCTGAAACCTCACGGTTTAGAGAGATCTATTAGGAATGGCTAACAAGGAGTTAATGCCCGGAAGGCATTCTATTCATAGGCCACCCTTCTTTGATGGTAGTAATTGCACCTATTAGAAAAATAGGATGACTGTCTTTCTTCATGCCCAAAGCCATGAAATATGAACTATGATTAAAAATGGTCCATACACTTTACCTCCTGATGAGGAAGCTTGGAATGATGATCTTATTAAGAAGGCCACTATGAATTTTAATGCTTTAAATATAATTCGGTGTGCTATTCACCCAAATGAATATGCTCGTGTTTCTATGTGCAGCAGCGCAAAAGAAATGTGGGATAAGCTAAAGATAATCTATGAAGGTACTATAGAGGTCAAGGAGACGAAGGCAAACATGCTTATCCGGGATTATGAGCTATTCCACATGAAAGAGGAAGAGACCATCTCCGAGATGTTCGCACATCTCATGGAGATCACCAATGGTTTGAAATCACTCGGAAGGGAATTCAATGACGTTGATTTGGTCAGGAAGGTGCTGAGGTCTTTATCACCAAGCTGGCACACTAAGGCAATGGTGATAGAGGACTCGAAGGATCTTTCTACCCTCACTGTGGATGCTCTCATAGGGTCTCTAATGGCCTATGAGATAAACATTAAGAGGACAGAAGAGGATACCAAGAAGAAGAAGTCATCGCATTAAGAGCAAACCCAGAGCCTATCTCTAGTCAAGAGGATTCCATGGGAACCACGGATGATGAGGAAGTCGCCAGCTAACAAGGAGAGTTAGACAATTTCTGCACCAAAGGAGAAGATTTAGCGGAAAGTTCAAGAAAGGAAAGAGGCAGCCCAAGCAAAGGAATGAACCATTCAAAGCGGCTGAGGTTATGTGTTACGAATGCAAGAAAATGGGACACATGAGGGGTGAGTGTCCCGAGTTGCAGAAGAAAGGCAAGATGATCAATGGCAAGAAGCCAAAGGCGATGAAAGTTACTTGGAGTGATGAAGACGAGGATGAGCCAACGTCCGAGGAAGAGGAAAACATTGAAGAATTGGTCAAGAATCTGTGTCTCATGGCGAAGAGTGATCAAGAACATGTAATTTTTGATTTAGAATTTATTACAAACGAACAATGGGAATTAGCTTATGAGGAATTAGATGAGAAATACATAAGAGTCAGAAATGAGAATAGAACTTTGAGAAAGAAAATTCATGAAATCTTACATTCACCTAATTCCTATGAAAAATGTAGTTTGTTTGACATGCAAGTTCAAAATTTCAAAAATGCAAATGAAACTCTTGAATAAAAATTACTTTTTTTTGAAGATGAAATATCATGTTTAGAAGTAGAAAAACAAAATACATTCAAAATCAAAGATGAAATTCAAGAGAAAAATGTGATGTTGAAAAAGGAGCTAGGTGAGGTTAATGTGAAAATGAGTGAGATAGTGAGAAAGAGTGAATCTCTCATCACTGAATTGAATACATTGAAAATCGCTCATGAGAATCAGTTAAAGGTGAAAGAGGTTCATCTCAAGAAAGATTCAAGTCTCATGCATGGCAACAAACATGTTTTGAATTACAAAGTCAGAAATTCACATGAAAATGGAGAGTGTTCACACACACACACACACTAATTTGCAAATTGTTCATTCTCGATTTCCCATTACTTTTAAGCATGTAAATATTTTTTTTTTCCAAAAAGCCTTGCCTAGGGGCGGATGGGAGGGACCATCAGACCACTAGGAGGTAAATTTTATTGATAAAGTAAAAGAATAGAGATTACATCAATCTGATGCTGGGAAAACCCAGCTTATCCAACCGAGCCTCTCCCTTTATAATTGAGGGTAGCTCATTGTAATAAAGAAAAACATTACATTTTGATGAGCAAGCTAAAGAGGCCAATGAATCCGCTACTTTATTGCCTTCTCTGTAAATATGATCAATCTTGTCATGCTGTGAGATAGATCTCCAAATCACTCTGACATATGATAGAATAGACCAAGGGCATTGGTATTCCTTTTTAATTACTCGAACAAGGACTTGTGAATCACATTAAATAAGGGCTGGCTGGCTTGAGATAGTGTGGAGGTACTTGATACCATCAAGCAGAGCTATCGTTTCTGCTACAAGACTTTTGGTCTGACCATAGAAATGGGAATAGGCAAGCAAAACATTACCACTATGGTCTCTTATAACACCTCCACCTCCTGAATTTCCATTGGGTTTGCAAGCACCATCAGAGTTTAATTTGAGAGATGGCCAAGGGGGGCATATCCATTTTACAATTTTCAGCTGAGCATCATTAGAAAGGTGAGTAGAAATACCCAAGGTATCAAGAATCTTCCGTTTGCAAATATTAGCTTCCTTGAAATTGGCATTAGCACAGGCGGTTTTCACTTGACTTAGGATTTGGTGAAGTACCCTGCTTTTGTACAGAGTATTGCCTTCATACCTCACAGAATTATGAGCCCTCCAAATACTCCAGCAGCCATAGCCAATGACTGCTAGGATTAAGTGGCCATGCCATAAGCTGATTTCGATTGAATAGTACTAGCAGCATTGGAGATGAGTGAGATAATGGAATTTCCTTCCAACTGCAGTCCAATAGAATTGAAGTATGACCATATGTGTGAAGATAATTCATTGTGGAGAAATAGATGGTTCATGGTTTCCCCACGGTGGACCTGACAGCAGGAACAAATAGAGCAAAGGTGCACACCTAGTCGCTGAATATTGGAATCAACAGGAAGGCTGTTGTGAAGGATTTTCCACAAATGGACAGAAATCTTCGTTGGTAACCAATGAGACCACAGCCTTTCCCAATGCACTGCTGGCTGGTTTGAAACAGTTTCAGAAAGAACCTGATAAGTAGAAGCCACTGAGCAACTCCCTGAGGCTGACAAAATCCAAGCATTAAAATCGGTATCTAAAGATAGGTTGGTGTTGATAACTGCTGCCTTGATAGAAGCAGGCATAAAACTGTCTAAAAGTTCATTTTCCTCTCTTGATGAATGCATCAGGAAGTCATTAACAGAGATATGAGGGTTAGGAATGCTGTTAACAGGAACAAAGTCAGCCAAACATTGATTCCCAATCCAATGATCATACCAGAAATTTGTGAGCTTGCCATCCCCAATGATGACCTTTTGAAATTGGAGGACCAGTGTTTTTGCCTTAGTCCAGCTTCGTCTAGCAAGGCCATTCATAGTATAAAATGCACATCTCTCAAATGTTTCTGCCCAAAATACTTTGCTCTGAAGAAACTAGCCCAAAGTGAATTAGTATGCAAAGCCTGCCATAGCATTTTAACTTTTAAGGCTATTTCCATTTGCCTAAGTGACATAATGCCGAGGCCTCCCTGTGAAATAGGTCTGCAAATGGTAGCCCATGATCTCCAATGTCTTTTATTCCCATTTTGGGAGGAGCCCCAAAAAAAAATGGCAAAAGACCTCTCAAGCATAAGGTGTGTTCCTAAATAGAGGGGAGAAGAGGATAGAGTAAAGATTGGGATAGAGGTTAGCACATGCTTGATCAATATCAACTTTGCCCCTTGGGAGAGTAAGCTGGATTTCCAACCAGCAATTTTCTTTTGAATGGATTGAATGATACCAGCAAAATGAACCTTTTTACTTCGGCCTAAAACCAGAGGGAATCCAAGATACTTGTAAGGGAAACTATGTCTTGTGAAGCCTGTGAGATTAGAAATCCGAGTAATAATGGAAGCATTAGTCTTTGGATGCAAAAAGAATCCACTTTTACTGATATTAATAAGCTGGCCAGACCCTCTTTCATAATTCCTGAGAATTTTTAATAAGTTTCTGATAGAGAGAATGCTAGCCTTTGTAAAGATCATGGTGTCATCTGCAAATAATAGGTGGGATATAGTGGGACACCTCCTAGGCCCTTGGAAGCAGTCTATTTGTCTATTTAAATGAGCTTCCTTTAGTGCCCTACTCAAGCTTTCCTCAGCAATGATAAATAAGGAGGGGGCAAGAGGGTCACCTTGCCGAACACCTCTTGAAGATTTAAAGAAACCAGCTGCATCACCATTCAGTAGAACTGAAAACCAGCAGTTGTTAATCATCTTACCAATCATTTGAATGAAAGCCAAACTGAAGCCAAACCTGTGAAGGACAGCAAACAGGAAATCCCACTCTAGCCGATCATAAGCCTTGGCCATATCCAGTTTAAAAATAACATTCCTTCCTCTGGTTTTTCTGCCCAGTTCCTGTGTCAATTCTTGAGCAAGAGCAATGTTTTCTATTATGTGCCTCCCCTTTACAAAAGCAGGTTGTTCCAGTGATATAATGCTAGGAAGAATAGAAGCCAGCCTTTTATTAACAATAGAAGAGATGATCTTATAGAAAAAGTTGCATAAACTGATAGGCCTGTAGTCAGAAATCTCCACAGCATTTGGTCTTTTAGGAATAAGAGCTATTAAGGTGGATGTTACAGATCTTGGGAGAGGCTGTGGACTAGTAAAAGCCCTTTGAACAGCACTAACAACCACTCCAGCAATGATAGTCCAGGTCTTTTGGAAGAAAGCCCCTGTGAAACCATCGGGACCTGGTGCACTGTCAGCAGAAAGCTCAAAGACTGTCTCTTTAATTTCCTGTTCAGTGGGAATAGCACATAGCATTTGGTTATCTTGCTGGGTGACTAAATTCGGAATACAATTTAAAGAGGATTCCTCAATATAATGGTGCTGAGAGGAAAAAGTAGTCTGAAAATGATTAATTGCAATTCCCTTCATTTCTTCATGGACTGAAGTTAATATACCAGAGGAATTCCGAAGCTGAGTAATACACTGCTTATTTCTTTTGGCCTTGGTTGAAGTATGAAAAAATCTAGTGTTTCTATCCCCCTCCTTTAACCATCTGATCCCAGACTTATTTCTCCAAAAACATTCCTCCTGTAATAGTTTTTTAGAAAGAAGGGATTTGGCTTCCTCCAATGTTGTGTGATTGTCCATAGATGGATGTAAATCATAAGAATGCTCTGCTTTGAGTACTGAATCCTTAGCTGCCTTCAAGTTTAACTGGACATGACCAAAAGTCTGCTTGTTCCAATTGTGAAGCATTCTCCTCAAGTATTTAAGTTTCAGATACAGAGTAGTCATAATAGAGGTGGCCAGAGGACTGGTATTCCAGCAGGTATTAACATCCATGAGAAAATTGTCATGCAAAGTCCACATATTATGGAAACAAAATCTTCTCTTGAATTTATTATTTTGAAGCAATTTCACCAATAATGGAGCATGATCAGAAGCTTCCCTGGACAAGTGCTCAACTGAAATGGGGAACAAGTTTAGCCATTCTGAATTAATCAGAACCCTGTCCAGCCTTGCCCAAATACCATTGCACCCAGCTTGATTATTATGCCATGTATACTTTGACCCCATGAAGCCTGCGTCAATAAGTGCACAATCTGACACACATTCATTAAAGTCAGAGATTGCACCCAAATTGGGTGGATTTCCACCTAGTTTTTCATCTATAGTCAGGATACAATTAAAATCTCCAGCGACTAACCAAGGCCCTGAAAATTGTGAGTGCACCAATTGAAGAGATGTCCACAAAGGCTGTCTCTCCCAAGCAGAACATTTTGCATAGACAACAGATAGATGAAAAAATGGCCACACAGAACCTGATTGAGTAAGGGTGAGTTGTTGCTCATCTGAACTAACAATTGAGAAAACTAGGGTGTCCCTCCAGAAAATCCAAATATGAGCCATATCATCACAGTTTGCAATACAATTATCCATACCCAACTTTCTGCATATGCCTTGCATTTTACTGACATGAAGTTTGGGTTCCAGTACAGCAATACAGTCAATTTTATGAGTCTTAATGAAAAGTTTCACTCTCCCAACTGAAACATCATTTCCTATACCTCGTATATTCCAAATAATGAAATTCATGAGGATTTTGATATAGGGAGATTTCCTGATGATCCCGACCTGATCATGGATCTAGTTTTAACACCTGTGTAATCATCTAAAAGAACCCTGACATTATCAATAGCAGCTGCAGAAGCAATGTCATGTCTTTTAGCTACCAAATCGACAATATGCTGCTGAGTCTGAGAGGAATAAGATGACGCTGGCTGAAGGCCTAATGAGGAAGTAGGAAACTGTTGTGAGCCCACACTTCGAGAATCAACAATAGCTAACTCTGGAACAGGAACAATGATAGCATTTGCATCAAGTCTTTGTCCTGAAGGGAGCTCCATATTGGGAGGAGCATTGCATTTTACTGGGGGTATCACTGATCCAGCCAAATCAAATACAGGTAATAAACTTGGTTCAACATTAGTCTCCTTAGCAATGATATCCATATGAGCAGGATTTGAATTTTCATGATCAACAGCGGAAGTGCCATTTAAGACAGCAGAATAATCCACCGCAACCTTTGAAGGAGGCACCACCTCATCTTCAGTAATCATTGTTGGAGAGGCTCCCACAAGAATCACATCCGTACTGTCAGGAGAGTCAGATATCTTACTTGGAGGAGGTTCATCAGTTTTTACATTCTTAAGAACAACTGAACCTGAAGCGGCCACCGGTTTCCAGACATTTTTTCCTTTTGGAATAGTTCGAGAGGTACCCTGAGGAACATTTGGATTGACTAAAGCTTGAGTCGATTTACCCTTACAGTCAACCGAACAGTGTCCTAGCCTGGAGCAAATCGAACAGAATGAAGGAAGCACCGGGTATAAAACTTCTTGCCAAGTCCCTCCTCTAGGAAAACCAATCCACAGTCTATGCGGAAGAGCCTTTAGAATATCTAATTCAACACATACACGGGCTACGACAGTATTGGAAAGGTTTAAAGTTGAAGGATCAATTTTTAACACCTTCCCTATGTTTCCAGCAATGGAACGCAACATTGGTTCCACAAATAAGTTCACAGGTAACCCAGGGAAGGATATCCATACCGGCAATATAGAAGAGTCCTCATTTGGAGAGAACTGCATCGTCCATTTGAAAAAGCGGAATAATTTGCCATGAACATAAAGGTGTTCTCTCAGAAGCAGTTGCAGATAATCCTCGTGATTGCGAAAACGTAAGAGAAGGTGCTTGGAGTCCAAAGCACTGATGACAAAATCTTCTTTGAACCTGCAACGGTTGGAGAGGTGAGCTCTGATCTCGGGGAAAGGAGGCCTGCCGTGAGGCGTTCGAGTCACAAGGGTAAAGTCGAAAGGCTTGAGGGACGCAGCTATTTCCTCAGCATTGAAAAAAATAGCCGGTTCTCCGCCATCCGTTACAGCAGGCTCGTGGACGATGCCAGGGACGACCGACGGCGACATGGAAGATGCAAGAACTTCAGCAAACGAACGGCGACAACCCGGGAGGCTGTATGCCGCAGAGACGTTGAGGGAGGACGAAGCCAGAGCATGAAGAGACGGTGAAGTATCCACAAAGGCAGCGGGGGCCACGACGGGCCCCCCCGAGGGCTCCATGGAGAGGGGGTTAAAGCGCCGCCATGGGACCTACGAGACAAGAACACCTATGCGCACACAAGCTCTCACGTGAGAAGCAAAGTGGTAAAAGAACACAAAACCTAAGCATGTAAATAAAAGAAACAATTTTGGTAGGAAAAGACCCATCTATTTTTACTGTGGGAGAATAGGTCATGACATGTACATATGTCAGTTAATGAAGTATGATGATGACTTATTTTTGAGGAAGTATTATCATGCTGAGATGGATGCTAACACCAGAGGACCCAAGCTTGCTTGGGTACCTAAATCAAAATGAGATTTGATGTTTGTTTTTGCAGGTCTGCATAAAAGCAATGAAAAATAAATGGTACCTAGACAGCGGATGTTCAAGGCACATGACGGAAAATAAATAACATTTTCCAGACCTAGCAGAGAAAGATGGAGGAACGGTAATTTTTGGTGGACAAGACAGAGGTAAGATAGTTGGCATTGGGAGAATTGGTAAGGACCTCAACCACTTCATTAAAGATTTTTTGCTAGTTAGAGGTTTGAACCATAATTTGTTGAGTATTAGTCAACTTTGTGACAAAGGTCACAAGGTTATTTTTGAATCTTCTCACTATTCTATTGTCGATGCAAAAACTCATGAAATTAAGTTCATAAGAGTGAGAAGTAATAACACCTATCATGTTGATTTTGATGAAATTGCTTCTGAAAATTTGTGTTTGGTTGCTAACAAGAATGATGATGTTTGGTTGTGGCATCGTCGTCTTGGGCATGCCAGTTTCAATGTAATTAGGAAGTTGAATCGGAATGGTTTAGTTAGAGGTCTTCCATATTTGAATTTTGAAACTACAAATGTCTGTGAAGCATGTAATAAAGGGAAACAAACCACAACCTCATTTAAATGCAAAAATATTGTTTCTACTAAAAAACCCCTTCAATTGTTGCACTTGGACTTGTTTGGTCCCACCAGGACATGCAGTCTTGGAGGGAAGCTTTATGGTTTTGTGATAGTCGATGATTTTTCTAGATATGCATGGGTTCTGTTTTTGGCCAACAAGAGTGATGCATATAAAGAATTTGTTGATTTTTATACAAAGGTTTAAAATGAAAAAGGTTATTCAATTTAGAAAATCCAAAGTGACCACGGAAAAGAATTTGAAAATCATGAATTTGATGAACTTTGCAGGAAGCAGGGGTACGAGCATCAATTTTCAGCACCTAGGACTCCTCAACAAAATGAAGTGGTCGAAAGGAAGAACATGATGCTCGTGGAGATGGCACGCACCATGCTAGTGGAAAATGGTCTTCCATGGTATTTATGGGTAGAGGCAGTGAATATTACTTGCTACATTACCAATCGGGCAATGGTAAGACTGATCCTTAAGAAAACTCTTTACGAGCTGTAAAAAGTTAAAAAACCCAACATATCTCATTTTAAACCATTTGGATCTATTTGCTACATTTTGAACAATGGTAAAAATAATCTTGAGAAATTTGATGCTAAAAGTGATAAAGGGATTTTCCTCGGGTATTCTCTATCATCTAGAGCTTACCGTGTTTATAATTCGAGAACTCTTGTTGTCGAGGAGAGTCCACATGTTGTAGTTGATGAATACACTTTGAGAAAGTCAAATGATGATGATCATTTTATTGCTACAGGTGAGAGTGAAGGTGAGAAAGGAGAATCGAGCAAACAAGGTGAGGCAAGAAGTCAAGAAAAGGAAAAGGAGAAAGAACAACATGTTGGGGAGAATGTTGTGCTAAAGTTGGGCATGTGTGGAACGTGAGTGTTTCTATTGTTTTGATGATGTCCAACTATGACTCAACTAATGATTGGTTCTATTGTTTTGATGTGATTCTAACTATGACTCATTTCTAGTGTTTTGATGATGTATGTCCTTAGAGTCATTTTGCTATTCATTGTGCATTTGCTATGCATTTGATAAAATCAATTTGATATGCATTTTGCTTTTGCTATGCATTTGATAAAATCCATTTGCATCAGGTCATTATATTGCCAATTCAACATATCAAGAATGGCTTGCAACGCTTAACCAATTGGCCGTACAGAAATTAAGATAGATTCAAAGGCGCCAAGATCACTCAAGATGCAAAGTGGAAACTCATGATGCCAAGTGCACTAGCAGATCAAGAATGGCTTGCAACACACAAATCAAGATCAATCCAAAGGAGCAAGCCATCCCAGGAGGACGATCAAAAGTCACTCATGATGCCAAGTGCATGATGCCAAGTACACTTTGATTGGAGTGGAAATATCTACTGTGAAAACTCAACAGAATGCAACCAAAGAATGGAATGGAGGTGGCGAAATGAAAGTGAAATGAACACGTCCAAGGAAGGCCAAGCAAGGAAGAAAAGGCTCTAGCTAAGCAAGGCCAAGCAAGAAAGAAAAGGCCCAAGCAATGAAGCAAAGCTTCTACAAAGGACCGAGCATTCATCCAAGATGATCAAGGTTCAAATCCATGGTTCAACATGTTCTAAATTCAAAGAAACCAATGCCACAAAGTTGAATGGGTTTACGGAGGTGAAATGGTTGAAATATGGAAAATTCCCAGCTAGCGGTCGACCTATAGTAGCTAGCGGTCGACCTAAAATTCCAGGGACTGAAACTCTACAGGACAGGTGCTAGCGGTCGACCGCCAGCCAGTGGCGGTCGATCGAAATTCCCAGGGATCACCCGAATGCAAGTTTTATAGTAGTGATCGACCGCCAGGAGCTGCAGGTCGACCGCCAGCCCCGAGCCAACCATGTTTGACTTCAAATTCCACCTCGTGGGCTGCCTAATTCTCATGATTTCTTTAATCCCAAAGAACCCCAAAGTCTCTCAATCACCCACAAATTGTGGATCTGGTCTAGGGCTTCTCCAAGGACCATTCAAGGTCTATAAAACCAACACATTGGTGGAGGCAAACCCTAATGCTTCATTTGGGATTAAGGGTGGATGCAAGAGGGGTTTTCAAGAGAGAGGAGATGAAGTACTGTTCATATGAACAGTAGTTCGTGAATGAGTTCTTCATCCACTCAAGAGTTTCAAGTAAAGATCTGAAGCAATCCTGAAGCAATCACCTTCTACTCTTCAATCAACTTCCAAGAAGGAGAAGAAACAAAGCTTTCAAGGCGATCCAAGAAGCTCGTTTCTCAAAGTGATTTTCTTCATCCTTTCAAGTTCATCCAAGGTGATTTTTGAAGCAATCAATCTCCTACAAGCTATTGACGGAACAAGATTCAAGGTAGAATCAATTACTCTCTTCATCCACTTCAAGAAGATACAAAGAGAAGATTGAAGAAAGAGTTACTGTTCACGTGAACAGTACTCCGTGAAGAACATCTTCATCCAATCCAAGATATTCAAAGTTCATATCAAAGCAATCATCTTCCAAGATCTGTGAAGAAGGAAGCAAGGATCAAGGTAGCATCTATTCACTTCTTCATCCATTCAAAGAGATCAAAAAGAAGATCAAAAGAGGAGGATTGGAAGAACAGTTACTGTTCACATGAACAGTACTCCGTGAAGAATATTCATCCATTCAAGGGTGAATCAAGAAGATTGATTTGCAAGAGGAAGAGATCCCTGTTGCTGATCAACAAATCATTTTCATTCAAGGGCCAATTCCTTCTTACTCAATCTCTTGTTTTAGTTCCTTCACATTTGTTTTACTTTCAATATTGTTAAACATTGAAGTTGTGATTCGTCCCTACCGGTGGTTAGTAGGAAGGTAATTGGAGGGTGTTCCAATTTGCGGTTGACGTCCCTACCAGGTGGTTAGTAGGAAGGCAATCGGAGGTGTTTCCGATCTGCGGTGTTGACGTCCCTACCGTTGGTTAGTAGGAAGGCAATCGGTGGTTTCCGATTTACGGTTTGGTGCGCTGCGCTAGTGGAGCCTCACCGGGTTTGGTGAGGGGTGGACGTAGGGCTAAGGATTCAGTCCGAACCACCTTAAAATCCATTGTGTTCATGGTTTGTTTGTGTGATTGCTTGTGCTAGATGCATGCTTAGGTTTAATATTCACATTACTTATTTAGTGTTCTTCGTTAAACTAGTTTTTATTCCACTGTGATTCTTGCTGTCTAGCTTTATAGAGGGTTGAATTGCAAAAAGAGGTGCAGATCTATTCACCCCCCCTCTAGATCAGTCAGCCACTACCCAACAAGTGGTATCACAGCACACAACAAGTGGTATCAGAGCCTAGCTCTGCTATTTTCAGATCCTACGAGCTACAGGGAAAGATCCGGGTTCATTAATATTTAAATGGCTTCTTGTGCTACATGTGCTTCGATGGTTTCTCTGCCCATTTATGATGGTTTAGATTTTTCTACATGGCTAGGGAGATTGTTCATCTATGTTAGCTCAATAGATCCACAATTGTGGAATCTTATATACAATGGTCCTCATGAGTTGCCATCAAATTCAATTGATTGGTCAGCCGAACATGAGACCAAACACAATGATAATCTTGCTGCATATAACTTAATTATAGCTACAATTGATATTAGACTAACTCACATTGTGTCTTCCTGCAGCACAGCCAAGCAAGTACTGGACAAGTTGGTGAAAATCCGTGAAGGAAAAGAACAAGAACAAGAATGTTTCATGGCCGACCGTGCAGAAGAGTCAAGCAAACCATCCTCATCAAAGGTAAATTATGATTCCGAGGAATTCACTTTTGAAGAACTTATGGAATCCTATGATGAGTTGTTTACACAATACAAAAAGGTAATATCAGAAAATAAAAAGTTGAAAAAGGATCTCAAGAAAAATAACCAACATGAAAGCTTGATTTGTAAAAAGTGTTCTGCGTTTGAAGAGCTCTCTTTTGATCTAGACACACATAAACAAAGCATTGCATGTCTAAGAGATGAAAATGAAAATCTTCATGATGAAATTACTAGGTTGAAAGAAATTGTAATAAAACTTCAAAACCAACCTAAGGCAATCTCTAATGATCAAACTATGGCCGATGGGCTTATTCATGATGAGAGGTTGATTGAAGAAAATAAAAATTCTGTTTCATGCTCTGCTAATTTTGCATGTGAAAAATGTTCATTCTTGAGAAACATAAATGCTGGTCTCCATGATGATCTTGAATGGCAACAAAATTTGATTGATTCTCTAAAGGAAGAGAATAAAGAGTTGTTGGAAAAGAAAATTGAATGTGAAAAAGTTGAAGAAGAATTGCATGAAAAATTGGCTGCACATGATAAAGGCAAATCTATCATTGATGATCACTCCGAAACATTGCATGCTTTAGAACAACAAAGTCAAAATCTTAAAGATGTAAATGCCATGCTCAATGAGCAATTGGCAGCATGTGAAGAGGGTCTTAATGAGTCTAAACAGCATATTTCTTCACTTGAAAATGAAATTCAAGGTTTGAATGATTTCCTGTCAATGTTTGCCCAAATCCAAGATTTTGGCTCACCGGAAGCCACCACTTCATGTGGTCACCAAAAAGGGCATACTGCTCGAAAGAAAAGTAAAATTCAGCATTCTCATCCAAACATGCACCATAACATGTTCAATGCTAAATATCATGTTTTCCACAAAAAGAATGTCCATTGTTATTATTGTGGTAGACATGGTCACACTGTGCATGATTTTTTTATCTTGAGAAATGATGAGCTTAGAGCAGGACAGCAAGTGAAAGAACAAGGAAAGAAAGAAAGACACCACCCTCATACCATGAAAGGTAAGAATCATGCTCGCCCACAAAAGTATAGTCCACATGCACATGAACATAAAAAGGATAATCAATCTTTTGTGCGTTGTTTCTACTGTGGTAAAAATGGGCATGAGATGTATGGTTGCCATACAATGAGGGAAGATGATTTGATTGCCTTGAAAAAGATGAGTCAAGATGCTAAACCTGTTGCTAACCCACAAGGACCCAAGCAAGCTTGGGTACCTAAAAATTCCAAATAAGAATTTTGGCTGTAGGATGCCTTGGAGCTGAACAAATGAATGGTCAGGTAAATAAAAGCTCAAGGCACATGTATGTACATAAACTTTTTAATTTCAATCATCTTGCATGTTTAGTCCTAACACATAGATAGTGCATCATAAGTCTGCCAAATGTCATTAAATTCTGCAAACTGAATTGCTATTTGAAATGCTTTACCCCCATGGTGTGAGATGAACTTTTGAGCTAGATTTCTTGCTCATACCATGCTGGACCACAGCTGCTTAGTTCATGAAATACTTATTTTGCTGATGTTGCTGATATGATGATGAGTTGTTTAATTCTTGCTACCAACCATGTGAAATTCCTAGATTTTGGTTTTGATGGTGTATACCATGGTTGTAATTTTCAACTCATTCATTCACGATTAGCATTGTTCAAAGGGGAGTCTAGCAATTGGCATCATCATGTTGCATTCAGTTCAAAATAACTTGTGAATGATTTGTGTTTGCATCATCTTGTGATCTTATATACTTTAATGCAAATCATGTTTAGAAAAATAAAATAAAAAAAATGTGTGCAATCATCCATGCAGCATCTGCATTGCATTGTGTATTCATATAGTTCATAGGCTGCACATTTCATAGCAAACCCTTGCATAGATCTAGGGGGATTCAACATCAAAACTCTGTTTGCATCATTCTACACATTGTTGACATCCTTGCATAGAATGCATAACCTCAGGAGGAGTGTTCCTTCATTCATTCCTGTTTATCATTCGTGCAACACTCTCTCTCATTCATACCAACCAACTGCATTTTATTGATACACTAAATCAGATTGCTAAACCTCAGGTGAATGGAAATTGAAATAATGATCTTCTTCAATTTGATTGTGTGTTTTTACAAATTGGTTTCCATGCATTGTTCATCTGTAAAAATGTCGTTTGCATATGGTGTAGCATTGCATGTGGTTGCATAATAAAACTGAATTGCTTGTTTGAGAATGATTTAAACTTGCATTGCACCCGGTATATAAAAAGTGTCGCCTGACCATTAGGTTACGCCTATCGGAGAGGTGATTCACTTGCGTGAGGGGATCCTTTGATTCTGTAACTCCGCCGAGTACCGGATAGGTCTAGGTGCATCATATTGCATAGTCCGTGCTTGTCTAGATGCACTCACCATGCATGAAAATTCTCCTCCGCTATGTACCATGTGTCATTCTTGCATATAGGCCATATCGTTAGGGGGAGTTGTCTCCTTGACGCATTCATGCACATGCTACATACCATGAGTCGGGTCATAGCATTCATGCATATTTCTTTTTGCCCATCTCATGAGTGATCTAGCTATTCCATGCACATCCTAAGGGGGAGTCTTGCAATCTGAACATTCTTGGGTAATTGTCTGATAATGGTGTAAGAGCTTTCTATTATATGCACTGATGATTGTCCATCAAATAACAATGGTTCAGATTTAATGATTTCTTTGAAATTCTGATAAATATATTTTTGAAATCATCTATGTCACGTAGTCTTTAATAGACTTTAACTAGAGGCTGCATGTTATGATTTGGATGATCTTTCTGAAATCTGAAAATTCAAATGTCATAGTCAAGTTGGTTGAGTTGCTACAGTCTCGTATTATTTTTAAACAACTTGACATCTTGGAATTCATAAAAGAAAAATTTGGCAAAGTAATGACATTAGGTCACTGAGAAACATGTCTTCTCATCAAGGAAATGAGGCTAGATATGTCATGAAGTACCCTTGTTATCTTTGTTATCAATAGCTTGGACTCAAGGTAGAGCAATGGCTAAATTGCTGAGAAATATATCTCCTCATCAAAGATATGAGATCAGATATGTCATGAGGTAATTTCAGCTATCTCTGTTCACTATGAAGTATAACAGTCAGTTTTACCGAATACCTAGGAATACGGGCGTCTAAACAACGTGTATTCTTACGGCTAGGAGGTATGACTTAGACTCGATTGCTCGTAAAATATGAGTCTAATGATATGACTTTCATTGCAGAAGATTATGGAAAATATGTTGAATCAAAGCATTCCTTATAATTGTCATGGTTGTTTAACCTCAATACAAGTTGTGCTTTTCCCGATGACGATTATGAATATGGCTGTGTAAGACAATGGAGGATTACCATTGCTAGAGCATGCACTTTTGGTTCACTTCTATTAAACCATGGATATAGCTATTTTTCAAATTCTCTTGTTAATTCAGAATTCATTAGCTTTGAACCATACATATTCATCACGGCATGTTTCTAGTTGCTTATAATGGTTTGCTCTATACTCCTCTTTCCCTCAGCTTCCTACATAATTTGTTCATTCATTTAGATAGGAGGAGAAAGTTTGTATTCATTTCTATAAAGGGAGAAGGCTTGGTGACTTGGTGAGTCATTCATCATACAGGGGAAGAATGTTTGCATATATTCTTGTAAGTGTTTGCATTATGATGCTGTTTGCATTGTGGTTTGGTGAGCATCATATATAGGGGAAGAAGAACGAGAGGTACATATCATCTTGTGAGCAAGGGGTTGCATAGCATGTGTTCATTCATTGTCATTGCATAGCATGGGTTAATTCATTTGAGAGCATATCATACATTAAACTCTTTGCATTCACATATTGGGTGAAATCACATTGTGCTCATGCATACATATTTACATTCTCATGTTTTGATCATCCTTGCATTGCACATATGGCTTGCATCTTGCCTTCCCATGCATTGCATAGAAAATCCTGAAAACCATAAAAAGCTAAAATCTTGAAAACCTCTAAAAATTGAAAAATCTAAAATCAAAATTGTTTTCTGGCTGTCTTATCTATCTCTTCTGTTGGACCATGTTGGCATACTTCATCTCATTCATTGGTCTCATAAATGCAAAAGGGGAAAAGATTTGATTCCTTCTTGCTGATCCCTTCTTGCTGATGGCAAAGGGGGAGAAGATTTGATGAGCCATTTCAAAGATTTTGGTATTCTTTGTGTGGAGTCGATTTGGTTGAGCCATATGAATATTTTTAATGAGCCATAGTGTTCTTGAATGTTCTTGAATCTTTTTATGACTCATAGTTGCCATCATCAAAAAGGGGGAGAATGTTGGGGAGAATGTTGTGCTAAAGTTGGGCATGTGTGGAACATGAGTGTTTCTATTGTTTTGATGATGTCCAACTATGACTCAACTAATGATTGGTTCTATTATTTTGATGTGATTCCAACTATGACTCAACTATGACTCATTTCTAGTGTTTTGATGATGTATGTCCTTAGAGTCATTTTGCTATTCATTGTGCATTTGCTATGCATTTGATAAAATCAATTTGATATGCATTTTGCTTTTGCTATGCATTTGATAAAATCCATTTGCATACAATTCAGGTCATTATATTGCCAATTCAACATATCAAGAATGGCTTGCAACGCTTAACCAATTGGCCGCACAGAAATCAAGATAGATTCAAAGGCGCCAAGATCACTCAAGATGCAAAGTGAAAACTCATGATGCCAAGTGCACTTGCAGATCAAGAATGGCTTGCAACACACAAATCAAGATCAATCCAAAGGAGCAAGCCATCCCAGGAGGATGATCAAAAGTCACTCATGATGCCAAGTGCATGATGCCAAGTACACTTTGATTGGAGTGGAAATATCTACTGTGAAAGCTCAACAGAATGCAACCAAAGAATGGAATGGAGGTGGCAAAATGAAAGTGAAATGAACACGTCTAAGCAAGGCCAAGCAAGGAAGAAAAGGCTCTAGCTAAGCAAGGCCAAGCAAGAAAGAAAAGGCCCAAGCAATGAAGCAAAGCTTCCACAAAGGACCGAGCATTCATCCAAGATGATCAAGGTTCAAATCCATGGTTCAACATGTTCTAAATTCAAAGAAACCAATGTCACGAAGTTGAATGGGTTTACGGAGGTGAAACTATTGAAATCTGGAAAATTCCCAGCTAGCGGTCGACCTACAGCAGCTAGCGGTCGACCTAAAATTCCAGGGACTGAAACTCTACAGGACAGGTGCTAGCGGTCGACCGCCAGCCAGTGGCGGTCGACTGAAATTCCCAGGGATCACCCGAATGCAAGTTTTACAATAGCGGTCGACCGCCAGGAGCTGCAAGTCGACCGCCAGCCCCGAGCCAACCATGTTTGACTTCGAATTCCACCTCGTGGGCTGCCTAATTCTCATGATTTCTTTAATCCCAAAGAACCCCAAAGTCTCCCAATCACCCGCAAATTGTGGATCTGGTCTAGGGCTTCTCCAAGGACCATTCAAGGTCTATAAAACCAACACATTGGTGGAGGCAAACCCTAATGCTTCATTTGGGATTAAGGGTGGATGCAAGAGGGGTTTTCAAGAGAGAGGAGACGAAGTACTATTCATATGAACAGCAGTTCGTGAATGAGTTCTTCATCCACTCAAGAGTTTCAAGTAAAGATCTGAAGCAATCCTGAAGCAATCACCTTCTACTCTTCAATCAACTTCCAAGAAGGAGAAGAAGCAAAGCTTTCAAGGCGATCCAAGAAGCTCATTTCTCAAAGTTATTTTCTTCATCCCTTCAAGTTCATCCAAGGTGATTTTTGAAGCAATCAATCTCCTACAAGCTATTGAAGAAACAAGATTCAAGGTAGAATCAATTACTCTCTTCATCCACTTCAAGAAGATACAAAGAGGAGATTGAAGAAAGAGTTACTGTTCACGTGAATAGTACTCCGTGAAGAACATCTTCATCCAATCCAAGGTATTCAAAGTTCATATCAAAGCAATCATCTTTCAAGATCTATGAAGAAGGAAGCAAGGATCAAGGTAGCATCTATTCACTTCTTCATCCATTCAAAGAGATCAAAAAGAAGATCAAAAGAGGAGGATTGAAAGAACAGTTACTGTTCACATGAACAGTACTCCGTGAAGAACATTCATCCATTCAAGGGTGAATCAAGAAGATTGATTTGCAAGAGGAAGAGATCCCTGTTGCTGGTCAACAAATCATTTCCAGTCAAGGGCCAATTCCTTCTTACTCAATCTCTTGTTTTAGTTCCTTCACATTTGTTTTACTTTCAATATTGTTAAACATTGAAGTTTTGATTCGTCCCTACCGGTGGTTAGTAGGAAGGCAATTGGAGGGTGTTCCAATTTGCGGTTGACGTCCCTACCAGGTGGTTAGTAGGAAGGCAATCGGAGGTGTTTCCAATCAGCGGTGTTGACGTCCCTACCGTTGGTTAGTAGGAAGGAAATCGGTGGTTTCTGATTTGTGGTTTGGTGCGCTGCGCTAGTGGAGCCTCACCGGGTTTGGTGAGGGGTGGACGTAGGGCTGAGGATTCAGTCCGAACCACCTTAAAATCCATTGTGTTCATGGTTTGTTTGTGTGATTGCTTGTGCTAGATGCATGCTTAGGTTTAATATTCACATTACTTATTTATCTTGCTATGCAACTCATTGTGTTCTTCGTTAAACTAGTTTTTATTCCGCTGCGATTCTTGCTGTCTAGCTTTATAGAGGGTTGAATTGCAAAAAGAGGTGCAGATCTATTCACCCCACCTCTAGATCAGTCACCCACTACCCAACAAGTGGTATCACAGCACACAACACAGCAAGTGGAGCAAGTACAACAAACCTTACCATGCCAATGGATGACACTCAAAGACAATCCTTTGGAGAATGTGATTGGCAATGTGGATGAAGGAATCTGGACACGGGCCTCAGTCAGGGAAGTTGAAATTCATGATGATTTAGCTTTACTTTTCTCTATTGAGCCTAAGTCTTTAGATGATGCACTTAATGACAATTCTTGGGTTCTCGCCATGCAAGAAGAACTGCACCAATTCCAAAGGAATCGGGTGTGCTTCCTCGTGCCCCGGCCTGATGATCATCCCATAATCGGAACTAAGTGGGTTTTTAGAAACAAACTTAGTGAAGATGGGGTGGCTGTAAGGAATAAGGCTAGACTTGTAGCTAAGGGCTACACTCAAGAATTTGGCATTGATTTTGATGAATCTTTTGCACCTGTGGATAGATTGGAGGCAGTAAGAATACTTTTTGCTTATGCTTGTCACAGGAACATCAAGCTTTTTCATATGGACGTGAAAAGTGCCTTCCTCAATGGTGTTATCAAGGAAGAAGTATACGTGGAGCAATCGCCGGGATTCGAAGATGAAAATTTTCTGGACCACGTCTACAAATTGGATAAGGCACTGTATGGGTTAAAATAAGCTCTCCGGGCATGGTATGATCGTTTAAGTTCATTTTTGATAGATAATGGCTTCAAACGAGGTAATATAGATCAAACGTTGTTTACTAAAACTTGTGATGAACATGCCTTGATTGTTCAAGTTTATGTAGATGACATAATTTTTGGAGCCTCTGATCTGAAAATGAATGAAGAATTTGGCCAACTCATGCAGGGAGAGTTCAAGATGAGCTTGATGGGCGAGTTGAACTTCTTCTTAGGACTTCAGATAAAGCAACTGAATGATGACATCTTCATCAACGAGAAGAAGTACACACAAGAAATCGTGAAGAAATTTCAATTGGAGACTGCCAAACCTTTTGCTACACCAATGTCCACCTCACTGAAATTGGAAGAAGAGAAAGGTAACAAGGTTGATCAGAAACTTTTTAGGGGTATGATTGGTTCATTGTTATATCTTACTGCTAGTAGGCCTGACATACATTTTAGTGTGTGTCTCTGTGCAAGATATCAATCTTGTCCCAGGGAATCTCATTTGTCGGCCGTGAAAAGAATTTTCAGGTATTTGAATGGTTCACTTGATCTCGATTTGTGGTATCCTAAGAATAATTCTTTTGATTTACATGCTTACAATGACTCTGACTATGCTGGATGCAAAATGGATCGTAAGAGCAAAAGCGGTCACTGTCAGTTTCTAGGGGGTTGCATGGTATCATGGGCCTCAAAGAAACAACATTGTGTGACTTTATCGACTGCCAAAGCTGAATATGTGGCTACAGGTAGTTGTGCGGCTCAAGTACTCTGGATCCAACATCAGTTGTTAGATTTTAGTTTTTACTTGAAAAACACTCCTATAATGTGTGACAACACTTCCGCAATAAATCTGTCCAAAAATCCTGTCCAACACTCTCGCACAAAATACATTGAGGTTAGACATCACTTCATTAGAGATCATATCAATAAAGGTGATTTTGAGTTAATTATTGTCGATACAAAACATCAACTTGCAGACATTTTCACAAAACCTTTGAATTTTGATCAGTGTTGTATTCTTAAGAGAGAATTAGGACTATGCAGATTAGATAGTTAAATCTTTTTGGATTGCTTTGTAAATACACTTTCAAAATTTTCAAAAAGGAATTGTGCATACCGCTTTACTTTTTGCACATAAGGAGATTTTCCACTGCATTCAAGTTTCAATCCTTCCTTTTTATGCATAACACTTTGAATAACATTGATTTTCACTAATATCTTCATTCAGTTGCATCCGCATGTATATAACTCTATACATCTTATATTTTTATGTGAATGAATGCCATGATTTCCGGTATATCAAATGTCGATTGTCAAAGGTTGGATTATGTCCAGCTGGAAGCTTTCCTCATGCGTGATGGTGGTCTTCGGACCAATGTACTCCACCATGTACCGGTAATCAACCTACTTGAACATATAATCTCAGTGAATGCTTGAATGTATATATGATACAACCCTCTTTTGATACCTCCTATGACCTTTACCCTTGCTAAATAAAATTGCATCGATATAGATATGTTTGTTACATGGCACACATTAAGGGAGAGGTTCTTTTTATAAATGTGCATACACTTAGGGGGAGACATCACAATGAATAGACTAATTCATCTCTTACATTCTATGCAATCTCTCACACTAATTGCACTTTTGAGTTAAATGATTCTATCTAATAAGGATTTCACGTATTCCACTCAACACACTTGAGGGCTCTTGATCCCCTACATAGAAAACACATGTCTTGTGAGGAAAAAGCTGTCAGCCCCGCCAAAAATTGAATAAGTGTGATTTGGGACCGAGTAATCGGGAATACCCCCTGAAATAAAGGAGAAAACTCGCATTGAAAAGTGTCTCATCCACATCATCATAAGTGATGATACTGAGTAACCGGGAAATGCCCCTGAAACAAAGGGCATGACTCGTGTCAAAAGGTTAGTCATCTTGTTATTTAAAATAAAATATATATATATATATTTGGGGTTGTGCGAAGCTACCAAAAGTCAAGCACAGTGTATGGAAGTGTAGGGAGGAAAAGTTCTTACTTGTGTTCCTTAGAAAATCTTAAAATCCATATTGCTTAGATTTCATTGCTCTTCCTTCACATATCTGCCTAGGGAGTGATTGTGTGAATGTACCTTTTGAATCAGTCATATTTCATGAGTAATGCAGTACCATCCTTTTTGTAAGCACTACCCTCTTAATATTGTTCATGCACATCATTCTCAAATTCGATTGCATACTTCTTAACCCATCCTTCATGGACTTGTTTGCTTTTATATATTACAATGACTGCCTGTGTGCTTGAGTAATCATCCATTTCATTTCACATGCTTTACCTTGAGTTAACTGTTAATATGAGGCCTTAGGAGTGCATAATCCACTATTTGACTTTGACAAAAAGGGGGAGAAATAAATGGTTGCATGTTAATTGAAAATGTGTTTTGGGATTCATGGGTAATGGTTGTTATGATTCATGGGTGATCATTGTGTTGGTTCTTTCATGCAAATCTTGTAGTTTTTCAAAGGGTTTTATGTTCGTCAAAAAGGGGGAGATTGTTGTGCCCCAGCTTATTTGACGAAGACACTTTGTTCTATTTGGTATGATTTGCATTGAATATATGTTTGATGAAGTGAGTCAATATGCAAGGTCTCATGAATGGTTTTCAATGAACTGAGCAAAATGCTTGATATTTGAATTATGGGTTGGAAGGCTTGATTGATCCTTTGGAAAGGTGTAGATGTAGCTCCATCTTTGCTATGATAATCTATTTTGAGTAATGAGTGCAGCTTGGTATGTTTGAGTTGGAGATGGCATTGCCATGTATGAACTTTAATTAAATGAAGAGCTTGTAATGGAAATCAATTGACACACCCTATTATAGTCTCATAGGTGATGTATCTCATGGTTGTATTTCCATACTATTATATGCAGGTTAAAGTGGGTTATGAAATGTAAGTGAGCTTGTCATTTGATATGCTAAAAGATTGAAACGTTTGACCAAATTCATGTAGGATAAAAATAGCTCTCAATCCATGCTAATCTTGGTAAGAATCCATGGTTGAATGTATTTCAATTTGCCTTGATAGGGCTTGATGCATGCTTCAGGCTTTTGGGCTTAGTATGACTGCCTTGGGCAGTTTTGCTTTCCCCCTCTACTAGGGTCGACCCCTGGGGTCGACACCAGGTCCTTGGGGGGGTCAGTTTCAAAGGGACACAACCCAGTGAAACTGGTGTCGATACCAAGTGTCGACACCATAACCCTGGGAGCTGCTATTATTCATAGGGTATGCCATAACCCTGGGTTTAGGTGTCGACACCTACACCCTGGGTGTGCCTTTTTGTGAAGAGACAGCACACCTGAAAATAGGTGTCGACACCAGGTGTCGACACCCATTCAGGCGTGTCCGGATCGTGGCTTGCGGAATGATTTTGAAATGCCCATTTGGGGATTCATTAGCCATGGCCCTTTTACCCCAATACCCCAAGGGTTTCTACCCTTGAATGGGTGTGGTTCTAAGAGGTTTTCCCATGGGCTTTAATGTCTATTTGCATTATTTTCTCATGGGTATATGTATGCTGCGAAATGCATCTACGGTAGAAGATATCTTTTGGGCTAACACGATCATTCTTCTTGCAGGAGAAGAAAAGGATGAAGCACACCATCTGGAGGAGGAAGATGACGCTGCAGAAGCTCCCTCCCACGACCCCAAGCTTAGATCCGGTGGTGGCTGTCGCTGCTCTCCATCATCCTCAAGCTTGGGCGTTCATCTTTCAACAACCGGCTGTCTCTCCTCTCCGCAGTTTACCCATGCCAGTGCACCCTTCCTTTATCTCCGAGATTGGTTGAGGATTAAAGGGGAAGATCTTTGTTAGACTATGTTTTTCATTTCCTTTTGAGCATAGTTTATCATTCTTGGACTGAGCATTGTATTTCCTAACCTATTTTTCTTCATAGGCATTTTCGGAGCTTGTCTCCGTTTGTGCGCTTCCTCTTCGTCGTACGGGAACCCACGTGTGTTGGGCGTCAAGCCCGTGTGTGTGGTGGTTTGCTTCCGTCGTGCACCATTTCTAGTGGAATCCTCTCGAGTTGAGAGGGGTGAACGTAGAACGGCACTTGGGTGCGTCCGAACCACCTAAAAATCCTTGCGTTGTGGTTTGCTTCTTGTGAGTTTGTTGTTTTATCCTATCCGTCTCTGTTACGAGTGTAATGCGGTGAAGTGAGCGCTCATTTATATATATTGTCCGCCACTTAATTTTCATCCGAGTGGTTCATAAAAAGCGCTGGAGAGTTGTGAGAGCTTGGTTATTTTCATCATATCTACATCATATCTACATACCCTTGTTCAGCTATCTAGATATATCTTGTCTTCTCTATGGTTAAATTTTAAAAGGGAGCGCAATCAATTCACCCCCCCCTCTCGATTGCTTTCCTAATCGGGCCAACAAGTATCAATTCTGGAGGCACCATCAAAATACAGTTGCCACAGAGAGGGCTGTACATGGTTTGCTTCCAGCGTTTCATCTTCAGGGAGCTCCGTTTGTAACAGAGAATCTCCAGGCACTGGGTGCTCGGCAAAGAAGTCTGCGATGGCCTGCCCCTTAACAGCCTTATGCGGTACATAGGAGATATCAAACTCCTTGAGAATTACCGCCCATTTGCCTAATCGGCCCTTGAGTGCCGGTTGAGATAAAATGTACTTCAGCGGAATTGCTTTGGATATCAGCTTGATCTCATGCGACAACATATTGTGTCGGAGCTTCTTAGCTGTGGAGACCAGAGCTAAGCAGATCTTCTCAATATATGTTTATTTTTCTTCATCCCTCACCAACCTTCGACTGAGATAGTAGAGGGCATGTTCTTTTCCTTCTTCATTATTTTGGGCTAGCATTGCTCCCAGAGAATAGTGTGTGGCTGCTATGTACAAGATCAACGGTCGTCCTCTCATTGGTGCGCCTATCACAGGAGGAGTCTCGAGGTATTCCTTCAACTTATCAAAAGTTGCTTGACATTCTTCGTCCCAATAAAAGGGAACGTCTTTCATCATTAATTTGTGAAAGTGGTGACACCGCCCTGATAGGTTGGATATGAACCGCCGGATATAGGCGAGCCGGCCTTGGACGGACCGAAGCTGCGAGTGGTTTCTTGGTGGAGGTAGTTCTTGAATTGCCTTGATCTTTGCAGGGTCTATTTCAATTCTCCGATGTCTTACAATGAAACTGAGGAATTTGCCACTGGACACCCCAAAGGCACACTTTAGCGGGTTCATCTTCAGTTCATACTGCCTGAGCCGCTGGAATATAATTTGAAGATCATGTAGATGATTTTCCTTCATTCTGGTCTTGACAACCAGGTCATCTATGTAGCATTTGACCTTGTGGTAGAGCAGGTCATCAAAAATTTAGGTCATCGCCCGCTGATAGGTTACACCAGCATTCTTCAGCCCGAACGACATCCTCTTGTAATAGTAGATACCCATGGGGGTCCGAAAAGCAGCATGAACCCGGTCATGCTCCGCGATCCATATCTGATTATAATCGGATGAGCCATCCATGAAGGGGAGGACCTCGTGACCGGTTGTGGCATCTATCATGACCTCCGTTATTGGCACCAGAATGTCATCTTTTCGGTATGCCTTGTTCAGATCCCAAAAATCCACACATATCCAGATCTATCCATTCTTATTTTTGACAGGCACAATATTGGCCAGCCAGGTGGTGTATTGATTTTCTTCGACGAAACCTACGTCAATCAGCATGTCGACTTCTTTGCATATTATGGTGATGAGCTCTGGCCTCATGCGTCGTGACAGTTGTTTCACTGGCTCCACCTCAGGATTTATAGCCAACTCATGATGTGAAACTTCAGGGCTGAGTCATGGCATTTCTTTGTAGCTCCAGGCAAAGAAATCCAGGAATTCTTGTAGCAGCTGGATGTATAATACCCGCTCTTCTGAAGAGAGCTGGGCACTAAGAAAGGTAGGCCAGGGGTCATCTTCACTTCCCAGGTTAACTTCTATTAATTCATCAACTGTGACTTGACCTCCATCTTCAATTTTCGGAGGTGCTGGTTGAAGATCAATGAAATCTTTTATATCATCATTGAGCCCCAGAACCTCGATGTCCTCATCATGTTACCCTCAGATCCCTTCAGGAAATCGTAACTTGGGCGATGATAGTGATGTGGGTTTCCACTCTGGCAAATCTCTTTCGGCCTTACTTTCGTATGGCCAATCATTAGCTTTGTCAGGATGGGATTCGCCCATCGTTAAGTCGGAAGCATGATATTTTAGCTCCGCCGAACATGGGGACGGCCTTGCTTCATCAGTGGCTTGAATCACCGCAACTTTGATAGGGATAGCTTGTTCCCAGTTGGCTATGTCTTCATCAACAGAGATCATTTGGCCAACTGCGGCAGCAACCTCTTTGGTTGGTTTGGGGCATATCATCATTGTATGAGGAGGGTTGCAAGAGTAGCTGGTTGCTCCTTCTTCAACATCTTCAGCTTCACTGTTGTTAGCCGTGTCAAATTTGGCATGTAAGGCCGTTTCTTTACAGCGGACCTATTCCCAGCATCTATAGGTGGTGGCGACTTCTGGCCCTTGGTCCTGTAGTTGAAGCGCTTGGCCTTGTCCAGCTTCTGTCGGCTCCTCATCATATGTTGCCCCCGGCGAGCCTCCATATGTTGATGGGAAGATAGAGATGGTGTCTACCTCATAATGTCCACTGTAGTAATATTCTTCCAGCGAAAATCTCAACCCCGGATGCTGGGATACACACCTTAGCTCCTTGTCCAGATTGGCAGGATACCAAAGCTTCTGGAATGCTTCTTTCTCTTTCTGGGGCTGTCCAAAGGGGACATGTTGCTTTATGAACATCTTTGCCACCTTGTCTTGAGGTGAAAGTCAGTCCTTGGATGGGGACTGTGGGATTCTCCAGGTCTTCCGGGAGGCGACAATCAGTGTCCTCCTGTGTAGCATGCTCTTCAACCGTGTAAAGCAGAATGGTGGGGCCTTCGGGCCAGATTATTTTTAGCGTCTTGAGGGGCACGATCGTACAGTGGTCGACGCTGGCTATCGGCTTGGTGAGGCCTTCCGGGACTTTAATATGTCCATAATGCTTATCAACCTTAGGTTCATTCGTTCAGGGATAGATGGTGGGAGGTGCAGTTCTGCCCACATCTCCTGTGCTGGCAATGTGTGACACTGCCCGGGGGCTAATATAGCCCGGTGGTGGCGGCGGAAACCAGTCATCATCGGAATTTGTTTTTCTTTACCTTGAGGAAGTCTTTGCCTTGGGGGTCTTCTACGGCGGCTCAAGATAAAAGGGTGCATCCAATATATGACATTCGAAAACCTCGAATGGGTGGAGGTCAGCAAATATCCTCTCTTCCTTTCCATCATGATTATACTTGATGCATTGGTGCAATGTAGACGGCACCACCAAGTTCTCATGCGACCAAGGGCGGCCAAGCAGCGCCTTGTATGTGGTATTAGAGTTAATGACATGGAACTGGACTCTTGTAGTGAAATCCGCCATGGTCAGAGTAAACTCTGCCAAGCCAAGCAGGACTTCACACTTCTGATTAAAGTCGACGATCCGCATATCCCCGACTTTATCGAGGTGCACATTAAAATAGTATTTCTGCTATATTCGGTAAGGCAATATATTGACAGCTACACCCAGGTCTATAAGAATCCAGCTTAGAGGCTGGCGGTTCAGTTGCCCCCTCATATATAGGGGTCTATTGTGACTGACGGTAGGTAGCGTCATATCCTCTTCAGTGAAGGTCACATTCACCCCCAACAATGTTTCGGCCAGGCAATTTTCATACTAAGCAGGTGTCTGTAAGGCAGTAATAATTGCCTATCGGGTTTCTTCACTTAGAGACAGAATCTCCCAGACAGTGAACCTTGCTGGGAGCTTTTTTAGCAGATTCACTACCCGGCTTCCGGCCCAAACATTTGACAGTTTCATCTCCTCTGCCCATCTCAGTTTGGAGGAGTCTTGTGCAACCGCCCCTGATGGACCTGCTCCATTGGACCCTTGGTCCGATTCTTCTTACAGTGTGGCAATGTCGCCTGACTGCACCTCGGTATTCGCCACTGACTTGGCCCTTTGTTCTTTTGGCTGGCTAGAAGGCTAATGAGGTGAAGGGGATACACCCCTAGATGAAGGGTTAGCCTCCTTACATGGTTGCTTGCTCCTGGATGTCTTCAGGAATTCCAAGAAGGAAGGAGTGCTACTACCACCCCCAGCCTAATTGTATAACCCTGGCGGAGGAGGGAACTGGACTCCCCTGACCTCTGGCGCCGGTATCTTGTAAGGTTGCTCACCTCTGAAAATGATGTTATGGTTGGCATGCGGTGGGAGCCCCCACTTTCGACCTGAGCGGGTCGCATGAGCAGCATCTGTAGCCTCAGCCTGGCTTGCCTCAGGTGTAGGTGTAAAGCAAATGTCTTCATCATCCTCTATTCTGGGCAAGTTGAAGAGGGCCGAGCGAGTATTGCAGGAGAACACTGTCTCCCTCTTGGCTTTACGAGCCTTTCTTTTCTTCTTCTGTTTCTTCCTAGATGGCGCTTGCCCCCAGAATAGGCTATCATCTTCTTTAGCCTTCTTAGGCTCTTCTTTCTGTTCTAAGGAAAGCTGCTCCAACTCCTCCCACGGGACGTGGCCCTTTATCAGCAATGGCTGCAATTCAGGTTGTTCATATTCCTCTAGCCCATTTATGTAAACTTGGAGTCGCCGGATTGCTGGGCTGACTTCTTTATCTACTGTCAGAGGAGTTTGTTTCCTCCGATTATAAGTGGGTATTCTAATCACTGTCGGCTGGTATAACCAAACTCGCGCTGGAGGTGGCGGAACCGGTTGTGGCGTCACACCACGGATGTACGCACCTGTCACTGGGCGGGGAAGAGGCTTCTTCTTTCTTTTAGCAGGGACATGCTGCCATCCATGTTATTCCTTTAGAGGCGTTAGGAAACATGCCTCATAAGTATGTTGAGTGCTAGACTCTGCCCCTCCCTCTAGCAATGCTTGGTATAGAGACACCATATTGGCAACTGCTCGGTTCATCTGCACCGCATGAGGTTGCGGGTGATCAACTGTGTACTCCCCCATATCCAACTCACTTTTTCTTATCATGCCTTCAATGATTTCCTAGAAGATGTAGCAGTTTTCAATCGGATGTCCTAGCATCTGGTGATAGGGACAGAACCTTGGGCTATCTTTTTTATTTAAGTCTTCGGGCCTCTTCGGCTTGGGCAAAGTGATTTTATCGTACTGGGTGACCCAGTCAAACAGCACTTTTGTCTTTTCCTTGGGGAAGGAGTAGGCTTTCTTCATCTTGTCCCTGAGTGAGGGACCATCTTTCTTCTCTTCTGCCTTATCGGGCGGAGGCATAGCTACCTTTTTGGCCTTGTCTCTTTGCCGCTCAAATGCCTTGAGGTCAATAATGTTTGCTTCTTTGGGACCCGGACGCCGCTCTGTTGACTTTGCTTTCTGCAGGGCAACACTGGATGCAGCTGAAGCATGCTTCGCCAAGAAGGCTTCAATCTCAGCTACCACATTGTTGAGATAGTCGAAAGACCGTATCTCCGTGCCAATCATTTTCTCTAGTATCTCTCTCCGGAGGGTTTGTTTGCAAATTTGCACAGCGTCCTCCTGATGTGGGGCTCGCTTACATCTCATTCCGAGGTTTCTCTACCTCTTAATGTAGTCAAGAGCTGTCTCATCTGGCCGATGCCTGGTTGCATATAGTTCAGCCATAGTGACTTCTCTTTCGGTTAAATGGAACTGTTCTCTGAATTTCTTCTACATGTCTGGCCAGTCGCTGATCGACCCTGTTGGCAGGCTGAAATACCATTCGAACCTGGGTCCCATCAGAGAGGACCCAAAGAATTTCAACAAGTATGACCCGTCTGAAGCCAAATCACCCATGACAGTCATGTAATAAGCTATATGTTCTTTTGGGGATCCTTGCCCGTTGAACTTGTCAAATTTTGGCGGCTTAGAGATCTTGGGAGGGAGTCGCTTAGTAGCATGGTGAGGTGGATAGGGGACCCTGTAGGCATCAAAACCCACATATTCTCCTTCTCCTTGCTCTGCCAGCTTCATTTCTATCATTTTCTCGACCATGAGCCGATTCATTGCGGTAGGATCGACTAGCTTGGGGTAGAAATGAGCCAGCTGCAGATATGGGGTAGTCAGGGTGGTTGCCTATGGTGGCGGGCGCAGTAGAGGTGCTTGATGCAACTGGGGTAGCACATGCGGCAATAGTGCCTGGGGCTCCCATTGTGGAGGGGCAACTTGACTATGTTCAATCAGCTGAGGCAAAGTGTATAATCACGGAAAGTCGTATGAATGGGCTCCTCCACATGAAGATTCAGCTGGCATCTCTGGCTGCTTGGATGTTGATGCTTGCTCATTCTTATCAGGCAACTTCTTTTTTAGGAGTTCTATCTCTTGTTGGTACTTTTGTAGCAGCATTAGCACGTACGGATCTAAGCTCGTCGTACTAGAAGTGCCCTCAACTGCCTCCCCGGAAGCACCCTCAGGTGAGGCGGTCAACAGAACCTCCTCTCCTTCCTCCGTTGTCACCACATTGACAGCCATCGTTGTGACTTTCTCTGGCATTGGCCATTTTCCTTCAACTATTTGCAGCCTCTCCCTGGCAGCTGTACTCATTCTAGTGTTTGGCCTTGGCCTTGCGGCTAATCGGGCCAACTCTTGGGGTTCCTTTGGTAGGCTCCCGTATCTTCTGGCCACACTGGCCCTATTGCATGCAACAATCTTCAAAGTTCTCTTCCGCTTGGAGACGCTTCTTTTCATTCGACCTAGAAAGGTCAGTCTTTCAAATACTGAAATTCTTCTTCTCTTCCCCTCCTACTGGTGAGGGGTGTCTTCAGCCTCGCACTCTAGCTCCTCTTCATGTCCATTATCATCCACAGACGATTCCAGTTCTCTTTCTTTATCCTCAATCCCCATCAGTGAGCATTATTCTTCTTCGGCCGCAGTCGCTCGTAATAGACACTGTTGGCCTAAAGAGGGGTTCCCCATACCCTTGAAGTAGCTTCTGACCATATCTGTCATTTCCTCCTGGTTGCATCCTTGGCAGAGGACAAGAGATGATTTTTGGCCTCGTACAGGACGCATGTAGGCCAGTCAGGCTCTCTCTGTCAGTTGGTTGAATCTTCTACCAAAAGCTGGGACATTGGCCTGCCTAGCACATGCGTTGAAAGTTTCACCACATGGAGGATCCACGTTCGACTTCTCTTGTTCTGGGGCCAAACTCCTTCCATTTATTTCCCCGACCCTTTCCAATCTAGAGTCGCGACTATGGATGGGTGCTTCTTGATAGGTAGGGTGGACCCGCTTTGGGACCTACACCTACTTGAACCTTCTTAGCCGGGGGGCCTATTCCTTCCGGCCTAGGCGGCCTTCTTCATCTTTCTCAGCTCTCCTCCCGGACAAGGCCTGGAAGGAGTTGTGTGTGGGGATGGTAGGGACCACCCTATCTGGAATAATTTGGGCGTCACATCCATCCAAGAATACACGGACACCTCCAATAAGCATAGATTTCCCAGACGCCGAGAGACGCCCAGTAACAATGGTGGCTACCTTTCTTCGGAAGCTCTTCTGTTGATGGCTGCCGGGCTTCCTGTTGTGGACGGGGCGGGCCCTGTGAGCGACATGGTGCACCATCCAGCTAATAGCTTGAATTGGGCCTTTCAGCGGGCCCGTACAACATAGGGTCTCAGTAACTCTGACTTCCTTGTCGATCTTCGCCCCTGTCAGCTCTAGGGACTCAACTTGGAGTAGGTCGGTGAAGGTGAGCCCCAAAAAGTTGGGGAAGCCGACCACCGGCGGGAAGGACCCGAATACCGTGGGCACCGCCAGGTACCCGTGTGTAGCATGATCGTTGACGATCGTCGTACCGAAAGTAAGCGCAACAAGTATGGTTGCCATTATCATTTTCCTTTCTGTAATCAAGTAAACAGGCGAACGATCAGTATTCTTGGGGAGAGCCCAGAGAGGCATCTTATCTTGGTAAAAAGATGAAGGGAGACTCAGTCCCACTAGGCGTGCCAACTTGGTGACACATTTTATTTAAATGCATAGGCGTGCCAGTCACAAACGTGACAAATTTATTGTGCGCTCGATCTGACTTGGTCAGTCAATTGTGAAGTTCGGGTCGGGACCAGAAGTCTGCCATATCGTGAGGGTTACGACATTAATTACATCCTCCGAGAGGGAGGAAAACCCTTGATTAATCACCAAGATAAGATGCCACCCGGGGTCGAGCTAATACGAACAAGAACACATACGAAGCGAGATTAACGAAACCATGTGAGGGGTTTATTTATTAGTTTTTTTTTTAAGCAAACACCGGCCAATCTGGAGCTAGACCTGATCAAGTGCACTCTTCCTCAGAAAGAAAGAGTGTTCTCACTCCCCCAGGCAGCACCAGGGCCCTAGATTTTATTGCTTTTGCTGAAACAATTACAAAATCCTTGGGGATATACCCTTGAGGAGAAAAGGGGCCATAGCCCATAATGAAACCAAGAAAAAAATAGTATAGTAAATGAGACTAAAATGTAACCAGGAAAACTAGAACCGAAATGCTGGCAGTCCTGCTTTATCAATCCTGAAAGCACCTCTAGCCGGCCATGGAAGATCTCTATCTCGAGTATAGACCGAATTAGCTGATGCATTACATGCATAGGATGCCAAGGAATCAGCCAACTGGTTTCCTTCTCTGTATATATGCTGGACCGGGCAGCCATTTTCCTTGAGCAACATCATAATCTTCTTCCACCATGGTAGTGTCATCCAACTAGAGACAATTCCCTTCCTTGCTGCCTCCACAAGAACAGTACAATCCGAAAAAATGGCTGTTAATCTAATGCCACACTGTTTTGCAACAGCAAGGCCATCATGTAGTGCTCTGGTTTCAGCCACAAGGCTATACCCAATGCCATAAGTGAAGGAAAAAGTAGCTATCAAACCCCCTGCTGTATCTCTTATGCAGCCACCTCCCCCACTTCTGCCAGGAATACCTTTCGAGGCTCCATCAAGATGTAGAGTATAGCCTTGCATTGCTAATTTACATGAGACAATAATTGGCTTCTTGACTACTATCCGGGGGAATAGATCTAGGTCAGCAAGGCATCTGGACTGAGCATGTGACAGAGGTTTATGGAAAATTAACCTGTCAAGAGCTATGGTAATAGAGCATAAAATTTTCCTTTTGACAACTGCATAGTTGAAAGGCACACCTTCAAATCTAGCTGCACATCTGGACTTCCATATTTCCCATAGCATCATAATAACAGCAAGCGTCCCAATAAAGCTAAATGCTGACTGCATATCTGAACCCCGGAACGAAGCGGAGAACTTAGGTCCGTAGACTACCATCATGCATCGCGGAAGTTTCCGATCGGGCATAACCTGGCTTTCTGCTAAACGCCATTTGATATACTGAGGAATTGGGTCATGCAAGCAGGCAGTGAAACGATGATATATGTACTCATGTACAATACATATTCTAAAAGAGATATGATGGACATTAGGGTTAACTAATTTATTTTATTTTATTAGGCTCATGGTCTATTAGGGTTGAGTTATTAATTATTTGCTTAAGGGCGCTTTTAGACCCTTGATGAAGGGTATGAGCTGACCCGGGGGTATATAACATGAATCGAGGCCCCTATGTGTGGAAATGAAGGTGAGTCGACGGCGTCGGCGGTCAAGAGAGAGTGAGTCGAAGGCGTCGCCACTGACTCATAGCAAAAAGGATGAGAGTCGGTGGCGCCGCCACCGACTCACAGTGGCTCTCACTGATTCATTCCCGCAGGGATTATGAAGGCATTGATTCAGGGTTGTTCAGGGAATTTTCAAATCCTTTCATCTTGGGGGTATTTGCAAGAGCATTTGAGTAGATTTTAGGGGTTTAAGTGTTTGAATATCCATATAGTAAGTGGGGTTAAACTTGCATTAAGCCCCTTTCTGTTTGTTCATCATCTTTTCGTAATTTCCTTTTTGATTAACTGTGCGAGGTTCCCACTCAAGCACAGAGAGACGAATCATTGGTTCACAATTTAATAGTGAGGCCTTTTGGGCCATGTGCATGAGATGCAACGCCGCAAATGAGCAAATTTCAACGATCACAGGAATGAACCCAAAACAATAAAAATGTCTGGGGAAAATTGGGCAGCATCTCCCCATGATAGGGGGATGCTCAACCCAACAAATGGGCTTACACATGGGGAGACTAGTGTAGAGCCATGAAAAATTGAGAGGCCCAATGGGGGGGCTGTCTCAGACCTTGGGATCACCACTTACGGAACCCTGCTAGCCTACTAAGAGTTCGTAGCAATCAAGGGGATCAAAAATCATGGAGGGTCAGTCTCATTATGACCAACCGAATGGCGTTTATTTCTCACTTTGTGCAATGGGCTTCTAGGGGAACATATCATGGGGCGATAGACCCCCTAGAACCCAGAGTTAGTGGAATATGACGGTCACGAAACGGGGTTGTCCCCCCTCCCTGGTTGCTAATTCACAGATCTGATTAAAGAAATCATGAATGCGGATGAGAAACTCTTCTTCTATCCCATGATAAGGCACAACATTCGAACCCATCGAGACAGATAGACCCTCACACCCTTCTTCGAAACAGGATGGGCAGTCCCGACCTATGGAAGTGAGCTCATGCCAAGTTAGAAGGTAGCTGAGGGAATTCAGTAAACGAGGCAGGCCTTCAAGGCACTATGTCGAACACCCCAAGGGGGGTATACATTACCACTATCTACAGTGAATAGTACCGTGACTGGAACACATGTGGGAGTCGACCGATGCCCCTACAACTCAGTAAAAGGGGAATGAAAGGGCATCTGACATTTCCCATTGTCAAATCATTTATCTAATTTTAATTCATCACAACAAACGCATACGCCCTGTTCGATTAAACGTGCGATTGACAAATAACGAGAAGACCCTGGGGTGGGGATTCGCTATCGCCCCTCATGGAGTGGCCGCAGGCCATTGTTGCAAAATCATCACCATTCCATCCCTCTTCTTCTTTTTGTATATTTTTCTTCTCTTTGACCTCCTTCTTTTGCCTCTGTATGTCTCCCACTATGTATATCACTCCCTTTCTCTCCTTCTTACTTCGTTCTTCTGTCTCTCTAATATCCTCCCTTTTTTTTGTTCTCTCTTCTTTCTTTTCAAGGGCGAATGCCCAATTTATAGAGGAATGGAAATAGGGGATCAGTGTGGCGATGGGACGGGCGGTGGGCCACCGAATCCCGGGCCTGCCCGAGCCCTTTGCGCCATCGATTCGGGCATGCAAAGCCCCTCCGATTCAGCTCCCAAGCGCCACCGATTCAGCTGCGAAGGGGATGCCGCCGACTCAAAGCCTTAGCGCCAACGACTTGGAACACTTGGGCGCCACCAACTCAACCTGCAAGGCACCACCGAATTAGTATTCAAGGCACCACCGACTCAATGGAGGGCATTTTCTGTAATTTTGACTCTTTGCCTCGAAACTGACTCTGACGGGAGCCTGTGGTCCAGAACAACTTTGTATTTGATGTAGTTGCCTTGGAGTATGATTTGGAGCCCTGATTTAGGGTTTCCGGTGATTTTCGGCATGTGTCAAACCCGTACCGATTTTCTTAGGTTTTACCCTGATTCGGCCTTCGGCACTATGATTTATGTTGCCATGCTTGCTTTAGAGCCACATTGGGCTTCTTCATCGAGTGGGTCATCCCTCGAAGCATTTTCGCCTTCACTGGGCATCTTTTAGGTCATCTACGGCACTTTTTCGGTGCCTGATATACTCGAATCGGGTAACCCAGGTTTTCACCTGATTCAGCATTCAGCACGTCGATTTGTGTTGCCAATTCCACTATGTGGGGATATGAAGCACCTTCATTAGGAGGGCCACACCTCAAAGCATTTCTGCCTAGACGGGATGTCTTTATGGGTGTTTACGGACCATTCTGGCATTCCGCGTGTGCCGAGCAGATTTCTTTGGTTTTTCGCTGATATCGCCTTCGACACTAGATATTGTGCTTTCGAGCCTGCTTTATGATTATAGAAAGCGTCTTCATTGAGTGGGCATTCATCTTGGAGATTTTTATCCCTACGGAGCTACTTTTCAGTCGTTTGCGGACCACTTCAGAACTCCGGGTGTCCTGGTCGGCTCACCTGGGTTTTCCGCTGATTTGGCATTCGGCTCCCTATTCTGAGGAACCAGGGACATTTCTTCATCTTGGGAGGGCTTCTTTATCATGTGGGGAACCACCTGGTACATTCTTGTCCTGATCGGACGGCGTTTGGAGGTACATTCAACATGATTGCTTCAGTACTGGTTCATTGGCTCTGACCATCATAAGGCCTTAGTGAGCTGTGGTTGACATTTTATCCCGAGATAATGAAATGTGGGGTCCCTGGTACTTCTTATGAGGTGACCTGAGGCTTCAGCAATCTGAGTGGACCAGTTGTTGACTTTCAGTTGGCTCCTTCAGGCACATAATTATCGCCTAGTAATATTTTGGATGTCAATAGCAGTTAGGAGAGTTTCGAAGAGAGATCAGAGAAAGCGATAGAGAGATGAAGAGGAAGAGAAAGAGAGAGAGCAGCCATCGAGTTAGAGAGCCACTTTCAGATCTATTGCAGAAAGAGAGAGAGTGTCAGCAGTCAAGGAGCTTTCATTTCCCATCTGCTCAGATAAGACTTGTTGATCAAATCCAAAGTCTTCACGCTCTATTCAGACATATATTTCTTGTTTTCTATTTTTGTTTTCTTTTCTTGTTACTTGTTTCCTCTTCGTTTATGTTTGGTCTTGCTAGGAAGCACGGTGGGTGTTTACGCATAGAACTCTAATGTGCACGTGGTTGCTCTAGGTGACCAGAGCGTGAGGAACTTGTTCCTCATGTGCTGTTGTTAAGCAGCGTTCCTAATTATGCTGGATTGCACGGTCAGGGGTGTGAGCAGTTGGGTGTTGTTCACGGTTTGCTCTGATAGTTCAGAGTGTTGAGGAGAGTGTTCCTCTAGTTTAAGCTATGGAATCTGCATTTGTAGTCGAGTTTTCTTCATGGTTCTTGCTTATGCAAGGGAAGCCTCACTTCGTTGAGTGAGGGGTGGATGTAGGTTTGCGGGCTGTAGACCAAACCACCTTAAAATCCTATGTAGTGGGTGTGCATCTATGGTTTGCTCCATTTCTTCTTTCCCCCATTGACAAGTCGATATATTTGCTGTGGTGTGTGTTATCAGTTTATCCCATGTTTGCACAAACATACTGTCGCGTGACTTTGGAACTTGCTGGTTCAATTCATCCGTGCTAGCTTCGATTATAGTCCAATCTTGTTGACTGGGTGTCTGTTTTGCCTACCGAGTTCCAGCTCTATCATGTGTTTTTCCAGATATATATTTACACTCTACTCACATACAATACTTAGTGTTTGATATCAGTTCTGTGTGAGCATCCTTTCATTATTGTTTTAGTACTTCACTTTAGCTAGCTTACATCAGTTTAGCTATTAGAGCATTTCAATTTAGCTGCGCACTAGAAGTGTTTTTAAACGAGTATATTTGGTTATTGGATCTATTCACCCCCCCCCCTCTAGATCTGCCTTGCTACACTAGGGGACCTAACACATGAATGATAGAGTCTCATGGCTAGTGGTAGCATCAATTATGACATCAGTGATGGACACTAGAAAATCATCTTTTGGACATGCTTTCTTCAGATCCAGAAAGTCCACACATATTTTGATCTGGCCATTCTTCTTCTTGACGGGCACAATGTTGGCCAGCCAGGTGGTATACTGGTTTTCCGCCATGAAGTCGACGTCTATGAGCTTGTCGACCTCTTTGCAAATCTGGCTTATCAGTTCCAGCCTCATTCGCCGAGCTGACTGCTTTACTGGCTCGACTTTGGGGTCGATAGCCAGTATATCTTGAGCAACTGCAGGGTTGAGGCCTGGCATCTCTTTGTAGTTCCAAGCAAAGCAGTCTTGGAACTCTTGGAGCAGTTGTATGCATCACTCTCTCTCTCTTCTGGGAGAAGGAAGGCAATGAGGAAGGTTGGCCTAGGCTCACTTTTTGTGCCAAGGTTCACTTCGACCAACTCATCAACAGTGGCTTGGCCGCCATCTTCTATCTCCGGGGGAGCTGGCTACAGATTGATGAAATCCTCATCATCTTCTTCAACTTCGAGGACGTCATAAGTGTCTTCTTGTCTCATTTTGCCTAGCAGTGGGACTTCGCCTGTTCCTTTCTTTGGCTCTTGAATCTGCTGGGGAAGCAGCATTGGTGCTGGCAATATAAATTCTTGGTAGCTTGGATATAGGCCCATGGGTGAAGCTCCTCCAAGGGTGGAAAGGAATTCTTCAGCTTCTTATTCTAGTGCAGTACCACCAGAGGTAGGGGCGGCTTCTATGACAGCAAACTCCCACCATTTGCTGGGAACATTGACCTCTTGACCTTTATGTGGCATTATTCGGGGTTACGGGGTATCCCCTAACCTATATGACTGTGGGGTTTCTTCGTAATCTTCCAGATAGTCACCATAGACTGCCTCCAAGGGGCCTTCACCTATGAGGGTAGAGAGAGAGATCATATTTGCCTCGTAGCATTCTTTCATTGTTCAATCAGCTATACTTGGGAACCCCATGGATGGGGTGGTAAGGTTATATGCCATTGCAGTGGGATAGAGGGAGTTTTTCCTATTCTCAAGGGTTTTCTTCTTCTCTTTCATGAATGGCATATGTCGCCTGGATATATCCTTTTGGGTTCGAAGCCTTTTTCGTTCGGCCCCCATATGCTGCCTCAACTTCGGGGACTCAAAATGCTCCCAAGGAATGCAGTCTTTCAGTTGTATGGGCTATAACTTGGGTTGTTCATATTCATCCAACCTATTTATAATGGATTGTAATCGTGTCACTGCTAAGCTCACGTCTTTAAGCATCGCTGATGATAGCAGTACCTCCCCATTGCTAGCGGATCTTCGTATGTTTGCTTGGAAGATTGCCCGTTGCCCGGTAAGGGTTACCATGGGCAGAATCGACCAGGGCATTATGCCATAGCCGCCTGGGGTAAAACCAGTTGTAGGCTTTTTCTTTGCTTTCTTCGGTATCACACGGCAGTCCACCTGCCCTCTGGGCATCAGGGCATAAACCCCATAGGCGTACTGAGTATTAGCTTCTGATGTATCTTCGGGGAGCCGCTGATGGATTAAGACCACATGGACTCCCCTTCTACAAATGCCCATTTCATGAGGGCGTGGTGGGTCCACCTTATACTCTCCCATCTGTAATTCTCTCTTCTTGATTAGGCTTTGAGCGATACCCTTCAATATATAACAGTTTTTGATGGAATGCCCCAACATCTAATGATAAGGGCAAAATCGAGGGTCACCACCTCTTTCGACATCGTTTGGTCTTATGGGCTCTGGGAGAGTAATCTTATCATATTGACATGCCCATTCAAAGATAACCCGGGTTTCATTTTTAAGAAAAGAATGAAGTTTTTTCATCTTAACCCGCAGCGAGGGTCCTTGCTTGGCAGGCTTGTTGGTGGAAGGGTCAGCTATCTCTTTCGCATTCCTCCTTTACTGCTCAAAAGCACTAAAGTCAGCGCCAACCGGCTTATTCTCTCGGCTTGATACTGTAGTAGTCGGGCAATATTTTGACAAGAAGGCCTTGACATCGGTTGCCACCATGTTCAGTTGATCAAAGGATTGGATTTCAATGCTGTGGACGCGGATTTTTTCGTCATCGTCATCCATGTATGTGGATGAGGATATGAAGTCTTTGTTTATTTATTTAATTTGGTTTATTGGGTTGATTGGTTGTTTATTGATTTATTGGTTTATCTATTTATTGGTTCATTGGCGTGCCAGTCACCGAAGTGACAATTTTGTTGTGCGCTCGATCTGACATGGTCAGTCGATTGTGAATGATCGTGTCTGGACTAGAAGTCTGTCATACCCTGAACGCTATGACGTTAATTACGTCCTCCCTAAGGAAGACAACCCTTGATTAAACGCTAGAGGTAGGAGGAAGACAGCGGTAAAGCGGTATGCTCAAAAGAGACAAAATTCATCTGTTTGCAAGACTATAAATGTATTCGGGCAAAGCAGGGGTTTGTTAATTACGGGGACAAATCCGACGGCATATTCCCACCATCTTGGATGATGCCAAGTGGGGAATAGGAAACCACCCATGCAGTGGCAAAGTGGGAACCGTAAAGGATCGGGCATAATTGACCCGGAGTCCGAATAGGGACCGGCATGCCATGGCACGCCCCATATGGGTGCGGTAGCACGTTTATATCCCCCCTTCGAGGGGACCATCGGAGGGCATACAAAGGCATGACTCCGTGGGCCGACGGGGTTGAGAGATAATATCACAGTGACCTGGCCAGGTGTGTGTGAATTTCGGCAGCATGTCCCCTTGACTTGGATTGTGCCAAGAGAAGATAGGTCATCACCCACGGAATGCCGAGATGACAACCGAATGAGGATGGGCACCGGGCCCCGGGACATCGCTTGCCTCTGTTTCATCGGTCAATATCCCCTTGAAACCCTTCAGAACGCATGTAATGACATGGCCCTTTAGGTTCATAAGGGTGGAATCCAGATCGGGAATGAGGGCTGTAGGGGAGGGAGGTCCTCCCCATTACTGTATCTTCTTAGATCATTCATGACGGTCTCATGGCAGTGGGGAGAAAGTCCCCTGACTGGGCTTCATTGGGCCAAGAAGAGGGGTCTCGGCATGGCTTGCTGGTTGGCCAAGGGGGGTTCTCGGCGTGGCTTCTTGGTTGGCCAAGGGGAGCTCTCGGCGTGGCTTTTTGATTGGCCAAGGGGGCTCTCGGCGTGGCTTACTGGCTGGCCAAGGGGGGTTCTCGGCGTGGCTTCTTGGTTGGCCAAGGGGGGCTCTCGGCATGACCTTTTGGTGGACAAAGGGGGGGGCTCTCGGCATGGCCATTTGGTGGATAGAGGAGGATCTCGGCGTGGGGCCTTTGGCTGGAAGAAGCTCTCGGCATGGGGCCTTTGGCTGAAAGGAGGTCTCGGCATGGCCTTTGGCAAGAAGGAGCTCTCGGCACGGGGCTTCCCGGCGCGCTCATGGCCGCGCCGGGAGCCTAGCGCCAGGAGGCTGTGGGCTATAGGGTTTTGCACAAAATGAGGGCTTGTCGTTTAGCTGAAAGGAGGGGAAGGCCTCTCGGCCTTACGGTTCTCGGCGGGGAAACTTGCACGCCGAGAAGGTGGAATGCAGACGGATTTCAGGGTTTCAGGGCTCAATAACGATGCTCTGTTTCTGGGATTTCTGGGTTTTATGGCTCAGATTGAGGCCAAATCAGAGATGTACGAGGAGATTTCAAGAAGGCCTCTGCTAGAAGGATGCCAAGGGAGCTGAGAGGCCGGATCATCAGGAAGAGGGGAGACCATCATCGGGGCCTGAGTAGCTTTTATCTGTATACTGCCAGACGTCTGGGGGGGTCAAGAGATGGCTGTCTCTGATTCCCCAGACTAGCATGATATCATCTGGGAAGCAAATCGACGATGAAAGAACCCTTGATGCTGGGACCTCAGACCCTAGTCATTCAACGATTGGAATGAGGATCCGGGGTTGCATTCGTCTACAGGCTCAAATGTATCTTTTATAGCCGGCAGTCCGGGGAGCCAAGAGATTGATGTCTCTGGTTCCTGGACAGCACAAGAGGCTTGAGGAACAGACTCAAATACATACGGAGGGCATGCTCTTGAAGCGGGAAGAGAGAGGAGAATAGAACCCAGCAACCCATTGAACAAGGGTGGGGGTTCTACCTTCATCCCTGTTCGAAGAACAGACCCGACACCGGAGCCTGAGTCATTTCGCCCATGGGGCATTCATACAAACAGTATGCATACATATGGAGACAAAGGAAGATCGTATCGCCTAAAATCCATCACGGCCATTGCATTTATTTCATCTCACCATCATTTACATCGAGAAACATAGAGGGGAGGAACAGGGAAAGAATCGTATGAATAATCTAAACATCAAGACTTCGACTATTACATACGGAGAATCAGTAAAAAGAAGAAAAAGAAACATCGAACATGGGGGGGGGGGAGGGTGGAGCATTGACTCCTCTCCCTCCCCCTATCAGCCCACCTGGAGCCCTTCTTCTTTCCTTTCTTCTGCTTCTTCTTTCGACGGAGACTCTCTCCCTCTCTTTTCCTTTCTCTTTCTCTTTCTGGCTATCTGTTCGCTCTTTTCTTCTTCGTCTCTTTCTTCTTTTCTTTTCTGTCTATCCTCTTTCTTGCTATCTCGCTGCTTCTCTCTTCGAAGGGAGGGGGTTTTATAACCCTTTTCCCTTTTCCTTCTCGGCAGGCATCTTCACGGCGCGCTTGAGGCAGGCTTCCCGGCGCGCTCAAATTTGATCTCTCGGCGCCAGTATCTGGGCTTCGACATGGGCTTTCGGCGCCACCTTCATATAGGCCCACTTGGGGTTTCTTTAAATGTATCATCATCCCAAAGGGTCTATCATCTATGAAATATCTTGTATTGAAATCGCGATTGCAATCTCCATCAGTTCGCAGACAGGGTTTTATCAGTCCGTAGACAGGGGTTTCATCAGTCCGCAGACAGGGTTTTATCAGTCCGTAGACAGGGATTTCATCAGTCCGTAGACAGGGGTTTCATCAGTCCGCAGACAGGGTTTTATCAGTCCGTAGATAGGGATTTCATCAGTCCGTAGACAGGGGTTTCATCAGTCCGCAGATAGGGTTTTATCAGTCCGTAGACAGGGATTTCATCAATCCGTAGATAGGGGTTTCATCAGTCCGCAGACAGGGTTTTATCAGTCCGTAGACAAGGATTTCATCAGTCCGTAGATAGGGATTTCATCAGTCCGTAGACAGGGGTTTCATCAGTCCGTAGACAGGGGTTTCATCAGGATTGTCATCTGAACGGTGACAAAGCCGGGTATCATCTTATCAATATCGTCACTCTAATGGTGATGAGCTCGGACATCAGCTTTAGTCTGAGAAGACCTCAGCCGGGTGTATAATCTGTGTAGACGATTCTTCTTCTGCTCTATCTTTTCAGGGGCCTTTACCATCTTCATCTGCCGGTGCCGGCTTCATCTTTATCTCATATTACTTCCGTCAGTAAGCCGACATCTGACTTACCCTGACATATCATCTGTGACTTCTTGGACGAAGTAGTAGTACAGCTGGAAGGTCTCATTAGTCGAGTGACTGCTGCTTTATCAGTGCTGCCGTCTGAGTGACATTGGCACCGGGCATCGGCTTTGGCCGACAAGGGCTTTAGCCGGGTGAAAGGCTGATAAGCTTCATCATTAGTCTTTCACTGTTGGTCAGACCCTCTTTTCAATTATACTTCCACCCTTGTTCATTTTCCAGGTGTCAACAAATGCCCCCCACCTGCAGGCGACGTAAGCGCAGAATAAGCGCCACGGGGGTTGCAGGTGTCTTTTACTATTGGAGGGTATCTTCCTTAATTTGTCTTCAATTCAGTTCTCAGACCTGATCATCTCGCTGTAACAGTATTCTGCACATCGATGTTTCTTCTCTTCATATTTTCTGTCATTATTTTCAGCATTTGGGGCTTTTCGGCTTGCAGGACCTCCCGGCGCGAAGCTTCTCGGCGCGAGGGGCTCTCGACGCGGCCTGGTCGGCTGGGCTCTCGGCCTGGACCCTCTCGGCGTGCCCTGGCGCAGGGGGTCTCGGCCTGGGATTTTCTCGGCCTGGGGGCCTTCTCGGCGCGCCCTGGCCGCAGAGGGGCCTCGGCCTGGGGGCTTCTCGGCCTGGGGGCTTCTCGGCGCACCTTCTGGCCGCCGGGGGCTCTCGGCATAGAGGTTCTCAGCGCGCGTTTCACCGCGCCGTGAACCTGGTCGCCTGGGCCCCTATTTAGGGCGCCGACGGCCTATTTTTCTTCATTCTTCACCATTCTTTCTCTTTCTTCAGTTTTTCTCCATTTCCTCTCTTCGGCGCGAGCCGTCTTCATCCTCTCGGCGGTGGCCGCGAGTCCTTCCGTCCTGGGTGACGTGTTTTGGGGATTCAATCCCTTCGCTTCCGAGATCACCCCCTCTTGGTTGGTGACTCCCTATTCTTTTGGGCAGATCCCGAATAAGGGGAGATGCTGCCGAAATTTTTATAGAATCTCATGCTGTAATTCTTATAAGACCGACTTTTAATCCACATTTCTTCTTTTGTTTACAGATATAGCAATGGCTTCTGGCTCTGCTGTTGCATCTTCTGGAGCTGCTGGAGCTAGTTCATCGGCCCAGCCAGACATATCTCGGGCCACAGTGAATTGGTTGAACGTGCACAGCTTGGATTATGGATATGATAGAATAGCTTCAGTTGAGGAATCATCTGATTCTGAAACTGACACAGTGTCGACGGCCCGGGTATACTCCACGGCGACCGAGACATGCTTCAGGTGGGATAATAACTACCGGCCAGACTTCTCGAAGGATCGCCACTTGATGCCGTTCATCCGGACCTTTACAGTGGGTGGCTTGCGAGATTATCGGATAGCTCGCGTAGTTGAAGCTGCCATCCTTGCCGAGCGAGATAGCCTGAAGGAATCAGTGTATCGCAGCAAGGCCATATATCTTCCTGGGGAGAAGCGGGACTGGGATGCAGTCCTTGGAATATCGGAGCTAGAACTGGAGAAGAAGATGCTTACCCGGGCACCGGAATTTACACCTGCTCGGTGGAACAATGCTGGCGGCCGAGTTAATAGGGAGAAGCCCGGCTATGGTATGTTCTTGGCACCTATAAAGTGGGGATATCGCGAAGAGCCGTTCGTGCTAAATTGCTCGGCCATTCAGTTCAAGTACCATTTGTCGGCTGGTTGGTTCGGAGACTGCAAGATCACTGACTCCCATCTATTCCGAGTAGGGGCAGTAGAATTTACTGAATTTGTTCTGACGGAATATGCCCCTCTGCTGATCAGAGCGGGAGTATACCACAGTGTTTTTGCTTCCAGATTCTGATATCCCATCTCCAGGGGGTTATGCTGTGGGATGTTTGAAGTGTTCTGTCCTTTGTTCAACACTTTTTATACAGCAGAGGGTGAGACATCCCTAGACCTCTGGAGTTTATCACGGCTCTCCGGTCTGCCTATTGACGGTGAACCGTATGAAGAAGTCTGCTTGGCAGACTCCGAGAAAGACAACTCTGATGGGGAAGGCAAGTATTCCCTTGGCTTCTCTTACCGATATCTGATGAAGGTCTATCGCTCCATTTGTCTGGCATATAGTAGAGGATCCTCCAAAGGCTATCATCCCCGAGAGAAAGGTAGTAAACTGAGGGTCCGGATCGGGCAGTGGCTCCAGTACTTCTTCGACGGTCCCCTGAAATATGCAGATTTCCCCTCTATGGGTCCTGTTGCGAGCAAGCAGATAAGAGCTCCCCGCTATAAATCGGCACTGCCATCTTCATTGCGCCATGCGGGCAAAGGTGGTCCCAACCCGGCAGGGGTAGATCCCATCACACACTACGCAGCTTATTTCACATTCTGACTGTGTACTTTTGCTCTTCCACAAGGGGACGAGACAGTCATTCGGCTAGAGGCCATATATCCAGCTTGTCAGATGGCCTGGGGGATGAAGCTGTCGCTCTGCCCAGTGGCCCTGTGTTTGATTTATAAATCTTTGGGGGACCTGCACAAGCATCGGACTCCCCGTTCTTTGAGGACCGTGGGTCCTTTTCATTTCTTCAATGCCTGGGTCTGCAGTATATTCCCTGAATTAGCTCCGAGAACCTTGCAGGCGGATACAGTGTCACCCAGGATGATTGAATTTGCCAGCGCTGAGCCTGGTCCCTTTTATGATCAGCTATTTAAAATAAGGGGCCGACTGATAAAAGTACCAGTGGACGCCCCTGGCAGCATACATTTCTGGAGCTTGGCAGCAGGTTCAGCTCCTTTGATTGATCCTCAAAGAGAATGCAAGCTAGAGGAGATAGAGACATATATCCACCCTGTCTCAGGGGTCAACACTGCTCGGCCAATATTGGAACCGGAGCTGGTGAGATGGGCCATGGCAATTCGGCCCAGTGTTTTGGTTTACAGAAAGGGTGGCCTGCTTCTGTTGGAACCATACTATCCGTTCCGATTTGGGCGGAACTTTGGTTATGACCAGCACATCCCTACATCAGTTGCTCAATTTCCCCTGGATAGCAGGGCCAAGCACGGGTCCACCATTGTCGGCGACGGCCGGTTGTGGTGGGATTTCTATCATCGTCAGGACGACGCAATCTTCAGGGTGCCCACCGTCTCCAACCGTGTTCCACGGGTAACATCAAATATATCAAATGGTGGAACATTCGGACCGGCTTTTTCAGGGATGGCAGGGGTGCTTTCCGGGATGTGGCAGAGCGCTCTTTCCTGAAACAGCAGCCTGGGCCGGTGTTTGAAATCCCCGAGGCTCATCTGAGAAAGCTTTATTCGCAGAACCCGAGGGAGGCAGAGAACTATCTGGCTCAGCGTCGAGCTCTGAAGGAAAAGAATTCTGAGCCGCCCGCTCCTGTCTTTGCTGCTATTAACGAAGACAGTTTTGTAAAGACCCTGAAACATCCGTGCCATATAGGAGATGATCGCTTGGAGGCACAACAGTATCCATTTCCTGTTGAAGAGCCGCTCCCGGCAGTAGCTCATTGGAGGGGTCCAGTTGATAAATTTCATCCGTATAGGACGTTTGTACGCCGGGAAGATAGAACTCAGACGTACTATAAGCAAACGTCCTGGCTGTTCATTCTGCTGAGTTTGCATGGATTATCTGCAGAAAGCCCGATAGCTGGCATTTTGAACAAGCCGCTGTTTATATCATTTCATTATGTCGATGGCTGGGGCATGGACCATCTTGACTTGTTTCGCTGCCTTGATTTTCATGGCCATAATGACCTGGCAGCTTTAGTGGAGAAATGCCAGATATTCGGCGATGTTTGCTGGCTTATCAAGGAGGCTGCTTCCCGCTTCAAAGAAGTGGCTTATCTGTACTGGCCGCTCTCTGTATTTTATGATGGACCAGCAGGTATAATCTCTTCCTTTCTGACTGCAGTGTTTTCTGTTTAGCATATGAATTTTGCATCTATTGATCCCATCATCTTTCTGCAATTCTTAACAGACCGGCCCGACATAAAGCGGCAGGGGCTCTACAGGAAGATTATTGCGCAGGCCGAGAAGCCTACTTACTTTGAAGTTCCTGCTGCAGCACCGACCACTACTCCCCTGCCTCCTGGCAAGAAGAGGAAGGCTTCTGCAGTCAAGGCTGCAGTTGGGTAGGCCAGGAAGGCCAAGAAAGCTCAGGCTCAACAATCGGCTTCGGTAGTGATGGACACCGGGACCCCTCTCCCTGACATTCCCTCATTTGATGAGTTCGAAACTCAGAGGGAGGCCGCTCAGGCATCAGTTCAGGGTAACATCAATATTCTGCCATTGCATTCTTCATTCTATCTTGCTGGGTTTCAAAGGAGTGTTTAAATCTGACCACTCCTTCTTGCACAGCCCAAGAGCCAGTCGCGGCGCCCTCCGAGGTGGGGACCAGGTTGCCCTCTCCTACGCCGACTAGTGAGGCGGAGGGTAAGCATGCCCTTTTCATCTTTTTCTGCTCATTTCAGTTACTTTTCATCGTCCCTCTCACAGGCTTTTCTTTATAGTGATGGCCGGGGAGGAGACTGAGATTACAGGAGCGGCTGGCGATATTACTCAGCCGCGGGAGGGTCACAAGACCTAGGCGAAATGGGGCCCCGCTCCCGGAAGGCGCATAGTTACCCGGTCTTCCTCCAAGCAGATGTTAGAATTGATGGCCCCGCCCATGGACAGAGTAGAAATCTCTTCCGGTAGCTCTGCGGCCGCTTCTGAGGCAGGTGGAGAAGAAACAGATTTCAGCGGGAGCGACACGGAGGATGCCTCCAAACCAGAGGCCCCATCCGTATGTACCGCCATTGTTTTATCATTTACACCCCCCAAGCTGGTGGTGCCATTTTCTGGAGAGGAATTACCAGAAGAGTTCGCCGCTCTGGATACCGAGGCAGATCTAACTCCTCCTTTTGTGGTCTCATCAACGGGGCTTTCTTCTTCCCTGCAGTCTTTTGAGGATATTGGCATCACTTTAGAAGTGAGTCTTTTCCCTTTATGGTTTCCTTTTTTCCCATCTTTATTTGCTGCTTGACGCTGCATTGATTCGTTCACAGGAATCCCCCGTTGCCCTCCCGGCTACGAGTGCAGCCGTTGAAGCCACTTTATCTGGCACCCTAGCTATTATTCCTGCTTCGGCAGCCGTTCTTGAGATAATTCACCCTGTGCCGGTGAGGGTGCAGTCCTCCACAGACTTAGCATCATTGGACCTGCGGAATGCAGGGGAAGGCCCGGCTCTCATCAAGGCTTTGGATTTCAGAGCTGAAATGGACCCAGCCAGGGGTTCTGCCTTTATGCCAGCTGCAGTGATGACCATCGCTCCAGAATCAACAGTTCCCATAGTATCAGTCATGGAGAGCGAACCTTTGCCTCTTTAGACCGTGGCCCCCGCAGCCTTGACATTGCAGGGGCTAGGCACCGAGATGGAAAAAGGAGAGGTATCTGTTGTAGAACTGGGAGTATCGCCTACAACGGCCACGAAATCTGCTTCCGTATTTTCAGAATCTGAGGAGGAGATGCCTGAAGTTGCATCCGAGAGTATTCCGATGGCCGCCTCCGAGGAGATGGAGGTGGAAGATCTCCCGGCCACCTCAGAGGTTATGGGCGGAGCTCAGTTGGTGGCTTCGGCAGACCTGCCGTCTTCTTCTTCGCAACCGGATATCACCCTATGGGCGGATATAGACAGTGAAGTAACTTTTGAAGTAGCTCCTCTTCCTTCGCCTGGCTTCACTTCCCCTGAAAGTTTTGTCTGGCAACATCTGGGCATGCTGCGTCAACTGGTGGAGTCCCAACCTGGACTAACTTATTCACAGTTGAAGGAGATAGCCGGGCGCTTCACCGCCGGCTTACAGGCGATGGGATGTCCCATAGAAATATGGGCCTAGCGGGTTCTTTTGTTGTTAAAATTTGTTCATCGCCGGGATTTCTTGACACACATCATGTCGGACAGATTGGCAGCCTTGAAGTTGCAAAGAATGGAGTGCAAGTCCGAGCTGGCAAAGATGAACTCTATCCTTCAGGAGCGACAGCGTCAAATGCAGTCTTTGGCGGAGCGGGAGCATTTCGTGCGCGACCGGATAACTATCCTGGAAGCTGAACTGTCTGATCTCCGAGCTGAGCTACCACAGCTAACAACTTCTCGACCGCAGCTCGAGGAAGAAGCAGCTTTATTAGAGGGGCAGGTGGCATCCTTTCGAGACCAGTCTGTTCGACTGCAGGAAGAGGAGGCTCGGCTTCATGAACTAGGAGCCGCCCCTTCTGTGGGTCTTCTGGCATTCGAGGATATCTTTCGGCAGCCATGAATCATTTTCTCTTTCTTATCTTCTTCTCTCTTTTCTTTTTTGGTGCTCTTTTGTGATACAATGTCCCCTCGGGGCCCTTCATGTACTCACTTCTTAATGAAAAGAAAAATTTTGCTTTATGTGTATCCGCCTTCTTTTCCATGTGGTTTTATCACTTCAGGGAAGTGGGGTAGTGGTTTTAGCAACCCCTCATGCGAATGGCTCGTATCTGGCAGGAGAGCGTCCACCCCTTCAGAGAAAGGATGGGGAACTCGCTCCACCGCGTGACGGCATCCGAAGAGGTGCTTAAACCGGATTCTGTTGGTAGCGGCAAACGTCCCTCTTGGCAATATGTGCTGTGAGGGAGACAATTTGCAGGAATGTGAAAGAAAGGGCCTTATCAGAATAGACGGAAAGTCTAGACTGGGTAGAGGTTATAGCAGGTGGGACGATTACAGGATATGTGGTTTTCATCAAGACAGACGTAAGGTCTGAACTGAATAGGATTTTATCATTGATCAGGCGAAATGCCAGTCGATCAACAGCTGGTTTCATCATCGATATTGGGTTTATATCGATGCAAGAAGAGTTCATAAATTTCCTCAGGATAGACGATAGGTCTAAACTGAGTAGGGTTTTATCATTGATCGGGCGAGGTGCCAATCGATCAACAGTTGATTTCATCATCGATATTGGATTTATATCGATGCAAACAAGGATCTATAAGTTTCCTCAGAATAGACGAAAGGTCTAAACTGAGTAGGGTTTCACCATTGATCGGGCGAGGTGCCAATCGATCAACAGTTGATTTCATCATTGATATTGGATTTATACCAATGCAAGAAAGGATCTATAAGTTTCCTCAGAATAGACGAAAGGTCTAAACTGAGTAGGGTTTCATTATTGATCGGGCGAGGTGCCAATCGATCAAAAGCTGATTTCATCATCGATATTGGATTTATATCGATGCGAATAGGATTTATAAGTTTCCTCAAGATAGACGAAAGGTCTAAGCTGAGTAGGGTTTTATCATTGATCGGGCGAGGTGCCAATCGATCAACAGTTGATTTCATCATCGATATTGGATTTATATCGATGCAAAAAGGATTTATAAGTTTCCTCAAAATAGACGAAATGTCTAAACTGAGTAGGGTTTCATCATTGATCGGGTGAGGTGCCAATCGATCAACAGTTGATTTCATCATCGATATTGGATTTATATCGATGCGAAAAGGATTTATAAGTTTCCTCAGGATAGACGAAAGGTCTAAACTGAGTAGGGTTTATCGCAGGTGGGACTTTGCCAAGAAATGCGTAGGTTTTATCAGGACAGACGTAAGGTCTGAGCTGGATAGGCTTTAGTAAAATGGTGATGGCAACATCTGGTGAGATTTGCGAATGGGATATGTGGATTTCATCAGGGCAAACGTAAGGTCTGTCCCAGAAAGGCTTTATCATCGATGGGGCATGGAGCCATATGACCGACGGAAGGTTTTACCGATGAAGGCAGATGAAGGTATCGTGCCGGCTGGCACGGAACTTTTTGAATTACCATATTACTGACCCAAGTGCCCTTTCAGGTTTTCACCAGAGCCAGCCCCCTCTTGCTTTTGCCCACGCGTCCTTTCGGATTTTCACGTGACGAGGTACCCGATTTTGCCTGCAGTGCCCTTTCGAGTTTTCACCACAGCTGGGTTTTAGTCATTTTTGCCCTCGTTCAGAATGCCTGAACAAGACTGGCGGGGTATCTCTATTTTTAACCCCATTTTGTCTCTTCTTTTCTTCCTTTTTTTTTTATTGAAACTTTGATTCTATAGCTGATGGACGTAGCTTGTGCATATGTCATCATTGATGTGGGTGCTAACATCAATGCAAGGGTTTCATAGGTCTCATCAGGATAGACGTAAGGTCTAAACTGGACAGGTTTCATCGCTGATCGGGCAATGCGCCAATCAAACAGCAACGGGTTTCATCGTTGGTATTGGGTTTATACCAATGCAATGATTTTTATAGGTTTGATCAGGATAGACGTAAGGTCTAAACTGGACAGGTTTCATCGCTGATCGGGCAATGCGCCAATCAATCAGCAACGGGTTTCATCATCGGTATTGGGTTTATACCAATGCAAGGATTTTTATAGGCTTCATCAGGATAGACGTACGGTCTAAACTGGATGGTTTTTTTATCACGGCGGGACGTAAAGAGATACGCGGGTTTCTTCGTGGTTACCACATTACCGACCCAAGTGCCCTTTCGGGTTTTCACCAGAGCCAGCCCCCTCTTGCTTTTGCCCACGCGTCCTTTCGGATTTTCACGTGGCGGGGTACCCGATTTTGCCTGCAGTGCCCTTTCGGGTTTTCACCACAGCTGGGTTTTAGCCATTTTTTGCCCTTGTTCAGAATGTCCGAACAAGACTGGCGGGGTATCTCTATTTTTAACCCCATTATATATATATATATATATATATATATATTTATTATTTTCTTCTATCCCCCCCCTTCCTGTTTAGAGGGTGTCAGATCGTGACGACACAAGATCACGATAAGTGGTAGCCTGGTTAGGACGGAGTGTCACTATACCAAGGAAAGGATATCTTGGCTAGGGCGGAGTGCCATTATGCGAAGGAAAAGGTATCTTGACTAGGGCGGAGTGCCACTAGGCCAGGGAAAGGGTATCTCGGCTAGGGCGGAGTGCCACTAGACCAAGGAAGGGTAGCTCGGCTAGGGCGGAGTGCCACTAGACCAAGGAAGGGCAGCTCGGCTAGGGTGGAGTGCCGCTAGGCCAAGGAAAAGGTATCTTGACTAGGGCGGAGTGCCGCTAGGCCAAGGAAAGGATATCTTGGCTAGGGCGGAGTGCCGCTAAGCCAAGGAAAGGGTATCTCGGCTAGGGCGTAGTGCCGCTAGACCAAGAAAAAGGTATCTCTTGCCCGATTACTCGGGGAATATCAGTTGTGCAGCATGATACAACTTTAGGTGTTTACCGTTGAGTGGTGAGGATTAGATCTCCCCTCGATGATTAACAACTATGTAGGCCCCTCCTTCGTAGACCCTTTGTATCACATATGGACCTTCCCAATTGGGATTTAGCTTTCCCTTCGGGTTGGACGCCATGACTTCTTTTTTCTTGACCATGACGAGGTCGCCTTTCTTAAATTCTCGTCCTTTTACGAGTTTGTTAAATGCAGTGGCCATGCGGGCCTGATACATTTGGATATTCTTCTGAGCTTGGAGGCGCTTCCCTTCCAATTCAGCCAATTCTTCTAATCTTCTTTCTGCATTGGTTTGTTCGCCATGGGCTAGGTCGTATTGGACTGCCACTCTGAGTGACGGGACTTCCAACTCTAGTGGGACTACTGCCTCTGAGCCGTATACCAAGGAGTATGGCGAGCACCCTGTAGGTGTTTTGAAGACGGTGCGATACGCCCACAGAGCTTCATACATCTTTTCTTCCCAATCCTTCTTATTGGCACTGACGACTTTGGCCAGCAGGGTGCACAAAGTCTTATTGAAAGCTTCTGCCAATCCATTTGCCTGTGGATTGTAAGGAGTGGAAGTCCTCCATTCGATCTTATATTTCTCGGCAAGCCGATAGATTTTCTGATTTCTGAAATGACTCCCATTGTCAGATATTATTCGGCTGGGGATCCCAAACCGGAAGATGATGTTTTGCTTGATGAATCTGGCGACCAGCTCACCAGTGACTTCTCTTAGTGCTATAGCCTCTGCCCATCGGGAGAAGTAATCTGTTATGGCCAGTATATACTTATGCCCGGCCGAGGAAGTCGGTAGTGGACCGACTACATCAGTTCCCCATTGTGCAAACGGCCAGCTAGGGACTGTAGGGTGCAGAATCATAGGTGGCCTTCTAGGCACAACAGCATGCTCCTGACACTTCTGGCATGACTTTGCAAATGTGCAGCAGTCTTCAAACATAGTGGGCCAATAGTAGCCCAGCTTCTTGATTTCTATCTTTATCTTGGGACCAGCCTGGTGGGCACCTGCTGTCCCAGCATGTATTTCTTTCATCGCTTGCCAAGCTTCTTCAGTGGACAGGCAGCGGAGCAGAATCTTCTTGCGTGCATCTGCCATTATTCGGAACAGAGTCCCATTCCTGAATTCATAAGAATCTTTGATTCGCAAGAGTTTCATCTTTTCTTCTCTTTTCTGCGGCAACTGTTGGTGTAAAAACCATTGTAGCAGGTGTTGTCTCCAATCAGATGCCTGTTCTGTACTGATCGTGGCGACTTCATTTTCTTCGGGGCAGCCTTCTAGCATGCTGGGGACTTGCCGCCGATTTATGACAACAATGTTCAGTGTCTCATCTGGTGGGACTGCTATTGAGCTGGCTAGCTTTGCCAATGCATCAGCTTGGACATTATGTGCACGGCCCACATGCTTGAGCTCAATATGATAGAATTTCGCCATGAGGCGCATAGCTTTCTGGTGGTAGGGGTTCAACTCCGGCTTCCGCACTTCGAACTCACCTTGGATTTGCTTTATTATCAACATTGAATCCCCGAATACCTGAAGCATCTGGATACCCATGTTGAGGCTTATATGCAGTCCGATTATCAGAGCTTCATACTCGGCTTCATTGTTAGTGCAGGGCTTGTTTATAGAACAGGAAGTATGCACAACCTCCCCTTCCGGCGATTTCAGCACAATACCGGCTCTGGCCCGTATTCTGATTTTTCCATCGGAGTCCGTCTCTGTTCTAGATGCTCCGTCAAAGAATAGCTGCCACATAGTTGACTGAGCTTGGCAGGCTTCTAGTGTCTCATCATCGGGTAACTCAGTCCCCAACATATCATTCTCTGGCACAGGATGTTCTGCGAAGAAATCGGCCACAGCCTGTCCTTTTATTGCCCTCTGGGGTATATATGTGATATCGAATTCCATCAGAATTACTGCCCATTTGCCTAACCAGCCTTTCAGTACTGGTTGAGTCAGTATGTATTTGAGTGGATCTGCTGCAGATATCAATCTGACTTCATGCGACAGCATATAGTGCCGGAGCTTTTTAACGGCGAAGACTAGTGCCAAGCATGTCTTGTCTATATAGGTGTAACTTTCTTCAGTTCTGATCAGCCTCCTACTCAGGTAGTATAGAGCCTGCTCTTTGCCTTCTTCATTTATCTGTGCTAGCATTGCCCCCAGGGAACAGTGTGTGGCTGCAATGTACAGTATCAGGGGTTTGCCCTTAATAGGTGCCCCCAGCACTGGAGGGGTTTTGAGATATTCTTTCAGCTTCTCAAAGGCCTCCTGACAGCCATCGTCCCAGAGGAACGGCACATCTTTCATCATGAGCTTGTGAAAAGGGTGGCATCTCCCCGACAAATTTGATATGAATCGTCGGATGTAGGCCAAACGCCCTTGTAGAGATCTCAGCTCGTGGAGATTCCTTGGTGGAGGGAGCTCCTGGATGGCTTTAATCTTGGATGGGTCAATCTCAATGCCCCTATGACGGACGATGAACCCAAGGAATTTTCCACTGGACATGCCAAAGGCACATTTCATAGGGTTCATTTTGAGCTCATATTTGCGCAGCCTCTGGAACACTACTCTCAGATCCTGCAAATGGTCTTCTTTTCTGCTGGTTTTCACCACCAGGTCATCAATGTAGCACTCTACCTTTTTGAAGAGTAAATCACCAAAGATCTTTGTCATAGCTCTTTGGTAAGTAGCGCCGGCATTCTTGAGGCCGAACGGCATCCTTTTATAGTGGAATATCCCCTTCGGAGTGCGGAATGCAGTGTGCACTCTATCTTCTTCAGCGATCCAGATCTGGTTATATCCGGATGACCCATCCATGAATGACAGGGCTTCATGGCCAATGGTTGCATCGATCATTACTTCAGTAATTGGCACTGGGAAATCATCCTTCGGGCAAGCCTTATTCAGGTCCCTGAAATCTACACATATTCTGATCTGCCCATTTTTCTTCTTCACGGGCACTATATTGGCCAGCCATGTAGTATATTGGTTCTCTTCAACAAAGCCCACATTGATCAGCTTGTCGACTTCTTTGTTGATCTGATTTATCAGTTCGGGACGCATTCTCCTTGAAGGCTACTTTACAGGGCTTGCCCCCGAGTTTATCGCCAATCGGTGCTGTGCCACATCAGAGCTCAGTCCCGGCATCTCATCATATGTCCATGCAAAGCAGTCTCGGAACTCTTTCAGAAACTGTATGTACTGTTCTCTGGCAGCTGGTTCTAGCAGTGCACTGAGGAATGTCGGCTTTGGCTCATCCGCTGACCCCAGATTCACTTCTATCAGCTCATCGACGGTGGCCTGGCCTCCGTCCTCAACTTCGGGTGGGGCTTCTTGCAAATCAATAAAGCCTCCCGGGATATAATTCTCTTCAGTTTCATGTTCTTCTGTATCGTCATCCTGCTCATCAGCGGATGTCGGCTTATCATATAAGGCCGATACTATCGGATTCTGTTCAGTCTGCCCCGAGGACGAGACTGGTTCAGAAGAGAATTCAAAAGTGGAATCTTCCGTTCTTAGGGATCTTTCTGTTGCAGGCTCCCCTGAAAGGTCATCTTTCTGTAGAGCCCGGACTTCTTCCAGAATGCGCTCAAATTCCAGGCATTCTCTCAGTTCTTTGGCCATCTGGTCTTCATCCGGGGTTCCCGTATCAAATTGTGCTTCGGCCTGGAATAGATCCTCCTTGCAGGACGGGTCCTTCCAGCACCGACCCCTCTCAGTTTTATCAGACATCCCTGCTTCTGGCTGGTCATCTTGGGCTTCATTGTCTGTTATGGTTTGATACATAACCTCTTCATCCTCAAAGGGATATTGATCATATCCTATCCCAGGGGAGTCTCCATGCTGGTAGAAGGTAGAGATGACGTCCACCTCTGCTTCATAATATTCTTGAAGGGTATAACCCAATCCCGGATGCTGTGTGATCTTCCTCAGTTCCTTATTATCTCGAGGCGGATCCCATAGCTCCCTGAATGCTTTCTTCTGGGCTGCAGATTGTAGTGATGGCATTTTCATCTTAGAGAACATCTGCGAAACCTGCTGGGTAGTATACTCCAGGCCTGTAATCGGCACCATCCGGTTTGCGGCTTCTTCAGGGACCATGCAGTCTTGATCATCTTCTTCGACTGCCTCCCCGGTGTAGAATATGGTAGGTGGCTCGCAGAAGCGAGGGATTTCCATAGTCTTCAGTGGCAGCACTGTTTGGTATTCTAGGCTGGCGACGGGTTTGATTAAACCTCGTGGGACCTTCACCTGTATGCACCTTTCTTTCATTTCTTGATCAGTGCTATCTGGATGGATGCTAGGAGGGGTGATCCGAGCAAAATCATCAGCATAAGAGATGTGAGCTACTTCATGCTTTTCAACATAGCCCCTGGGTGGCGGTGGAGACCAAGCTTTTGCCTTCGTCGCCGGCTTCTTCTGGCTGATCACAGCCTCTTTCTTTTCATCCTTTTGTGACACCTCGGTGTAGTAGGAGGCATCGAGCATATGGCATTCGAACACTTCAAAGGGATGTAAGTCTGCAAACACCCTTTCTTCCTTTCCTTCATGGCAGTATTTTATGCATTGGTGTAGCGTGGATGGCACTATCTGATATTCATGCAGCCACGGTCTCCCCAACAGGGCCTTATACGTGGTGTTGGAGTCGATCACATAGAATCGTACCACAGTAGTGAGGTCGCCCAATGTGAGGTTGAAATCAGCCACCCCGAGAGGTGTTTCACATTTCTGGTTGAACCCAGCAATCTTCATGTCTCTGACCTTGGTAAGCTGCAGATCAAAGTAGTATTTCTGATAGATGCGATACGGGAGAATATTCACAGCAGCCCCGGGATCTATCAGTATCCTGCTCAGCGACTGACAGTTCAGGGAGCCCCTCATATACAACGGTCTATTGTGACTGGCATTTGGGATCAGCATATCATCTTCTGTGAACGTGACTGATGGTCCAGCATTCACTTCTGCCAAGAGTGCTTCATATTGTGCCGGCGACTGCAGGGCATCCACAATTGCTTGGCGGGCCTCTTCACTCAGAGAGAGTATCTCCCAGATGGAGAATCTGGTGGGGAGCTTCTTCAACATTTTCATGATTCGACTGGCAACCCGAACATTAGACAGCCTCATCTCCTCTGCCCACCGGGGTCTTGGAGGTTCATGTGGTGCCTGTGGCCTTTGCTGCCCAGTCCCAGTTTCATTTTCTTCATCGGTCCCCCGGAGGGCTTCTTCTGTAATGACTGCCCTTGGCTTTGCTAGAGGGCTATTTTCTTCATTTTCTTCATGCTGTTTTTGCTTTCCAGTCGCTGTCTGCTGGCATTTATCGCTTTTAGCTGGAGCAGTATGAGACGGCTGCTCGTTTTCTAAGCTGGACAGGAACTCCAGGAATGAAGGGGCTCCTTCTGCTTTATCTTTTCCTTGGTACAAGCTGGCAGGGGGAGGAACCTGGACACCGCGCACCTCTGGTTTCGGGATCTGATAGGGTTGCTCCCCTCTGAACATAATATTATGGTTAGCTGGTGGCGGACGCCCCCATTTTCTCCCAGACCGTGTTGCATGGGCTGAGGTAGAGGCCTCAGCATGATTGGCTTCTAGCGGGGCATCTGATGCTTCTTGTTCATCATCCTCCCCGGGCAGAGAAAAGAGTACCGACAGAGTATTGCATTGTACTATCGTGACCTTCTTTCCCTTTTTGGCCTTAGGCCGTCTCTTCTTTTTCTGGGAAGTTGGCTTTGCTAATTCTTGCCCCCAGAAGGACTCAGTCTCATCTTTTCTTTGTTCTGCCTCCGGCTGCTCTTCAATTTTCAATTCTTCGAGCTGCTCCCAGAGTATACAGTCTTTCACCAACAGGTGTTTCGGCTTTTTCTGCTCATACTCATCAAGCTCATTAATATATTGCTGCAGTCGCCTGGTTGCAGGACTTTCTTCTTTATGTGCAGGGAGGGGAGTTTGTCTCCTCTGGTTGCGAGTATGGATCCGGATGACTGGTCCGGTCTCAACTGTAGGCCATATTGGCTTTATTGGAGGCGACTCAGGCCTTGGGGTGACACCCCGGATAACTGCTCCGTTGGTTTTAGCTGCGGGAGTCTTCTTTCTGCTTTTTGTGGGTACCGTCTGCCATCCTTCCTGATCTCTCAATGGGGTGAGGAGGCAGGCTTCATAGGTGTGCCTGGTGCATTCTTCAATGGCTTCCTTAGGCAGCTGTTGATAGATTGAAATCATATTAGCGGCCACCCTCCAGGGCGGAAGCTCATGTGGCCGAGGAGGCTTCACCTGGTAATCTCCCAACTGCAGTTCACCCTTCTTGACCATTCCTTCCATGATATCTTTGAAGACATAACAGTCCTCAATTGCGTGCCCCAACACCCGGTGAAATAGACAGAACATCGGATCATCTTTCTTTTCTGCATCTTCGGGCTTCTTCGGTTCAGGCAATGTTACCTTATTGAACTTATATGCCCAGTTAAATAATGCTGCAGTCTTATCCTTGGGAAAAGAGTAAGCCCTTCTCATCCTGTCCCTCAGAGAGACTTTGTCTCTTCTTTTTGCTGTATCTGCCATCGGGGGAGCTTCATCTGCCCCTTTCTTCCCTTTTTGTTGCTCAAAGGTTCTAAAATCGACGGTGTTGGCCTCAGAGTGTGACGGCCGCCGATCATTGGATTTACCTTTTGGCATGGCGGGAGCATTGACGGTCGGACGTTTGGACAAGAACGCCTCGACCTCCGCCACTATATTGTTCAGTCGGTCAAATGTTTTGACATCTGCACCGATCATTTTTTCTAGTACCTCCCTCCTGAGGTTCTGCTTGCATATCTGCACTGCATCCTCCTGATGAGGAGGTCTTCTGCATCTCATGGCTAGATTTCTCCATCTTTTGATGTACTCCAGTGCAGTTTCATCCTGTTTCTGCCTGGTAGCATACAGTTCTGCTATTGTGATTTCCCTTTCCGTGACATGAAACCTGTCACGGAATTTTCTTTGCATATCGGGCCAATCAACCACTGATCCTGCTGACAAGCTTGAATACCATTCAAAGGCCAACCCAGTGAGGGACGAGCCAAAGAACTTGAGCAGATAGGCTTCATCGACTGCTAGGTCGCCCATGATGGTAGTATAGTAGGCTATATGCTCTCTGGGGGAGCCCTGGCCATTGAATTTCTCAAACTTTGGCGGCTTGCTGACGCCTGGAGGTAGTCTTTTGGCTGCATACTGGGGGGGATACGGTACCTTGTACACATCATAGGCATTAGTATCATCTCCAGTCTTCTCTGACAGCTTCATTTCCACAATTCTTTCAATCATCTGCTTGTGGGCTACAGCTGGATCTATATCTTCTGGAAAGAAGTGAGCTTGTTGCTGGCTGTGAGGAGTTGTCATCACAGTGGCGCGCAAGATGGGCGCGGTAGGCTGTGTTTGAGACACAGAGGGCTGGGCTACTGTTTGCTGTGGAATAGGTTGGCCTGGTGCTTTGCCCTTATCAGCTAAGAGAGGATTAGCCAGGATAGTTGTTTCTGTGGAGCTGGATGTCTGCCCCGCAGGTTCAGCTTGCTTCGAGACTGACGTAGCTTCCTGTCTCTCATTGAGCTATCTTCGGAGAGCATTGATCTCCTGTTGGTAGTTTCTGAACATCATCTGGATCATGGGATCCATGGTTGATGGAATTTGTATATCTTCAGAAGTCCCTTCAGCATCATCAACGAAGGGGTTATCTCCATCTTCCGCTGTTACCACATTAACTGTCATAGTGGTAACCCTGCGGGCTTCATCATCAATTTTGATTTTATCTTTTGCTGCCTGGCCTCTTCTTGTGACAGGACCAGGTCTAGTTGCCAGCCTGAGCAATTCCTCTGGCTGAGTTGGTAGTATATCCTTCCCCCTGGCCAGTCCAGCCATATTGCAGGCGAAGATTTGCATCTTTCCTTTCCGCCTGTAGACCTTTCTTTTTATTTGACTAGGATATCTGAGCCGGTCAAAGACCGATATTCTTTCTTTGGCTTCTTCCTCGTACAGGTCTTCTTCATTATATCCGACCCTGGGGCCTTCTTCATAGTCATTTGAATCGGAGGAAGAGGCTTCGATCATCATTTCTTGGAAGGTTTCTTCTTCTTCATCATCCCTGATGCCCAAGGCACGGGATAGTCTTTGCTGGCCTAGGGCAGAGCTCCCTAGGTAGTGGAAGTAATCTTGGACTACTTGCTTAGTCTCCTCTGGGTCGCGCCTTTTCGGCTCAGGTCGGAGCATCAGTCTGTCCTGGCCCTTTTGCTGCCAGGCCAGTCTTGTCACCCGAGCATTCAGATGTTTGGCCCTGGGATATTTGAAGATATCAGCCTGTCTGGCACAGGCTCCTGATCTTCTTGCAGTAAGCATAGTGACTGGTTCACTTCTTCTCATATCGCCAACTTGGCAGCGGTTGGCAGCAGCATTGTAGCTCTTCTCTTCCCATCTCTTGCCCCTGGCTATGGGATGGGTGTTGGTGAAGTTTTCCCTGGTCTCATATCTTCCGCCCCTCATCATGGGACGAACAGCAATCATATTTCTTTCTTGACCCTCAATCTCATCTCTCTTCCCCCGGGTCCTGGGGTAGACAGCAGTAGCATTTCTTTCATCTTTCTTCATCTCCCTTCTGCCCCCTGCTCTGAGGCGGGCAACAGTGATATCAGTGAGGTTCTCTCTGTCTTCAGCTGGGGCCCAGCTTTGGATCCTCTTCGGTCGCCAGACCTGTTTGTATTTTGCTGGCTTGGGCGCCAGCGGCTTCTTTTCAGCAGCTTCCCAGTTGGCCCTCCTAGCGGCCAAAACCTGGAACTTGTTGTCAGTTGGGATGGTCGGGACGATTCTGTCCGGCCGGACTCCCCTGGGGCGACCATCGAGGTTCGCCCTAATAGCACCCATCATTATCGTCTTTCCGGAATTGGAAAGGCGACGATCAACAGCAGTAGACCGGCTCCTCCGGTTGGTTTTCTTCCTCTTCTGGGCAGCAGTGGGGAACATGTCCCTTTTCTGGATATGATGGACGTAGCAGGCGACGGCCGTGGGGGCCGTTTTCTTCGGTAAGCCATCCTTGCGATCAGCGGCCTCCACTGGGGCGTTTGCAGCAGCGCCTTGCTCCTCGTTATCGACCTGTAAAAGGTTGGTGTAGACAACGCCCAAGCAGTTGGGCAGCCCGACAGCTGGGGGAAATGAACCGAACGCCAGTGGTACCGCCAGGTACCCCTCCTGGACGTGCATGTCCACCGGTTGCTTGTCGAAGCATACAGACGCGATTTGTGTTGTCATCGTAGTTTCCTGGAAACAAGGAAACACACGGAATCAGAAATTTGAGGGGGGCCCGCTGGGCCTCCTACCTTAGCGTAAAGATGAAGGGAGACTATGTCCCACCGGGCGTGCCAGACTTGTGGACGCGAATTTTTTCGTCATCGTCATCCATGTATGTGGATGAGGATATGAAGTCTTTGTTTATTTATTTAATTTGGTTTATTGGGTTGATTGGTTGTTTATTGATTTATTGGTTTATCTATTTATTGGTTCATTGGCGTGCCAGTCACCGAAGTGACAATTTTATTGTGCGCTCGATCTGACATGGTCAGTCGATTGTGAATGATCGTGTCTGGCCCTAAGGAAGACAACCCTTGATTAAACGCTAGAGGTAGGAGGAAGACAGTGGTAAAGCCGTATGCTCAAAAGAGACAAAATTCATCTGTTTGCAAGACGTTAAATGTATTCGGGCAAAGCAGGGGTTTGTTAATTACGGGGACAAATCCGACGGCATATTCCCACCATCTTGGATGATGCCAAGTGGGGAATAGGAAACCACCCATGCAGTGGCAAAGTGGGAACCGTAAAGGATCGGGCATAATTGACCCGGAGTCCGAATAGGGACCGGCATGCCATGGCACGCCCCATATGGGTGCGGTAGCACGTTTATATCCCCCCTTCGAGGGGACCATCGGAGGGCATACAAAGGCATGACTCCGTGGGCCGACGGGGTTGAGAGATAATATCACAGTGACCTGGCTAGGTGTGTGTGAATTTCGGCAGCATGTCCCCTTGACTTGGATTGTGCCAAGAGAAGATAGGTCATCACCCACGGAATGCCGGGATGACAACCGAATGAGGATGGGCACCGGGCCTCGGGACATCGCTTGCCTCTGTTTCATCGGTCAATATCCCCTTGAAACCCTTCAGAACGCATGTAACGACATGGCCCTTTAGGTTCATAAGGGTGGAATCCAGATCGGGAATGAGGGCTGTAGGGGAGGGAGGTCCTCCCCATTACTGTATCTTCTCAGATCATTCATGACGGTCTCATGGCAGTGGGGAGAAAGTCCCCTGACTGGGCTTCATTGGGCTAAGAAGAGGGGTCTCGGCGTGGCTTACTGGTTGGCCAAGGGGGGTTCTCGGCGTGGCTTCTTGGTTGGCCAAGGGGAGCTCTCGGCGTGGCTTTTTGATTGGCCAAGGGGGCTCTCGGTGTGGCTTACTGGCTGGCCAAGGGGGGTTCTCGGCGTGGCTTCTTGGTTGGCCAAGGGGGGCTCTCGGCATGACCTTTTGGTGGACAAAGGGGGGGGCTCTCGGCATGGCCATTTGGTGGATAGAGGAGGATCTCGGCGTGGGGCCTTTGGCTGGAAGAAGCTCTCGGCATGGGGCCTTTGGCTGAAAGGAGGTCTCGGCATGGCCTTTGGCTAGAAGGAGCTCTCGGCACGGGGCTTCTTGGCGCGCTCATGGCCGCGCCGGGAGCCTAGCGCCAGGAGGCTATGGGCTATAGGGTTTTGCACAAAATGAGGGCTTGTCGTTTAGCTGAAAGGAGGGGAAGGCCTCTCGGCCTTACGGTTCTCGACGGGGAAACTTGCACGCCGAGAAGGTGGAATGCAGACGGATTTCAGGGTTTTAGGGCTCAATAACGATGCTCTGTTTCTGGGATTTCTGGGTTTTATGGCTCAGATTGAGGCCGAATCAGAGATGTACGAGGAGATTTCAAGAAGGCCTCTGCTAGAAGGACGCCAAGGGAGCTGAGAGGCCGGATCATCAGGAAGAGGGGAGACCATCATCGGGGCCTGAGTATCTTTTATCTGTATACTGCCAGACGTCTGGGGGGGTCAAGAGATGGCTGTCTCTGATTCCCCAGACTAGCATGATATCATCTGGGAAGCAAATCGGCGATGAAAGAACCCTTGATGCTGGGACCTCAGACCCTAGTCATTCAACGATTGGAATGAGGATCCGGGGTCGCATTCGTCGGCAGGCTCAAATGTATCTTTTATAGCCGGCAGTCCGGGGAACCAAGAGATTGATGTCTCTGGTTCCCGGACAGCACAAGAGGCTTGAGGAACAGACTCAAATACATACGGAGGGCATGCTCTTGAAGCGGGAAGAGAGAGGAGAATAGAACCCAGCAACCCATTGAACAAGGGTGGGGGTTCTACCTTCATCCCTGTTCGAAGAACAGACCCGACACCGGAGCCTGAGTCATTTCGCCCATGGGGCATTCATACAAACAGTATGCATACATATGGAGACAAAGGAAGATCGTATCGCCTAAAATCCATCACGGCCATTGCATTTATTTCATCTCACCATCATTTACATCGAGAGACATAGAGGGGAGGAACAGGGAAAGAATCGTATGAATAATCTAAACATCAAGACTTCGACTATTACATACGGAGAATCAGTAAAAAGAAGAAAAAGAAACATCGAACATGGGGGGGGAGGGTGGAGCATTGACTCCTCTCCCTCCCCCTATCAGCCCACCTGGAGCCCTTCTTCTTTCCTTGCTTCTGCTTCTTCTTTCGACGGAGACTCTCTCCCTCTCTTTTCCTTTCTCTTTCTCTTTCTGGCTATCTGTTCGCTCTTTTCTTCTTCGTCTCTTTCTTCTTTTCTTTTCCGTCTATCCTCTTTCTTGCTATCTCGCTGCTTCTCTCTTCGAAGGGAGGGGGTTTTATAACCCTTTTCCCTTTTCCTTCTCGGCAGGCATCTTCACGGTGCGCTTGAGGCAGGCTTCCCGGTGCACTCAAATTTGATCTCTCGGCGCCAGTATCTGGGCTTCGACATGGGCTTTCGGCGCCACCTTCATATAGGCCCACTTGGGGTTTCTTTAAATGTATCATCATCCCAAAGGGTCTATCATCTATGAAATATCTTGTATTGAAATCGCGATTGCAATCTCCATCAGTTCGTAGACAGGGTTTTATCAGTCCGTAGACAGGGGTTTCATCAGTCCGCAGACAGGGTTTTATCAGTCTGCAGACAGGGATTTCATCAGTCCGTAGACAGGGGTTTCATCAGTCCGCAGACAGGGTTTTATCAGTCCGTAGATAGGGATTTCATCAGTCCGTAGATAGGGGTTTCATCAGTCCGCAGACAGGGTTTTATCAGTCCGTAGACAGGGATTTCATCCGTCCGTAGACAGGGATTTCATCAGTCCGTAGACAGGGGTTTCATCAGTCCGCAGACAGGGTTTTATCAGTCCGTAGACAGGGATTGCATCAGTCCGTAGACAGGGGTTTCATCAGTCCGCAGACAGGGTTTTATCAGTCCGTAGACAGGGATTTCATCAGTCCGTAGATAGGGATTTCATCAGTCCGTAGACAGGGGTTTCATCAGTCCGTAGACAGGGGTTTCATCAGGATTGTCATCTGAACGGTGACAAAGCCGGGTATCATCTTATCAATATCGTCACTCTAATGGTGACGAGCTCGGACATCAGCTTTAGTCTGAGAAGACCTCAGCCGGGTGTATAATCTGTGTAGACGATTCTTCTTCTGCTCTATCTTTTCAGGGGCCTTTACCATCTTCATCTGTCGGTGCCGGCTTCATCTTTATCTCATATTACTTCCGTCAGTAAGCCGACATCTGACTTACCCTGAAATATCATCTGTGACTTCTTGGACGAAGCAGTAGTACAGCTGGAAGGTCTCATTAGTCGAGTGACTGCTGCTTTATCAGTGCTGCCGTCTGAGTGACATTGGCACCGGGCATCGACTTTGGCCGACAAGGGCTTTAGCCGGGTGAAAGGTTGATAAGCTTCATCATTAGTCTTTCACTATTGGTCAGACCCTCTTTTCAATTATACTTCCACCCTTGTTCATTTTCCAGGTGTCAACAAATGCCAATTACTATTTGCAAGTTTTCCTTCTTTAAATTTTGTTTGCAAATTTGGACAACGGTCCCGTGGCTTGGTGGAGGATTGCACCTCTCACAGAGGTTCTCCATGTCTTAATGTAATCTAGGATAGACTCATCATCTTTCTTCCTATTTGTATATAGTTCTACCCTGGTTATAGGGAGACATTTCGGAGTTGCAAGCCGGGGTTGTAGTGTGAGAATGCCCCCAGTCGAGTCAGATGGACGCATATTCATGATGTGGGACGAAATGAGACTCGGTACCGATTGGATGCAAACCTGGGACTCTGGGTGACGATGCGACCAAATTGAAGACACGACCAATGCGACACCAACATAATTCTAAAAGAGGAGGATATGTCCTTCACAAGAGAAACGAGCTCGCGGACGTCCTTAAGCGAGGGAAACGTGTAGATCTGCGCGGTTGAGAAACCGGCAATGAGTCAGGGCGGTCAACACTCCTTCATGCCCAGATCGGGTCACGGAATGGGTCACGTACATTCTCTCACAGCGGTGATATTATTTGATCGGCCTAGATATCCTGTCACTCAAGCAGCGACAAATAAACACATACGAGATAAGCAAATTCTAAGAGAGATAGAGACAATACCTCCACGCTCCAGGCATGGGGAAGACAATCCCGACTAAAATCCGTAACTCCTGGTACAGTAAATGTAAATAATTACATCAATGAATTTTACGGCCCACTCCACGTAGGGAGTTAAAGGGCTACAATAGCGACCCGGGAGTATGGATCTCGGGTTGACGGGCAAAAGGCCGGAAGGGCTTTCGGGCTGGAGGCGGGCTGCTGGTCCGACTTGGCACTGTTCAAACTCGCTGGATAGTAAGCGTGAGAGGCTAGTGGGACGGCGACTTCCGGTCATCTTCTGGCTATGGCGACCGACTGGGGTGTTGGTGGAAGGTTCCTCTTCGATTCCTGAAATCGACGGTGGCTGAATCGTAGCCGGCGTCTTTCTGGAAGAATTAATCGGTGGACTGCTCTTGCTGGCCTGTCATGGGACAGATCTGTGCGCTTCCACGAAAATGATCACCATGCCCAGATCGGGTGTTGGATCGGGAAGAGATTGGCGCCGTTGCGAAGTAGACTCAGAGAGCTACGACATATATAAATTTCAGATCCATCTAACAATAGGATTGGAAATGAACAACTCTGTGGTACTGTAACTTCTCTGGCTCGGAATATAGAATAGTCAGGACACATTGGGATTTGCCCGAGAACGACTTTTGACCGAGGGAAAATGGTGGATCCGGATGATGGGAATTTTATGGGTGAGTGGGGGGGAAGTGAGGATCACGTACATTTTTTTTCGTAATTTTATGAGATGGTTTAAAGGGTGAAAAAATTCATGGATCTGGCTTCTATTTCATAGATCTGCTGATTGGTAGACTGTAAAAGGTGGAAAGGTGGCAGTGGACGGAGGGGCAAATGACAGCGGATCGTTGTGAAAGTTAAACTGGAAGAAGGGGGAAACACGGGGAACAAACCCTAAAAACCTCAACTCGATCAGATGGCTGGATCTAGAAATACAATATCTTCTTTAAGCTTCTGTTCTATAGGTCGCTGGTCTGGACAGTAGGCCGGAGATTGGGTTTGGCGGTGGTGGCAGCGACGACAGTGGCTGGGAATCACACCTAGAGGAGAAGATAGAACTTGGAATCACTCCAAAATTTGGGGCATCACACCCAGATCTACTTCAATCTCTGCTACAAGGGAGGAAGAGAGAGAAGAGAGAGGGGCACCCATGGGCTTCTCACACAAATTCTCAAATTTTCTTCAATAATTCTATGAAAATATTGTTACAAGAGACATTAAGTACTAAACCCTAGACCTAGGAAAAATGACCACATATACTCTTGGTCAATGGGGCATATTGGGGATGGGAGACAAAGGAGAATAAAAAAAATCCCACAAGGGGACAAATTAGGGGGTGCCCTCTTTAAAGAAGCAAAATGAGATTTTTCTTCTACTTGGTCCAAGTCTACCAAGGACCATGGACCAGCCCCCATGGGTCCTAGAAGCAAGGTGGCCCAATGAGAGAGAGGGTGGGGGGGCCCATTGGGCCTAAGTGGCCTTTTTACAAAGAAACCCATTACTTAGCCCAATTAACTCTCTCTTGACCCAAAATGAAACCCAAAATTATAAATACACACCAAGTACACAAATATATACCCAAAAATAAAAATACAAGCAGACACCAATGACACTCTAAACAAAGACAAGGCCTAGCTCCGATGCCCCATCAATTCATTTCACCTAATTACCGCTTCAACATTTTGATTTCCTGCTGCTACTTATATAGCAATGCCAGTAGAGCAGGGTCATATCAGGAGGAGTCTGGAATATAGCCTGGATCACTACCCTCAGTTTTAGTATCGGGTGGGATGAGTGGCACCCCATTATCATCATTGGTCACGGCCAGTCTTTCAGAGATCGGCACGATCGGTCCCACACCCTTGCGTGGAGAAGGACTCTGAAGGTATATTTCTTCATTTTGTGTTTCACTATTTGGAGGCGTGCATTGCTCTTGATCTGTACCCTTCTACAACTCTTGATCCCCCAAGGGCTCTTTGTTGGCAGAAGTAGAGACGGATATCATGTCTACTTCAAAGAAATCTTCTAGCGAGAAGCCCAAGTCTGGTTGCTGGGAGATCTACAATAGTTCTTTATCCATGTTGGGTGGATACCACAACTTCTTGAATATTCTACTTTGACTTGCGATTTGGAAAAAAGGAACTTGTTGTTTCCTTGCCATTTTAACCACACTGCCAGTTATATTAGGAAGTCCCATAATTGGGACGACATGATCATGAAGTTATTCAGGGAATTTGCAATCATCATCCCCTTTCACTGGCTATTCATTGGCCGTGTAAAACATCATAGATCGACCCTCAGGATTAGGAACCTCCAGGGTCTTCAGTAGTTCGACTATTTGACAGTCGATATCTGTGATGGGCTTTGTGATCTCTGGAGGGACTTTCACACATCCTAGCAAATCTTCAAGCCCTGGCACCTCCGGCTCAGGGTAGATATCAGATGGGACTGCTCTGAATACCCCTCCTACTTCAGAAATTTTTGATACTTCGCGCTGAGCCGTATAACCCGGCGGTGGCGGAGGGAACCAATCGCTAGTGCCTGCTGCCTTTTCCCCTTTGCATTGAGCTGGCCGAGGGGCTTCCTTTGGCTTCTCCATATAGAGTGACACATCGAGCAAATGGCATTCGAACACCTCGAAAGGGTGTAAGTCAGCAAATATTCTTTCTTATTTTCCATCACGGGGGTATTTGATACATTGGTGGAGAGTAGAAGATATCACTGAGTTTTGGTGCAGCCATGGCCGGCCCAACATCGCCTTGTATGAGGTTTTAGAATTTATGACAAGAAACTACGTCTTAGTAGTGAAGTCTCCTAGTGAGAGATCGAACTCTGGCATGCCCATGGGGACCTCAAATTTTTGATTAAACCCGATAATTCACATATCCCTAACCTCAATCAGGTACACGTTAAAATAGTGTTTCTGGTAAACGCAGTAGGGGAGTATATTCACTACTACCCCTGGGTCAATTAGAATTTTGTTTATGGGCTAACCATTTAGCTACCCTTTCATGTACAAGGGTCTATTGTGGCTGATAGAGGGTAGGAGCACGTCTTCCTCAACGAAAGTGATAGTTGCCCCCGATCGCATCTCAGCAAAGCAGCTCTCAAAGTGTGTCGGGGTTTGTAAGGCTGCAATGACAGCTTGCCTAGTTTCTTCATCTAGGGAGAGTATCTCCCAAACACTGAATCTTTCTGGAATCCTCTTCAGTTGCTTCATTATTCTAATGCTGGCTCTGACATTATCCAACCTTATTTCTTCGGCTTTGCCCTGTCTGTCGCTATTTGTTGCCATAGGAGTCGGCTCACGAGGTGGCTCATCTTCTTCTTCGCGTGTCGTCCGATCCTGGCATATGTGATCAGCTGGTTCTTTTATTTGTTTAGACTTAGCGATAGGGGCAGTGCCAATATAACCTTTATCTGCCAAAGGAGGGGTAGCCAAAGTTGGGGCTGGAGCAGTCTTGGCCTCTGGCTCAACCTACTAGCATAATTGATTGCCCTTTTTTGAGAGTAGAACTCAGCAAATGAGGGAACCCCTTGGCCACTTGTATCTTCGGGATAAAGGCCCAACAGAGGTGGGACCTCTGTGCCTTTGACCTCAGATTTAGGGATCTGGTACGACTGTTCACCCCTAAACATGATATTGTGGTTAGCTGGGGGAAGGCGTCCCCATTTCCTCCAAGACCTAGTGGCATGATGGGAGGTGGAAGCTTCGGCCTGACTTGCCTCTGTCAGCGCGAAGCATATCTCTTCATCCTCTTCTTCAGATATTTGGGCCATGTTGAGCAGGGTTGATAGTGTATTGCAGAAGATAATGATGCACTTTCTTTTATTATTGAGTTACTTATTTTTCTTCCCTTTTACAATTGACGTTTACTTCTGGGGGGGGTCTTTCTAGGCAACTGACTCGTCAGCTCCAGCTTTGGCTTCTTGTGTTAGCTCAAGGGATTCAAGATGCTCCCAAGGGACATATTCTTTTAATTGCACCGGCTGAATTCTGGGTTGTTCATATTCATCTAGCCCATTTATAATTATTTATAGCCGCTCAACCGCAGGGCTAGTTTCCCTATGTAACCACAATGGAGTTTACTTATTTTTATTATTAGTTGGTCTTATGACAACCATTTGAGGGGTTGTTGCGTGCCGGATGGGGGTTACGGCAGCCGGAGTCGGCCAAGGCATGATGCCACGAATTTGGATTTTCGGAGTAGGGCGGGATGTCGGCCTTCTTCTTACCTTTGTTGGCATTGTCTGCCAATTTTCTTGGTCCTTTGTAGGGGCCAAGATATATGCCTCATAAGTGTGCTTGGTGGAAGCTTCTGACACCTCTTCAGGCAACTGTTGGCATAGGGATACCATATGACTACTGCCCCCAAAGCGAGCAATTCATGCGGGCGTGTAGGATCAACCATGTACTCTCCCATTTGTACTTCCCCCTTCTTTATCAAACACTCAATGATGTCTTTGAATACATAGCAGTCATCAATGGGGTGCCCGAGCATCTGGTGATATGGGGAGAAGCGGGGATCGTCCTTCCTCCTGGCGTCGCCTGACCTCTTCAACTCTAGAAGGGTGACCTTGTTATATTTAGTGGCCCATTCAAACAAGACCCGAGTCTGATCTTTGGGGAAGGAGTAGAGTTTCTTCATCTTGACTGGCAAGGAGGAGCCTTCATGTCGCTCAGCCGGCTTGGCAGGAGGAGGGTTAGCAATTCCTTTATCTTTTTCTTTTTGCTGCTTGTAGACGCTTAAAAATTTGGCATCAAAAGCCAAGCAAAGTCAGCTACAGAAGAAAAGGAGCATTGGCTAGTAGGCTGTGTTGACGCAGCTCGTTGGCTACGTCGACAAACCTGATGAAGAAGATAGAAGGATCATGTTGGACAACAAGGCTACGTCGACGCACAATCCCAGTTGCATCGACGCAAGCTTGAAGACCTGGCTGCTGATCATGCTAGACGATGGTGGCATCGACGCACAACCCCTACTACGTCGACGCATCTTAAGACAGAGCAGAGAAGCCACCGGATGATCAAATGATGCATCGACGTAGCTTCCAGCATGCCTGCATTGACGTGCTTGAAGCCAAAGGGTAAAGAAATGCCAACGCCTACAGGCTACGTCGACGCGCCTCATAGGCTGCGTCGACGCACCTCACAAGCTGCGTCAACGCACCCTCAATGACATGAGAAGACCGTACAGTGCGGGATTCGATTGCGATGCATGTTCTTCAAAAAGGTTCGATCGGGGGACCCATCCAGAGGACCGTACGGCCCGTACAAAGCACGTGGCTGGAAGACCTCCAATCATTGGAGATTCCTTGGCTCTACCTTCAGGGAAAAGAAACACTCGTGCAGCCGCTACAAAAGAGAATATGGTTCTTGAAGAAAGGCCCCCGGCCCTTCTGCTATTTAAAGCTCCTCAAGGAAGAATCCTGGAGCATTTTCTGCAAGCGCTCCTGTGCAAAGGAAAGGGAAGAGAGGGAGAGAAGAGGTGCTATCTTGGGAGGGGATGGAGTCAATGCCCCTCCCTCCCCATTATTTTCTTTTCTTTTCCCTGCTATGTATGTTTTTTTGTTTCTTCTTATTTGCCTCCTGGACAAATGTTGACAAGCTAAAATTAATGCTTAAAAGAATTCTCGCCTCCCCAGGGGCGCTTAAATCAACACTAAAAAAGAATTTATACTTCTTTAAAGTGACGCATGTTAATATGCGTCCCTTTTCCCAATGCTAACTCATTTTGCCTTTTTCTCATTTTTCGGGAATCAGCAAAGAAGAAAAAGAAAGAAAATAGAACAAGAAGAGAATGAAAAGGGTGAACCGGCAGCTAGGGCCGCCAACCCACTTGAACCAGCGGCCAAGCCCCTTTTTCCTCATGAATCGGCTAGGCCTTCCCTTGAAATTGAACCGACGGCTTGCCCTCCATCCTCATGATCCGACGGTCCTTCTTTTGAAAGAGAACCGACGCGGCCCCTCCTTGTAGGTGATCCGGCGCGGCCTCCACCCAACACCCCAGTGATCCGACGGCTAAGGCGCTTCCCCATATGATCCGGCAGCCCCTAGCACTCCCAGCCATCCCCAACCGGTGGCAAAAAATGACAAAAATTGAGAAGTGTCACTTTGTGACACTATTCATTCTCACACGGGACTCTGTTCGCCTCGGATCATTTCTAGCAAAGCAACAAGAATAGGGGAAGGAGAAAAGAAGAAGGAGAAGAAAGAAAGAGCGGTTGAGGCCTCGTCTAGAGACCCCATCTAACGGGAGGTCCTCCCCTCAACAAGTGGTTAATAGGAGGCCCCCACCTAAAGAGGATTATCCCCTGCATCGACCAATAGGTAAAGCATGGTTCTCCACCGGCAGATAGTTCGCATGGCTCGACCTGTCACCTTAAGCTCGCAAAATGTTAACCTTTGAGCTGTGAAAGGCATCAATGTCCTCGTTAGTCAGCCTCGACGAATCGCAGTGCTACACCTCGCTACTCTCTACACTCCCTACACGTGTAGGCTCATGATGGCTTCGAGCAAGGAGAAGAGAGAAGAAAAAGAAGGGGGAGCAGGGAGAGTCGATCCCCACATCCACTCCCCATAAAAAGACTGAAGCACCGTTGAAAGCGATTTCTCTCTGGGCTCTCTCTAGGCTCTCTCTGGCGGTGTTGTGCTGGCTGCTAGAGAAGAAACCAACTGCAAGAGAAAAAAAAAGAAGAGTTGAGAGCCTGTCTCCTCATCTACACCTGCAGAGTTGTCACGCCCCGAGCGTGGAAGGAACCCGGTACGCGTGACGAGTTTATATCATTCATGTCAATCAGAGCATAAGGAATTCGACCTTATAGACAAAGTGTGCAAAAGTAAAGATAATAAATAAAATCCTTTATTCATTAATAATACCAACATCAAAAAGTATGACCATTACATAATCCATTGATGACTAGACTCAATAAATAGAAAAGTACAATAATTGACTCAAGAAATTAGAAAAGACATGACTAGATAACAACTCCAATGGTCGGAACGGCTCTACGCTCTTCACTCATGTCCGTCCCCATCCGAATGAGCTTCGTCATCGGAGTTACCTAAAAAATAGGGGAAAAACTAGGGTGAGCGAACGCTCAGTAGGGATTATATCTCAAGTACAAGCTTGCTTTAAGTAAATTGCATGTTACATGAATGCAAGTATAGTTAGGCATGAACGCATGATAATGTCGAGAGTAGAGTGTCAAGAGATAATGTGGACGAACTAGCAAGATTTCTTGATAATCATGTGAAGTATAACAAGATTTTCCAAGTATGTAAATAACAAGTCAAGTCATGTTAATTGGTTACAATAATATCAAGCAAGTAAATACCCATTTCGGGCCACGCAAGTCATGTCAAGTCAAGTACGGTACGAGTCGTAGAATGTCAGAATCTAGAAAGTCATGCACTTCGGTGCAATGCCACACTATGATCAATCAACTCCCATGGGTACAAGTACTTTCGAGTGCTCCTCCCAGGACCAGATCAGGCCCTATATGCCCAAGCATTGAGTCATGTATATTTTTAGACATCCACTATAGTTATAGCCAATATAGAGTTCCAAAGGAATAAATCATTGTAGGATGATGAGGTGGATTTCACGAATGAAGGAGTTCAAAGACATGACTTGAACAAGTAGCACACATCGTTAAACCACATGAAAACCAAGACATATCATGAAATTGGGTAATTGGCATCCACTCAATCGCTATCAATTTCAGAAATAGTGCCCACTATCTGGTTGCTAATTTCTGAGAATAGTACATGCTCGACGAAATAGCGTCCAGGTTCAGGTCGCTAAATCAGTGATATAGCGCCACTGTCCAGGTCACCAATTCATTCTGCCGCCCAAGGCATGGTCGCTATTTACTGACAGAGACAGACTTCTTAAAAGAGGCTAGGACAACTCTCTATGAGGGTGATGTGGCACAGCCCAAGGATGACTAAGTATGAGTTGATAACCCTAGGACCTAGACCCGCAAGCATACAAGCACTCCAATGAGTCTCACGATTAGCGACTTACTCACACGGCACACGCGATCACCCGGTGGGTCCGGCGCATGATGGCAAGGGTCCGAGGCGCGACCCAATGATTCTAAGTGACTTAATGGCCTTTGGTTGACCCCTAAGGATCTCGGTTACCCAACTTCGTGGGTGGCTGGCCCACAGGGCGGGGTTTGGGTGGCACTCACTCTCGGTACGCGGTGGACACCTACAAAGTAGCATACAAGTTCGGGCTCTCTTCTCACTGTCCGACGGGCATGCAAAGCAATACTAAACTTGTAGAAATAAGGCAATCAAGGGTAGTATCAGAGGCTCACCTGATCGGTGTGAAGACACTGATCCCACTCGGAGACGAGGGCGCGCCGGGAAGCGAGGGTATACACCCGATCGCTGCAGCGGTGTCGCTTGACCTGAAAATTACAGAAGTACAGCACTACGCCCCTCGCAGGAGGGGTGATCTTGGGGGGGGATTAAACTTATTACAATCAAAACTACCTCCATGCAGGGAGGGGCCTTCAGCCGGCCAAGCGGGGTGGGGAAATTATGCAAGAAACCCGACTTTCCGAGCTTTGCCGGTGCTGCCAATCTTCAGATTCGCTGGACAGGGGGTCGGTGATGACGCTGCCACGGACTCCACGGAACTCAGATCTTGATGAAACTTGTGCCAAAAGTTTCCCAACGGACCAAGGATGATGTCTGGATTTTTGGGGAGGCTCTGGAACTCGGGGCTGATCGGGCCGGCGACTGGAACAGGACAGCAACTTCTGTCTCTGGCTGGTGCAGAACTGATACAGTAGGTTGCAGAAGGCACTGCGGATGCTCCCAAACTCTGATTGGAACGAAACTGGCGCTGACGCAATCATGGTCGGAGTAGCTGGACCCGCAGGGGCAGACTGCACACTCCGACGAAGAAAATTGTAACTGGGAGCTCCGGGGGCCGATTGAGGTCCTTCTTGTTGGAGATGAAAGCTAACTGGACGTAGTTTCTACCCTCCAGAAATGGTTCCCATATCTTTAAGTAAGAAGCAGTGGTTGGACTAGATCTGAGGCTCTGGTTCCCTGCCTGAGGACTTCTGCGTGGTCGAGGGAGATCGGCTCCTATGGACAGCTCGTAACTCGGATGTCGATGAAACCACCTCGCCTTGAAAGCTCTCTGGATGACCTTTCCAGAGATGTAGGCCTTGACACCAGGAGGATCAGGGAGCGGCCGGAGACAATGCGACTTCAGGACCCCACTCAGCTGCCTATGACCTGCTACCTGAAACTGCAATCTTGCAAGATCAAAGGGAGTGGGAGAGAGGGTAGCACAGCTTGGGAGTGATGGCTGATGGTTTGTGGAGAGGGGAGGGACGTGGCTAGGGTCTTCCAAGGGGTCTAGGGGGCAGCGATGGGTGGAGAGGGAGCTGGAGCTGCAAGGGGTGGTGGTGGGAAGGTGGAGGTGCACAAGAGAGATGGTGAGTGGGAGAGGAGGTGGGGGCGAACTTGGTTAGTATGGGAAAGGGGGGGTGCGACTATGGGTGGTTAGGGAGGTGGGGAGATGGAAGGGCACAGCCCTAGGGAGGGGAAATTCGAATTTGGGCTTAGGGAAGAGCCCCTTCAACCTTGGGGAGAGGAAGGGGCGCTTAGGAAGTGGTGTTGGGTAGGTGGTAGTTGGGTGGTGGGGCTTGGATTGGTGGAACTCCCTTGGGACAAGGTGAGGAGTAAAGAGGGGTTATGGGAAGTTGTAGGGGAGTTAATGGGGGTAGGTGGGGGTTGGAGGTGGTTGGGAGGGGGAGGAGAGAGAGAAGGGTGCGCCCCCCTTCTTGACTAGAGAGAGGAAAGAGAGAGAATGAGAGAGAATTGAGAGAGATAATGAGAGGGAATAGAGGAGGAGGAAATGCTATTTCAATATTCATCCAAAAGTTGAGTACATGAGGAGAGATGGGCCTATATATAGGCAACCATTCTTTACATGACCAAAATGTCCCTGACAATAAGACAAAGACCTAGCATGTCCTAGACTCAATCCTATGGGCCCATAACTAAGGTAATAATGCCCACTTAAGCATAACAAGGGAAATGGACTTAGAACCACATGACTCAATAAAGGGAAATACAAAAGATAGGACTCAATAAAAGGAAAATACATAAAATGAAACTAAGGAAACGAAGATAACAAGTGTAGATCATAGTCAGTCCACATCAAGAGTGTGCAGGCGACCCGAGCTAGAGGGAGTGTCGTGAGATGCCCTCATCAAATCTCCCGGGGTGGGGAGAACTCGACCCCGTCGAGTATGGGTCCGCCTGGCTGTCATAATGCTCTAGCATGTCGGGGTCCAAGTGCAGCAGGTCCTCCCGGCTCACCCACGTATCCTCTATCGGGGGACGGTTCTTCCACCCAACCAGGTAGCGCTGATACACCTTGTGCCTAGTAATGATACTCTGCTCATCCAGTATTACCTCTATCTGCTCTCGTCGGTCTCTCAAGCTAGAAGGTGGAGTCCCTCCGGGAGTGTCTCTCTCAAGGCGGGGTAAAGGCTCAAGCTCCTCACTGGATTCCACCGCGGGTCCCTTGTAGGGTACCAGGTCCGCCACATTGAAAGTATAATGTACCCCAAAACCCTCAGGTAGGCCCAGCTCATAAGCATTACTGCCAAGTCATCTCAGAACTCGAAAGTGTCCCAAACCCCGTGCCCTCAACTTGGAGGCAGGCCCTGGAAGGAGCCGCTCCATCCTCACCATCACCGAATCTCCCACTTGGAACTCGCAGTGGCGCAGATGAGCATCTGCCCGCCTTTTGTAAGCCTCATTGCTCTTTCCTATATGCTTGCGGATGTCATCGTGCAACTCTTTGATATGCTGTGCGAAGGACTCAGCTGAGACTGACACTCTAGCATGTGGGGGAAGGGGAATAAGATCGGAAGGTTTTCTAGGCCTATAACCATGTACAACCTCAAATGGACTCTTGCCTATGGACCTATTGACAGAATCATTGTAGGCAAACTCGGCTTGAGATAAGAGAAGATCCCAATTCCTATGGTGGTCCCCTACAAGGCAACGGATCAAGTTCCCAAGGCTTTGGTTGACGACCTTAGTTTGGCCATCAGTCTGAGGATGGTAAGCAGTGGAGAATTTGAGGAGGGTTCCCAATAGGTGCCAAAGAGTCTTCCAAAAATAACTTGTAAATTTCACATCCCGATCAGACACAATAGTCTTAGGTAATCCATGGAGTCAGACCACCTCATCAAAGAATAATCGGGCAACCCTAGAAGCATCGGAGGTTTTGGAACATGGGATAAAGTGGGCCATTTTTGAGAACCTATCAACCACTACAAAGATGGAATCATGTTTATGCAAGGTCTTAGGTAGGCCAAGGATGAAGTCCATGCTCAAATCCTCCCAAGGTCGGTCTGGTATGGGTAGGGGTGTGTAAAGCCCAGTATTCTGCTTCACTTGTTTGGCTGAGGCACAAATGCGACATTGTCCCACAATGTGGGCCACATCCTTCTTGAGACTAGGCCAATGGAATTGCCTCTCAACTAACTCTATGGTCTTTTGGACCCCAAAGTGTCCAACTAGGCCACCACTGTGTAACTCCCAAACTAAGAAGTCCCGAAGTGAAGTCCGGGGTATGCAAAGCCTAGCTCCCTTGAATAGATACCCTTCTTGAAGTATGAACCCATCATGTTCCTTGTGGGGCTGAGTGGAAAGGGTGTTGTAGTGAGTCCCAAAGTTGGGGCAATTTGGATATTCTCCTTTGATTCTCTCAAACCCGTTCACTTCCACCTGGATGGTGGAGAGTAAGGCTACCCGCCTACTTAGCGCATCGATGGCGCGATTCTCACTACCCATCTTATACTTGAGGACAAAGGTGTAAGCTTGAATGTATTCTACCCATCGGGCATGGCGGGCATTGAGCTTTTGTTGGGTGTTGAGGTACCTCAAAGCCTCATGGTCCGAGAAGATCACAAACTCCTTGGGTAGGAGATAGTGCCTCCAATATCGAAGGTATTGAACCACGGTATAAAGCTCTTTGTCATATGTGGAGTACCTAGTCCTAGCCTCACAAAGTTTCTCACTAAAATAGGCTACCGGGTGACCCTCTTGGCTAAGAATGCCCCCAATCCCTACCACGGATGCATCACAAGTGACTTCGAAGACTTTCAAGAAGTCGGGTAGGCAAAGGACCGGGGCTTGGGTCATCTTTTCCTTGAGCTCTAGGAATGCTTTGGAGGCTATCCTAGTCCACACAAAGGTGCCTTTCTTGAGGCAATCTGTGATAGGAGCGGTGATTGTGCTAAACCCACGGATGAATCTCCTATAGAAGGTAGCTAGCCCGTGAAAGCTTCGGGCCTCATGAAGGGTCTTGGGCTCGGGCCACTCAAGAATAGCTTGGACCTTTTCGGGGTCCATGGATACCCCTTGGGATGAAACAATAAATCCTAGGAAGGCTAGTTGATTGGTCAAGAAATGACACTTCCCGGGGTTAGCAAAGAGACTCTTCTTCCTAAGAATGGTGCACACTTGTTTGAGGTGATCGAGGTGGGCTTCCTTGGATTGGCTATATATGAGGATGTCGTCAAAGTAGACAGCTAGAAAGATGCCAATGAAGGGCCGGAGGACCTCGGTCATGAGGCGCATAAAGGTGCTTGGCGCATTAGAAAGGCCAAAAGGCATGACAAGCCATTCATAGAGACCGTCCTTAGTCTTAAAGGCGGTTTTCCACTCGTCCCCGGGCCTAATGCGAACTTGATGGTAGCCACTCTTGAGGTCAATTTTGGAGAAGATGGTGGCTCCAGCTAGCATGTCTAACATATCATCTAGCCGAGGGATGGGGAACCTATACTTGACCGTTATCTTGTTGATGGCTCGGCTATCCACACACATGCGCCAAGTTCTGTCCTTTTTGGGTGTGAGAAGAGCTGGGATGGCACAAGGGCTTTTGCTAATCCGGAGGAAGCCCTTCTTGATGAGCTCCTCAATTTGCCTCCTGAGCTCGGCATGCTCGGTGGGGTTGAGGCGGTAGTGTGGGAGGTTGGGCAAGGTGGCCCCGGGCACGAGGTCGATGGCATGTTGCACATCACGCGTGGGTGGTAGTTTGTCCGGGAGTTCCTCGGGAAACACATCATGGAAGTCCTCAAGGAGCTGTTGAATTTCTATTGGGTGTGGGTTGGTTGGGGTGGATTCCCCGAGGAAAATGACAATGGCACACACTTGTTCTCCATGGTTGACTTCTTCCTCAAGCTCTTTCCTAGTGATGAGGTGTAGGCTCCTAGGAGGCTCATTGATGATACTAGGATTAAGGCTTGATGGGGTGGGTTTTGGTGGGTTTGGAGTAGTGGGAGGAGTAGGGGATCCCTCAAGGGAGGGAGATGCTTTCTTGGGAAGGGTGCGGGGTGGAGAAGGGTTGAGTTGGATTTTCTTTCCCTCATGAGTGAAGATGCAAGTGTTTGTCCTTCCTAGGAAGGTGGCATCTACATCATAGATCCAAGGCCGCCGTAGGAGTATACTCCCAACTTCCATTGGTAGGATGTCACACCATACTTGGCCTTGATAGGATTGGAATGTAATGGGGACAAGGCAACCAGCACTTACGGGTATGGAGGTGGCATCAATCCATGCTACCCGATATGGGTGTGGATGTAGGGAGGTGGTAAGGCCCAAAAGTTTGACGGTGTCGGGTGACACCACATTCACACTACTTCCATTATCCAAGATGACCTTTCTAACATGGCTCCCTATCCGGATGTAGGTATGGAATATGGTGTTTCTTTTCCAATCATGCTCTTGGGTTTGAGTGAGGGTGCACCTAACCACTCCGAGGTGGGAGTCGGTGGATGGAGGGAGTTGTTCTTGGTTGGTCTCTATGTAGTGGTTCTCATACTCCCCCTCCCATTCAAGAGAGGGTTCATATATCTCAACTTCCCCTTCAAATTCAGATTGGGGTTAGGGGTTGTCTCCTCTATGAGCAAGTTAGATGCTCCCTCGGTGGGGCATTGATTGGCAAAGTGTTCATACCCATAGCACCTAAAGCATTGCTGCCCACTTTGATGGTTTGGGGTCATCTTAGTGTGAGGGGGGGTGGGTGTCGGATTGGGCCTATTGGGGGCTGTGTTTAGGGGCCCACTTGTGGGGCGGGGTGGTGGAGTGCCACTAGGAGGGGTGACCCAGGTGGGAGGAGCTCCCATGGGTGTGGGAAGGAGACCTCTTTGGGGAGGTGGAGGGTTGGCCCGTGGTGCCATGGCTTTAGGGTCCATCCCCCGAGGGGGAACCATTCGTGTATACCGAGAGAATTTCTCGGCATCCCGAGCTACTTGGTAGGCTTGCTCTAAAGTGGCTACTTGACACATGAATAACTCCTTTTTGATATGGAATTGAAGTCCATTTCTAAAGCGGGAGAGTGTGACGGCGGGGTCCTCTTGGACTCCACACTTGAGAAGGTAGTAGTCAAACTTCTCAATGTACTCCATAACGGTCTTTCCCTCTTGGGTCAAGGCTTGCCACTCATCTAGGAGGTTTTGATGGTAGGAGGGTGGGACATATTTGAGTTTGAGTTGGTCTTTCATGGCCCCCCATGTGGTGATGGGAGCTTCCCTCCTAACTATCCTTAATGCCTCAACATTCATCCAATGAGTCTTGGCTAGTTTGGTTAATTGCATCTTTGCAAGCCGGACTCTCCTATCCTCGGTCATTGGGTACCAATCAAAATATTGGTCTATGCCTGCCTCCCAATCTAAGTAGATGCTTGGATGATGAGACCCATCAAAGGTGGGTGCATCGACTTTCACAAGTCTCATTAGTTGGTCATCCGGGTTGTCCCGGGGGAGTCTCTCATTCCTTCTAGGAGTTGGGTCTCTTTCCGATTTGGGAGGGTGATCAAGGTTGAACTCTCCTATGGCTGGCTCCACATGTGGAGGTGGTTCCCTCCTATCTCCTACCCTTGGAGGAGGCCTATTTTCCTCAATTTGCTCAAGCCGGGCCGTTATATCATCAAGCCGTCCCATAATATTGGTCATACCTTCCACAAGAAATCTCATGTGGTCAGGAAGCTCATGCTCATTGTGAGCGGGATTTCTTTGGGGATTGGGATTCATGGTGGTATTAGAAAAGGAGGGATTGACTTGATAATGGGATACACTATGAGTGGTCATGCAAAGTTGGGTGGTCTATGCAAGGGTGTGCGGATGCACCTATGAAAGACTTAGGGTGACCCAAGACAAGACTTGTAAGGACAAGCCTATGACCGCTCTGATACCATTTGATGTGGCACAGCCCAAGGATGACTAAGTATGAGTTGATAACCCTAGGACCTAGACCCGCAAGCATACAAGCACTCCAATGAGTCTCACGATTAGCGACTTACTCACACGGCACACGTGATCACCCGGTGGGTCCGGGGGATGATGGCGAGGGTCCGAGGCGGGACCCAATGATTCTAAGTGACTTAATGGCCTTTGGCTGACCCCTAAGGATCTGGGTTACCCAACTTCGTGGGCGGCTGGCCCGCAGGGCGGGGTTTGGGTGGCACTCACTCTTGGTCCGCGGTGGACTCCTACAAAGTAGCATACAAGTTCGGGCTCTCTTCTCACTGTCCGATGGGCATGCAAAGCAATACTAAACTTGCAGAAATAAGGCAATCAAGGGTAGTATCAGAGGCTCACCTGATCGGTGTGAAGACACCGATCCTGCTCGGAGACGAGGGCGCGCCGGGAAGCGAGGGTATACACCCGATCGCTGCGGTAGTGTCGCTCGACCTGAAAATTACAGAAGTATAGCACTACGCCTCTCGCAGGAGGGGTGATCTTGGGGCGGGGATTAAACTTATTACAATCAAAACTACCTCCATGCAGGGAGGGGCCTTCAGCCGGCCAAGCGGGGTGGGGAAATTATGCAAGAAACCTGACTTTCCGAGCTTTGCCGGTGCTGCCAATCTTCAGATTCGCTGGATAGGGGGTCGGTGATGACGCTGCCACGGACTCCACGGAACTCAGATCTTGATGAAACTTGTGCCCAACGTTTCCCAACGGACCAAGGATGATGTCTAATTTTTGGGGAGGCTCTGGAACTCGGGGCTGATCGGGCCGGCGACTAGAACAGGACAGCAACTTCTGTCTCTGGCTGGTGCAGAACTGATACAGTAGGTTGCAGAAGGCACTACGGATGCTCCCGAACTCCGATTGGAACGAAACTGGCGGTGACGTAATTGTGGTGGGAGTAGCTGGACCACCAGGGGCAGACTGCACACTCCGACGAAGAAAATTGTAACTGGGAGCTCCGAGGGCCGAATGAGGTCCTTCTTGTTGGAGATGAAAGCTAACTGGACATAGTTTCTGCCCTCCAAAAATGGTTCCCATATCTTTAAGGAAGAAGCCGTGGTTGGACTGGAACTAAGGCTCTGGTTCCCTACCTGAGGACTTCTGTGTGGTCGAGGGAGAGCGGCTCCTATGGATAGCTTGGAACTCGGATGTCGACGAAACCACCTCGCCTTGAAAGCTCTCTGGACGACCTTTCCAGAGATGTAGGCCTTGACACCAGGAGGATCAGGGAACAGCCGGAGACGATGCGACTTCAGGACCCCACTCTGCTGCCCGCGACCTGCTACCTGAAACTGCAATCTTGCAAGATCAAAGGGAGTGGGAGAGAGGGTAGCACAGCTTGGGAGTGATGGCTGATGGTTTATGGAGAGGGGAGGGACGTGGCTAGGGTCTTCCAAGAGGTCTAGGGGGCAGGGATGGGTGGAGAGGGAGCTGGAGCTGCAAGGGGTGGTGGTGGGAAGGTGGAGGTGCACAAGAGAGATGGTGAGTGGGAGAGGAGGTGGGGGCGAACTTGGTTAGTATGGGGAAGGGCGGGTGCGACTATGGGTGGTTAGGGAGGTGGGGAGATGGAAGGGCACAGCCCTAGGGAGGGGGAAATTCGAATTTGGGCTTAGGGAAGAGCCCCTTCAACCTTGGGGAGAGGAAGGGGTGCTTAAGAAGTGGTGTTGGGTAGGTGGTAGTTGGGTGGTGGGGCTTGGATTGGTGGAACTCCCTTGGGACAAGGTGAGGAGTAAAGAGGGGTTATGGGAAGTTATAGGGGAGTTAATGGGGGTAGGTGGGGGTTGGAGGTGGTTGGGAGGGGGAGGAGAGAGAGAAGGGTGCGCCCCCCTTCTTGACTAGAGAGAGGAATGAGAGAGAATGTGAGAGAATTGAGAGAGATAATGAGAGGGAATAGAGGAGGTGGAAATGCTATTTCAATATTCATCCAAAAGTTGAGTACATGAGGAGAGATGGGCCTATATATAGGCAACCATTCTTTACATGACCAAAATGTCCCTGATAATAAGACAAAGACCGAGCATGTCCTAGACTCAATCTTATGGGCCCATAACTAAGGTAATAAGGCCCACTTAAGCATAACAAGGGAAATGGACTTAGAACCACATGACTCAATAAAGGGAAATACAAAAGATAGGACTCAATAAAAGGAAAATACATAAAATGAAACTAAGGAAATGAAGATAACAAGTGTAGATCATAGTCAGTCCACATCAAGAGTGTGCAGGCGACCCGAGCTAGAGGGAGTGTCGTGAGATTCCCTCATCAGAGGGATAAGCATCACATTTCTTCAGAGTGACGTGACAAGTAAGGGTTCCAAGGTTTTTAGGGTATAACCAACTCGACTGCCTTGAGGGAATCTAAGGACTAGCGGAGATTTACAGAGGTCTCAATGAAGAAAGTACCAATCCAAAGGAAGGAATATCCCGTGGAGGGTCCAATCATCACCAAAAATTGAGTGTGTAATTAATAGAAACAAAAACATGGTCTCTATCTATTTATGTGAGATGAGAGTGCCAAGTAAACCCGTGATATGGGCTAGGAAACATGAGAAAAGTGAGAGATAAGAATTTGCGTCCATTCAGATGTCGCTATATCTAGAAATAGCGGCTTTCTGAAAGGTCGCTCAATATTATATTTATAGAAATCTAATTTAAATTACTAAGAATCAGTGGCTCTATTAATGGGCGCTAATTCTTGTAATTTTCCAGAATCAACATAATTTAATTCTAATTGGCGACCATTCACAATGGCATCTAATCTTTAAATAACGTCTACTGTCATGTCGCAAAATCATAGGTTCCATATAGTTCATTTTTACTAAATATTTTATAAATCAACGCCACCGTATAGGGGCGCTCATTCTTTAAATAGTGACTATGTGATAGTCGCTCATTCTTCTCGGGCAGGTACACTATTAGACACATAGCATTGTTCATACACTTTGAGTTTACATAATCAGGAAAGTGAAGACATGAATCAATAGAGAAAAATATGGAGGTTCCAGAATCATGCACATGTAAGAATTTTAACGTTAGGTTTCATAGATATTAAATTTTAAGCATGTGTTATTTATTGGATACACTAAAAGAATTAGCGGCTGGGCTAAAGTGGCCCCTAGCCACTGTCGTAATTTTAGGAAATTTACGACTGCTCACGCGGGCGTTCATTCAATAAGCGCCCTTGTCCTGGTCGCTATTTACAAAAACTCTGTCAAATTTCATAAAACTCAAACAGAAGTCATGGAATCAATGCTAGATGACCTATATGCATGAACTTACTTTTGATTATCATGTTGGGCTTTGTTTCTTGAAACACCTAACTCTTTTGGTGATCGGGATAACAAACAGAGAAGAATAAAGATATCTATAGCAACTACAACAGCAGCAGCTCGATCAGGAAGAATTGCTTGCAACGATAGCAACTATACTCGAATGGGGAAGAAGAAGCAACAGCAGGCTTCACTTCATCTCGTATGATAACAGGAGGATGAAGATGAAGCAATGGCAGCAACAATTGTGGCTTCCTTCATGTAGGAAAACGGCAGCAACACGGGATGCAGAAGAAGTAGAAGGAAAAGTTTTCTCCTTCACGCACGGTGGCTGGACGATGAAGACGACATCGACACAAAGGAATCAATACTAGCAGTAGCAGTAGCCAGAGCTCATCGATGGAGGGTTTAATTTATAGAAGAAGGGGATCTGACGGGGTTAGATTCCTAATGAGAGATAATTCCCCCACGTAGAAGTCCTAGTTTGTTTTAAACATCCCATGCTAATCTCCTCTATCTCTATATGCAGCCGCCATCCAGGTCGTACTAAACCCTAAGCCATGCATGGACATCTTTGAACGTGATACAGTTTTGGGTTTTGAAAACAAACCCCATTATACACATATATGTATATATACCCTATATTCCCTTTGTACGTAGGAAAGGTTATGGGCATTTAAGGCTCATTATCTATTAGTTGCTTTAGCTAATTTATGTGTATGGGAGGCCCATATGTGTGTGGTTTATTTTCAAGGCCCAAGTAAGTTAAAGCCCATGTATATATTTAAGGCTTTTGTTTTAATGTTAAAGCTTGAGGCCCATAATTGATGTTCGTGGTTTGGGCTTTTGTTATTTTACTTGTTTTATTTGGAGGATTTATTTATTTAAGGAAATTTTATTCCTATATTTTATCCGGGTTGCTACACCCTCTCCCACTTGAAAGAATTTGGTCCCCAAATTCAATCGCATAATTATATGGAGGGTGCAGAACACTTACGATCTCGAAATAAATCTGGAAATCTCTTCTTCATTGATTCTTCAGTCTCTCATGTGGCTTCTTGCTCGAGATTCTTGTTCCATTGGCTCTTTACCATGGGAATAGTTTTGTTCCTTAGCACATGAACCTCGCGATTAAGGATCTTCAAATGCTTTTGTTCATATGTGAGATCCTTTTGTATCACCAAGTTGTCACGATCTATGGCGTAGGACGGATCATGAACATACTTCTTGAGCATAGAGATATGAAATACATTGTGCACTTTGAATAGCTGTGGTGGCAAGGAGATCCGATAGGCAACCTCGTCAACCCTTTCTAATACATCGAAGGGACCGATATCTCTTGGTGTAAACTTTCCCTTAACCCCAAATCTTCTAATACCTCGTCCTGGGGAAACCTTAAGAAAGATGTGATCTTCAACTTGGAACTCGAGGTCTCTCCTTCTAATATTAGCGTACGTCTTTTGTCTAGACTGAGCCATTTTGAGTCTTTCTCTAATGAGTTGAATCTTTTCAGTGGTGTCTCTTACCATGTCCGGGCCTAGTAGTTGCATTTCTCCGACTTCATCCCAGCATAGTGGTGAGCGGAAACTCCTTCCGTATAATGCCTCGAAAGGTGCCATTTGGATACTTGCCTGATAACTATTGTTATATGTAAACTTGACTAGGGGTAGATGATCATACTAGCTTCCACCAAAATCAATAATACAAGCTCGTAACATGTCCTCTACTACTTTGTTCATTCTCTCGATCTGACCATCCGTTTGAGGATGGAAAGCTGTACTAAAATTAAGTCTTGTCCCCAACGAATGTTGTAGACCCTTCTAGAAATGAGAAGTGAAGTGCGGGTCTCGATCAAACACAATCAACATGGGGACTCCATGCAGTCTCACGATCTCCTTGATGTACAAAGCAGCTTGGACATCAACCGACCATCGGCTCTTTATAGGCAAGAAGTGTGCAGACTTGGCCAAATGATCAACGATGACCCATATTCTGTCATGTCCACCTTTAGATTTAGACAGACCCATCATGAAGTCCATGCCGATATCCTCCCCCTTCCACTTGGGGATGTCTAGATGATGTAGCTTACCAGCAGGTTTTTGGTGTTCCGCCTTGACTTGTTGGCATGTGAGACAACGAGAAACAAATTCTGCTACCTCCCTTTTCATGTTAGGCCACCAAAAGGTCTGTTTCAAGTCTTGGTACATCTTGGTAGATCCGAGATGAATTGTGTACCTTGATCGGTGAGCTTCTTCTAAAATTTTCTTATTCAATTTTGGACAATCCGGTACACAAGTCCTTTCTTGGAACGATAATCTTCCATCTGATGCTTGCTTGAAATCAGGTTGTTCTTCTAACTTGCCTTTTATTTCTACCAGCACCGGTTCATTGTCTTCAAGCTCCTTGATCTCGGAGAGTAGATCTGGTTGTATCCTCATGTGTCATAGGGTAATACACCTTCCCTCCTTGTCCATGCTTATATTAAACTTAGTGAATTGTTCTAACATCTTCCACTCATGGATCATACAGTTTGTAAGACCCCAGAAAATTTATAAATTATTCTTGGAATATTTAATTATTTTTAGGAATTTATAAAGGCCTAAATAAATTAATAAATAGAATATTAGATCAATAAGTCATTATAAGGCCCAATTAGGTTAAATAATTAACCTAGCCTATTTAAAGATAATCCAAAAGGTTAATGGACCAAGCCCATTAAGTTTGGCCCATGTTCTAGAAGGCTAATTGACTTATTCACGTATTTTAAAGATAAATAATATTTCTATAGATAATTATAAGGATCAATGACCAAGAGAGTTTTATTTAATTGAAACTCTGTATACGTTTGGTGTAACAGTCTATCGGGCGACCGCTACAAGCATGTAACGCACCAGTCTAGATGCGTTACACTCTGATAGTTCCGTGAAAGAAAGAACGAGCAAAAAGATTAGAACTTTGGGATCTTATCTACAAGAGATCGACTTGGGAGAGCTTATAACATTACTAAGGACTCTTAGGGATTAGGTTCTGACAAATTAAGGACTCTAGAATCAATCTAATCTTCAAAACCCTATAAATATGACCTAGTTCTGAACTGAGCGACCCTTACTTTTGGCTCGTGAAGAATCAAGGTAAGGAGATATAATTTCGGGTAAGTTCGTTAGAAGATTTTGTTTAGTATACTTTAGACTAAGAGTTCTCCAAATTTCATGCTAGGAGATCAAGCAACCAAGGAGATTGAAGCTTCCAAAGTTGCTGGTTCGACCATAGTAACCCGGGAATCATAGCTAAAGGCCACTGAAGTTCAGGGAATTAGGACGCCTAAAAAAGGTAATTAGAGTTCGGTTATTTAGAAACTTTTGTTCACCTTAGTTTCATCTTCTTACCCTCAAAATTTCACGTCGTTGGGTCAAGAGGCTAAGGAGCTAGGGCAGCGTGAAGTTGCTGAAGAGTCACAAAAAGAGAGGAACTAGGGCGGTCCTTGAAAGCTCAAATTAGAAGTTTAAAGCCTAGTTAAGCGGTAGGTTATCTCATGATTGGAAAAAACATCTTGTTAGGGACAAAAGCCCCCTGATTGTGTTTGATTTCATGCATTATAGACTATGAATTTCATGTTTTAGTGGGTTCATGCATACATACATATTCTTAGCCCTAATCAAAGATCAAAGATGTTATCTTATTAATTCACTGCAACTTATGCATCTAGATGACATGTACTTCGTTTTGTCATGATTAGGGTAGTAAATCTTTTCAAAACATAACATGGTTTCAAATCATAGTCTTTTTATTTTTAGCGAGGACTCTGACGCATCATACTAGGACCGTCAGACGACTGTAACGGTCTTACGATAAGCCGTCACAACCCCTGTTGTATTTAAAGTTTCTCAGTTGTCTCTGACGCACCATAACAGGAGCGTTACAATACTGTAACGGTCATACGATAAACCGTCACAGCCCTGTAATGCGCCCATACTAGACCGTCAGAGTGCGGTTTACTGTCAAACTGAGATAGGACTAAGGACAACCAAACTTACTTATGAATAAGCCTAGTTATCTAAGTTTTAAACCTTATTTTCATGACTTTGAGTTTTTTAATTGATTCATGATAGGAAATTGTATGATTAAAGCATTTTGAGTTATTTTAGGTTATGCTAATTTCATTGGCTAAACTCTATAGTTTTGTATCTAAATCATGATTTTTCCAAAGATGTATTGACGGGATTTTATCTTAGTTTCACATTTGTTACACATTCTTTTCTATCTATAGAGTCATTTCTCTAAGTACATGGCGTATATTCAGGTATATGTCCATTAGTTACACTTTACACTATAGGAACACTATTCTTAGACATGAGGACCACTCTATTGGATATTCCTTCCAATGGACCAGGAAATCTTATTGCAAGGCCTCCGTAATTCTCCGCGAGCCTGGGATTCTCACTAGGACGCCGAGTTAGTTGTACCATTAAAACCCAAGTGATTAGATTACACTATTGATGTTTTCTTATTATCAGTAGTGTAACGGATCTGTATTGGACCGTCAGGCACATGTAACGGCCCAATATACGACCGTCACATTCAACTAAGTCCGATTTCTTGGTTCTGGATTCAGACTAATGTAACGGCCAAATACTGGAGCGTCACATCATGTAACGGCCCAGTACACGACCGTCACACTGCTTGAGTATTTTAACTCAAGGTTTGACCAAGGGTTGATATTACAAGGTTTCTAGATGGACTCTTGATGATCTAGAACTTATCATATTGATCAAGAAACCTAATATAATGAATGAAAGATAAAGAATGTACCGTTATGCTGCCGATTTATTTCTATAAGCATAACATAGTATAAGTCATTCTTGATTTCTCATAATTCTCATTAAAGCATTCATTTATTGTTGTTATCAAGAGCTTGTTAGAATTGTACATTCTTGGCCATACTTTATTGTTACATGCGTGAAAAAAGCTTGATTTATACTTGAAGATGCGATCGAGCACTGATTGTATTCAAGGGCTCTATGCTAGTCCCCTCGACTGATTGTCGGAAACATACTATTATAAATCATGGGGTATGATGCTACTGGCGTCGCATTACGCTGGGAGTACTTTCTTTATAAATAAGTGAAAATCCACAACACAACACAACATAATACATAATGATTAATACTTGACTTTCTTGATATTCCAAAGAAATTCATGAAGTACTTGCTCATAAGCAAAAGATACTGGAGTGATGATTATGTGGTTTGCTAGTACATTCTCGTTACATTCTTGTTCATGAAAGGCCATATCATGTTCTTATAACATTTTTACTAGTTCATACTTATTCTCATTCTATCTTCTTGATCATCGTGTTACTTTGATTTAATCTCATGTTTGATCGCATTCGCATGATTTTACCTTATTCCTTTAGAGCAAAAATGTTAATTACTTTAATGATGCCTTCATGTTGAGGCGAAGATACCTACTGGGCAAGTGTGCTCATTACCTATTTCTATTCTTTTTCAAGAAATGAAAGTGATTCGAATTCGGATTCGGGTTATGCAAGTAGCGGGTCCGAGAGTGAATGAAAGTATTGTCAAAGATGAGAGTGAAGACTTAGGAAAGTCTATATTGTTTAGATTGAGTCTATGTAAATTTCCTACTTCTTGAGTCTGATAGATTGGAATAAGTTGAATTAGTGGTTGTATTTGAATACTTGATTATTATGAAATAAAGTTGAAGTTGAGTAAATATTATGCAATTGCATTTATGTGTGTGATTGTCTTGTGCTCTGATCCTTCTTGCTTGTAAGAGGCTTACCATGTCGGATGTTCACGTTTCTCGAGTGAGTCTTCCGCTGTCATCAAGGCTCGGGGCGTGACACAGTTGGCCAATAACGCTCTCAGCTTTCAACTGAGGGCATCAGCTACGAGAGTACATTTTCTGGGATGGTATTGTATTGTGAAGTCGAAGTCCTTGAGATACTCTAGTCAACGTCTTTGTCTCATGTTTAATTCCTTCTTAGAAAATAGATACTTGAGACTCTTGTGATCGGAGTACACGGTGAATTATTCTCCGTAGAGATAGTGTTTCCAGATCTTCAAAGCAAATACTACTACGGCGAATTCTAGGTCGTCCACCGGGTAGTTCTCCTCATGCTTCTTTAATTATCGAGAAGAGTAAGCAATGACTCTCCCTTGTTGCATTAACACGCATCTGAGGCCAATGCCAGATGCATCAGTATATACCTCAAACTTCTCTCCTTCAGTTGGTAATACCAAGACTGGGGCAGTTGTCAGATGATCCTTCAAGGCTTGAAAAATTTTCTCACAGGCTTCATCGCACTTATAAAGAATCTCCTTACGGGTTAGCCTAGTAAGAGGAACCACGATCTTGGAGACGTCCTTGATGAATTGCCTATAATAGCCAGCTAAACCTAAGAAGCTTCAGATTATAGTTGCATTTGTAGGTCTTTCCCAATTCTTCACAGCCTTGACTTTTCACGGATCCATAGAAATTCTATCCTTCAAGATCACATGCCCTAAGAAAGATACTTCCTCGAGCCAGAAGTCGTATTTGCTAAGCTTGGCATAGAGTTGATTCTTCCTCAAGATTTGCAATGAAATCCTCAAATGCTCTTCGTGTTCTTCCTCGGTCTTTGAATATATTAATATATCATCAATAAAGATCACTACGAATTGATCTAGATGAGGCCTGAATATGTTGTTCATCAACTGCATAAAGGTTACAGGGGCATTCGTTAGTCCAAAAGGTATAATAGTAAATTCGTAATGCCCATACCTGTTTCGGAACGCCGTTTTATGAATATCCTCATCCTTGATCGTTAATTGATGATATCTGTAGAGTCTCATCATTCCATCTTTCTTCTTTACAAATAGTACCGATGCTCCTCACGGGGAAGTGATCGGCCTGATGAATCCTTTCTTCAAAAGCTCCATCAAATTTTCCTTCAATTCCTTGTGCCCGGCGGGGGACATCCTATAAGGTGCCTTAGAAACTGGGCCAGCACCAGGGATAAACTAATTCCTAGTGTAAACTAATTCTGGACAATCAACCAAAGTTACTTTGCCATTCTGGCAATCTATAGTTGCCTTGTGTGTGGATAGCCAATCAGCTCCTAGTATAACATCATAATCCTTCATGTCTAGGCGTATTAAATCGGTAGGTAGATTTTTTCCTTTTATCATAACTTCACAATTTAGATAATGGTGTGAGATCTCGGATTTGTTTCCGAGAGGAGTTGAAATAACTAGATCTATCCACTCCGGTTCCATAGGTAATGGTACCACAAAAACTGTCACGCCGGTATCAAATAAGACACGAGCAGACTTAGAACAAATCTTTAATGTACCTTCCACAAGTTGTAATATCCCGGACCCTTCATATCCTTCTTCTTGGGTCCCGGATTTATTTTCTAGTAGAATTTGTTCTCGTTACGCCCGAAATTATTTTTTGGACATCTTTCGGGTTCGGATCCGTCCGTTTCGGGTCAGTTTCGGAGGTCCCAGAACGTGTTCCGTGGTTTCCGCGTGTTTTTCTCTGGTAAACCTGCAGAACCTCGTAGCGGGTGAACCGAGTCATTCACCTACTCCGGAATGGTACCAGTGCGACCGGCGTGTTCCGAGGATCGTGAAAATTTATTTTTCTATTTTTCCGCATTATTTGGAAAATCCAGATTTTCTATATATATCCCATTTTCTTTTCTTTTTCTATTTTTCTTCTTTCTTATTCTTCCTCCCTTCTCCCCCGTGAGCGCTCGTGGCCGGCTCTCTCTTCCCCTCTCCTGTGGACGCGACTGTGACCTCCCCTCCGGCTGTAGATTGCGGTGAGGCGACGCCGTGGCGGCAAGGGTAGAGGCGTGGCGATCCCGGTGGCGTTCGACGCTCGGTGAGACTGTGGGAGCTTGTGAGGTTTCAAGCGGTATTGTGGCGATCGGCAGTGATCCGTCGCGTTTCGGGTGACCCCGAGATAGGGTGATGATCATTAGCTCGACATTTACCTTCCCCACGATTTCTAGGCCGAGGCGAGGTCGAGAGTGGGCTATTTTGAGCCAGGAAGGGAAAATCATGTTTTGGGGATCGAATGCCCGATCTAGTGTTTTACCATGTGAATCGGTGGTTTGAGGGCACCATTGAGTGCCTAGGATCATAGGGACAAGCTTCCCCTTTGTTTCCCCATCACTCGGAGGTGATTGGGGCATAGAATGGTGAAATTTCGCCATGTTTGCCGTTCTCGATTTCACGGAGTGTACGTAGTTTAACAGTGACCATTTTTAGCCTTAAACATCCTTAGATAGACCATTTTTTGCTTTGGGCTGTCCCCAGGTGGACCGTTTCAAGCTTGGGAGCGTAGGTGGGGTAAGCGGTCACTCGATAGACCGTTTAGCCCTGGACCGAAAATATGGTCGACCATTTTCACTCTCGGGCCGGCGTGGTCATCGAGGTGTTTTGACCGTTAGGTTTTGGCCATTGGAATGTTTTAGGATTAAACGATACTAAGGAGACAGTCTTAACCCTCCATGCGGTCCCAATGGGACCGTCTTGTGCCCAAACAACCACTAGGTGACCGTTTATAGTTTCATCGATCCCAGGGTTAGGCGGTCTTGGAGAGACCGTTTACACCCTGAGGCGGCCCAGGAATGGACCACTATTTCTTTGAACGGTCGTAGGGAGACCGTTTCACCATGTTGTAGGTCCAGGACTGGGCGATCCCATGGGGACCATTCAGCTTCTTGGCGCGGCCTAGAGTGGACCGCCTATATCCTTTGGGCGGTCCAACTGTAAACCTTTTTAGAAAAAATGGTCCACAGTCGACCGCTTGCTGTGTTTATATCAACCGGAGTTCGTTTTGTGCCGATTCCAATTCCGGGTGAGTAGGTCTCAATCCACGTGTTGACCTGTGGTCCGACTGATGCTAGGCATCCTATGGGGACCATGTGTTATGGTGCCGTTGTTAGCGCAGTGAAGAGTGATATAGAAGGGGGGATCAATAGATCACTCCCGATTTAGAAAACTTCAGTGGAAAATCACTACTTCGAATTTCGACCCTTCAGATACATCAAAACAATATAGCTAACGCAGTGAATAACTAAGACAGAATAAGAAGGTGCGATTGAAAAAGGCTGTCCACAGTCAAACACAATGCCAAGTAGATGGAGAGCAAAACCGATAATAGCAAGCCACAGAGGAGATAAGAAATTTTAAGGTGGTTTGATTGTAGTCCACAATCTACATCCACCCCTCACTCCAACTAGAGTGAGGATTCCACTAGCCACTGCTAGAAAAATGCAGACTCAGTCTGCGAACAAGATGCTGCCACACAGCTTGAACAACCAAAGGAAACAAATCCGTCAACCAAACTGTGCTACCCATAGAGCTTGACACCTGGACCTGCAACCAGCAAGACCAGAACCGGAGATGGCTCCCCTTCCTCCAACCCGGAGGGAACCTGCTAGTGATAGCCCGTCACTAGCAAAACTAGAGATCACAGATCTCTCTTCCTCTGCAGCCCAGAGGGGAACTGGAGTAACACTCCCTTCCTCCAAACACTAGAGGGTAACAATTCGGAATCATAAATTAAGAAATGTAAAATAGAAAGGAAAACAAGACCAACGATGAACGATAATCGTTTCTGAAAAACCAAAAACAAATGTAGATTCCGAAGAAGCAAATCTTCACAGCACGATTTCTTCTATCTCTCAAGGACTTTTATCTCAGTTCATATCTCTCAAATTCTTCTCTCTGTCTTTTCTCTGGAACGTGGAGGCTCTCTCTTTTCTTCTTCTGCTTAGGGATTCTTCACTTCAGCCTTCTTTTTTTCGTTTACTTCGCCTGTTCGCAGAAGACACCTTTTATATGGCATCTGACCTAAATTCCAGGACTTCACACGAGTGGGTCTTGTTCCCTCCTTTTCCAGAGCATCCTCGGATCACGTGCCAGGCATCATCCTCGATTCACGTGCCCAATCATTAACCTGAGTCATCTGCAGGCAGAGACAAAAGAAATGAATCGAATTAGTTAGTTTAGGCTTATAACAACGAGTGTATATACTTTAGAAGCAGCAAATGAATAAGTGTGTACAATGTGAGAATGTATACACTTAAGGGCCTTCAGCATCCTCAGTGTATAGACTTGTAAACTGATGCATTACATAGCAGAGGGGGATGTGTAGACTTCTGGTAATGCATGAAGCAATCGAGTGTATAGACTTGCAACAAAGGGACTGCACAGACTTGATGAATGAGTGCTTGTGAAAGGCAGTGTACAGACTTGAGATGAACACTGTATGAACGAGCTTAACCAACGTATAGACTAAACGATGCTCAGCCAATGTATAGACTTCACGATGCTCAGCCACTGTATAGACTTCACGATGCTCAATCACTATATAGACTTCACGATGCTCAATCACTGTATAGACTTCACGATGCTCAATCCACTGTATAGACTTTAATGCAAAAGCTAAAGTTGAGCGAACGATGTATAGACTTACCCCTTGAAGATGTGAGCGAGACAGTGTATAGACTTGGCCCTTGAAGGATGTACAGACTTGAAGATTCGAAGCCCCGCGATGTATAGACTTTGTAAATGTGAACACGTGGACAATGTATACACTTGGCCCTTGAGGAATGTACAGACTCTTAACGATGAAGCAGGCTGTACAGACTTGTAACACTTGAGGACTGATGTATAGACTTGGGAACCCTGAACCAGTGTATAGACTTGAAAGGCTTGAACACTGTGATGTGCAGACTTTGTGATGTACAGACTTAGAAGCATATGTCAAGGCTGTACAGACTTCAGGCTTTGAACGTGTGTGCTGTGAGCAATGTATAGACTTGGTGATCTTTAAAGCACAATCTGCAGAGTTTACCACTGTATAGACTTGAAGTTCTTAACGTAGGTAAAGTGTCAGTGTACAGACTTGCTATGGATGTATGGACTTTGAAGATGCAAGCGATGTACAAACTTGGGGTTCAACTGAGGATGTATAGACTTGGAAGATATGAGGCGATGTACAGACTTGGGGTTCAACTGTGGTAAAGGCTGGGAATGTATAGATTTCCAATGAATGCAACCGCTGTACAAACTTGATCAAACAAGCCGATGTATAGACTTGATCTCAAGGAATGGCTGTACAGACTTTGAAGGAAGGCATGAATAGTGAATCAATGTATAAACTTGGATGCCCAACGCCAATGAACTGACTTGCGAATCTGGGGGGTCAACCCATCTGGAAGGGGGGTCGACCCACTATTGTCCAGACTGTGCTGACAGAGTATGGACTTGAACGAGGAATGCATGTCTATATGACAACCACATGAACTGCACTGTCCTACATAAAGCATGAATTAATCTATTGATAGAAACCGATTGATTTATAGTGTGAGACATCATCAAAACCATAGGGATGCAACAACCGTGAGGTCCCGGGAGGTGGTGTTCTAGGCTCGTGTCACCGTGAGTCAGTGTCGGTACGAGGAGCGGCCCTTGTACTTTGCCGGTTTAGACATTGTTTTTTATTGACTAGAGAGTCTACTTCTTCAGTGACCCTCCACTAGTCGTAACCTTCCGACACGCGAGTGGTCCCACCTGGGATTGGTGGCGAGGCTACCCCGAGAGATGATTTTTAGACTGGTTTCCGTAGGGCCCCACGTTTGACGCCAGAGTCTAGCTAAGGGGAAAACCAGTCAGAGGGCCTGACCTAGGACGTACGGTCTGTGTGTGCACACGTGGTCGGGGGCAGCGGACCTGCGCTGACGTGCGCGACCCCGACCAATCCTTGTTCTGTGGTTACTAGTATGGTGTCCCCATTCCACCATGGTTCGATGGGGACACCTGAGGTGTGGTCTAAGCCGTCAGTGGACGCATCCGGCCTTACTTCTAGTGGATAGTACTCTTCTCTTTATTTGGTAGCGACTCTTGGGGTTTTGATGAGTTATCTAAGTTTTCATGCCGTATGTTCGGTACTAGACAAAGTGGAGCTTTTTCGTTTATTTATTCATGTAGCTTCCCGTCCTACGTCGTGCTAGTGATAGCTTGTATTTACCTTCTGCACAATTTCTCGGTTTGTGAGGTGGGAACCGGATGATCCCTACTGAGCCTTTTGTTTTAAGGCTCATTCCCTGCATGTTTTCCGCATTTCAGGTGAGACGAGGCTTCAGGGGAGCACTTCCGAGGCTCCACATGGTTCAGGTGCCCAGGGTTAGTTGCCAGTTTCCAGGCCGGGGTATGCCCCGTGTAGTTGTACCTTCTTTTCTGTGCTGTACCAGTTGTGGACTACTGTTATATTTTAGACTATTGTTATATTGTGGACCATGTAATTTGTTTAATGTTAATTATTAAATCCATGGTTATTCATGTAAAATGTGTAGTTCTGCAATTATTTTAAATTCTTGTGTATTTCCACACCATCCCTTTAACCCTTCCGAGTCTTCGGGCTCGTGGGTGGCGGTTCGGGATTCGAGTTATCGAGCCTCTCCCGATATTCGGATCTTTGGTCGTTACAACTGGTATCAGAGCGGTGGTTGTTGACGTACATAGGAATTCGAGATATTGCAGTGATCATAGTCCATAAGGTCTAGTACAGTCGGAGATGGACATGGGCGAGGTGGCGGTGCTCGTGGGGTGAGGAGCGGCATGGATGGGGTGAGGATCGAGGCGTGGTGGCGAGGTGAAGCCAGTTCGTGAGCGTAGGATGTCGGCGGGGTTTCATGGTGTTTCTTCGTGGATCGGCATCCACGGGGCGTCAAATCTTCGGTGGAGGTAGCGAGATGGACCCTCAGCTCGTGTATTTCATTTCCCGCAGATTTGGTAGCCCGAGGCGAGCCGAGTGGGTTTATTTCCGCGCCGGGGTAAAAATGCATGATTTTGGGGTGTGAGCCCGATCTAGAGTTTTGATTGCATTTTTGGGGTTCAAATGGGGCCTCTCGGTGCTAGAGAGGTTGGGGACAAGTTTCCCCTTATTTTCCCCTGCACGCAGGCGTGAACGGGGCGTGCAATGGGGTTTTCTTTGATATTCACCGGTTTTGGGTTCTGGGCACCTTAGCGGTCCTTCCAGCTACCGCTAGGGTGCTAGCGGTTAGCTGGAGACCGCTAGCGTCCCGTGTATGTCAGTTCGGACCTTGCGGTCGCGCGATAGACCGCTAGGGTCTTTAGCGGTCCAGTAGGAGGCCGCTAGGCTCTGCTTTGCGGTCTATGGCTAGACCGCTAGGGGTCTGTGAGTTCCAGAGTGCTTAGCGGTCTAGCGGTAGACCGCTAGCCTTTCCAAAGCGGTCCAAGGGTAGACCGCTAGGCTTCCTGGCTGTCTAGAGGTAGACCACTAGGCGATTTCTCTTGCTCGCAATGTCTGTTTCGCATTGTGTTGGTCTCCGGTCGACCCGGTTGTGACCCAGTGGTCGACCATCGGCTTCGTGAGTGTCCTAGACACCCCGTGGCTTCCGTGTCCGTGTGTCTGGGGTGTCCAGAGTTCTCGTGTTACCTCGATTAGTGTGCCCATGTATTCAGGGGTCTGGTGACCCTGTATGTGTGTTCCGGGGTTTGTGTTACGCTTGATCGGGTCGCCGTGTGTCGGCATGAGAGCGGTGGGGCTTCCCCGCACATTGTGAGTTCTTCTGAAAAGAAGTTTCTGAGCAGGCCGTGTGTAAGGCCTTGGATTGCGAGTCCAGTTACCCAGCCTGGGGCTGGAGGTTTCTCGCTTTTCCCTGGGAGGGGGAATCAGCGTGGTGGCTTGTGAGCTAGCTTGGGAATCGTGCTTCTATGCTTTCCGCGTGGGCCATGTGTGTGGCCATGGACTGTGAGTCTAGTCACCCAGCCTGGGGCTGGAGGTCGCTTGAGTTCCCTTTTGAGGGGATGGTCTCGATGGCTCATGAGCTACCTTGGTATTCATGCTACCATGATTTTAGACCTAGGGATTAGGCTAGATTAACGGCATTGTGCCGTTGTGTACGACGGTGTTGACCTCGAGTCTTGTGACTCAAGGACCGTTAGATTTAATGAGTCTAGAGGACTGTCCAGAGTCTTGTGGCCTGGCGCCACTTGGGTTTTCTTGACTTTTACATAGGGTGCGTGCGTGGTTCTCAGAGTTTTCTCCTCGGAGAGTGGTCACATCAGTGACTCCCCACTTGTCGTAGCCTTCCGACACGCGTGTCCCGCCAGAGAGTGGTGGCAAGGCTATCCCGAGAGACGTTTTTTAGACTGGTTACATTAGGGCCCCACGTTTGACGCCAGAGTCCGGCTGAGTGGAAAACCAGTCAGCGGGCCTGACCTAGGACGTACGGTTTGTGTGTGCACACGTGGTTGGGGGCAGCGGACCCGCGCTGACGAGCATGACCCCAACCAGTCCTTGTTCTGTGGTTACTGTGCGGTGTCTTTGTCTCCACCTAGGATGTCACAGAGAGACACCTAAGGCTGTGGACTAAGTTGTCAGTGGATGCATCCCGCCTGGCTTCTGGTGGGCAGGTACTCCTGTCACGTGAGACGTGACTCTCCTATTTTTAGGTTTCGTTTCCCGTCTGTGAGACGTGGTTCCCCCGACAGTTTCAGGGAGTGTTCCTGCGGTAGAGGTCTTGGGGTTTTTCTGGTCAGCGTCACCGAGGGTTTCCCTAGATGGTGTTAGGTCCACGACTACAAGGTCGTGACGGTTTCTTCTAGCGGCGTAGCCAGAGGTTCTCCCGTTACTTCGATAGTCCCCCTGATTGTGAGATCGGGGTGTGTTTGTTCGGTACAGTAGGAGTAGCTGTAGTGCCGAGTTTTGACTGGCCACTGGTTCATTGTTCCTGTTGTAGTTGTAGTTACTTTCCTTTCCGCTACCGCCGTTGTTTCCGGTTGGAGTTCTGCGGGACCCCTACTGAGTCTCTGTTTAGAGACTCATCCCTACTTTTTAGGTGCGGCGGTTCTTCCTCAAGGTTCGAGGGCGTTGCGTGGAGGTCCTTAAATGCCAGCTCATCGGGCTGAGTGTTCACTTGGCATGTGGTATGTTTTACTACTTTAGACTGTACTTTCTATTAGACTGGACTATGTTGTAGTTGTTTATTTATTTCTGGTATTATATCTGCTGTCCTGCTTTATTTCCCATTTCTTTGTATCTCCACACTCCTTTTAGCCCTTCCGAGCCCTCCCGGCTCGTGGGCAGTGGGCCAGGATTCGAATGGTATCGGGTTATTCCCGGTATCCAGATCTTGGGTCGTTGCATAAGTCCACCTTCATCTTGCTCTGCCACTTGAAGTGCTTGGAGACGGGCTTGCTTCTTGGCTGCGTGCTTCTCTTTATTAGCTTGTCCGTTCAATAATGGACAGTCGGGGATCTGGTGGTCACGGCTCCCACATCAGAGGCATGCTCCCAATCTCCTCCAGCATTCCTCAGCCTTATGGCTTGCCTTGTCGTAATGTTTACACACCTCCTTACAAGGTGTGGTAGTGATAGATAAGAGCTTGTTATTATTCTTAAGCTTTTTCTCCTGAGGGGAATCCCCTCTAGTGCTCGACCTCTTCTTGTTGAACGAGGGTTTGAAAGTACCAGAGCTTGTGACATGCTCCTTCTTGTCCTTCCTACGGATCCGATCGGATAGCTCCGTGGCATCTTCTAGTAGTTGCGCTCGCTGGACCATCTCCGAGTAGACTTGAATGTCCATTGGTGCCAGTTGAGTGATGTATTGGGGTCGGAGCCCATTAAGAAATCTTCTTACCTTCATTTTCTTGGTGCACATCAAGTGGGGTGCATACCTAGATAACCTAAAGAATTGGGCCTCATATTCAGCCACTGACAAGGCCCATTATTTAAGCATGAAAAACTCCACGGCTTTCTTTTCTTGTATCTGGTCCGAGAAATTTTTGTTGTTGAGATATTCTAGAAACTCACCCCATGTGACATGGTCATGAGGCAAGGTGGCTTCTACTGACACCCACCAGAAGCGAGCATCCCGCTCTAGTTGGAAGGTTGTTAATAAGACTTTTTCTTCGTCCGTGTATTGCATGGCACGGAATATACGTTCAATCTCCTTAATCGAGTGTTCGGCATCGTCTAGGTCGATCGAGCCAATGAACTTTGGTGGGTTCATATTGCGAAAACTACGGTGGAGATCTCCCGCTCCATGGTTTGCTCCGCCTTGCGCTACTTGTTGCAGCGCTTGGGTAAGGCCTTGAACGGTACGTTGCATGTCGCGCCATTGAGCACGTTCGGCAGCCATGATCCTACAATAATTAAGTAACTATATTAATATGTGATTAATCCAAGGGTCTAAGTTCCTAAGTTAACTTAACTCATGGCTCTACCCAATCTCACCGGGTGAAGGTATAAACTTATCCTTGGACTTGGTTTCCTAGGAATTTAATATCCTAGGCTCTGATACCACAAAAGCTGTCACGCCCCAAGCGCGGAAGGAACCCGATACGCATCACGAGTTTATATCATTCATTTCAATCAGAGCATAAGGAATTTGACCTTATAGACAAAGTGCGTAAAAGTAAAGATAATAAACCAAATCCTTTATTCATTAATAATACCAACATCCAAAAGTATGACCATTACATAATCCATTGATGACTAGACTCAATAAAAGGAAAAGTATAATAATTGACTCAAGAAAGTAGAAAAGACATGACTAGATAACAACTCCAATGGTGGGAACAACTCTACACTCTTCACTCATGTCCGTCCCCATCCGAATGACCTTTGACATCGGAGTTACCTAAAAAATAGGGGAAAAACTAGGGGGAGCGAACGCTCAGTAGGGATTATATTTCAAGTACAAGCTTGCTTTAAGTAAATTACATGTTACATGAATGCAAGTATAGCTTGGCATGAACGCATGATAATGTCGAGAGTACAGTGTCAAGAGATAATGTGGACGAACTAGCATGGTTTATTGATAATCATATGAAGTATAACAAGATTTGCCAAGTAGGTGTTGCATCCCTACGGTTTTGATGATGTCTCACACTATAAATCAATCGGTTTCTATCAATAGATTAATTCATGCTTCATGTAGGACAGTGCAGTTCATGTGGTTGTCATATAGACATGCATTACTTGTTCAAGTCAATACTCTGTCAGCATAGTCTGGACAGTAGTGGGTCGACCCCCCTGATTCGCAAGTCAGTTCATTGGCGTTGGGCATCCAAGTCTATACATTGATTCACTGTTCATGCCTTCCTTCAAAGTCTGTACAGCCATTCCTTGAGATCAAGTCTATACATCGGTCTGTTTGATCAAGTATGTACAGCGGTTGCATTCATTGGAAGTCTATACATTCCCAGCCTTTACCACAGTTGAACCACAAGTCTGTACATGGCCTCATATCTTCCAAGTCTATACATCCAAAGTTGAACCCCAAGTCTGTACATCGCTTGCATCTTCAAAGTCCATACATCCATAGCAAGTCTGTACACTGACACTTTACCTACGTTCAGAACTTCAAGTCTATACAGTGGTAAACTCTGCACATTGTGCTTTAAAGATCACCAAGTCTATACATTGCTCACAGCACACACGTTCAAAGCCTGAAGTCTGTACAGCCTTGACATATGCTCCTAAGTATATACATCACAAAGTCTGCACATCGCAGTGTTCAAGCCTTTCAAGTCTATACACTGGTTCAGGGTTCCCAAGTCTATACATCGGTCCTCAAGCGTTACAAGTCTGTACAGCCTGTTTCATCGTTCAGAGTCTGTACATTCCTCAAGGGCCAAGTGTATACATTGTCCACGTGTTCACATTTACAAAGTCTATACATCGTGGGGCTTCGAATCTTCAAGTCTGTACATCCTTCAAGGGCCAAGTCTATACATTGTCTCGTTCACATCTTCAAGGGGTAACTCTATACATCATTCGCTCAACTTTAGCTTTTGCATTAAAGTCTATACAGTGGATTGAGCATCATGAAGTCTATACAGTGATTGAGCATCGTGAAGTCTATACAGTGGCTGAGCATCGTGAAGTCTATACAGTGGCTGAGCATCGTAAAGTCTATACATTGGTTAGGCTCGTTCTTACAGTGTTCATCTCAAGTCTGTACACTGCCTTTCACGTGCACTCATTCATCAAGTCTGTACAGTCCCTTTGTTGCAAGTCTATACACTCGATTGCTTCATGCATTACCAGAAGTCTACACATCCCCCTCTGCTATGTAATGCATCAGTTTTCAAGTCTATACACTGAGGACGCTGAAGGCCCTCAAGTGTATACATTCTCACATTGTACACACTTATTCATTTGCTGCTTCTAAAGTATATACACTCGTTGTTATAAGCCTGAACTAACTAATTCGATTCATTTATTTTGTCTCTGCCTGTAGATGACTCAGGTTAATGATTGGGCACGTGAACCGAGGATGATGCCTAGCACAAGATCCGAGGATGCTCTGGAAAAGGAGGGAACGAGACCCACTCATGTGAAGTCCTGGAATTCAAGTCGGATGCCATATAAAAGGTGTCTTCTGCGAACAGGAGAAAAAAATGAAAAAAAGGCTGAAGTGAAGAATCCCTGAGCAGAAGAAGAAAAGAGAGAGCCTCCACGTTCCAGAGAAAAGACAGAGAGAAGAATTTGAGAGATATGAACTGAGAGAAAAGTCCTTGAGAGATAGAAGAAATCGTGCTATAAAGATTTGCTTCTTCGGAAGCTACATTTGTTTTTGGTTTTCAGAAACGATTGTCGTTCATTGTTGGTCTTGTTTTCCTTTCTGTTTTTTTTATTTCTTCATTTCTGATTCCGAATTGTTACCCTCTAGTGTTTGGAGGAAGGGAGAGTTACTCCAGTTCCCCTCTGGGCTGTAGAGGAAGAGAGATCGGTGACCTCTGGTTTTGCCAGTGACGGGCTGTCACTAGCAGGTTCCCTCTGGGTTGGAGGAAGGGAGAGCCATCTCCAGTTCTGGTCTTGCTGGTTGCAGGTCCAGGTGTCAAGCTCTGTGGGTAGCAGAGTTTGGTTGAGGGATTTGTTTCCCTTGGTTGTTCAAGCTGTGTGGCAGCATCTTGTTCATAGACTGAGTCTGCAGTTTTCTAGCAGTGGCTAGTGGAATCCTCACTCTAATTGGAGTGAGGGGTGGATGTAGATTGTGGACTACAATCGAACCACCTTAAAATTTCTTGTCTCCTCTGTGGTTTGCTGTTATCGGTTGTGCTCTCCATCTGCTTGGCATTGTGTTTGACTGTGGATAGCCTCTTTCAATCGCACCTTCTTATTCTGTCTTAGTTATTCACTGCGTTAGCTATATTGTTTTGCTATATCTGAAGGGTTGAAATTCGAAGTAGTGATTTTTCGCTGAAGTTTTCTAAATCGGGAGTGATCTATTCATCCCCCCCCTTATATATCACTCTCGCTGCACTAACATTTGGTATCAGAGCAGGTTTGCATCATGTGGACGAACGGTCAGGGAAATGCTAATGGTCCTAGAAGTTTCATGCCTGAAGGTCAATCCATTAGTCGCCCTCCATTTTTTGATGGTAATAACTATCTCTTTTGGAAGAAAAGGATGGAAGTGTTTATCAGGGCACATAGCCACAAGCTGTGGAGGGTAATTACTGTTGGGCCGTATGATCTGCCACTGAACGAGGACGCGTGGACAGATGATCATGTCAAGCTATCTTCACTCAACTGGACGGCGCTGAACATCATCCAGTGTGCTGTTCACCCAGATGAATACGCCCGCATATCTGCCTACAAGACTGCCAAGCGAATGTGGGACGAGCTGCAACTAATCTACGAAGGTACAGCTCAAGTGAGAGCCTCGAAGGTAAATCTCTACACCTCTTAGTATGAACTGTTTAAGATGAAACCAGAGGAGAACATTAGTGAAATGTATGCTAGGTTGTCTTTGATCACGAATACTCTTAAGCGGCTAGGGAAAGAGCTAGCTGAGGCAGATATAGTCAGGAAAATTCTTAGATCTCTATCCCCAGCATGGCACACTAAGGCCATAGTGATAGAGGAGTCAAAAGATCTGACGACCTTGACAGTGAATGAACTCATAGGATCCCTCATGACCTATGAGATGAATTTCAAAGGAGGTGGTGAAGGAAGTGACAGGAAGGGTAAGAATGTAGCTCTCAAGGCATCCCGCAACAAGAGTAGCAGTAGCAGCAGCAGCAGCAGTAGCGGTGAGTCCGATGGTTTTTCCGATCTCGACCAGAAGGAGCAGGCAATGCTCACTCGACAGTTCAGTAAATTTTTAAGGAGAAAGGGGAAGACCTTTAGGAGGAAGAAGCCATACTCCTTTAACAAGAATGTTGAATCTACCAATCATAAGGACAGAAATTCTAAGAGACTGACTTATTTTCATTGTAATAAACAGGGACACATGAAAGGCGAATGCCCAGATCTCCAAAAGAAGGGTCCCTACTTTCAGAAGAAGAGCTCAAAGGTGCAAAAAAAGAAGAAGCCACGGGCGAAGGTCTGCACATGGAGTGAGGAGGAAGAAGATCCCGAAGACACTTCCTTAGAGGAGTATGAAGAAGGAATTTGCCTTATGGCAAATAGCGAAGAGGAGGTAATAAATGTCTTTGAAAATTTCTCTATTGATGACTGGGAAGATGCTTATGGTGAATTGTTAGACAAGTTTAATTCTCTCAGTAAAGAGCATAGGGTCCTCAAAAGAAAATTTAATACTAATGTTGAAGAACAAACCCAGGTCTGTGAGGAAAATCAGAAACTAAAAGAGCAACTAGAAGAAATGACCTCACTAAGAAAAGAAAATGATAAGCTCAAGGGAGAAAACCAGGAGAGTCACACCCAGCTCAATGAACTGAAAACTAAAATTGAAGAAAGCCTGAATGAGATTTGAGTGAACTCAGAGAAATATGAAGCTATTAAGATAGTGAATGCTGAACTGTTAAAAAATTCTGAGTCACTGCAAAAAGAGCTGGAAGACAAACAAAAGGTTTTGGAAAGATTTGTTCAGGGAAAAACTAGTCTGGATGCTATTCTAGGGACAAGGGTTAACTTCAATAAGGAGGGTCTAGGCTATGACCCAACTAACAAGAGACCCCTACAATTCAAGACCATCACCTTCTGCCTAGAGAAGGGAAAAGAGAAGCTGGACACACCATCCAGCTCAAACAGCAGTAAAGGAGCTCAATGTCCGAAAGAAACTTTAAAGAACAATGCTGGTCAACCATTTAAAATGGGAATGAATTTTGTGAAGAACTTCACTAAGCTCACTCATCAAAACATAAATGGTAAATGGACCAAGCAAGTGGATCAGAAGAAAAGCTGGAACTACTACAATCAGATGGGTCCAAATAGGACCTACTGGAGAAATAATGATCATCTTCAAAAATCTATTAATCAACAAGCTCACAGGAGATTTCCTAGGAATGGGAAGCCTAATGAATGGAATAGAGCTTACTTCTCCAGACCAGCTGGACTTAATTTCAATAAACCAGAAGTAAAGGTGCCAGAGAAAACCATGCTGAAGCAAATCTGGATACCTAAACATTTGATCAGAGATTTGAACAATGTCTTTGGACCCAACTCATCTTGGGTTCCAAATCACTTTGCTTGATTTTGTTTGTGTAGGTCGGCCTGGCAGCTGAAGACAACAAGTGGTACCTCGACAGTGGCTGCTCCAGGCACATGACAGGAGACCGATCCAAGTTCAGCAAGATAGAGATGAAGGTAGGGGGTCTGGTCAAGTTTGGAGGAAAGAACAAAGGTAAGATAATTGGAGTTGGCACAGTAGGTAAGACTTCCACAAACTCCATTGAAAAAGCTCTACTTGTGGAAGGTCTTCAACACAACCAGATTAGCATTAGTCAGTTATGTGACAAGGGTCACAGGGTTGTGTTTGATGATAATTCATGCAAAATCTTTGAAATAAATTCTGATGTGGTTAAATTTGTAGCCAACAGGATTAATAATGTTTACATGGTAGACTTAGATGAGGAATCTGAATCTAATATTTGTTTATCTGCCAATTCTGAAAATGATGCTTTTGAATGGCATAGACGTTTAGGCCATGCTAGCTTTACTACTTTAAATAAATTGGTCAAGCATGATTTAGTTAGAGGCATGCCTAGAATTAAATTCAATTCCATTTCAAAATCATGTGATGCCTGTGCTCTAGGCAAACAGACAAGGAATTCTTTCAAGCTAAGATCTTAGCCATTGTCCTCTAGACCAATGGAACTTCTCCATATGGACCTTTTCGATCCTACTAGAACTCAGAGTCTTAATGGGAACATGTTTGGCTATGTCATCATAGATGACTTCTCTAGATATTCATGGATCTTTTTCTTAGCAAATAAAAGTGATGCATTTCAAAAGTTTAATCAGTTTTTTAATAAGGTCAAACAAGAAGGAAAACACAAGATCTGTTCTATTCAATCTGACCATGGCGGTGAGTTTGAAAACTCCATGTTTTCTGATATTTGTGAAAGAGAGGGACTAACACACAGATTTTCTTCTCCTAGGACACCTGGACAGAATGGAATTGTGGAGAGAAGAAATAGAACTGTTGTGGAGATGGCCCGTACCATGCTAATTGAAAGTCAATTACCAAGGAGGTTTTGGGCATGGCGGCCAATACAGCAACTTACATAATCAACAGGGCCATGGTAAGACCCATTCACAAGAAAACACCCTATGAGCTTCTAAAAGGTAAGAAACCAAACTTGTTTCATTTCAGAATTTTTGGAGCTAAATGCTTTATTCATAACAATGACAAGAAAGATTTAGATAAGTTTGAAGCTAAAAGCTCCCCTGGAATATTTTTAGGATACTCTGAAGTGTCTAGGGCATATAGGGTCTTTAACATATCAGACCAGAAAGTTGAAGAGTCTCCACACATCATTTTTAGTGAAAAGAAAGGTGTCACTAACATTGAAAATGTTGACAGGGATTCCAATCATGATGGGGAATTCCTAGAAGACCAAGAAGAAGAGAAGACTCAGCCGAGTGGAACAGCAAATCCTCCCAACCAGGAAGAGCCAAGAGAAACAGGTGAGTCTTCAATAAATGTTAGATTTCTTAAAGATCATCCGATAGATAATGTCATAGGCAATCCTGAAGATCCTCTTCGGACTAGGTCTCATTTTAGGAATGTGAATAATGAAGACTTAATTGCTTTAGTCTCACAAATTGAACCCAAATCAGTAGAAGAGGCCTTAGCTGATCAAGCTTGGGTCAATGCTATGTGTGAGGAATTGGGCCAGTTCGAAAGAAATAATGTCTGGGAACTTGTTCCAAGACCAGATAATGTTAATATCATAGGAACTAAGTGGGTGTTCAAAAATAAAATGAATGAAGATGGAATCATTTCTAGGAATAAGGCCAGATTAGTAGCCAAGGGCTACTGTCAGGAATTTGGTGTAGATTTCGATGAATCCTATGCACCTGTTGCTAGGATGGAAGCTATAAGATTGTTGCTTGCTTTTGCATGTTCAAAGAATATAAAACTCCAACAAATGGATGTTAAAAGTGCCTTTTTAAATGGAGTCATTAAAGAAGAGGTTTTTGTTGAACAACCCCCCGGATTTCAATTCTCTCCTCAACCTAACCAAGTTTTCAGGTTAAACAAAGCCTTGTATGGTCTAAAGCAGGCTCCTCGAGCATGGTATGAAAGATTGACTGAATTTCTGATCAGCAAGGGCTACAAAAGAGGTAAAGTTGATCAAACCTTATTTACCAAGGGTACAAATAAAGATCTCATCATAGTTCAGGTATATGTAGATGACATTGTATTTGGATCAACTAAGCATGAACTATGTGATGAATTCTCTAAAATGATGTCTGCTGAATTTGAGATGAGTTTGGTTGGTGAACTAAAGTACTTTCTTGGCTTGCAGGTACAACAGTCAGAGGATGGATGCTTCATCAACCAGACCAAATACACAATGGAACTATTCAAGAGGTTTGGTATGGAAAACCTGAAGCACATTACAACACCCATGGGTACCAATACCTCACTGGATACAGATGAGACAGGTAAAGAAGTAAATGCCAAGCTCTATCGAGGTATGATCGGATCTCTTCTTTACTTGACAGCTTCTAGACCTGATATACAGTTCAGTGTAGGAATGTGTGCAAGGTATCAGTCTAGACCTACTGAATTACATTTAGCTGCAGTGAAAAGAATTTTCAGATATTTGTCAGCTACTCATTCTCTTGGTTTATGGTTTCCTGCATCACACACATTTAACTTAGTTGCATACACAGATGCTGATTATGCAGGATGTAAACTAGACAGGAAAAGCACTAGTGGTCATTGTGAATTTTTGGGTGGGTGTTTAGTGTCTTGGGGTTCCAAGAAACAACATTCTGTGGCCCTCTCCACTGCAGAAGCTGAATATGTGGCTGCAGGGAGTTGTGGTACACAAGTCATTTGGATTAAACACCAGCTTCAGGACTACCAAGTAGACCTGGGGTGCACACCTATCTATTGTGATAATACCAGTGCCATTAATCTTGCCAAAAATCCTGTTTTGCATTCACGCACCAAACACATAGAGATAAGGCATCATTTCATAAGAGATGAGGTTTCTAAAAATAACTTTGAACTGATTCATGTAGGCACTGATAATCAGATTGCTGACATTTTCACTAAACCTCTGGATAATGAAAAATTCACATCACTGAGAAGAGAATTAGGCTTATACAAATTGTCTTAAATGTGAAGTCTGTTCTTTTTGTGAGGGGGAGTTCTGTATGTCTGTTGGTTAGCTTTCAGGAATGCTTTGAGTGAGGGGGAGCTGGTTGAGCTGTGAGAGGAAGAGTTCTTTGACAGATTCAAAAAGATTGACCAGATGTGTGTCATTGCTGGTTTTCATGACAGATCTAGTGTGGTTCTCTCAGACAGTAGAATGTCACTTATTTCTTAAGTCTATAAGTCAGTGATACTAAAGTCCAGTTAGAATCTTTCCTCTGGTATTCCTTCAGAGATCTGGATTAATTGTATAAAGTATATCTTCCTACATTGTTAATGATTCTGGTTCAGGCCAAAACCTGTATGTCTTGATATCTGACCCAATCAGCTTGAAATCTAGACTTCAAGATTCACTTCAAGAAATAGTCCTTCTGGTATTGTTTTCAATCATTCCATCTCTTCAACACAAGGGCTTACCTGAACAAACATGTCTTGTTTTGGTCACTGAGAAACTGGGAGCTTCATCAATGAAATGAAGTTTTCTCCTATGTCATGAGGTGTCAAATGCTTAAAATGAATGAAAAGTCATGACAGAGCAATGGTGGCTAGCTGGTGAGTAACTGGGGACTCTGGCCTCTAATCAAGGTGTTTCCTCATGTCAAAAGCCACAGTTACTAACTCTGTTCCTTTAATAAAAAAAAGGGAGGAAGTAATGAGGTACTCACACTTAGTAACTGGGGATTCAGGCCTCTAATCAAGGTGTCTCCCTAATGTCAAAAGAGTGAATTACCAACTTACTCATTGATCTTCTTGAAAATCATCTCAAAAAATTCTTGTTGTTATGCAACTAATGGATTGCTTGTCCTCAATACCTTGAGAACACCTCTCTGACTTTGTCTCTTGTTGTCATGTGGGATAGTTGACTGTTCAGCTATATCTGGCCATACTTGTTAACTCCTGCTCTAAATCATACATTATGTATGCTGATAAACTTTTCTATCATTCTATTTCTCTATTGTTTACTGGAGTTCAAGAACCTTCACTTGAGTTTAGCACCTCACTTATTCTCTTAAGACTTGCTCGTGCCTTTCTGCACTAAGAAGTTACTGTACTTCTTCTTCATGTCTCCAGCACTTTCATATATTCTGCATTTCTTTTGCTGATGTCAAAGGGGGAGAGAGGTTCTGCAATATCTGTAAGTCATGAATTGTCATGAGCTTTGGGGGAGTTTTGTTTATGAGCTGTGGGGGAGAATTCATGTCATGGAAATTTTGAGAATGAGTTGTGAGGGAGCTGAGAGTGTGTTGTAGGGAGTGTTTAAATCGTCTGCATGAGCATGCCTTGAATTTGCTTTGATTGTTGAAACTGCAGTTAATTTCATGTTAAGCTTTGATATTGTTTGATTCATAGTGTTGCCATCATCAAAAAGGGGGAGATTGTTGCATCCCTACGGTTTTGATGATGTCTCACACTATAAATCAATCAGTTTCTATCAATAGATTAATTCATGCTTCATGTAGGACAGTGCAGTTCATGTGGTTGTCATATAGACATGCATTACTTGTTCAAGTCCATACTCTGTCAGCATAGTCTGGACAGTAGTGGGTCGACCCCCCTGATTCGCAAGTCAGTTCATTGGCGTTGGGCATCCAAGTCTATACATTGATTCACTGTTCATGCCTTCCTTCAAAGTCTGTACAGCCATTCCTTGAGATCAAGTCTATACATCGGTCTGTTTGATCAAGTCTGTACAGCGATTGCATTCATTGGAAGTCTATACATTCCCAGCCTTTACCACAGTTGAACCCCAAGTCTGTACATGGCCTCATATCTTCCAAGTCTATACATCCAAAGTTGAACCCCAAGTCTGTACATCGCTTGCATCTTCAAAGTCCATACATCCATAGCAAGTCTGTACACTGACACTTTACCTACGTTCAGAACTTCAAGTCTATACAGTGGTAAACTCTGCACATTGTGCTTTAAAGATCACCAAGTCTATACATTGCTCACAGCACACACGTTCAAAGCCTGAAGTCTGTACAGCCTTGACATATGCTCCTAAGTATATACGTCACAAAGTCTGCACATCGCAGTGTTCAAGCCTTTCAAGTCTATACACTGGTTCAGGGTTCCCAAGTCTATACATCGGTCCTCAAGCGTTACAAGTCTGTACAGCCTGTTTCATCGTTCAGAGTCTGTACATTCCTCAAGGGCCAAGTGTATACATTGTCCACGTGTTCACATTTACAAAGTCTATACATCGTGGGGCTTCGAATCTTCAAGTCTGTACATCCTTCAAGGGCCAAGTCTATACATTGTCTCGTTCACATCTTCAAGGGGTAAGTCTATACATCATTCGCTCAACTTTAGCTTTTGCATTAAAGTCTATACAGTGGATTGAGCATCATGAAGTCTATACAGTGATTGAGCATCGTGAAGTCTATACAGTGGCTGAGCATCGTGAAGTCTATACAGTGGTTGAGCATCGTAAAGTCTATACATTGGTTAGGCTCGTTCTAGCAGCGTTCATATCAAGTCTGTACAGTGCCTTTCACATGCACTCATTCATCAAGTCTGTGCAGTCCCTTTGTTGCAAGTCTATACACTCGATTGCTTCATGCATTACCAGAAGTCTACACATCCCCCTCTGCTATGTAATGCATCAGTTTTCAAGTCTATACACTGAGGACGCTGAAGGCCCTCAAGTGTATACATTCTCACATTGTACACTCTTATTCATTTGCTGCTTCTAAAGTATATACACTCGTTGTTATAAGCCTAAACTAACTAATTCGATTCATTTCTTTTGTCTCTGCCTGCAGATGACTAAGGTTAATGATTGGGCACGTGAACTGAGGATGATGCCTGGCACGTGATCCGAGGATGCTCTAGAAAAGGAGGGAATGAGACCCACTCGTGTGAAGTCCTGGAATTCAGGTCGGATGCCATATAAAAGGTGTCTTCTGCGAACAGGAGAAGAAACGAAAAAAAAAGGCTGAAGTGAAGAATCCCTGAGCAGAAGAAGAAAAGAGAGAGCCTCCACGTTCCAGAGAAAAGACAGAGAGAAGAATTTGAGAGATATGAACTGAGAGAAAAGTCCTTGAGAGATAGAAGAAATCGTGCTGTGAAGATTTGCTTCTTCGGAAGCTACATTTGTTTTTGGTTTTCAGAAACGATTGTCGTTCATCGTTGGTCTTGTTTTCCTTTCTGTTTTTTCATTTCTTCATTTCTGATTCCGAATTGTTACCCTCTAGTGTTTGGAGGAAGGGAGAGTTACTCCAGTTCCCCTCTGGGCTGCAGAGGAAGAGAGATCTGTGATCTCTGGTTTTGCCAGTGACGGGCTGTCACTAGCAGGTTCCCTCCGGGTTGGAGGAAGGGAGAGCCATCTCCGGTTCTGGTCTTGCTGGTTGCAGGTCCAGGTGTCAAGCTCTGTGGGTAGCAGAGTTTGGTTGAGGGATTTGTTTCCCTTGGTTGTTCAAGCTGTGTGGCAGCATCTTGTTCGCAGACTGAGTCTGCAGTTTTCTAGCAGTGGCTAGTGGAATCCTCACTCTAGTTGGAGTGAGGGGTGGATGTAGATTGTGGACTACAATTGAACCACCGTAAAATTTCTTGTCTCCTCTGTGGTTTGCTGTTATCGGTTGTGCTCTCCATGTGCTTGGCATTGTGTTTGACTGTGGACAGCCTCTTTCAATCGCACCTTCTTATTCTGTCTTAGTTATTCACTGCGTTAGCTATATTGTTTTGCTGTATCTGAAGGGTCGAAATTCGAAGTAGTGATTTTTCGCTGAAGTTTTCTAAATCGGGAGTGATCTATTCCTCCCCCCTTCTATATCACTCTCCGCTGCGCTAACAGTAGTTAAATAACAAGTCAAGTCATGTTAATTGGCTACAATAATATCAAGCAAGTAAATACCCATTCCGGGCCACGTAAGTCATGTCAAGGCAAGTCCGGTACAAGTTGTAGAATGTCAGAATCTAGAAAGTCATGCACTTCGGAGCAATGCCACACCGTGATCAATCAACTCCCATGGGCACAAGTACTTTCGGGTGCTCCTCCTAGGACCAGATCGGGCCCTATATGCATAAGCATTGATTCATGGATATTTTTAGACATCCACTATAGTTATAGCTAATATAGAGTTCCAAAGGAATAAACCATTGTAGGATGATAAGGTGGATTTCATGAATGAAGGAGTTCAAGGACAGAACTTGAACAAGTAGGACACATCGTTAAACCACATGAAAATCAAGACATATCATGAAACTACGTAATTGGCATCCACTCAGTCACCATCAATTACAGAAATAGCGCCCACTATATGGTCGCTAATTTCTGTGAACAGTATTGGCTCCATGAAATAGCGTCCAGTTTCAGGTTGCTAAATCAGTGATATAGCGACACTGTCCAATCGCCAATTCATTCTGGTGCCCAAGGCATGGTTGCTATTTACAGATAGAGATAGACTTCTAAAAAGAGGCTAGAACAGCGCTCTATGAGGGCTACACATCACGTTTCTTCAAAGTGACATGACACGTAACGGTTCTAGGGTTTTTAGGGTATAACTAACTCGTCTGCCTTGAGAGAATTCAAGGACTAGCGGAGATTTACGGAGGTCTCAATGAAGAAAGTACCAGTTCAAAGGAAGGAATATCACGTGGAGGGTCCAATCATCACCAAGAATTGAGTGCGTAATCGATAGAAACAAAAATAGGGACTCCATCTACGGATGTGAGATGAGAGTGCCAAGTAAACCCGCGATATGGGCTAGGAAACAAGAGAAAACTGAGAGACAAGAATTGGTGTCCATTCAGAGGTCGCTATATCTAGAAATAACGGCTTTCCGAAAGGTCGCTCAATCTTATATTCTCAAAAATCCAATTTGAATTACTAAGAATCAACGACTCTATTAATGGGCGCTAATTCTTATAATTTTCCAGAATCAACATAATTTAATTCTAATTGGCGACCGTTCACAATGATGCCCAATCTTTAAATAACGTCTACTATCATCTCGCAGAATCATAATTTCCATATAGTTCATTTTTACTAAATGTTTTACAAATCACCGCCACCGTATAGGGGCGCTCAGTCTTTAAATAGCGACTATGTGATAGTCACTCATTCTTTGCTTGATGTAGCGCATCGGGTAGGTACACTATTAGACACATAGCACTGTTCATACACTTTGAGTTTACATAATCGGGAAAGTGAAGACATGAATAAATAGAGAAAAATATGGAGGATCCATAATCATGCTCATGGAAGAATGTTAAAGTTATGTTTCATAGATATTAAATTTTAAGCATGTGGTATTTATTGGATACACTAAAAGAATTAGCGGTTGGGCTAAAGTTGCTCATTAAACTGCGCCCTGGCCATTGTCACGATTTCAATAAATTTGAGACTGCTCGCGCGGGCGTTCATTCAATAAGCGCCCTTGTCCTGGTCGCTATTTACAGAAACTCAGTCAAACTTCATAAAACTCAAACAGGAGTCATGGAATCAATGCTAGACGACCTATATGCATGAATTTACTTTTGATTATCATCTTGGGCTTCATTTCTTGAGAACACCTACCTCTTTTGGTGATCGGGATGACAGACATAGAAGAATAAAGATATCAAGAGCAACTATAGCAGCAGCTCGATCAAGAAGAATTGCTTGCAACGGCAGCAACTATACTAGATCGGGTAAGAAGAAGCAACTGTAGGCTTCACTTCTTCTTGTATGATAGCAGGAGGATGAAGATGAAGCAACGGCAGTAGCAACTGCGGCTTCCTTCATGTAGGCAAACGGCAGTAGCACAGGATCAAGAAGAAGCAAAATGAAAAGTTTTCTCCTTCACGCACGGTGACCGGACGATGAAGATGACGCCGACGCAAAGGAATCAATACAAGCAGCAGTAGTAGCCGGAGCTTGTCGATGGAGGGTTTAATTTATAGAAGAAGGGGATCCGACGGGGTTAGATTCCTAATGGGAGATAATTTCTCCACGTAGAAGTCCTAGTTAGTTTTAAACTTCCCATGCTAATCTCCTCTTTCCATATATGGAGCCGCCTTCCAAGTCGTACTAAACCCTAAGCCATGCATGGACGTCTTCGAACGTGATACAGTTTTGGGTTTTGAAAACAAACCCCATTATACATATATATGTATGTATACCCTATATTCCCTTTGGTCATAGGAAAGGTTATGGGCATTTAAGGCCCAATAGCTATTAGTTCCTTTAGCGAATTTATGTGTATGGGAGGCCCATATGTGTGTGGTTTATTTGCAAGACCCATTGTATAAGTAAGTTAAAGCACATTTATATATTTAAGGCTTTTGTTTTAATGTGTAAAGCTTAAGGCCCATAATTTATGTTTGTGGTTTGGGCTTTGTTATTTTGCTTCTTTTATTTGGAGGATTTATTTATTTAAGGAAATTTTATATCTATATTTTATCCAAGTTGCTACAAGATTGAAGAAAAGAAAGAGAGTGAGGGAGAGAAGAGTAAAGAAGAGGTGAGGTTTAAGGGGGGAGGAGCCACTGCTCCGTCTCCCCCCCCCCCCCCCACCGTTGTATTTCTTCGTTTATGCTATGTTTCTATTTCTTTTTCTTTTGCTGCCATGCACATGTGTTGTGATGACTCAGACTCCGGATACCGGGTAAACCCAATACCACTTGGATCCTGAGAGGCCTCCCAAGAGTAGGAAAGCTCCGAAGGGATAAAAGGTGTGTGTAAGTACATTGAACTTCCAGATAAAGCCGTAAACAATTAATTTCTATGATCAGGATTGCTAAAATAGCAGAATATAAAATTATGTTTTCTATTAAACAAATTAAACTACAGAGCTAACAGAGTCCAGTCCAACTAAAGTACAGTACAACAGAAAGAGAAACGTACTCTCAAGTCGGGGGAAGTCCGACGTTGGCAAAGCTGGCAACTAAGAACCACTGTACTGCACCTCCGAACCACGAGGAAGGAATAGCTACACCTGAAAAGTCATGGGTGAGCCTCGTATCACTAGCTCAGTAGGGGTCCCGGGGATTCCCATCACGAAATGAACACAGTAACAGCAGTGCTAAAATAACAAAAGCAAAGAAGGAGTAGGAACAGCAGTAAAAGTAAAGAGGAAAGCCGTATTGAATAGAAATACGGCAACCGATCGAACCTTGGCCCTCTAAACTACTCCTAATTGGCAAGAACACGGATCCCCAGACACATAGTCGGGAATCACTAAACCGATGCAAGGAACTCTTGCTACACAGCCAAGATGACATCACGACACCTCAGTCGTGTAGACCCATCAACAGAGACAAAAGCCCAACTCAAGACCACGTGGTCTAAAAGCACCAATACATACACGATCTCACCGTTGTGTATGCTACACTGACCTCGGGTAAAGCCAAATATAGACTACCCGACAAGTCACATCAACCATGATGGAAATCGATCACAAAAGCCACAAGTCATGTGTCATGTGACAGAAGCACCTCCTCACTAGAAGAAAAACCAGATGCATCCACTGACGTCTTACACTGGGCCTCAAGCGTCTCCCACTCGCCTCGAATGTGGTGACCGAGACACTGAACAAGTAACCAAGGAACAACAGTAACGAGTGACTAGTCAGGGTCACGCCCGTCGGCGCTGGTCCAACGCCCCTGACCACGTGTGCACACACAAGCTCAATATATTGAGCCAGGCCTGTAGCTGGTTTTCTCCTCCCGTCGAACTCTAACGTCAAGACAAAGGGGCCCACGGCAACCAGCCTACAAAACGTCTCTATTGGGAACTCGCCCCGCCACCACTCCTAGGTTGGCCGACACACGGAAAGTGTCGTCAGGCTACGACTAGTGGAGGCTCACTAGAGATAGAGACTCTCAAATGGAAACACTGAAGTGTGGACAGGTTGAGCACATACCTATCGCTAACACTCGGAGCAAATGGTAGCATAGAACCGCCACTAGACTCATGACAACCAACTAGACCTTCTAACACAACGATCCTTGAGTCACAAGAATCGGGTCAAGATCATCGCACATCATGGAAATAAGCCGTTAATCAGCCTAGTCCCTAAGCTAAGATCATGGTGAAACAACATGGAAACGGCACAGAATAGCTAGATCCACTCATTAATGAAAGTCCATGCCCCAAGGCCACTCAACGGACTGACAATTCCGTATAACGAGAAACACGGAACATGAGAGATTACCAATGCCCTCGAACCATATAGGCATGCAAATCAAGGTAAGACGATACCTCCAAGCATCCAAAATATAGTCTCGATCCTCACAGGATAACCGAGACACTCACGAGGTCACGTGTCAACCACTGGGTCACATCCGGGTTGACCAAAAACCATAATGACTCTCGAAGTAATACGGACACACTACTTGATATTACGACAATTCCGAACACCCTATATCACGGTCACCACCCTCATAGAATGTCCAAGACATCCACAGAACAATGGGCTAACCAAGGGGTTGAAGCCAAGCCAACCGAAAAGCCAAACTAGCGAAAGAATCACCAAGAACAAGTGGCGGTCACCCCTATGGCCGCAAACAGGAAGTGGCGGTCATAGCCATGCCGCTATCTGACAGGTCAACAAATGACGGTCTCATCGGGACTGCTAACAGAAAGTGATGATCTCCAAAGGGCCGCCTCTTGAATATGGCGATCATGGCCGGACCGCCATTCAATAGGAAACCCAAAACAGAAACAGGGAGAAGACTGGCAGAAAATGGTCTTATGGGGGGCGTAACTTGCATAAGGCAGTCACCCCAGGGCCGTCGCATGGATGTGGTGGTCATATCAGGACTATCATCTCCAGACTACCTCGAGAAACGTTTGATAGGCCAAACAAGTGGCGGTCTCTCGCTGACTGCTAACTCAAGTGGCAGTCAGTTGTATGGCCGCTAGTTGCGAACTGACATACAAGCCTAACCGACTTTAAGAAGCCAAATAGCGGTCTCCCTAGGGCGGCTACTATAAAATTACGGTCGGGAGCAAGATTGCTACCCCTAACTGACTTAAAACGCTTTAAGAATCAAATAATGAAATCACAGTCTACCAAGGACCGTCTCTTACAAATGGCAATCCTCACATGGCTGCCTTATCAAGTAGTAGTCTCTAGTACGATCGCTACCTCATTACGGTGCGAAAATCATAGAACCTACAAAAACTCAGTCATTCCACGCCCCAATCCTCCCAAAATGATGGGGAAACATCCACAGACCTGATGCTAACCTTCCACAAGCCGGAAGGGGCTAAACAAATCACATAACGTGTAACGCCCGAGAATTTTCTTGGAATTTTTTGGATTTAAAATACTACTATTAATCATTTTTAAATGCTTAATGGGCTATTAAGAAGAATTAAAGATTTATATTACCCATTTAAAATCCATATATCAATTAAAAGGGTTAAGCCCAACTCAAATAGGTCCAAAGACCCAATTCCAAGGCCTTTTAACCCAATCCCATTAATAGAAATGTAATTTAGGTAAATTACAGATTTTTAAATGGGATATATACATCAAATAGGGGTTAAATGAGAGGATAATACAAAAATATGAAAATTTTGGATTTAGTGAAGCCTGGTGGTCTATCGCGCGACCGCCAGACCCACCTAGTTGTCCGTCTATGACCGCTAAGCAACCTAGTTCCGTGAATGGAAGAAGGCTTGAAAAGGATGGGATCTTTGGCATCCAAATCATATGGGATCGATATTATCTATTAATTGGAAGGGTGTAGAAGGTATCAGGATTGAATGCAAGGTCTAATTGGGACTCTAGGTTTGTTCAAATCCTCAAAACCCTAGCTAACCCTATAAATAGATCCCATGTTTCACATGCGCGACCCTTACTTTTGGCTCATGTGGAACTGAGATAAGGAAGCATTATTTGAGGTAAGTTCTTCAAAAGATTTCTTTCATTATAGTAAGGTCTAACTTCCCTTAAAATTTCGTTCCAGGATATCAAGCCTGCAAGAAGTTAGAGGCCTGCAAAGACGCTGGCTCAGTGCAAGTAACCCAGGAACTTGTGCGAACGACCCAGGAAGATCAACAGATTAGAAGTCATAAACGAGGTAATTAGGAGATGGTTCTTTAGACTTATTTTTTCACCTTAGTACCCTATTTCTACCCTCCAATTTTCATTATCTTAGGTGAAGAGAATCGGGAGTTAGAAAGGCAAGAATTTACTGGTTCAATTCTGAACGAGCAGAAACTAGGGTCGACTTCCAGTCCTAAATTCGAAGTCTAAAGCCCAGAGTAGAGGTAGGTTATCTCATGAATGGCTTAAATATGATCTTAGGAGTAAAAGCCCTCAAGTTGAGGTCGATTTCATGCATTGTACTAGAAGTATTTACTGTTTTATTGGTACTGCAGATCTAGTTTAATTTTCCATGCATGAACTTAGCCCTAATGCAATTAAGATAAAAGAGACTTGTCTATTTCACACAAACCCATGCATGTTCCTGGTCTATTTTCTTTCTAGCATAGTTTTACAGCATGATTCGATGAATTCCATATATAACTTGTCCTAAGTTTAGAATTTAATCGTTGTTTTATAGCTTCTGCTCGACACGCAGAAAGCGGCGTAAAAGAGACCGCAAGGGAATATTTGTGGTCTAATGAATGACCGTCTAAACCCCTTCCTAGCGGCCCTACGATAGACCGCTACGGCCCATAAAACGGTCCTCCCGAGACCGTTTTTATTTTTTGAGTTTCTGTATTTATGTTAACCCGAAACATAATGCAGAAATAGCCTTATTTATCATATGGTAAGCCTACATAATAAGGTTTTACCCATATTTTAAGTATTATATCTATAAACTTGGATCTATTGATGGCTTATTGTTAGTAGATTTCATGTCTCACATATACTTAGAAATTATTTTAACTTAAGTGAGTTTCAAGCCAAACCTTATACTCTTGTATTAAATCCATGCTTCAAATGATAGATGAACTCATTTTACTGGTGGTTTTGATCGTTGTTTTACATGATTCTTTCTTATCTTTGAGTCATTTTATTAAGTACATGGCACGTATTCTGGTACGCTGTCATTAGATACACTTTGCACATTAAGCACACAATCTTGGACTTGTGATCCTTTCCGTTGGATATTCCTTCCATCGGACTAGGTGATCTTGTTTCAAGGCCTCCATAGGACTTCGCGAACCTGGGATTCTCACTAGGACGTCGAGCTGGTTGTGCCCTTAAAACCCAATTATCAGAAAGCACTTAACCGGTGTTTTTGGTGTTCTGGACATTAGCGGCTTGTGGACAACCGCTAGAGATACTTAGAGTCCCAACAATCTCCCCCTTTTTGATGATTGCAACCCATAGAATGAATACAATGAGATGATGTATTTTGATGAGACATGAATGATAATCAAATGTCATGCATGCAACTACACATATTATGCATAGACTTTCTCCCTGAGTGAGTCCTTTGAATTCACCCTCGGAATATCTGACTCCTACCCCTTGAACATAGACTCTCCCTCTAAACACGTAGTCTCTCCCCTTTTGAGATGAAATAGGACACATAAAAAGAAGGACACACATTGTAAAATAAACTCTCCCCCTTTGCCATCAGCAAATAAGGAGGAAAGAGGAGGAATGATGCCTACGGAACAACATTCTATGTAACAGTTCAGAATGTGAGCAAATTATGGGGCAACCCTTAAGTCATATGAATCGAGCAATGGACTTCCTTCATTAAAGTCAGGTTTAACAGTTATAGAAAGTAAAGTGAATTCACTGACTTTCTGAAATAGGGTTATATACTCCATTTATAGCAATGAACCTGAGTCACATAACCATAAAAGTCTAGGTCGAGACAACACCCTACTTATTTCAGAGAGAGTGAATATCAAGGAAAGTCACTTGAATTTGTATTGAGGTTAAACAATTGACACTCAATGACATTTGTTTTTCCAAGGGTTACAACAATTTTCTTTCATGAGTTTCATTAATTTGAACTTATTGAACATACACGTATCATTTATGCCGTTGACATTAGGTGTATACCTTGATTAGAGGCTAATACCCCCAGTTACTAAGCATAAACTACTATATCTGTTTCTGATCAAAAGCTACAGGGATAGTTTGCACTTTTGACATTAACGGTACACCTTGATCAGAGGCCAGTACCCCTAGTTACTCAGTGAAACCTCCCCTATAAATTTGACCAAATGATCAGAGTTAACCTGAGTCACTTCATGACTTAAGGTACTCTCCATTTCTTTGATGGAGACCTCAGTTTCTTAGTGTAACTCAGTATTGCTCTGCAACTTTGTTCATTTCTTTTTCTTTAATGATCTTATTTTTGCTGCCCTTATAACTTTTAGGAGTGACTTGTTTAAGAACAATACATACTTTAGTTTTCCAACCTTAGACTTCACTAAATCTGTCATGTTCAGATACTGTGAAGACCTGTTCTATTATAACCATGAGATAGAGGTTAAGAGCTATAAATATTTTCTATCACCTTATTTTCTGAAGACAGTCTTTTGAACTCTACAGCCTATTAAAGTTAAACCTTCAGTTCATTTAATGAGCACATGTGATCCTTATAGCAGAAGAGTTGTAATAATTGCAGCTCACGACAATGAGCCAATTACTAGACTGTTATTCATTCTGAGTGAAAGGAGTGGACATTGAAGTGCAGAATCAACTTAAGAATTTTCAAAGGGAGTAGTTCTCGGCAAAATCAATTTGTACCAAGGACATAAATGATGCCAAATGGTGGGACTTCTGAGACTGAGGAGAGAGTAGAAGGAGTTGAACTCAGTTCAGATATTGCTATCCTCCCCCTGACATCAAGATGCATTAACTTAGATATGCAAAGGCAAACTTTGCACCGACCTTATCCTTCACGAGTAATGCAATGCATGATAGTTAGGTGCGATAGATAAACACAGATCCAGAGGGGGGGTGAATGGATCTTCTAAAGAGTTTTGACCAATTTAAAATTCATATGAAATGATAAGCACAAGATCAGTGGACAATTGTTCAAACATAAAAGATGCAAACCCAATTAAACTCTAGGACATGAATAATCAATCAGATCACGGTCCTAGCATGCATCTAGCGGAAGCAAGCAATCAAACAAACCACTGCACAAGGGATTTTTTAGGTGGTTCGGTCCACAAACCTACGTCCACCCCTCACTCCCAACCGGAGTGAGGCTTCCACTAGCAATCAGCTAGAAAGCAGACTCAGTCTGCAAACAAGTTGCTGCCACACAACTTGACCAGGGGAATAGCCTCCCCTCTTCCTCCAGACCGGAGGGAACCCACTAGTGACACACAGTCACTAGCAACCGGAGACCCAAGTCTCCCTTCCTCTGAAAGCCAGAGGGAACCACAAGTGACTCCCAGCCACTTGCGACCAGAGACTAGGTCTCTCTTCCTCCAGACCAGGAGGGAACACATAGGTAGCAACCACTACCTACAACCGGAGTCAAGGACTCCCTTCCTTTGAAACCAGAGGGAACTCACAAGCGACACTCAGTCACTTGCAGACCGGAGACACAGTCTCCCTTCTCCTGAGTCCACAGGAGGAACCCGATCTCCAACCATAGAATCGGAAGAACAATGTTCAGTTTGAAAAGAAAATCAATAAAAGAAAATACAACAACTAAAAGCTAGAACTATAAAATCAAAATGTGGCTCTCGCAGGAGCTGGTTGGCCTGGATTTGATCCATGGTCCAGCAGAAAATGATCTTCAGTTAAAGCTTCTTTTACTCTAGCTCTCTCTTCTTCTCACTCTTCTTTTTCTTCTCTTTCGCAGGCTCTCTCTCTCTCTGTCTCTTCTTCTTTTCCTACTATTGCATCTCTTTCCTTCTATCTCGATCACTCTCTTTCTCTATCTGCTTCTCCTTTTTTCACTTGATCAGTCTTCTCTAGATGGAGGAGGCTTCGTATTTATAGCAGCAATAATTAGGGCGTTGTCCTCGGATCACGTGCCAGGTGACAACCTCGGATCACGTGCCCTTCATAGGCTTCACGAACAGTACCTATAACACAGTCATAAGAAAATAATCAGAAGGGTGTATAGACTTGCTGGGTAACTGAAGACCACCGTGTACAGACTTAGTGTGAAGGATAGAATGTATAGACTTAGAAATAAGAAGTGTACAGACTTGCTGAAGAGTGTTCAGCCTTTGAGTGCTGAAGTGTGTACAGACTTGCTTGATCGTGCATGCTACAATGTATAGACTTAGTGTTTGTGCATAAGATAATGTATAGACTTATGAACTGATGCAGACACAAGCTGTATAGACTTTGAGAACGTGCAGACAGTGTGCAAGTCATGACCGATGCCCAACTGCATGGTGTATGGACTTAGAATGCATGAGACAGTGGTGTATAGACTTCAAGGCAAAGGCTGGAGTGTGATGGATGTATATACTTTAGAAGACGAAGCATGCTCAGGCCAACGATGTACAGAGTTTGCCAATGTGAGACACTGTACATGCTTTGATGCCCAAATGCAATGTATGGACTTGTGTGTGCAGTGTAGAAAATGTATGGACTTGTAGCGCGTGCAGGGCATGCAGTGTATAGACTTGGAAAGCTTGTAGGGCATGCGGTGAATAGACTTGGAAAGCTTGAAGCACAGACACGCTGCAATGCATAGACTTGAGTGAGACACTGAGTGACACGATGGATGTACAGACTTTGAAAGACGATGCATTATAGGCTAACGCTGTACAGACTTTGATAGCGTGAGACACTGAACGAGACGGTCGGATGTACAGACTTTAATGTGTGTGTGCTAGACAGATGAATGCAGATGTACAGTCTTTATGTGATGCCATCCGAAGCATGTATAGACTTGAACCCAGAGACGCTGCATAAGACGATGCATTGTATAGACTTATGTTATGCAATGTTCACATTGTACAGACTTTAAGAGACGATGCACTGCACAAGCCAACCGATGTACAGACTTGAAGAAATGCATGCTACAGTGCAATGTATAGACTTAGTGCAATGCAAAGGCTGTATGGACTTAGCGTGCAATGCAAAGGCTGTATAGACTTAGCGAGAGATGATGCATGAGACGATGCACTGTTGGCTAATGTATAGACTTTGGAAAGCTCCAAGGCAATGTACAGACTTTAATGACTCATGCAAGCTACAGGACAGTGTGTAGACTTGTGTTCTGAACGTAGGCAACGGAAAGGAATGTATAGACTTACTCAGTTCAGAACGTAGGTAAAGATGGGAAGGAATGTATAGACTTTAGATGAGTGTAACACAATGACTGTACAGACTTCACCGATGTAAAGACTTGGAAAGTTCAATGGTGGATGTACAGACTTCAGCTAAGCAAGCTACAGGGCCGATGTATAGACTTGAGCTAAGCAATGCATGAACAATGTGGCGATGTACAGACTTGGCCAATGTGCAGACTTGAATGCAAGATGACGATATGTAGATTTGGCCAATGCTGTGAACAATGAATAGACTTTGAGTGACCTTATGCAAAGGCAATGTACATACTTGATGCACGAACTGTGCACATGAATGAAGAGCACTGTGTAGACTTGTGTGCATGCAAGTGAGTGATGTACAGACTTGAATAGTTTTGTGAGCATGCAATGCAGAGACTTGGTGGAGAAAACGATGTACAGACTTGCTCTTGCGAAGGCTGTACAGACTTTGAATGAAGCAATGTATAGACTTGATATATGACAGAATGCAATGCTATATGAACTGAATGTCTTCTAATGCAAGATAGCACATTCATATGCCCAAAGTAGAAATAATCATTCAGACACAGATTCATGATATGCAAAGCTGTATGAACTGACATAATATATGCCCAAAGCAGAAATATCATTCAGATGTTCATGATATACTATCATCAAAATCATAGAGTTGAAAATCATGTCACAGAAGTTCAGATAACTCATAGTGTTTGCTATCATCAAAATCACAGGGGCACAACAATGCACTGACCTTATCATGCAGTTTGGATAAAAGATGCACTGACCTTCATGCTACAAACTTACATTACGCATCGACAACATGCAAGACATGCATCGACATTAGCGTGCAAAATGTAGATAATGCACGGACTTTTATATATGTGCGGTATGGACATGCACCGACCTACATGTGGCTAGAATGCAATATGCACCGACCTAAAGACATACAATGACTTATGCTTCATGCAAAGTATGCAATGACCAGAGTGCTCACACATTGCATAGACTAGGTGTAATATGTGCATCAAGACTCTGTGCAACTCATACACAACCATCAGAAAAAGTCTGTGCAAGACATCAAACAACAGATTATGAAAGTATCTTCTTTATTCAAAATTTTAAAGAACAGGCTGACACAATCACCTCAAAACATTTCAACACACAGTTCAAGAATGAATTTATCCATCATTTTCTTGTTAAAATTTACACAGCCCCAATTCATGTCTTAGATATTTAAATCTTTCATTTCCAACGGGTTTAGTAAAGATGTCAGCAGTCTATTTTTCAGTTTCAACAAATATTATTTTAATTTCATTTTTACTTACAGCATCTCTAAGAAAGTGGTGTTTTATTTCAATGTGCTTAGTCCTAGAGTGATGAACTGGATTTTTAGTTAGGCAAATAGCACTAGTATTATCACATAAAATTAGAATGCATCCCAATTTTATCTGATAATCTGAAAGCTGGTGCTTGATCCATAGTACCTGAGCTGCACAATTTCCTGCAGCAACATATTATGCCTCTACAGTGGACAATGCAACTATGTGTTACTTCTTAGAAGCCCAGGATACTAGGCAGCCACCTAGGAATTGGCAATGCCCACTAGTGCTTTTCCTATCTATCCGACACCCAGCATAGTCTGCATCAGTGTATGCCAGAAGCTCTAGCTCACACCTAGCAAGGTACCAAAGTCCAAGTTCTTGAGTGCCTGATAAATACCTAAAAATCCTTTTCACTGCTCTAAGGTGAGACTCCTTAGGACTAGCCTGAAATCTGGCACATAAACACACTACAAACTGTATATCAGGCCTAGATGCAGTAAGATATAAAAGGGATCCGATCATACCTTGACATAGCTTTTGGTCCACTGTTTTACCTTTGGGGTCTTCATCAAGACTTGTTGAAGTACCCATTGATGCTGCAATTTTCTTGAGGTTTTCAAATTTGAACTTCTTCAACAGGTCCCTTATGTACTTAGACTGGGTGATAAATGTTCTATCTTTTATTTGAGTCACCTGTAGTCCAAGAAACAATTTTAGCTCACCCATTGAGCTCATCTCAAATTCTTGTGTCATTAGTTCAGAAAATTCCTTACACAATTTTGGGTTAGTTGACCCGAACACAATGTCATCCACATAAATCTGAACAAGGAGAATGTCTGGATGACTTATGTTGGTGAACAACGTTTGGTCAACCTCACCTCTTGTGAACTTCTTCTCGGTAAGGAATTTGCTGAGCCTGTCATACCGAGCTCTAGAGACTTGCTTTAAGCCATAAAGAGCTTTATTTAGCTTATAAACATGATTAGGAAAATCTAAGCATTCAAAGCCAGGAGGTTGTCTCACAAAGATATCCTCTTTTATTTCCCCATTGAGAAAAGCAGATTTAACGTCCATCTGCTGGAGAGTTATTTCTAATGAGCATGCATAGGCCAAAAGTATTCTAATTGCTTCTAACCTGGATACATGGGTAAATGACTCTTCAAAGTCAATGTCGAATTCTTGATTGTACCCCTGAGCAACAAGTCTAGCTTTATTTTTAACTACATTAACTAGCTCATCAGTTTTATTCCTAAAAACCCATTTTGTTCTAATGACAGTCCCATGATCAGGAGGTGGGACCAGATGCCACACCTTGTTCCTGTCAAACTGATTAAGCTCTTCGTGCATGGCATTGATCCAATGCACATCTTTGAGAGCAATATCAATGGTTTTGGGTTCAACATGAGAAACCAATGCATATGCATTTAGTTCATTTTGAGCTCTAAGGAAGCCTCTAGTCCTACGGGGTTCATGCAAGTCACCAATGACATTTTCAATAGGATGATCTCTTAAAAATCTGACATTAATAACTTGGTTACCTTGACCTTCATTTACCTCCCCCTAAATAGCAGGCTCCTCTGCATTATTTTCTTCAAGTTCTTCTTCATTATCTGATTGGTCTGTAGAGTTTCCTTCCTTTAGAATTTCTCCATCATCTTCTTTCCTACATAGACCAACCTCAGAGTTATTCAGGGATTCATAAAAGATAATATGTGGAGATTCCTCAACAATTTTAGAGTTAAGGTTGTACACTCTATATGCTCTAGAGTATTCAGAATATCCAAGCAAGATTCCTGGATCACTTTTAAGTTCAAATTTATCAAGGTCTCTTTTATCATTAACATGAATGAAGCATTCACAACCAAAGACGTTGAAAGAAGCAATTGAAGGTTTCTTACCTTTTAAAATCTCATAAGGAGTTTTCTGAGTGAAAGGCCTTACCATGGCTCTGTTGATTACATGGCATGCAGTATTAACTGCCTCTGCCCAAAATTTTCTTGGTAAGCCACCTTCAACAAGTAGTGTACGGGCCATCTCCACAAGTGTCTGGTTCCTCCTCTCTGCTATTCCATTCTGCTCAGGTGTTCTTGGGGAGGAGAACCGATGAGTAATCCCATTGTCCCTACAAAGTTTTCAAATTATGAGTTTTCAAACTCACCTCCATGATCAGACAAAATATTTTTAATCAAATTTTTATTTTTTTGTTTGATATTTAAATAGAACACCTGAAATTCAATAAAAGCATCATTCTTGTGAGTGATGAAAAAGACCACCTAGAGAAGTCATCAACTAGGACATATCCATATCTCCTACCTGACAAGTTGACTGATCGTGTGGGTCCAAATAGATCCATATGTATCAGCTCATAAGGTTTGAGAGAAATGTTTTCAGTTCTTGATTTAAATGACTTTCTGGTCTGCTTGGACTGTTTACACGCATCACACACCTTATTTTCCTTCTAAAAGATATTTCAGGTAGTCCTCTTACCATGCCGTGTTTATTCAATTTGTGTAAGACAGTGTAGCGAGCATGGGCTAACCTACGATGCCACAGAAAAGCTAAGTCCTTTTTATTAGCAGTAAGGCATAGGTTAGAGTGTGCAACATCATCTAGATCTATCATGTAAATATTGTTCATTCTTTTTCCAGAGAATTTAAAAAAATCAGAATCAGGTTCAATGATTTTACAGCTAAGTGCATCAAATACTACCTTGTGTCCTTTATCACAAAGCTCGCTGATACTTAGTAAATTAAATGCTAATACATCCACCATCAAGACTTCATCAATACAACAGGTAGTGCACTTACCTACTTTACCTGATCCGATGATTTTACCCTTAGTGTTTCCTCCGAAGGTGACAAGGCCTCCATTCTTCTCTGTCAGTAAACAAAACTTGGCCTTGTCTCCTGTCATATGCCTGGAGCAGCCACTATCCAGATATCACATGTTATTCCTGGCTGCCAGGCATACCTGCAAACACAATCAGGGAGAAAATTTTGGAACCCAAAAGTGTTTGGGCTCCGAAACATATGCAGAACAGTTTAAACAGGACAATAAACTCTTGGGAATCCACATTTGTTTAAACATGGTAGACTTAGTGGATTTCCCAACATTCTTTTCATTGTTTCTTTTCCTCTTATCATCAATAGAATGATCCTTCTTTCTCAGGTGCTGTGTCCTGACATTATGGTTATTAGAAAATTTAGTGTTTCTGTGCCAGTGCTTAGGCCAATAGGTATTCAGATAATTGCAGCCCGCAGTGGTCTTAGACTGACCAAAGAAGACCTGTCTATTAGGACCCCATATCCTAGCCTGACCAACCTTGCTAGCATCCTGAGGTCTATGCCAGTGAGTAGACAAATATTGATATCTGGACCTCCCCTGGACTTGATTCCATCCAGACCTATAGAATAGTTGTGTCAGTGTCTGAGAACGGTTATAATAGGTCTGGACGTTAGGCTGGTAAGTATGGCTGGTCTAGCCCCTGGTGACATTAGGTCTCCCTTGCAATTTTGACCCACTAGACTTCTTTAAAGATTTATGTTGGGTCTTCTTCTGGACAGGTGATGGTGGAGGTGACTTAGTGGCCTTGCCCTGGGGTTTAGACTTGCTTGGAAGCTGACCACGAACCTGAGACTTGCTTTTGGGTAAATGACAGAATCTGCTAGGCTCACCAACCTTCTGTTTGCCCTTGTCCTTGGCACTGGACATATTAGAATTAGCATTATTAGAAACAGAATTTTCACTCACCATTTTTATGAGAGGTCCCTTATTTTTCTCTGCCACAAATGATATGATTTTCACAACAAAGCTCTTTGTGGCATTTGAGTTGAATCCGAGACCTTCTTTTCTGAAATTTACCTTTGTCCCTAACAAAGCATCGAGATTATCTGAACCTTGGGTCATATTTTCAATGATTTTTTTTTATCTTCATTCTCTTTTTCTAGGTGATCAATTGACTTTTTCAGTTCATTGTTAACACCTAGTACAACTTCATATTTCTCATTAACAATTTTCATTTCATTTTCAAAATTTTGCAATTTCAATTTTAACTCATCAATCACATTTTTCAGATAATCATTTTCTTTTCTCGAATCTATCAATGTATCCTTAACATCATCGACTTCAGCACAAGAATTTTTCAATAGGTCATTTTCAGATTACAAACAGGCAAGTTTATCAAACATAGTTTTGTCATTCATAAAAGAATTTAATTTCTTCGTCAAATGCCGGTTCTCTTTTCTAATATCATCTACCTTGTCTAGCAAATCTTCGTAAGCATCTTCCCAATCTGAAATAGTGTAATGCTCAAAAGGAGATGATACCTCATCAGAGTCCTCCACTTCTTTTTCATCATTTCTGGCCATCAGGCAAATGGGATTTTCTTCGTCTTCACTCTCTGATGTGCTGCTTAAAGTGCCCTCGTCCTCGTCACTCCATGTGCTCACCATTGCTTTTCCTTTGGGAGCTTTCTTCTTGGCTTTCTCTTTCAGCTTCTGGAGCTCTGGACAATCGGCCTTCATATGACCGGCCTTCCTGCAATGGTAACATACATTAGTGTCCATTTTCTTGGCAGAATTAGATTTGTACCTGTTGTATCTCCTGCTGCCATATTATCTTCGGCTGAAATTTCTTCCTTCCTTCCTGAGAAACCTTCTGAACTCTATGGTCAGCATTGCTATCTGATCTACTTCAATTTCTGATCCAGAGAGACTCTGATCACTAGATGATCCATTGTGGCTGGATCGACTGGAATGACTGGTGCTTGCCTTCAGAGTGATAGGCTGCTTCTTTTTCTCGAGCTCCTCTATCTTTGGCAGATTCATTTCATAAGTCATCAATGAACCTATCAGCTCGTCCACTTTGGTGTTCTGGAGATCCCTCGACTCCTCAATAACTGTCACTTTTGTATGCCATACTGGAGTCAGGGATCGCAATATCTTTCTCACGATTTCATAATCAGAATAGTTTTTCTCCAGATTTATGAGACCATTGGTTATGAGGGTAAGACGCGCATACATCTCAGTGATGGTCTCGCTAGGCTTCATCATGAAGGCTTCAGACTCTGAGACTAGTAAATTATCCTTGGTCTCCCTTACCTGAGAGGTTCCCTCGTAGATAACATCCAGCTTATCCCACATTTCTTTCGCTTTGGCACATGAAGAAACTCTTGCAAATTTAGTGGGATGTAGAGCACACTGTATGGCATTGATGGCGCTCCAGTTGAGAGTAGATTTCCTGATCTCCTCTCTCGTCCATATATCCTCATTAGGATGCAGTTCGAATGGTCATTTACTGTCCACCTTCCAACTTTCATAATCTTTCACCCTCAGAAAAACTTGCATACGGTTCTTCCAATATGCGTAGTTCGAACCGTCAAAGTATGGGGGCTTTGTGGTGGAATGTCCTTCAACCATCATCCCTCTTGCATCCATGGCCGTTTCTCTTCAAGTGGTTGATCCCTGTAGAAGAGTTAGGCTCTGATACCAAGTGATATGACAGATGGTATGCTTTGATACCAAGTGATAGGATGCTATAAACGATCTAGAGGGGGGTGAATAGATCAGTCACCCAATTAAAACCAATAGCAACAGCTTCAAGTGCGGAATTAAAACAAGCTGCTGATAGATGACAGAAGGATAAACTAATTTTATCACAGAATGCCAATGCTAATAGATCTGAACTATAACGATCCTAAGCATTCATCTACTATGTATGAAAGAGATAAACAGGATGCACACAATCCACACAATCAATCACAGTAGACAAGAATTTTTAAGGTGGTTCGATCTCAAACCCGAGATCTACGTCCAACCCACACTCCAAATCGGAATGTGGCTTCCACTGCTGATACACAGCTTCGCTGATCCACAGCTTTGGGGTCAAAACCCTATAGGCCGCTGGGCGTTACAGCTTATGTCGTCCAGAGGAATCCTCCTCTGCAAACCGCTGGGGACTTACAGCTTTACCCGACCAGAGGAATCCACCTCTGCAAATAGCTGAGATTCACAGCTTGCTCCGCTGACACACAGCTTTGAAACGCAGTTTTAGAAACGAAAAAGAAAACAAGCAAAGAAACAAAAGAACCCACTAGGGAAATGTAGCTCAACACTGAGCAATTTCTGCTCCGGTTCTGAACCGAGAGACTGAGAAACAAACACTCACAGTATTCTCTCAGACACCTCTCTCTCTCAACTCTCTCCTTCTCTTCTTCTCTCTTTCTTCTTGTTCTCTTCTCTCTGGATCATGCAAGCTCTCTCTGCTTATGCTGTTCTGAAGGATGTTCACGATCACTCTTCTCCAAAGGAAGAAGCTTCTTATTTATAGAGCAGTAAAAGGATAGGACGTGTGGTCATCATGATTCCCGCCCAAACATCTTGGTCACGTGTCAGCATCATAGCTTACTGCATTGCATGTGTCGCGATCCTAGCACTTCCCCCAATCTTGGATCACGTGCCATTCTTAGTCTTTACGAAAAGGCACCTGTCAAGGTATCAGATATAAGGTCATATTCAGACAATTATACGATATGAAGAGAGATTGCACAGAGTAGAGATTCTGACATAGTTAAGATGCACGGACTCAATATGATGCTCACACACACATGCACAGACTCAATCATTTCTTCAAAGACAGATTCACGGACATGATTTCAACACAAAGCCTAAGTATTGCATAGACATGATCGATCCGTGAGTGGTCTTGCTTAGACTATACCAGTGCATGAGTGAGAGATGCACAGACTCAATATAGAGGAGCGAGTATTGCACGAACCTGATGACATGCCACTGGAGATGCTGCACTGACTTAATATGCCCCATGCCAGAGCTTGCACGGACTTATTCACACAGTATGCTTGACTTGCACAGACTTAATGTGAAAAAGTGAATGCATGAACTTCTATGCACCGAGTTACCTAAGACATATTGCACAGACTCTAAGTGCCTGGTGCAGAGGTTGCACCGACTTGGTGGCGTGCATCGAGAAGAATTGCACTGACTTAGTGTGCCTTGAGCTAAGTCTACATGGACTTAATACAAAATTAACCATGTGTTGCACCGACTCTATTCAATGCATAGACTAAGATGCAAACAACATTGATATGATTATCTGACATATAAATGCATCAAAATACTTACACCATCATATCAAAATAAGGTCAACTAAGTCAAATACTACTATTGCTAACCATCAAAACAACTATTGTCAATCATCAAACCATTTCAGCACAAAGCAGTGCACGTACTGCTTATCAACCCAGAGGAGTCCCAACATCCATGTCGCCAAAATAGAAGTGACCGCGGCTGTTCTCTATGCCTCCAAGCAAAAGAGTGATGAGATAGCTTTGGACTATATTAAAAGATGGCGGAATCTCAGCATGAGGTACAGGCACCCGCCACATCAAGAAGACGTAGCTCCAATCTACAAACAAAACCTAAGGCATGAGATCCTCGAGATGATGATCAAGATTGAGATTAGGTCTTTCGACCAGCTAAATAATTTGGAGACCTAGATCGAGGCCTTCCTCTCCAGCGGATCCTCTACTCCCACTGTTGCAAGCCAGAAAGCCAAGTCTACTGATAAACGGCCAGTGCCAAAGGAAGTTTACACGATTGACTTCAAGGCATTCTAGCCATAGAAGAATAAAGATAAAGGGGTTGCCAACCGTCCCCTTGCTAAGCTCGATGAACAACAGGAAGGCACATCCTTGTGGGCCATAATGAAAAGGTTGTACTCCTTTCCTAAGGAGAGGACTCGAGCCCTGTTTGAATGGGCCACTCAATACAACAAAGTCGCTCTCCCAGAACCAAAGAGACCGGGAGACGCTAGAAGAACAGATGATCCCTACTTTTACCCGTATCACCAGATGATCGGGCACTCCATGGAAGATTGCTACACATTCAAGGATGCTATTGAACGGCTGATCCAGAGAGGAGAGCTGCAAATGGTGGAGCACAAAGTCAATCCTCCACGCTCTCATGACTTGCCCGATCTGAAAAGGGCAGTCAACATGGTGTCTTTATACCCACAACTACCTGAAGGGCAAACGCCAGCTGCAAAGGAGAATGAAAAGAAGAAGCTAAAGAATAAAGGGGGGGCATCGTTCTCTCCTGTAATACATTGTCTACCTTGCCCGACACGAGCCGAGCTGTTGAAGAAGAAAATGAAGAATTATGTTGTCCATTGCCTGATAAAGAGGCACGCTATTACACCCCTCCTCTACGTGAGGGTATGGGGGCAAGAATGCCAACCTTGGAGGAATGGGACGTTTCTGGGAACAACGATAAGACACCGCTGGTCCTGCTGGAAGCTGAGATGGAAGGCAGCACTTCTGGCTCTCCCTAACCTGAACCTGTCATGGTGGTAGAGCTATATCAAAAGCATCAAGAAGTTGAAGCACTGAGAAGAGAATTAAGTAAGATGTGTTTTTACCTCGCTATACCCGGGCAAGCCGTGTCATCGTCTGAGGCTTCACAGGGTGGCATCAGGCCATTCAAAACCTCACCAAGGCCGACTGTGCCCCGAATAGCATATAATTATACAGGGGCCACCCCCTCTTTGCAGCCACTTCATGTGCCTTTCGCGCGTCCCTCAGCTTCCTGAGCATGTCAGGGGGGTAGCTACCATGTCTCGTGCAATGCCATTAATAACCCCACTCCTACAACCAGTTGCCCCGCACTGGAGTTCGATAGCTTTGGTCATGATGGATGAGCCAAGGGTGGAGCGTGCTGCTGAAATGAAGCTGGCTGTGAGAGAAATCACTGAGGCGACACTATACATGACCGAGCATAGGATTGATGAGTCTACCTCAGATTATATTCAACGATGGATGAATCTCAGTGAGAGATGCATACATCCACCCAACCACAGGGGTGCTATCCAAATGTGCAAACACGGTATGAATACGGACAACCTGCTGAGGGTAATTGGTGTCGAAATCAAATCTTTCAAGCAATTGAATGATCTTGCAATGAATATTGAAGCCCTCTTGGCGAGACATTGCCCGGTTGTTGGTACCCCAGGTCATAAGAATGAACCAGCTGGTGAGACACCGGCGCAAGAAGAAATAAACACTGCTAACTTTGAAGTCTTCGAGCGACAATAGAAGAGACTAAAAGAGTCGACTGGCTCTTTTTCCACCAAGCCCCTCGAGCGGAGATCCTCACTAAGGGCCAAAATGATGAAACCATATTCATTTCCAAAGGACAAGACTTGGATCATCTTCGAATGGGCCCACGAATATGATAAGGTGGTGCTCCCGAGGCCCAAGAGACCAAATAAGGTAGAAAGAAAAGACAATCCACAATTTTGCCTATACCATCGAGGGTTGGGGCATTCCATTGAAGATTGCTACATATTCAAGGACATTATAGAAAGCCTGATCAACCAAGTTGAATTACAAGTGAGCATTTATAAGGTGGAACCACTACGCCCTCATCAAATGCCCATCTTTAAGACGATGGCCAACAAGGCTCTCTGTATCAGCCGAAACAACATAGGCTCTAAAGGGTGTTTCAAGCCCCTTGAGCTGATGCAACAAGGCAGACAAATTAATGAATGGTGCCCCATTTTGGGGGCAGATATCAGAAACGAAGAAAAGAGATGTTGCTCTGCTACTCAATACACCGTCAGCTTCACCCAAGCCGACCGAATGATGAAGTTGTGAAGGAGAGTATGTGACACATACCTTCTCCGAATTGAAAGGTCCAGCAAAGTGTAACTACTGTTGTACATACTCCAGTATGTGGTGGAGAATACCCATAGCTCGCTTCAATGGAGACGTGTGTGAACATGTCACATAGACATCTTTTTCTTAAAGAGATAAAATATGAATGATGATTAAAGGATGAAGGATTATGCTAAAATAAGTGGGATAAAAAGGAAATGGGGATGAGCATGAGATGCTCTATGGAAAGTGATCACCAGAGGGGTTACCTCAAAATATCAAAGGAGTGATCGCATGTACCTTGTGTTGAGTGGTGAGATTGGAGATTCTTCCTTCCTCCTTCTATCAGCCGGCCGACGAAGGGGGTTTATAACTTGATTACTCTTGTAAGAACAACAAAAAATGAACAAAGATGTGGATTAGCCAAAGTGTGTAGCATCAATGCTCTAGTAATATGAAATTAATGGTATGCAAGGAAAGTAACGTAGCAAATAAGATGGATATCTGCTAAGAGATGTCAAGTAGATTAAGCTAGAAGGAGAGATATATAATGATGATATGATGATAATAAAACAAACTTAAAAGGGGAGGGGGGTCCTTTCTGCTGTGTGCGCAGCAGTAAAGGGGAGAACTAGAGCTTCGAAGGCTGTAGTGGGATGAAGAAGGCACGCCGGAAGGAGAGTTTGGGAGAAAAGAACCTGCAAACAACGAAACACTCCTTCCTGTTAGCTCTCTCTGTGATGCACTCTCTTGTGTGTTCTCTGCCTTCTCTTCTGTTCTCTTCGTGCGAGGGAGATTCAAGGGGGTATTTATAGCCAAAAAATCCTTGCATTAACAGGATTAAAACAAGGTAATGAATCTCTAATAAGGAACCTTCTTCCCAATCGAACACAAGGTGTAAAATGGGGAAAGGATCATTACTGGAAAGAAGCAGGCAAAAGGGAGACGTAAGTGTAAAATGACGACCTATGTAAAGGCATCAATTGAAATGATGACATGCATTCAGTCGTCAATTTATGGATTTAAATATAGAAATAAAGGACTTTCCTTATTTAAAATTATGAAATGACGCCTATTTTTAATGGGCGTTAAATAATCGACGCCCCTCCCAAGGACGTCAATTCTTTGAGTTTTGTTTTTATTAGAATTTGTAAAATCCAGGAATCGACGACCGTTTGAACAGTCGTCCATTTATTAAAACACGCCCTTTACCAGGTCGTCAATTAAACGACGCCTTCCCTAGAGGTGTTAATTTCGATTACTAAACTAAAAAAAGCCAAGAAATCAAAATTAAATGTGGAGAAATTAGAAAAACTTCATATTAAACCAATATTGAAGTCCACTTTGGGGCGTCACATGGTGACCTGAGATTTACTCAACATAGCATTGATTTTGGCGTGTCTACAGCTGCCCCGCCTTGGCGTCTGCTTTGCAAGAGAGTGAAACGAAATGAAGCGAACGTGTAACGAGCAGAATGAAGTGAGAATGAACTGATAAGTAGATGCCAAGATGTGATGCGACACGCCTCCGACACTAAGTGTTGGAAATATTTCCAGGATTCTAAATGAAACAACTTTGGATGATTACAAGGAAGCAATGATTAGCTGGATGAAGGGACTAAACTAATGAACTAAAATGTGTGCGAGGGTACAGAAGGAAGGACACCGTTGGAGAGCGGTTACCAGCCAATGTGGACATGCTACAACCAAGGTGGATTTGCAGAAAAATAAAATGAATTGAGATAAAGACCCATCGAATGAATGCTTTTCAAGGAATCAGCCCGAGCGGCTTCAAGGAGAATAAAGTACTTGATTTGGAATGGAATATCTCATGTCAACTCCATTAAGAGCGAGTGGCCTTCATTATTGGCGTAATATGAGGATTTTCATTATTAAAGCTCAAAGTCCTACATGATGCATGCTGGGCTAAAAGAAAGACTAAAACAAACTAAAAAATAGAAGATAATCAAGGATAATATTGTTAAGCCATCGAGATTTGGTCAGGAATGCAGATCTCTAAGCTGACACTAAGCTGAGGCCCGTTTATCCACGTATCAACTCAGAAAGTGGAACCGTCGTCCCAAACCTTAGATGATTCAACGGCCTATCCGTGTGATCAAAACTTGCCTGGAATTATCACTATTTTTGATGAAGGGGAACTCAAATTCTAGGTTCATCAAAACCACAAGGTCCTTGATATGCTATATAGAGTAGATATCATATAGTAAGAATGCATACAAGAAAGATACAAGGATGGAATGATGTTACCAGCGAAAGAAATCCAACTGTTTCAAGACCTGCATAACCTACGTGTTTCTATACTCAAAAATTATTAGCTCAGTAATGAATCATCAGCTTAATAAAGATCATAAGCTCAATAAGCTCAAAGTATGATCATAAGTGCATGACATAATAAATTTCATCAAGATACAATAGCACTTAAGTTCATCAACAATCATCATGCTATAAGGCAATTCAAAAGGATAAGCTCAGGAAACGACGACCCTATGCGGAGGTGTCAAAATCATAAATGACGACGGTCATAGGGGAATTAATTAAGATTACCATTACACTTGGAATCGGACTGAAACTGACGCCCTCAGGAGAGGCGTTGAATAAATGACGACACTGTCAATGTCACTACTCAAAGAAATGACGCCACGCCATATGTCGTCAATTAGCCATCTTACTGGCGCTCCGCTCCCTGCTCGGAATCAAACCTCCATCAACTGAATTCTCACTCGAACACAAACTGATATTCTAAACGGCTAGCCACAGCTCCGAATCACTATAAAAGGTGATGCATCCTTTGCTATATCAAAGTCATCAGAACAGCCGAGTGCTGCAGCAATCGAGCCTTCAACATCAAACGAAAACAGAGACCAGAGGGACCTCTCCATTAATCGAAAGAAGAAGATGGATAGGATGCTGATGCAGGGATCTGAAAAGAAGTCCAGGATAAGCTTTCCTAGGATTTCTGAAGTTGCAGGCCATGTTAGCGGGAGGATAGCCAAAGGCCAAGTAAGTCTCTTTTTAATTCAAGGCTACTGTTTCATTCTTCTCTTCTTTTCTTGTTTTCAAAATTTTTGATTACATTCTCTTCTTCTTCTTTTCTCCTTTTTATATTTTTCAGGACTACCCAAATGTACCAGGACCAAGGAGATTCTTATAAATTAAGTGGCTTCCCTTACTCCTCTCTAAACTCTCCTTAGACATGAGATCCTTTCTTAGTAGATGGCATCTGCTAGGCCTTATAACCCATGCTACCCATTATGATGATATCCACTTAGATTGGGCCTTCATAAGAGCATTAATAGAATTATGGCATCCAAACACCCATACTTTTCTCTTTCCCGCATTTGAAGCCACCATTCTCTTAGAGGAAGTAGAGATGCTCCTTAGATTAAGAAAGATGAAACAAGGAGAAGAGTCAAAGATGGCTAGCATGACCAAACCAATAAATGCCCATGACATGCTTACTAGCCTCATACCAAACCCAAATCTAGTGAACTAAATCAAAGCCCACAAAGGAATTAACCTTTTGAAATTAGCTACATGGGTTTACAAAAACATGGACAAAGCCCAAGAGGAGGAAGACTTGTTGGAGAGGGTGATGAAAGGCTTTGTTATATGCATAGTAGGAGCACTCCTCTTCCCTTCAATAGAAGACCATCTAGAAGAATGCCACTTAAGCACCATAGCTAGCATATGGGAAGGTAAAAGAATAGGACCGGCGATACTAGCCAACCTATATAATGGGCTCTCATCGGCTTCCTTGGGGCGGCCTCTCTATGGGTCAATGCTACTCTTCTCTTGTTGGGTGGATCTACGCCTTAGATTTGACCCATGCCAAGAAACTCAACCGGCCTCAAAGATCTTCTCAAAAACCCTCTTCGATTCATGACGGATTCCCTAGGCTTAAGTGAGAGGGTGACTAATCGGGTGCCAAAGCTCAAGAAAAGGAGGGAGTGGAGGGACTACTTCAAGACAATGCCCACGAGCGGCTTCACTTGCACACCGGGGTTTCTAAAGACCCAAGAACTTCGCTCAAGACTCTCCTCCGGCATAGAGCTTCGATTGATTGGCGCCAACGACTTCGTCCTCTACAATGCTCACCGGTACCTCCCACAACTTGGATTACCTCGGCACACCTTTGAAGAACCTTCTTATCTTCCACCACTTAAGAGGAGGGAATTAGGCTCAAGTGGAGATCAAGAAGAAGTCAAGACAATCATGGCTCAATGGAAGGTTGGACTTCTCCATAGGTCCAAGACATATGTTGAAGAAGAAGAGAACAAATGCAAATCTTATGTAATAGCACTTAGGAAAATAAGGCCCACGGTGGCTTAGTAAATGTAACAATGATTCTTATGAAATGAAATAAAAGGATTTTTCATTTAATTGAGCCAAAATAACATGTCACACATGATTATGTCTTCTAATTCAATGATTCTGTCTGATAAAACGAAGCCTTGGGCTTTCTGTTCTGAGACGCGCCCTCAATAATGGTGTCAATTCCTCAACACGCGCCTTATCACACGTCATCCATTTACTTTAATCAATTTCCTAAAAAATAGATAAATCATAATTGAGGCTTATTCAAACAGGCGTCTATTAATTCGTGTCTCAAAGAAAGACGTTAATCGCTTTGAATTCCTTAAAATATTTTCAAAATAATTCCTCAATTTTATAAAAATGACGCCTTCACACACGTCGTTCCTTAATAAATGGACGCCTGCTCATAACGTCACCAATTATAAACATCAATCATGACGATCGATCACATCAATCACCTTCCCATTAATGCGCCTGACGACGGTTACAAGTTCCCATGCAAATATAAATGACGGCTAGTGTCACGCCCCGAGCGCGGAAGATACCCGGAGGTGCGCGACGTGTCTATATCAATCATGTCAATCAGAGTGGTCGTGTATTCGACAAAAAGACAGAGATGCGCAAAATAGCAAGATAACTCAATCCTTTATTCCTTTATAATAGACTATTACAAATCCAATACTCTGTTTAATAAAAAGAAAAGTACATAGTTGACTCAAGAAACTATAGAAAAGACTAGATGACACTTGAGCAGCTCTAGCACTTTCACTCATGACCATTCCCATCCGATTGACTTCCATCGTCGTCGGACTTACCTGAAAAGTAAAAAGGGACAAACGGGATGAGCGAACGCTCAGTAGAAAATTATATCTCAAGTACTAGCAAGGGGTTTAAGTAATTACATTTTCATGAATGCGATAAAGCTATGCATGCTCGCATAAAACGACAAGATAGAGAGAATGTAATATCAAGGACATAAGATGAACTTAATCATAAACTTTCAACAAGATAACAAGTTTATTCAAGATATTCAAGCAAGTACGTTTAACAAGTCATGTCAAGAACTTTGGCTATCATGTATCAAGCAAGTAAATTACCCTTTTTCGGGCCACGCATTTCATGTCAAGTCAAGTACGATTCAAGTACAAGATGTGTGTGGAATGTCCAATCAAGCAAGTCAAGTACTCGGTATAATGTCAGATACCTTATCATTTTAACTCCCATGGACACAAGTACTTTCGGGTGCTCCTCCCAGGACCAGATCGGGCCCTATATGCGCAGGCATTTATCATGTGTTTTGACATCCACTCTTGTTTATAGCCAACATAGAATTTTAATAATCAAGCTTGTAGACACGTACGACAACTTTGATAGAATAGAGTCCAAAATATGACAAAGGACATAGATTGGCGATAATAACGGTATAATCACGATTATCGATGAAACTAGGTGGAATTAGGTTCCCTTAACTTAGGTACCATGACAAATCGATATGGACATTCTATATATATAGAATTGAGGTCCACATGAACAGTATATCAAAGGTAAGATACCCTCATTCTTATCATAGAATTGAGGTTTACAAGAATGACATGATATGGCATGATATCATCATCCCATTAAGAATTTCTTATGATATACTCTTTGTATAATCATAAGGGCCGGTATACCATGTTTCTTTAGATTGACATGGCATCAATGGTGTAATGGGTTTTTAGGGTACAACCAGCTCAGTCGGCCTTGAGGGAATCCAAGGCTACGAGGAGTCTTACGGAGGTCTCTATGACTAACTCGCTAGTCCAAAGGAACGGAATGTCCAATGGAGAGCTTGTATGTCAATGAGAGTTGAGTGTGATCGATGAAACAACGTGAAAAGTGGGACTATACTCACGGAGTGGAGAATAGTGCCGATATATACGTATATGTATAATATGAACCCATCGGTTATAGAATCAGGATAAAAATCAGTTTACAGAAAATAATGACTTAGGTCAAGTCGTTTCTCAAGTAAGTAACGCCTAAGAGAAAGGCGTTTACATATGTTCCGTTTTGCAGAATTTTCAATAATTCAGTAATTTATCTAAAACGCGCCCTGGACGGGGTCGTTTCTTAAAGAGTTGACGACTACAGTAGCAGGCGTCTCATTATTTATATATTTGACAGAATTTCAATAATTTTTCACGATTTGTCTAAAACACGCCCTGGCAAGGGGCGTTACTGTTTAATTCTATATTACAGAATATATGTATTTCTGGATTTTGACCGATAAACGCCCTAGGAAGGGGCGTGTCTTTTCAATTTACGCCCTATGGCAGGGCGTTAACATGTGTAAAACGACTTTGTCAAGGTCGTTACTTAAAGTTTTTGAAGGACAGTAATAATTTCAGGATAACAGAGGAACGAAGATAATATCAGGACAGTAACGTTAGCAGGTTGAAGACAGAGGATCATGCATTGTTTATAGTCATGATTTCATAGATAATCAGTTCTTAAGGTGGGTGATTAACATTTACATGAAATTAACGCCTGTGTACAGGGTGTCAAATATGAAATTGACGACCTGGGCATGGTCGTGTCTTGTAAATTAGCACCCTTGACAGGGGCGTTTCTTTCAAAATATTGCAGAACATAATAAAATTGTATGCATGCCATGCTTATACATATATCTTGCGTTATTTTATTTGGGCTACAGTGACTTGAGAAAACCTACCTTGTGATAATCTGAAAATTGAACCGTGAAGGTTTCGGGAAGGGGATCGATGCTCTGTTTAAGATGGCAGCTACTGGCTGATGGCTTTGATGAAGAACCCTTGTTCTTCGATTCTGTACTCCTACAGGAACAGAAGAAGAAACATTTATTAATTTCTTCACCTATCAGAACAGAGGAGATTAGAAGAACGTTACCTTGTTCTTCACTTGTGCTGCTGCGTCCTCAACCTGTAAGAGGAAAAGAGGATGAAGAACTATTAGTTCTTCATGTAACCGAAGCAAAGAGAAACTTATATGAACTGCTATTACGTTCATAAGGAAAAGAAGAAGAAGAAGAAGAAGATATGTTCTTCACGTACCTGTGCGGTTCGATCGTCCAAATAGGTTTAGGGTTTGTTCGATCAAGATTATTTATAGGATTTTGGACGTCCTGTTAAGGTTAGTGTTCTAGTAGAAGTAATGCTTCCAATATAGAGTCCTTGCCCTATTAAATACTTACTGGATTAACATAATCCTTCCCTGGATAAGCTCCCGTGTCGAACGGAACTCGAATGGAATTAACGACTTAGGTCAGGTCGTCGATTCTTTAATTGACGACCTTGTGAAGGTCGTGTCTTAAGAAGCGCCTTGAGGAAGGGCGTTTCATGTTTCTAAAACACGCCCAAGATTGGGGCGTTTATTGGCTTACCGTCTTTGGTGTTGGAATTTGACACCGTCAGGTGAGGGCGTCCTTTCTTTAGTTACGCCGTATATAGAGGCGTTTCTTTTTAAATTAACGCCTTACTAAGAGGCGTTATTTGTAATATGTTTTATTTCGTCTGGTTAGCCCCATTCTTATTATCTGTATTACTTCTGTAATATATATGTTTTAATTCATTTCAAATAATCATTTGTCAGGGTTGCTACACCCTCCCCCACTTAAAAAGAATTTGGTCCCCAAATTCAATTGCATATTCTGTATACACGCGGAGAGTGTAGAGTATATACCTCTTAGAACAAGTCGGGAAATCGTTTCTTCATGGATTCCTCGGTCTCTCATGTCGCTTCGTGTTCAGAATTCTTATTCCATTGCACCTTAAGCATGGGAATAACCTTATTCCTTAGAGCTCATATTTCACGATTTAAGATTTTCATAGGCTTCTGTTCATATGTGAGATCTTTCTTGATCACCAGATCTCCATGTTCAATAATGTGTGATGGGTCGTGTACATACTTTTTCAACATGGATATGTGAAATACATTGTGTACTTCGGACAATTGAGGAGGCAATGCGATGCGATAAGCAACCTCGCCAACTCTTTCGAGTATCTCAAATGGTCCGATGAATCTTGGCGTAAGCTTGCCCTTAACACCAAATCTTCGTATGCCACGTCCAGGCGAAATTTTAAGAAATACATGATCTCCAACCTGGAATTCAAGATCTCTTCTCCTTGTATCAGCATAAGCCTTTTGTCTGGTCTGAGCAACTTGTAATCTTTCTCTGATCACTTGTATCTTCTCAGTTGTATCCCTTACCATGTCTGGACCTAACAGTTGTTTCTCTCCAACTTCGTTCCAGCATAAAGGTGATCGGCAACTCCTTCCATATAAAGCTTCGAAAGGTGCCATTTGGATACTAACTTGGTAGCTATTATTATATGTAAATTCAACTAGAGGCAAGTGTTCATGCCAGCTTCCACCAAAGTCAATGATGCAAGCTCTTAGCATATCCTCAACAACTTGGTTAGTTCTCTCGGTCTGACCATCCGTTTGAGGATGAAAAGCTGTACTAAAATTTAGTCTTGTCCCCAACGAATGTTGTAATCCCTTCCAAAAATGAGAAGTGAAATGGGGATCTCTATCAGACATGATTGAGACAGGAATTCCATGTAACCTGACTATTTCCTTGATATATAATGCAGCTAAGACATCAATTGACCATCGACTCTTTATTGGCAAGAAATGCGCCGATTTAGTTAAACGGTCAATGATAACCCATATTCCATCATGTCCTCCTTTGGATTTAGATAGACCCATGATGAAATCCATACCAATATCCTCCCACTTCTATTTTAGAATATCTAGAGGATGTAGTTTTCCAGTAGGCATTTGGTGTTCCGCCTTGACTTGTTGGCATGTGAGACAGCGTGATACATAGTCCGCTATTTCTCTTTTCATGTTGGGCCACCAAAAGTTTCTCTTTACATCTTGGTACATTTTAGTTGATCCTGGATGAATAGTGTACCTTGATCGGTGAGCTTCATCTAAGATCTTCTCCTTTAATTCCGGACAGTCGGGTATACAAGTTCTACCTTTGAATAATAATCTTCCATCAGAAGTTAGTTGAAAATCAGATTGTCCTTCTAATCTGCCTTTGATTTCCACTAATATAGGATCATCATCCTGAAGTGCTTGTATCTCAGATAATAAATCTGACTGTATACCTACATGAGATAATGTGATAAATTTGGCTTCCTTGTCCAAGCTTATATTGAGCTTGGAGAATTGTTCTAGCAACCTCCATTCTTGTATCATATAATTGGCTATCATTGCTCTCGGCTTTCGACTAAGGGCATCCGCAACATAATTACCCTTTCCGGGATGGTATTGTATATTGAAGTCGAAGTCCTTGAGATATTCTAGCCAGCGTCTTTGTCTCATGTTTAGCTCCTTTTGTGAGAATAGATATTTGAGACTCTTGTGATCGGAGTATACAGTAAACTGCACTCCATATAAGTAGTGTCTCCATATCTTTAGGGCAAATACCACCGCGGCCAGTTCTAAGTCATGGACTGGGTAATTCTCCTCATGCTTCTTCAGTTGACGTGAAGAGTATGCTATGACCTTTCCTTGTTGCATTAGGACACATCCGAGACCAATGCCAGAAGCATCTGTGTAAACCTCGAATTTCTCTCCTTCTATTGGTAGAGCTAACATCGGAGCTGTAGTGAGATGATCCTTGAGAGTTTGGAAACTTCTTTCACATTCCTCACTCCATTCATATCGGATCTCCTTGCGTGTTAATCTTGTAAGTGGTATGGCGATCTTAGAGAAATCTTTGATGAATCGCCGATAATAGCCTGCAAGACCTAAGAAACTTCTGATCTCGCTAGCATTGGTTGGTCTTCCCCAGTTTCTAACAGCTTCAACCTTTGATGGATCAACAGATAATCCATCTCGTGAAATCACATGTCCTAGAAAAGCCACTTCTTCAAGCCAGAATTCACACTTGCTGAGTTTTGCATATAATTGATTTGTCCTCAAGACTTGCAATGCAATCCTCAAATATTTTTCATGTTCTTCCTTAGTCTTGGAATATATCAATATATCATCAATGAAAACCACCACAAATTGATCTAGATAAGGCCTGAATATGCTATTCATTAACTGCATAAAGGCAGCAGGGGCATTTGTTAGTCCAAAAGGCATAACAACAAATTCGTAATGGCCATACCTGCTTCTGAATGCAGTCTTATGAATGTCATCATCCTTGATTCTTAATTGATGATATCCTGACCTGAGATCAATTTTGGAAAAATATTTGGATCCTGAAATCTGATCAAATAACTCATCGATTCTCGGCATTGGATACTTGTTCTTGATAGTGAGATGATTCAACTGTCGATAGTCGATGCACAATCTCATGGATCCGTCCTTCTTCCTCACAAATAAGACTGGTGCTCCCCACGGGGAAGTACTTGGTCTAATAAACGATTTTTGAATCAGTTCCATCAACTGCTCCTTCAACTCTTTGAGTTCAGCCGGGGACATTCTATAGGGTGCCTTTGAAACTGGACTAGCACCAGGGACTAAGTCAATGGTGAAGGCCACTTCCCTTTGAGGGGGTAATCCCAGCAATCTTCCGGAAATACGTCTGAAAATTCTTGCACTACCTGAATGTCTTCTATCTTAGTGTCCTTTGTTTCCTTAACTGTGACAAATGCAAGGAAGGATACACATCCTTTCCTGACGAGCTTGCTTGCTCGAAGAGCCGAAATAAGAGGGGATTTGCTCCGACTCTTGGGGCGAGAAAAGACTAATTCTGGAAAATCTTTAAAAGCAATTTGGCTATTGCGGCAATCAACCGTTGCATGGTATTTGGATAACCAGTCCGCTCCCAGTATAACATCATACTCCTTTAGATCGAGGCATATGAGATCTATAGGTAAATTCCTACCTTGAACCATTACCTCACAGTTTTGATAGTGATGAGTAATATCATTTTCACTTCCCAGAGGAATAGTTAGGACTATTTTTATCCATTCTGGTTCTAACGGTAACGGGTCGGCAAACTTCTTAGAAATAAAGGAATGCGATGCACCCGTATCAAATAAGACATAAGCACTTTTGGAACAAATTTTCAATGTACCTTCCACTAATCCGCCTTCTTCTTCAGGTTCGGTCTCCTGGATTGCATGAAGACGAGCATTCTTCGTCACCGGGCGTTTACCGTCACCGGCTTGGTCATTCATTAATGGACAATCGGGAATCCGATGTTCGCGACTCCCACAACAGAGACAAGCTCCTAATTTCCTCCAGCATTCTTCGGTCTTGTGACCAGCCTTGTCACAATGCTTGCATACTGTATTAGAAGGTGTAGTGGTGATAGAGAAGGGCTTGGATTTCTTGAACTTGGAATCTTGAGAGGATGAACCTCCATTATTGGGCCTCTTCTTAAAGTTGGGTTTGAAAGAACCCGAACTTGTGACTTGCTCCTTCTTATCTTTCCCACGGATCCTATCAGATAGTTCCGTGGCATCTTCAAGTAATTGAGCTCGGCGCACTATTTCGGAATAAACTTGGATGTCCATAGGCGCCAGTTGAGTAATGTAGTGGGGCCTAAGCCCATTAAGAAATCTACGGGCTTTCATCTTCTCCGTGCTAATAAGATTCTTAGCATATCTAGACAACCTGGAGAACTGAGCTTCATAATCTGCTAATGATAAAGATCGTTGCTTCAATGCAGCAAATTCTGCAGCCTTCTTTTCTTGGACTCGGTCCGAGAAATATTTAGCATTGAAGTATTCCACAAATTCTTCCCATGTTACTTGAGTAGGATCGATGGTTGCTTCAATAGACTCCCACCAGCACCTAGCATCTTTCTCTAACTAGAATGTAGCTAATAGAACTTTGTCCTGATCCGTGCATTGCATGACACGGAATATGCGTTCGGTTTCCCGAACCCAATGCTCGGCATCGTCCGGATCGGTCGATCCCGTGAACTTCGGGGGATTCATGTTCTTAAATGCTTGGTGTAAGCTTCCAGCTCGTGGAGCACCACCTTGTGCTACCTGTTGTAGCACTTGAGTCATCCCTTGGAGGGTACGCTGCATGTTGCGCCATTGAGCACGTTCGGCAGCCATTATCCTACAATTACAATAACTATATCAATACGTGATCGTATTTAAAGACTCGTACACTAGGTTAAATTTAACCCTTGGTTCTACCCAATCTCACTGGTTTAAAGGTTCAAACTTATCCTTGGACTTGGGTTTTTCCTAGGAATTGAATACCCTAGGCTCTGATACCACAAAGACTGTCACGCCCCGAGCGCGGAAGATACCCGGAGGTGCGCGACGTGTCTATATCAATCATGTCAATCAGAGTGGTCGTGTATTCGACACAAAGACAGAGATGCGCAAAATAGCAAGATAACCCAATCCTTTATTCCTTTATAATAGACTATTACAAATCCAATACTCTGTTTAATAAAAAGAAAAGTACATAGTTGACTCAAGAAACTATAGTAAAGACTAGATGACACTTGAGCAGCTCTAGCACTTTCACTCATGACCATTCCCATCCGATTGACTTCCATCGTCGTCGGACTTACCTGAAAAGTAAAAAGGGACAAACGGGATGAGCGAACGCTCAGTAGGAAATTATATCTCAAGTACTAGCAAGGGGTTTAAGTAATTACATTTTCATGAATGCGATAAAGCTATGCATGCTCGCATAAAACGACAAGATAGAGAGAATATAATATCAAGGACATAAGATGAATTTAATCATGAACTTTCAACAAGATAACAAGTTTATTCAAGATATTCAAGCAAGTACGTTTAACAAGTCATGTCAAGAACTTTGGCTATCATGTATCAAGCAAGTAAATTACCCTTTTTCGGGCCACGCATTTCATGTCAAGTCAAGTACGATTCAAGTACAAGATGTGTGTGGAATGTCCAATCAAACAAGTCAAGTACTCGGTATAATGCCAGATACCTTATCTTTTTAACTCCCATAGGCACAAGTACTTTCGGGTGCTCCTCCCAGGACCAGATCGGGCCCTATATACGCAGGCATTTATCATGTGTTTTGACATCCACTCTTGTTTATAGCCAACATAGAATTTCAATAATCAAGCTTGTAGACACGTACGACAACTTTGATAGAATAGAGTCCAAAATATGACAAAGGACATAGATTGGCGATAATAACGGTATAATCACGATTATCGATGAAACTAGGTGGAATTAGGTTCCCTTAACTTAGGTACCATGACAAATCGATATGGACATTCTATATATATAGAATTGAGGTCCACATGAACAGTATATCAAAGGTAAGATACCCTCATTCTTATCATAGAATTGAGGTTTACAAGAATGACATGATATGGCATGATATCATCATCCCATTAAGAATTTCTTATGATATACTCTTTGTATAATCATAAGGGCCGGTATACCATGTTTCTTTAGATTGACATGGCATCAATGGTGTAATGGGTTTTTAGGGTACAACCAGCTCAGTCGGCCTTGAGGGAATCCAAGGCTACGAGGAGTCTTACGGAGGTCTCTATGACTAACTCGCTAGTCCAAAGGAACAGAATGTCCAATGGAGAGCTTGTATGTCAATGAGAGTTGAGTGTGATCGATGAAACAACGTGAGAAGTGGGACTATACTCACGGAGTGGAGAATAGTGCCGATATATACGTATATGTATAATATGAACCCATCGGTTATAGAATCAGGATAAAAATCAGTTTACAGAAAATAACGACTTAGGTCAAGTCGTTTCTCAAGTAAGTAACGCCTAAGAGAAAGGCGTTTACATATGTTTCGTTTTGCAGAATTTTCAATAATTCAGTAATTTATCTAAAACGCGCCCTGGACGGGGTCGTTTCTTAAAGAGTTGACGACTACAGTAGCAGGCGTCTCATTATTTATATATTTGACAGAATTTCAATAATTTTTCACGATTTGTCTAAAACACGCCCTGGCAAGGGGCGTTACTATTTAATTCTATATTACAGAATATATGTATTTCAGGATTTTGACCGATAAACGCCCTAGGAAGGGGCGTGTCTTTTCAATTTACGCCCTATGGCAGGGCGTTAACATGTGTAAAATGACTTTGTCAAGGTCGTTACTTAAAGTTTTTGAAGGACAGTAATAATTTCAGGATAACAGAGGAACGAAGATAATATCAGGACAGTAACATTAGCAGGTTGAAGACAGAGGATCATGCATTGTTTATAGTCATGATTTCATAGATAATCAGTTCTTAAGGTGGGTGATTAACATTTACATGAAATTAACGCCTGTGTACAGGGCGTCAAATATGAAATTGACGACCTGGGCATGGTCGTGTCTTGTAAATTAGCACCCTTGACAGGGGCGTTTCTTTCAAAATATTGCAGAACATAATAAAATTGTATGCATGCCATGCTTATACATATATCTTGCGTTATTTTATTTGGGCTACAGTGACTTGAGAAAACCTACCTTGTGATAATCTGAAAATTGAACCGTGAAGGTTTCGGGAAGGGGATCGATGCTCTGTTTAAGATGGCAGCTACTGGCTGATGGCTTTGATGAAGAACCCTTGTTCTTCGGTTCTATACTCCTACAGGAACAGAAGAAGAAACATTTATTAATTTCTTCACCTATCAGAACAGAGGAGATTAGAAGAACGTTACCTTGTTCTTCACTTATGCTGCTGCGTCCTCAACCTGTAAGAGGAAAAGAGGATGAAGAACTATTAGTTCTTCATGTAACCGAAGCAAAGAGAAACTTATATGAACTGCTATTACGTTCATAAGGAAAAGAAGAAGAAGAAGAAGAAGATATGTTCTTCACGTACCTGTGCGGTTCGATCGTCCAAATAGGTTTAGGGTTTGTTCGATCAAGATTATTTATAGGATTTTGGACGTCCTGTTAAGGTTAGTGTTCTAGTAGAAGTAGTGCTTCCAATATAGAGTCCTTGCCCTATTAAATACTTACTGGATTAACATAATCCTTCCCTGGATAAGCTCCCGTGTCGAACGGAACTCGAATGGAATTAACGACTTAGGTCAGGTCGTCGATTCTTTAATTGACGACCTTGTAAAGGTCGTGTCTTAAGAAGCGCCTTGAGGAAGGGCGTTTCATGTTTCTAAAACACGCCCAAGATTGGGGCGTTTATTTGCTTACCGTCTTTGGCGTTGGAATTTGACGCCGTCAGGTGAGGGCGTCCTTTCTTTAGTTACGCCGTATATAGAGGCGTTTCTTTTTAAATTAACGCCTTACTAAGAGGCGTTATTTGTAATATGTTTTATTTCGTCTGGTTAGCCCCATTCTTATTATCTGTAGTACTTCTGTAATATATATGTTTTAATTCATTTCAAATATTCATTTGTCAGGGTTGCTACAGCTAGCCTCGGGTCGTGAAATCATGAAACCACGCCTCCCATCAGACCGTCAATTAGCATAACGGCGACCTTACTTAGGGCGTCAATTTCTTTCGACTGTTAAACCCCTTTTCCCTCCTTCTTCTCCTTCCTTCGTCTTCTTTCCTTGTTTTCCTCACAACCCGTAACCGAGTCCCCCCCTCTTTCTAACACATCTCTCTCATTTCTCTCTCTGCTCTCGAACCTATGGCTGGAGGCGCTCTCAAGCGGCACAGGGTCACTGCCCCTGACGTCGTGGACCTCGGTGATGACGAACACGTCGGTGAGGAGGCTCCTGCGGCGGCCGAAGACGTACCACCGATCGAAGAAGCGCCGGTGGTGGAGCACGGCGGCGCAACCGAAGAAGAAGATGGTGAAGATGAAGATGAAGGCGAAGACGATGATGAAGAAGGAGGAGAAGAAGAAGGTGAGCCACCGGCGGCGGCGGTGATTCCTCATCCCGGCCGACCACGGCGGCCACGGCAACCACGACGGTCTCTCCGGGGAGGGCTTCTAACGCCCGAACGAAGCAAGGTAGGTGCCCTACCCTAAGTCCCATTTTTTTTATTTATTTAATTTTTTATTTCCATCAATCTTTATAGCCCTCGGTGAAGGGAAAACCAGTGACACAGTCAAATGACGCCCAAGTGGGTGCCGTCAATTAAAACAACGACCCTCCCTGGGTCATCAATTAAAATTATTTTTATTTTTCTGAAAATGATAATTCATGAATCCATGCCCTACAGCTTGTCATCATTTTAAAAAAATATTATTTGCTGTTAATTTTTATGCCATTTCTTTAATTTATAATTCTGTTTCATTTTATTTCGTGCACTGGTAGATTAAAACTGACAAAAACCAACGCCCCCCCGCCGGGACATTAATTCATCGAACAACGACCAAGGGGTGGTCGTCAATTAAAAGCACTTTCACGATCAAAGCAAATTCCCCCTCTCTCTAGATTCTAGAGAGAGAAGCTTTGGTTCGGACATTCTTGCCATTTCAATTTTGATCTCTTCGGTGTTTCCCCCTCCATGCCGGCCATGGCCGGTGTGGCGGGGGGTCCTCCGATGCCGACGGGGGCTCCTCAGGTACAACCGGAGATTATATCCATCTCCACTCTTCCACGCAGATCATTTGCGCAAGCTCTCATGGAGCCCGAGAAGAGACCGAGTATATCAATCCCGATCAAGGAATCGGCGTTCATAGATCGGGGTGAACCAGCCGTCTTCTTCTCTAAGGCTGAAATTCAGGCTTCAATGCAACTCATGCCGTTCGCAATTGTGGCTAAATGCTCTTACGGTAGGCCTTCCTTTCCTGAGATTAAGAGATGTCTGGTACAGCGGCTGGCAATTTCTTCGGGTTTCATTATCAGCAAATTGAGCCCCAGGCATCTTCTACTTCGATTTGATTGTGAGGCAGATTTTTTTGAAGCTTCTTTTACAGAAAAATTTGTACATAAAAGGTTTCTTGTTTAGATTTTTCCGTTGGACCTCTGACTTTCATTTTGATGCTGATCCTCCGATGGTGCCAGTGTGGATAGGATTTCCTGGTCTACCGACAAATCTGTCTCATAAAGATTGCCTTCATTCTATTGCTAGAAATTTTGGTCCTGTTTTGAGAATTCATGAGCGGACTTTAGCATTATCAGACACGTCTAAAGCTCTAGTTTGTATTGAGTTGGATCTTTCAACTCCGAGGAAGGAGCGTCTGTGGATTGATATGGATGGTGTGGGTTATTGGCAAGAGGTCAGTTATCATCGAGTTCCTACCTTATGCTCTTTCTGCCATAAGCTAGGTCATTCAGTTGATGATTGCAAAAAAAAGATAGGTAAAAATGGCCGAACTCAAGTAATTCTTGATCAAGAGCCAAAAATTCCTAGGCAGATTTTCAAACCTCGACAAAATGGTCCTCAAGATGTTCGAGATAATGTGAATATGGAAAACAAATTTGAGGTACTTCTTCAGGCAGTGGAAATGCAAGAGCTACATCCCAACTTAGTCCCTCCTCAGCAGAATGCATCTAATCAGGAGCTTCCTTCCTCTAGTAACACTAATTTTGGTGAAAAGATAGGGAACTGTAATGAGGACAAGCAGAATACTAATAATTGTCATCAGCTCTCAGGTGAAGATAATACAGGACCTTCTAATGCTAATGAACTAGACTATTCTCAGGAAATTGTGAATCACCAATTATCAGTAGTTCATGAAGATATGGCCAGTGCATCTGTTGAGGAGCTTGCTATGTCAGTGATTAATTCTAATGTAGAAGCTGGTAACCTGATTATGGGGGGAGATAACAATGACAAGTTACCTTTGCAGATTTCTTTGTTAGATAAAGTTGCTACTAAATTGAATAGTATCCCAGAGGAGCCCCTTTCAATTCTAACAAACATGTCAAGGACCGGAAAGCAGTCAGACAATACTACTAAGCATAGTTCTGAAGAGTTTCTTATCCTTAATTCCAATGATGTTTCTGCCTTAGCTGCTTCTGAAAATTCCAGGATGGTCATTCAATGCTACAAGAAATCAGTAAACCTCCCTCAAGTCAAAGAACCTAATGAAGTATCAGCTATACCTGGAGAGCTATTCAGCGATGCTCGTCTCACAAGAGCTAAAGCTAAGATACTGGCCGCTAATATTTCTTCATATGTCCATGATTAACTCAGCTCTTATATGGAGTGCTAGGGGTATGGGGAATCAGGCAACTGTCAGAAGTCTGGGTCAGTTAATAAAAGCTCATAAGATTAGTTTGGCAGCCATATCAGAACCTCGCATTGATTTTGGTCGTGCAACTAAGGTAGCTCGCAAAATTAATCTTGACTATGTTCTTGGGAACAATGGAGCTTCTTCTAAGATCTAGTTGTTTTACAATTCTGACATTTGTCTTGAGGTCATTGAGCAACACCCTCAATACATAACTGTTGCAATGAAGGAGGAAAATTCTATAGGCATGTATTTCACTGCTATATATGCATCATGCAATGCCAATACTCGCAGAGATATGTTTGATGCACTCATGGCATTCAGTACAGCAGTGTCTGTCCCTTGGATCATCGGTGGAGACTTCAACTGTATTATCTCCCTTGAAGAAAAGATTGGAGGTTTGATGTCTTGTGTAACTGCAACGCTAGATTTCCAAAGTTTCATTACTGCTACAGGCCTAATTGATGCTAGATTTTCTGGTTCATCCTATACTTGGACTAATAACCAAATAGGGGCTTCTCACATTAGAGCAAGGCTAGACAGTGTTCTATATAATTCAGACTGGCTTAACTCTTCTTTTAATTTGTCAGTTCAACACCTTTCTAGAGGGCCCTCCGACCATGCTCCATTACTTCTCAAAATGTGTCCTAGACAAATTTTTCCTGGGAGATTCACTTATCAACAAATGTGGCACACACATCCAGAGTTTTTGGACTTTGTTAAATATCAATGGAACAAGCATGACAATTCATGTCATCCTTTTTTCTTACTGCAAAATAAGCTTAAGCACTTAAAGGCTGCTTTGAAAACTTGGAACAAAAAGGTCTTTGGAGATATTCAGATTGCTAAGGAGGCTGCTGAGACTCATTTACAAAGAAGTCAAGAAACCTTTGATGAAAATCCTACATTGGATAATAGGATAAAATTAAATAAAGCTAATGCTGAGATGAGGCTTGTTCTGCACAGAGAAGAGACTTTCTGGTTTCAAAAATCTAGAATACAGTGGCTCAGCTGTGGTGATCGCAATACTCAATTTTTTCATCATTATACCAAAGTCAGAAGGCGAAGAAACTTCATTCATAAATTGAAGATTAATGACATTTGGGAGGAAGATCAAACTGTCCTACTAAGTGAAGCTATGAATTTTTTTCAAGGCCCTTTTGTCTACTGAAAATCACACTATAAATGAACAACTCATTTCAGTCATTCCTTCTATGGTCACAGAAGATCAGAATACATATCTTTGCTCTATTCCAACAGTAGAGGAAATTAAAAATATAGTTTTCTCCTTATCTGGTAACAGTTCTCCTGGCCCTGATGGATATACTGGTAACTTCTATACATTCTGCTGGGAAATTATAGACAAAGATGTCATATCTGCTGTAAAGAGTTTTTTCAATGGCCGGGAGCTTCCAAAGGGAACTACTTCAACTACATTGTGCCTGGTCCCTAAGGTTAAAAATCCCAGCACCTTTGCAGATTTTAGACCGATTAGCTTATGCAACTTTTCATGCAAGGTGGTTTCCAAAGTCATAAGTGATAGATTGAGGCGCATACTTCCTTTGATAATATCTGATCATCAAACTGGCTTTGTGAGTGGAAGAAGCATAACTAATAACTTTCTACTAGGCCAGAGAACTTTTCATGGATATTGATAGACCGGTTAGAGGTCACAATATGCTCATCAAGTTAGATATGACCAAAGCATATGACCGCATTGAATGGGATTTTATTCTCCTTGTTTTGAAAAAATTTGGATTCTCTAACAGGTTTAATTCTTTCATTGCTCAGATCTTGATGAATTGTTGGTTCACAATTTCCTTCAATGGCCAAACTCATGGTTATTTTAAATCATCCCGGGGGGTGAGACAAGGAGATCCTCTAGCACCAGCTCTTTTCACTCTGGCTGAGGAGCTTTTAAGTAGGGGTATTAATCTACTTTTTCAGTCAGGCCAATGTCAGTATTACCACTTATCTCGCAATGCCATGCCCATTTCACATATTCTTTTTGCGGATGATTCCATTATATTCTTGAATGGTGGACTAACCTCAATAAAGGCCTTGCTGAGTTTTCTGAGAAAATATGAAGAATCTTCTGGTCAGCAGATTAACTCTCGCAAGAGTTCATTCATTGTTTCTAAACATATGCACAATCAAGCAGTTGAAAGAATTAGTCAGTTTACAGGATTTCAGCATAAAACTGGTAGCATAGTCTACCTAGGGATTCCTTTATTCAAAGGGAGAATCAAAGTCCCTCAATTCAAATATCTGCTTGACAAAATTAATGCTAAGCTTGTAGGTTGGCCGAGTAAATTTTTATCACAAGCTGGTAGAATCATTCTTATTAAATAAGTGCTTTCTGTTGTTCCGATATATACTGCCAGCTCTGCTAATATACCATATACAATAATTAAGCAAGTGGAAAGCATATGTGCGAATTTTTTATGGCAAGGTCTTGAGTCTGCTCACAGGAAACATTGGGTATCATGGACCAAGATATGCCGTCCTCAATCTGAAGGAGGTTTAGGCATTCACAGTCTTAGGGACATTCAACTGTGCTCACAGGTTAAACAATTATGGTCTTCTCTACATAACAATTCATTATGGGCTCGCTTTGTCAGAATGAAATACATCCAAGGACAACATGCCTCTGATTGCAAGGTTCCTTTCCCAGCAGGTATTAAAGCCAGAGATTTTGAAAAAGCTCGCTCTATCCTTTTGGCTGGTATGCGTAAAATTGTTTTCAATGGTGCTACCACAAACTTTATCAAAGATATTTGGTACAAGGGAATAACTCTGCTTGAGTATATACCTCAGCAGGTAATCTCACAGTTTGAGAATTGCTCTGTGCAAGAAATCTTGGCTAATCAGCAACATCCTATTTGGCATATGATTGAAGACACTAACCTGAAAACTGAAATGCACAGTTATGCTACTCAAGAAGGAGATGATATCTCTATTTGGTCATTTTACACTTCGGCCAGATTTGACTTTAAGTCTACATATAACTTCATCAAAGATCAACACTCAGGTGATCACTCAGCTAAGCTGTGGTATAAAAAATTTCCACCTAGTGCCTCACTGTTCTATTAGAAAATGCTGAACCATGCTGTCCTAGTTGATGACAAAATTCAGAATTATGGTATCCCTCTAGCTTCCCGCTGCAACTGCTGCAATGCTTATCCTTCTATTGAAAATATAGATCATCTTTTTATCAACAGTGAGCTAGCATCTTATTTGTGGAACCATTTCTGCTCTTTAATAGACAGCTCTTATATGGGAATTACCTCTATATACAACAGGCTTTAAATGATGATCAGTGAGTCTATTATATCCAATCCGCAGGGATTTATTCAGTTGCTCATGGCAATGCTGATCATATGGGAAATTTGGAAACAGAGATGTAGAAATAGATTTGAGGGTACTAGTATTAATTTCTCTCGGATTGCTATGCAGATATAAGAGGATGCCAAATAGATCCTTAGTCAGATCACATTCAAATAAGGCACAAACCATTTATACATGTAGAACCTACATGATATGGGTTATAACATCAAACATAAGATACTTCAATTTCACACTATATGTTGGCAGGCTCCTATTGTGGCTTTTTCACTGAATGTCGATGGATCTAGTAAAGGAAATCCTGGGATTTCAGGAGGAGGTGGCTGTTTTAGAGACTCCCGAGGTAAGATGTTATTGGGTTTTTCTTACTATTATGGCCAAGGTTCAAGTATGGTGGCAGAAGGGAGAGCTCTCCTAGATGGTCTTAGGCTGGCTCGTCTGCATGGCATTCCTATCTCAATAATATACACAGACTCCATGACTTTGACTGAACTATTAAAAGGAAAAAGCAGCCCACCGTGGTCTCTTCTTCCATGGTGGAAGCACATTCAAGAAATTTACTCTACATTTCAGTGCCCTCTTGTACATACATACAGGGAAGCTAATCAGCTAGCGGATTCTTTAGCAAAGCATGCAACCATTACGGGACACAATGCAGAATTCTCATCCAAAAAGGAGCTGCCTCTATTGGCCAAAGGCTATGCTACGGCTGATGCCTCCTGCCTTCCAAATATTCGTATTCGGCGATTGTAACTAATTTTTCCATTGTTAGCCTTTTATGGCAAAGGGGCTGCTCCCCCATGTACTCTTACCCAAAGTTTATAATCAATAAAATTTCATCTAATGGTGAGATGGTGGAGTGAGAACATTCCTTTCCTTTGGAAAGGGGTGCACTCTCCCTACTTCCCATTAGATGTTGTGCCAAAAAAAAAAACTTACTTGCAAAACAACGTTCCCCACAGGGGTGTCACTTAAACAAATAACGACCCAGGTGTTGGTCGTCAATTTAAAATTATCACAATTATCATTTTAAAATTAGAAATTAACTTCAAAACTGCGCCCCCCACAGGGGCGTTACTTAAACAAACAACGACCCAAGGGTGGTCGTCAATTCAAATTACGCATGAAATCACCAAAAACCCATTTTAAAACAACGCCTCCCTCAGGGGCGTCAATTGAATAAGTCACGACCTGTGATGGGTCGTCAATTATAATAGAGGGTAGATTGAAACAACCGATGAATATCCACATGATAAACTTATATAAAAATTAAGTGAAAATGTTCTTTTGTTGCTTGCAGGGGTTAATGAGGACTCGGATATCCTGGGTCCAAGTTCGAGTAGCTTATTACGGGCTTCCAGGCTTCCAGAGGGATAGGGTAGATGCCATGGGCTTCGGACCCTTTCTTCGCATAGAGCCTATGAGACCTGACCTACCCATGATCCAGGTGCTTAGGGAGAGATGGGATAGGACTAGCCGGGCATTCCTGATGCCATGGGGTCACATGGTTCCTAGCCTAGAGGATGTTGCTAGGATCACCGGGCTGAGGGTGGACGGCGAGGCTGTGAGCAGGATCACCCTACCTGACTACAGTGAGCTGACCTAGAGGTTGCTAGGGTTAGAGACAATCTATGAGACGCCGAGTGAGTGTAGGACCATCTACCGCACCGATCTTACTATTGCTATGGGGATGGGTGATTCTAGGCAGAGGTCGAGGGAGTCTCTAGAGTAGTTTTCACAGAGGCTGATTGATGGGGCTAGGGCTGCCTACTGCCAGGACCCAGTAGAGAGAGAGAGAGAGTAGATCGAGATTTGAGGAGGTTTCTATTCCTGATGCTCGGGAGGTTATTACTCGGCACGAAGGGCGACATTATCAACTGTCGCTTCCTAGGGATTCTTGAGGACTTAGAGGGCGTCGGCAGATACGCCTGGGGAGCAGCGCTGTTGGCGCACTTGACGGCCGACTTGTCCACAGGGACAGGTCAAGAGACGACCGTCAGTGGCTTCTCACCTTTTCTTCAGGTATGCATCTTTATCTTTCTTTTCTTTTAAATGTATGTGAATGTTTTATTAATGCAATTCATGAATGCAGATATGGAGCCACCTATACATGCCAATGGGGCGTGTCGACCCTCGACCCGGAGATGAGGGATCCTTCCCTCTAGCACGGCGTTGGCTGACTGTCGGGACAGGTGCGCCACTCGCCTACGAGTTACGAGTTTTACGGAGAGAGTTCCGTGACTACCCTACCTCACTGGTATGCATGCTAAACACGATACAATTTTTTTTTTTTATGAAATATGTATGGAATGATGATGATGGGATATGACGATGCATGTTTGTTAATGCAGGTGGCATGGAGACCCTATGAGGGGATGACCGATGAGGGCCAGCCCTGGGTCGTAGTGGGCCGACCTTGCTTTGGGCATGAGCTTTGGGTTCATTGCCTGAACGAGATTGAGCCGTTACGGCTTAGGCTGGTGCTGAGGACCCTCGGCCTACACCAGGAGTGGATAGAGGTAAGAGAGCCCCGAGGGATAGGCAAGAAGACACGCGGTCGCACGAAGGTGATCGACTGGAGAGCCCGGTATCCTGACTAGTATGTCGACTAGCGGCATGGCGGGACCCGAGTCACCTCACAGGCGACAGACAGCTCCGAATACCTCCGACGCTACTGGGAGGTTTACGCCGGCCGACCCCAGATGAGGGTCTTAGGGGTATGTATGAATGCACTTATTTTTAATTTATTTTCTACAAATTACATGTCTATTATGTGACTAATATGTGGGATGAATGCAGGATGCACGGTACGTAGCGGCGATGGACATGCAGACCCACCTCTATAGCTTGGAGGCCCAGCTGGCTACCACACGGGCAGACCTAGAGACCCTGGTGAGTTTTTAAGTTATCTATATGCAAATGACTTCCTGAATTATTGATGATTAGCCACTGCCAATCTCAATGAATGCACCGTGCCCAACAAGGAGCGGCGATGAGAGAGACGGGAGGAGCCTCCAGCTCGAGGGGGCCTAGTGCAGAGACGACTGCACTAGCGGAGTAGCTGGCTGGAGCGGTGGCACATGCTGAGGCGGCAGAGCGCGACCTCGCCACACGGGTAAATTTAAACTCAAACTTCAGCTTTGAATTTAATTACATGTTATTAGGTGTTGAAGAAAATTAATGTTTTACAGACTGAGGAGCTACGAGCCTTGCTCGCCTGCATCGAGGTAGGACAGCGCGCGATGACCACTCGGGTGAGTTAACAAAGATTTTATTTCAGTTGCTTATTTCATGAATTATTGAATTGAATGTGTAACTGATGATTCGTTTAATTGATTGCAGACCTCCAAGATACAGGCGGCACTTACCCAGGCTGCACTTGCTGGGACGGAGCTGACCATCCGTGATCAGCGAGTCACGGAGCTGGAGAGGGCCTTGAGGCGGCGAGAGGAGCAACCTCAGGACATGGTAGAGCTGAGAGTTGCCCTCGAGATGGAGTGCAGGGAGCGTGCTCGGGAGTGAGAGGAGCGTGCAGCATGCAAGCGGGAGCTCGCAAACTTAAGGGCTCAGCTAGCCGTCACTCAGGAGCGGCTACGGTCGACAGTGGAGCACCTCCAGCGAGGCTGGGACCGAGCGAGGGCCGCAGGGTACGCGTTCACCAGTTCCACTTTTGTAGCGGGTTCCTCTCTTCGACAGAGGAGCGAGGTAGAGGAGCAGGCTCGAGCTCCAGCTACTTCCCGGGGGTCCATGCCCCCTCCACGAGTGCCTCGCTGGGACGACGACAGTGAGGCAGAGAGTAGGAGAGAGGAGGGTGGAGGCGAGAGTTGAGAGAGACTTACTTGTACCCCTCCACCCTTACACCTGTACTCAGATATTCATTGATATATATATATATATAATTGAAAATTTTTATTACCTGGGTTACTTTGAGCACTTGTGAACTTGTGTACTTGTCTTTGCTTCCACTTTTCTTTCCGTTCTTGTTCGTTTTTGCCCTGCGCCTGTAGTTTACACTTAAGCAAACAGATTAATACATCTATCCGACTTGGCCCCTTGCTCAATGAGCAAGGGATCGTCTCTTCTTTGACCTTGTTGATGGGTCAAGGGGCCAAGCCTCTAGTTAATAAAGGCAGATAATGAAAACATATAAGGAAATGCAACATGTAAGCAAGCAAATGTTGACTTTAAAATAAAAGATGCCCACATGAAGATGCGATCAAGCATATGAGATGAGCAGCAGCATGCTTGATTTTTTGTTATTTTTATTATTCTTATATATATATATATTTGATTATATTTTGAAAATGATGCCCTCACAAACGGGCGGTGATTTTGAAATTGACTTCGAAGTAGGAGGCATTTATTTAGAAAATCATTTTTATTTTTTATTTATTTATTCATTTATTATTATATTTTTTATTATTTTCCTGAAAAATGACGACATAAGAGAAGGCGTGAATTTATTAAATGACGCCGCTTTGAAAGGGCGTGAATTAAAAGATCAATTTTTTATTTTTATTTTATTTGAAAATGACGACCTCATAAAGTCGTGAATTATGGAAATGACGCCTGCTCGTGGAGGCGTTAATTAAGAAAAAAAATTTCATTTTCTTTTTCGAGACTTAGCATAGTTCAAGGGCCTTAAACCTTACACAATCACCATCTTAAATTCATTAATCTTTCTTAAAAGACTTAAAAAAGCGTCAATGTGCTTAAATACTTGTGATTTTACTCATATTCCCTTGCGGCCCATCTTTCTTAGTCGGTCTTCGCCACGCTTGAGCTTATAACCCACCATGGAGGGAGAAAGGAAGAATAAGTTGAGGAAGCTTACAAGAGGTTCCCGAGAATGGGGAAACTTTCCTCTCCTGCCCTAATGCCCGTTGGGATTCGGTCTTTGGCTTAGGGAAATTTTGTTGCTCTTTTTGCCCTTATTCATACATGCTTACGACTAGGGTTTTCCCTGCGGGGACTTTGCCCTCTTGACATGCTTTTGGAGACTTTCTTTTTCTTTTTTTTCTTTCTTCGAACAGATAGAGACCTAATTGTACTTGGGCTTTAAGCTTTTCATTCCCTTTTGGGCCCTGACTTCCACCTACTAGGGCGGCGGGCAGGTTTGGTTAGTATTCCTTGACTTGTACTCCCTCTTGTGAGCCGAAGAGGAGAGAATAGGTAAGGTTCGTACACTCTTAGTTTGGATCTAACTTTCCTCGAATTCTGGGCCGCTTGAGTTTAGAAGCAAAGCGTGTAGTGTGTGCGGGAGTTGACCCCAAAGTTAAACCATCAAGACTGAAGAATGAATTAAGGATTTTGATTTTTTGGGCTCGCGGCCTATGTACCGTGCTAGCCTGCAAAATTTTGATTTTTGATTTTTTTTATTTTTTTATTTTCATCCTGATTTTTTTTCTTTTTTTAGGGGTAGTATTTATTCAAGTGAAGACCATTCCAGGGGCGAGCCAGCTCTTCACCTTCAGCATTAGTTAATTTGTAAGCGTTGCCAGGATAAACATCTTTTATGACAAAGGGCCCTTCCCAGTTAGGTTGAAGTTTTGAAGGAGGCCCTCCGGGTTTTACGAAGATTCTTTTAATTACCATTTCACCAATTTTGAATTTTCTCTCAATTACTTTCTTTTGGTAAAAACGTGAAAGTCTGTTTTGATAAATACGTGCATGTTCGGCGGTGGCCAGACGCTTCTCGTCTAGGAGTTCCAACTGAGCAAGGAGACATTCACGACGCTCATCAATGGGGAGCTCCTTGTACAATTGTACCCTAAGGGAAGGGATAAGAAGCTCGTAAGGGACTACCGCCTCCATTCCATAAGTAAGGGCAAAAGGGGTTTGCCCAGTAGGGGTACGAACAGAAGTGCGATAGACCCAAAGAGCTTCAATCAATTTTTCTGGCCAATCCGCAAACTTAGTAGCCTCGCATGTTTTATTAATAATCTTGCTCAAGGTTTTGTTAGTTGCCTCTGCTTGGCCATTTCCCTGTGGATAATAAGGAGATGAATGGTGTAATGCAATGTTATACCTGTTGCAGAGGTCCTGAAGCTCCTGCGAGATGAATTGAGACCCATTATCGGTGACGATGGTACTTGGGATGCCGAACCTTGCGATGATGTTCTTCATTATAAATTTGCAGACGGTTGACACTTTTATCTCCACATAAGCTTCTACTTCCGCTCACTTGGTGAAGTACTCCGTGGCCATGAGTATAAATGACTTTGGTTTTGTGAGGAGGTTCGGATCACCAAGGGGTCCAATAACATCGAAAGCCCACATGGAGAAAGGCCATGGGGAGGACATAGGATGGAGTGAAGAAGAAGGAGAATGAATTTTATCGCCGTGTAGTTGGCACTTAACACACCTTTGAACATAGATGGAACAATCCTCTTCTAGAGTGGTCCAATAGAAACCTAACCTAAGGATTTTCTTAGCAAGCATCTGGCTATTGACATGACCACCACACACTCCTGAATGCGCCTCTTCCACGACCTTCCAAGATTCATCATCATCTAGGCACCTTAATAAAACTCCGGTGAGACCCCTTCTGTATAGCACACCTCCAACCAGGGTGTATCGCTGAGCAACTCTTCGAATAGCTTTCTTTTCTTTAGCCGTGGCCTCCTCGGGATAGGATTGATCCTGGCAATACTTAGCAATCTCGTAATACCACAGCTTTTCTTCATCATTCAATTCTTCTTCTAAATCCAATAGCATGACCTCCTTATTCTCAATGATTCCTCCTTATTTAACCTTCCTAAGCACCTCCTCCTTAACACTAAGGAAAGCTAGATCATTAATAGCTGGAGTGAGCCGCTTGTGAACAATGATAGAATGGGAATCCCTTTCGGGAAGGAAAATCAAAGAAGATGCAAGAGAAGTGAGAGCATCAGCTAAAATGTTATGGTCACGAGGAACGTGAACAAAGATTAATTTGGTGAAAAGCTTGGTATAAGCAGAGGTCAATTCCTGATAGGGTTTGAGTTTAGGATTGAGCGTACGGTACTTGGCGAGCACTTGGCGAAGAATAAGCTGGCTATCACCTACAATCCGTAATTGGGTAACACCGAATTGATGTGCGGCCTCCAGTCCGGCCAGAAGAGCCTCATACTCAGTTATATTATTTGTAACAGGAAATGCAAGCTGAGAGGCGAGCGGAATAGTGATACCCTCCGGTGATAGAAGAACAATGCCAATCCCTTTTCCTTTTGAATTAAAAGCTCCATCAAAATGTAATGTCCACATCGAACCGGATTGATAGACGGAAATTAATTCCTCATCTGGAAACTCTGAGCGAACAGGGTCGAATCTAGGGAGAGGGTGATGAGCAAGATGTTCTGCTATGGCATAGCCTTTAATTGCTTTTTGCTGAATGTAGATAATATCGAATTGAGAAAGGAAGCTTTGCCATCATGCTAATCGATCGGTGAGAACGGATTTTTCAAGAAGATACTTGATTGGATTCATTCGTGGAATGAGATGAACTTCGTGAGCTAAGAAATAATGCTTGAGTTTCTGAACTACCCAGACTAAAGCAGCACAAATCTTTTCTATAGCTGAGTACTTCTGCTCACAGGGGTTGAGAAGCTTTGACAAGTAGTAGGCTGCCCTTTCTTTTCCTTCTTCGTCAACTTGGGCTAGGACAGTGCCTACAGAGTCATCCAGGACGGAAATGTAAAGAACAAGCGATTTGCCTGGAACTGGTGGCCTCAGGACAGGAGGATTTGAGAGATAATCCTTCAATCCGTCAAAAGCTGCTTGACATTTGTCATCCCAAATAAACTTGACTTTTGACTTAGTAAGCTCGTAGAATGGCCTACATCTTTGTGAATGCTGGGAAACAAATCGACGAATAAATTGCAACCTCCCGATTAATCCTCGAACTTCTTTCAAATTCTTGTGAGGAGGCATTTCCCATATGGCCTTCGCTTTGTTAGGATCAATTTCGATACCCCTCTTACTTACGATGAATCCAAGCAACTTCTCTGATGAAACACCAAACACGTACTTCTTGGGGTTCATTTTTAGCTGATACTCCCGCGCTCTTTGCAAGACTTTAGTTAGAACCCCGGGATGCTCAATCCTTATTCTTGATTCTACTACCAGATCGTCAACGTACACCTCTATATAAATGTGGATCATATCATGAAAAATTGCCATCATAGCCCTTTGATAGGTGACTCCATCATTCTTAAGTCCAAAGGGCATGACCACATAGCAATAAGTTCCCCATGATGTAGTGAACGATATTTTCTCTTGATCCTCCTCAGCCAGGCGAATCTGATTATAACCTGAAAAGCCATCCATGAAGGGGAGAGTCTCATATCCTACCGTATTGTCAATTAAAACATCAATATGAGGGAGGGGGAAGTCATCTTTAGGACACGCGCGGTTGAGGTCCTGAAAGTCTATACAAATTCGCACCTTTCCATCTTTCTTCATGATTGGGACGATGTTAGCCACCCAATTGGGATAGAGGACAACTCTAACAAATCTAGCCTTATGAAGCTTATCGACCTCTTCTTTCATTTTTAATGCCATATTAGGGTGGAAACGTCTGAACCGCTGTTTGACCGGAATGGCCCCTGGTTGAAGCGTAAGTCGATGTTCAATAAGCATAGGGTCTAGTCTAGGCATATCTTCATAACTCCATGCGAACGTGTCCTTGTATTCTTGAAGAACCAAAATGAGCACCTCCTCTTCGGAGGGCAGCAAATTCTTACTAATGAGGACAATCCTAGGGTCTTCCTCCGTACCCAGATTTATTTCTTTGGTAGGTTCTTCTACTGAGGCTGATGGCTCATCAAATCTTCTTATGCCACTGGCAAAAGCATCAGCCCCATCCTCATATTCTTCATAACCTTCATCCCCCTCTTCAATAGGGTCTTCATCATTCATTATCTCATAAACACCAAAACCCTCATTAAAAACACAAGTATCCTCATATTCTACTTCTGGCAGGATAATTGGATTCTCCACAAACTCGGGGATGGCTAGACATTCCCAGCATCTGATGGCCAACTCTAACAAGAACCTACGGGGAATCTGTCTACCCTTGGATCTCTTATGTGAAGATACCCCATGAGTCTTAAAACTAGAAGCGTAAGAGCAACTAGCCTGATCACTAGAATTTGACGAAGATGAAGGAGGTGAGGAAAAGATGGGTACAGAGGAAAATACAGATGGAGTCCCCTCACCGGAGGGGTAGGGAAGGTCCCCTAATGAATCCTGGAAGAGCGGCCCCTGGGTTGGGACACACTCATGAAGAAGATAAGAGGTCTCCTCAATGGAGATGAAAGATTGGAAAGTTTGAATTTTGGCGGTTTTTTTTTCATTTTCATTTTCAAGAAGAAGGCAATGAGAGGGAGGAATAGGAGGTGGTGTTCAGGTTGACAGATTGATGAAAGATGGAGTAAATGATGACCCACGCGGGGATGTGATGGACAGTTTATAGAATTGCTCGAGGAGCAAGGGAGGAATCGGAGGAGAAACTTGAAGCGAATTTGGAGAAAAGGTTATCAAGACCGCGGGCGGTCTAGAGATATCTGAGCAAAATATTTGATTAAGCAGACAGACAACAATCTTTGGATGAATGGATTTAATAGAGAAAAGGCCGGCCCACAGCCTATCCACGTTGTAGCCTTCCTCGAACGGCACATCAGGCTCCCCGATATCTGTGTAATTGCTTAAAAGCTACCTCTTGTCCGTGATCACTACTGATTTTTCAATTAATTCATGAATCAATGGTGGCCATTCTAGATCAGTTGGCATAAACAATCGGCTCAGGGTAATAGTGATATCAGTCATGTCGAACCATCTATACCAGTCACATTCGGGGTCATCCATCTTTCTTCTTTTATCTGGCCGTAAAGACTCCAGAGCTTTGTATGTAACCAGTGGTGCTATGTGACGAGCAAACTGCCGTGCATGTACATCTTGACAATCCATCATGGAAGTGACTAGAGTGGTACGCTCATCATTATGAGTGCCTCCTTTCATAAAGTGTGTTTGTAGGGTCCAGGTAAGAGGCTGCCGATCTGTCTTAAGAGTGGAAGTCATGACGGCCCATGGCTCATTTTCATCTTTGCTTGGCGCTTTGTACCCTAGGCCACCTCGGGGAATCATCTTTTGATGCCTGACGGGCTTGACTCTCCCCTGAAGATTAACACCCAGGCCTTTACCAGTTCTACACCCCATTTTCATCAGAATGTGCCATCTTGGCGCGTTCATCAAACCTTTTTTCTTCTTGCCTTTGGATGGGCTTTGGTGGCATTTGAGTGGTAGGAGGGGTTGAAGAAGACGGCCTTACCAAGTCTTGCCGTAGGTCGATAACATCCAAAACTGAGAGCAAAGGCCTATTGGAAGGCCACATAGAAGGCACCGATGTTGCGGAATGTATATCTTCTGTCGGCAGAATGGGCATACTAGTGACTTTAATAATGCGCCCTTTGTGCGGAAATTTTATGCATTGATGATTTGTTGAAGGCACAGCATCAAGCTCTTGAATGTACGGGCGACCAAAAATGCCATTGAATGTCGGGTCCATGTCTAGAATATGGAAATCTGCTGTGACTGAGACTGGACCCAAACCAACTTTTAGAGTGATCATTCCTAAAGGTGGCTTCCTGGTGTTGTCATAGGCTGTAACAGTGATTGTAGACGGCCGGATTTGACTCCCCGGAATGCCACACATTTTCAAGGTACTTGGTGGCAAAACATTAATAGATGCCCCGGTATCCACAAAACATTGTTTCACTGCCACCTTGTTAATGTCAATAGTAATGCACAGTGCATATTTTCTGGCTGGCTGCGGAGCCAATTCATGTTCATAAAAAGTGATGGCTGGTTGATTGCTGGCTGGACTTAAGACTGTAATGACCTATTCAAATGGGATATCTTTGTTCACCATTACTTTCTGCAGATATTGCTTCAAGGCCAGCTGATGTGTAGTAGATCTTTTGATCAGTTCCATAATGGAAATTTGGGCCGGCGTTCTGTCCAAATGCTTTAGTAAGTCATACTCCGTGCCCGGTGTGGACTCTTGTTCTTGTTCTCCTTGTTCTTGTATCGGCTTTTGCTCCCGCTGGGGAAACACTCGATGGAACATCCGTCCACTACAGAGCACCATTGTTTTCGAAGCCTCTGTCTGGCCTAGGGTAGGTGAAGGGGCCGAGGAGGTAGATGGAATGGTGTGTGGCGTGTCGGGTGCTGGTGCAGGATTGGCAGGAGGAGGGGTTCTTATAAGAGGCCTCGCCGGCTAGGGGTTATTGGAATGTGGTGATGGGGATCGGGTGACAAGGAGGGGCCTTGGAAGCATGATGGTGGACGGGGTAGATTGTGGCGAAACAGGAGGGGCGATGATTACCGGCGAGGGGCAGGTAAGGAGAGGTCTATTTAGTGGAGGATTTTGGGGTAAAGGAGCATTTGTGGGTTGGCGTAAAAGAAGGGGCCGTGAAGGAGTAGGGTTAGGATTGAATGGCCCTAGAGCGCTGGAACGTATAAGGGGGCGTGGTGCTTGGGAAGGGGGTACAGGCTGAAGCCTTCTTAGCAATTATGGTGGTTGCAGTTGACTGGAGTTTTTATCAATGGCCCAGACAGAGTCATTTTCCTTATGCCAATCCTGCCCTCTCTCCACTTCATGGATTGAGGTGACAAGGTTTACTTGTTGATTTTGAACCGGGTGCTCCGGTAGTGGATTATTGACAATCCCCATATTAGGCTGGGTTGCAGGAGCCTATTGTTGCTGGGGAACTTGTAGTTCCTAACCTTACTGCGGGTGCTGCTGAGCCGATGGTTGTCGAGGAGGCCTTCGAGCTTTTAGCGTAGCAATAACCCTCCTCATCTCATCCCAATCAATGTCACCTTGATCATTCATATCATGTATGTAATCCTTGAAGTGAAAACAATGATCGATGTTGTGCCCTGGCTGCCGATGGAAGATGCAATATTGGGAGGTGTCTACATGTTGGGGCCATATCGTTCTTTCTTTAGGCAGGGTGAGCAGGTTGGCGGCCATGAGAGCATTGAAAATGTCTAACAGGCTTTTAGGCAAGGGAGGGTAGTGCGCTCTTCGGGGACCCAATGGCCTTCTTGATTGTTGCAGTTGTTGTGGTGCATAATTGACTGGCGGGGGCATTTGGTGGTACTGTGCATGTTGGTTTTGTGGAGCAAAGTGGGGTTGTTGTTGAGGAGGTGGAAGAGGTCGTAAGGTCTGAGGAGCGTTATTATTTGGCTGGTAGACTTGGTTTTGGAAGGCGGGCTATTGTGGTGGTGGCCCTTGGTTTGGAGGGTGGCGGAAGGGTGTGGAATTGCCGAACGCGCTCACCTGCTCATCAGTAATAATGCCTTCAGTGGTCGCACCAGTATTGCCGATATTAACGTTCCTCTTTATTACCTTTGGTCTTGGCTCAAACATGCCCATAATAGGCAAATCTTTCATCTGAGTTTGTATGTATCTAGCTCTTTCATAGAGCTCTTCCATAGTGCTCAACTTGTTCATGGCTAAAATATGACGAAACTACGGAGTGGAGTTTGATATAATCATCTTCACTTGCTCCGTTTCTGACAGTGTGTCCTTTAACTTCTCGGCCATAGCTCTCCACCTATCAGCAAATAAAATGAAGTCCTCCTCGGGCTTCATCTTTTCGGCAACTAGGTCAGTAACAGACAAAGAGGGACCCACACGGTCCTTGTACTTCTGCAGAAACTTTCATTGAACTACATCAAAATCACCGGCATCTGCCGGCTCCAGGGAATAAAACCATTCTAATGCCGGGCCATCTAAAAATCGTCTAAAGAGATAAGCCATAGAAGTCTTGTTATCTTGCCAGAATGATGCCTCATATAAGAAGTCTTTCACATGGATGTGCGGATTACCCGTTCCATTGTATCGTCAGAAATTCTGCATTTCAGACGGGGGTAGGTGAAAAACTGGCAGAGGGGGAAGCATAATTTTGAGAGTGACCTTGGATGCGGTAACCCTCTTAAGCTGCTCCTCCATACTAGCCATCTTTTGGAGGAGTATAGCATGGTTATCAGACTCGGCTGGGGCTGGACGAAAAGAGTATTGGTTTGTCATAGGCCTTCTCAAAATTTGAGAAACAGGAGGTTGTTGAGGCCTAGCAATGGAGTGACTTACCGGTTGGGCCGGCGTAATCATAATGGGAGTTGATGGGCGCGAGGGCACCCTAGGTGCGACCGCCTGGTCATTGGGAGAACTAGCAGAGTGGCCACCCATGGCCTGGGGAGGGTTAGAAGATGACGGAACAGACTTTCCCTTTAGAGAGGCTTGGGCCGCCTGACGCTGGGAATCATCCAACTGAGCAAGAACTTTGAGAAAATCGTTGAAGTTAAAAGAAGGGGAAGTGTCCCTTGAAGTATTTTGAGTGGTAGGTTGATCTTGGGAAGAAGGCTCAACCTCCAAAGAAGTGGTGTCCACCATGTGGACTTGGGTGGACGAAGAAATATAGTTTCCCTCGTGGTAGACAGGATCCTGACAGGGAACCTCATAGAATGGGTCAGAGTGACCCTCCTCATAACCATCATAAGTATACCCGTAGTTGGCCATATTGATGATTTTACCTGGATAAGGTCGCTATATTAATCAGAGACGACTGAGTGTCAGTCGCTAATCACTGTGGATGATGGAAGTAGATAGCAATCAAAATGAAATAGCGCCTTGAAGTGAGGCGCTGCCTGTGGAAATGACGCCTCTTCACAGGGGCGTCAGATAATAGTAATCGAACTTAAAATATGAATAAACGCAATGGCAATCAAAATGACAACTTTCAGCAAGGCGCTGCAACAGTGAAAGACGCCTCTGGGAGGGGCGTCAAAATGCAATAATCAGAAATGTGACGCCTTGGTATGAGGCGTTATATTTGGAAATGATGCCTCTGTGAGGGGCGTTAATTAGAAAATGATGAAAATGCTCGTAATAACAAAAGTGAAATAGCGGCTGTGTGAACAGTTGCTGTATGTAAAAATGACGGCGGTCTGAAGGTCGTTACTTAGTTCCAGAGAACCGATGACAGACAGAAATCAATCTCTTCTCTAATAAAAAAATGATAATGGACACCGTTCAAATTGACTAATCTAGTGGGAGGTGTGCATGTGGTGCACAAAAGGAGTGTTCTACGTGGAGCACGAAGGAGGGGCACGCGAGGGCGCCAAAGGGAGGGGCACGCGAGGGCTCCGAAGGAGGGGCACGCGAGGGCGCCAAAGGGAGGGGTAATCAAACAAAAACAAAAGATGTCCCACCGTGATCGCCAATTTGAACGTGTCACATAGACATCTTATTCTTAAAGAGAGAAAACATGAATGATGATTAAAGGATGAAGGATTATGCTAAAATAAGTGGGATAAAAAGAAAAAGGGGATGAGCATGAGATGCTCTATGGAAAGTGATCGCCAGAGGGGTTACCTCAAAATATCAAAGGAGTGATCGCATGTACCTTGTGTTGAGTGGGTGAGATTGGAGATTCTTCCTTCCTCCTTCTATCGACCGGCCGACGAAGGGGGTTTATAGCTTGATTACCCTTGTAAGAACCACAAAAAAATGAACAAAGATGTGGATTAGCCAAAATGTGTAGCATCAATGCTCTAGTAATATGAAATCAATGGTATGCAAGGGAAGTAACGTAGCAAATAAGATGGATATCTGCTAAGAGATGTCTAGTAGATTAAGCTAGAAGGAGAGATACATAATGATGATATGATGATAATAAAACAAACTTAAAAGGGGAGGGGGGTCCTTTATGCTATGTGCGCAGTAGTAAAGGGGAGAACTAGAGCTTCGAAGGCTGCAGTGGGATGAAGAAGGCACGCCGGAAGGAGAGCTTGGGGGAAAAGAACCTGCAAACAACGAAACACTCCTTCCTGTTAGCTCTCTCTGTGATGTACTCTCTTGTGCGTTCTCTGCCTTCTCTTCTGTTCTCTTCGCGCGAGGGAGATTCAAGGGGGTATTTATAGCCAAAAAATCCTTGCATTAACAGGATTAAAACAAGGTAATGAATCTCTAATAAGGAACCCTCTTCCCAATCGAACATAAGGTGCAAAATGGGGAAAGGATCATTACTGGAAAGAAGCAGGCAAAAGGGAGACGGAAGTGGAAAATGACGACCTATGTAAGGGCGTCAATTGAAATGACGACATGCATTTAGTCGTCAATTCCTGGATTTAATTATAGAAATAAAGGACTTTCCTTATTTAAAATTATGAAATGACTCCTGTTTTTAATGGGCGTTAAATAATCGACGCCCCTCCCAAGGACGTCAATTCTTTGAGTTTTGTTTTTATTAGAATTTGTAAAATCCAGGAATCGACGACCGTTTGAACAGTCGTCCATTTATTAAAACACGCCCTTTACCAGGTCGTTAATTAAACGACGCCTACCCCAGAGGCGTTAATTTCGATTACTAAACTAAAAAAAGCCAAAAAATCAAAATTAAATATGGAGAAATTAGAAAACCATCATATTAAACCAATATTGAAGTCCACTTTGGGGCGTCACATGGTGACATGAGATTTACTCAACATAGCATCGATTTTGGCGTGTCTACAACGTGCTCCTACCTTCCACGACCCCTCACAGGTTATAAGAGGGGGCAACAAAGTTTGTTTCAATATACACCCGTCCTAGGGCTACCGCTACAAGAGGACATAAAAGCTGTCACCATTGGTTCCACTCAAGGAGCCGAAGATGAAGAAGATAAAATGGTGGAGTCCGATGATCGGATCCCCCCGCTACTGTCTATCTACATGGTTTTCGTGAAGAGGACAAGCTACCCAATGCAAGGACATGCTCTGAATAGCTCCTCTATTTATTCACCTCGGTCTGGGGGCATCGTAGCAAAAGTTGCACCTCGACATGGGGGCATCTCAAGCGGCTAAATTATTTGGGCATATCCAGGCCCCGATGAACCTGTAAAGTTATTTGGGCACGTTAAAGGCCCGTTGAATATATGAAACTATCAGGGCATGCTAAGGGCCCGCTGGGGTTATAAAAAAATGTTTGGGCAACCTACTATGAGTGCTGGCTGCGTGACAGCCGATTTAAATCCCTTATTCAGAGGGCTCGTCTGCTATGCTTCATGTAATTAGAAGAATAGGATTCCTTCCCCCCTGGGGAGGGGCGATGATGATGTAAAGTAATGATAAAATGAATGATGATGACGATGCAGACAAAAAAAATAAAAGGAAAAGGAAGGAAAATTATGATAAAAAAATGATGACGATCAACAAGGAATGAAAGTATTGTTGGTGGTTACCAACCCCTGGCCCCCGTCGGCCGATTGTGCTATCCTTGGCTTGGGCCCATGCCCCTGCCAAGTTCGTTGACTTCGACATTTCGTCGAGCTAACACCTACCCTATTTTGCTTTTGATCCCGGTGTTCGGTAGAGGTCCGCTATTCTATCTCTCAACTTTGCCACTACAGCTGAAGCCCGCTATCATATGTTCTTGGTATCTTATCTATCGGCTTAGCTAGTACGGCCAAAGCCCACTATCATATGCTCCCTCTATCCTATTCCGTGGCTTAGCCATTACGGCCAAAGCCCGCTGATACATGTTTCCACTATCCTATCTCTCGGCCTAGCCGTTACAGCCAAAGCCCGCTATCATAACTAATCCATCCGTCCCATCGCAATAATCAATACAACTCAATGACTTAGACTTCCAGTCGAAGCCTACCTTTCCGATATCCTTTGGCTTTATAGCCCGCTTTCCAATATCCGTTGGCTTCATAGCCTACTTCCAATATCCTTTGGCTTTATAGCCTGCTTCCAGTATCTATCGGCCTTGTAGCCTGCTTCCAATATCCTTCAGCTCCTACAGCATGCTTCCCAATATCCTTCAGCTTCTACAGCCTACTTCCGAATATCCATCGGCTTTTATAGCCGGCTTCCCAATATCCGTTGGCTTTTATAGCCTATTTTCCAATATCTTTTGGCTTTATAGCCTGCTTCCCAATATCCTTCGGTATCTACAACCGGCTTCCCAATATCCTTCAGCTTCTACAGCCCGCTTCCCAATATTTGTCGACTTTTACAGCATGCTTCCCAATATGCTTCGGCTTCTACAGCCTACTTTCCAATATATGTCGGCTTCTACAACTTGCTTCCTAATATCCCTTGGCTATTACGGCCTGCTCCCTCAATATCTTTTAGCTTCTATATCTCGCTTTCCAATATCTGTTGGCTTATACAGCCTGCTCCTGATTTTTTGCCTGTACGGCCTGCTCTCCCGCTATCATTTGGCTCTCGTAGCCTGCTATCTCGATTCACAGCTAATAAGACCTGCTTCCCCGATGTTGGCTTATATGGCCCGCTTCCCCTAATTTCAGCATAGATCTCTCATCGGAGCCCGCTCTCACACTCTCGGCTCAGGCTCTCCATTAAACCGCGCTATTCTGTCTCAGGCTAAGACTTCCTGTCAAAGCCCGCTGCCCTGCCTTGGGCCCAGACCTCCTTTGGTCAACACCAAGCCCTGGGTCTCGTCGAGGCTTACCTCAACATATAAAACCCTTCATCCCATGCTGAGGCATTGATCGTATACCTGCATAATATACATACGTAATGATGATATGTGCATATGCAAAAAAGGGAAGAAAAAAATATCTCTTGCATCCTCTTCTTATTGAATGCATGATTGCTCTGCTTGCATACTTGTCTATAATATAGAAGAATACACTTCCTTTCAACTTTCTAGGACCGTGCTTCCTTGCAAAATAATAGTGTCCTGATTCTAGATGCGTGTGCGTTGCGGCGTACGCAAAGGGGGAAAACCCATTTTTTGGTGGGCGCACGTGTCAAGGGGGATAGTCATAGTTATCTCATGAGCATAACTCACAAGATATGCCCGAGACAAACTCCTACACTATGCACATAATGTGTCCGATGGTCTATGACCATAGAGATCACAGATCTTCTTCTTAGCACTCTATGGATGCTTAAATTCCTATGCTCACGTGGAAGGTAATCGTGAGGAAAAAGTTGCTTGCTCCCTTCAAACAAAAAAATGATGAATAAGGGGGAAGTGAATCCAAGAAGACTGGAATCTCCACTGAAATAAATGAGGAGACTCACACAAAATGGTGAATCAAAACCCCACGATAAAATTATAATAAGGACAAATCCTAGTAGTCGGGAATCCCCATTGAGACATATGAGGAGACTCGCGCTGAACGGTGAAATCTACAACCAAAGTAAACAAGGGGGGCTGTATGAAGCTACCGAAAATTGAAAGCCTAAAATGTATGTGTAGACAATAAAGTAATCCTCGAGTGTTACTCAGACAGCCTACATATCCCTATGGTTAGGGTTCGTTGCCCACATACTTACATTTCCACACCATAGAGAAACTGCCTTGGGTGAAGAATGTAAGTTAAGCTATGCACATGAGCTATGCGATATCCTCTTGACGAATACACCACCCCTTTATTTGTGCTTCGTGGTCCAAGCTGTATCTATGAACCATGGGTGATTTCTCTATCCTATCACAGATAGAGGGGAGCTATGCTATATATCTATGTTTGTATGCTTGTTGTTAATCGACACCTGCGTGTTTGAATGAAAAGGTAATAATAAGAGAAAATGAATAAAAAAAACTCTCCCAATTTTGGCTCCTGCAGCCTACTTTCCCAATCTTGGCTCTCGTCGCCTACTCTCTCAACTTAGGCTCTTAAAGCCTACTCTCCCAATTTCGGCTCTCATGGCCTGCTGTCCCGTTTTTTGGCTTTCCAAAGCTCGCTCTCTCGATTCTTGGCTCTCGCAGCTTGCTCTCTCAATTTTGGCTCTTACGGCCTGCTCTCGATTTCAGCATGCTCAACCGACTCTCTCACAATTCCAGGTCTCAAAGCCTACTCTCCCACTTTTGGCTCTCGCGGCTTGCTCTCTCTCGATTTCAGCTCTCGCAGCCTTCTCTCTCAACTTCGACTCTTAAAGCCTGCTCTCCCAATTTTGGCTCTCCAAAGTGCTCTCCCATTTTCAGCTTTCCAAAGCTTGCTCTCCCCATTTTGGCTCTCATAGCCCGTTCTCTCAATTTCAGCATAGCAAAGCCTACTCCAGATTTGGGCTGGCTCGACCCGCTCTCCCAATTTTGGTCTACGAGCCCGCTCTCCTAATCATGATAATAAATGAAGTAAAGAAAAGTAGATAACACCTGTGACTTGGGGGAAATTATTGACACGCTAAAATTAACGCTTAAAAGAATTCTCGCCTCTCCAGGCGCGCTTAAACCAACGCTAATAAGGAATTTATACTTCTTTAAAGAGACACATGTTAATATGCATCCCTTTTCTCGATGCTAACTCATTTCACCTTTTTCTTATTTTTTGGGAATCGGCAAAGAAGAAAAAGAGAGAAAAATAGAAGAAGAAGATAATGAAAAGGGTGAATCGGCAGCCAAGGCCCCCAACCCACTTGAACCGGTGGCCAAGCCCCCTTTTCCTCATGAATTGACTAGCCCTTCCCTTGAACATGAACTGACGGCTTGCCCTCCATCCTCATGATCCGGTGGCCCTTCTTTTCAAAGTGAACCGGCACGCCCCTCCTTGCAGGTGATCTGACGCGGCCGCCACCCAACACCCCAGTGATCCGGCGGCCAAGGCACTTCCCCATATGATCCGGTAGCCCCCAGCGCTCCCAGCCATCCTCATCCGGTGGTAGAAAATGACAAAAATTGAGAAGTGTCACTGTATGACACTATTCATTCCCATACATGACTCTACTCGTGCCAGATCATTTCAAGCAAAGCAACAGGAGCAGGGGAAGGAGAAAAGAAGAAGGAGAAGAAAAAAATAGGGGTTGAGGCCTCGTCCAGAGACCCCATCTAACAAGTTGTCTTCCTCTCAACATGTGGTTAACAGGAGGTCCCCGTCTAAAGAGGATTATCCCCTGCATAAACCAACATGTAAAGTAGGGTTCTCCACCTGTACACCGTTCGCATGGCTCGCCCCTTCGCCTCAAGCTCCCAAAATGTCAACCTTTGAGTGACAAAAGGCATCAATGCCCCTGTCAGTCGGCCTCGACCAATCCCAGCGCTACACCCCTCTACTCTCTATGCTCCCTATGCGCGCAGGCTCAGAATGGCTTCGAGCATGGAGAAGAGAGAAGGAAAAGAAGGGGGAGTGGGGAGAGTCGATCCCCCACATCCACTTCCCATAAAATTCTGAAGCCCCATTGAAAGTGGGGTCTCTCTGGGCTCTGTCTGGGCTCTCTCTGGCAGTGTTGTGTTGGCTGCTAGAGAAGAAACTAGCTGCAAGAGAAGAAAAAGAAGAGCTGAGAGCCCGTCTCCGCATCTGCACCTGTAGAGTGAAGAAAAGAAAGAGAGTGAAAGAGAGAAGAGTGAAGAAGAGGTGAGGTTTAGGTGGAGAGGTGTCACTGCTCTGTCTCCCCCCTAACCAATGTATTTCTTCATTTTTGCTCTATTTCTTTTTTTTTTCCGGCATGCACATGTATTCCCTGTACCTGTAGCCTTCACAGAGAATAAAATGTTAGCTACCAACATCCATGAGTATGGCTCCCTATTTCATTGCCTGGTCCTGCGCTTTCATTTTCTTCTATCTTACACAGATGGTGTCATTTCTACAGTGATCACTTCGGGCTCCCAGGGGCTTACTTATTCATAGTATGGTCCCTCGAGAACCCCTTCTTGAGAGTGAACAACAACAGCCACCCGTCCGGCAACATAATAAACCAAGGCCCTAGAGTTTCAGGAACTACGGCCCGTGGGTCATTGGAGCTCGTTGAAGGCTAGCCCTCGAGGTTTTCCATGCTCAATCTTGGTTACAGGGTAGCTATTCTCAGCTCACCCAAGATTTTGGAGGCCGTCTCGGATCCTTCCGTGGGCGGGTCTCTATTTTACACTCCATAAACCCCAGGTCCGGGAGAGGTGCTGCCAAAATTTCGCTAGGAACGCGGCTTAAAAGAAAACGCAAGTCTGAACAATGCTAACCATAAGAACAAGATTGAATATGCAAAGAAAATGAATAAAAGGACCCTTGAATCATCAAATGCATTTGCATGGACCTTTTGGGACCAAAAATAGAAAATCTCTGCAGTTCTGAACTTAAGTGCATTTGAGCACCCCCCTTTTCTCATATACATTGGAACATCGCATCATCCTTTGCATAAACCTATACAAAAACATTTCTCTAAAAAATCCCATGCATATATCAAGTTACATACACATTTTCTACTGCATCCTCATGAACAAACATTAGAAAGAACGGGGAGCTCCATGGGTTCATCTTAAAAAAAAAAAAAGCAAGCATATCTTGCGCATTGAGTTACATGCATCTTAAGTGTATAATAAACCCCCACACATGGCATAACCCTCTTAGAGAAGAACTCATGCATTAAGCATGTCACTCCGTCATAAGGTCCCATTTAGTGGAATAGAAGAGGTTGGTTTATTCCTTTACCAACCTCCCTCTCCCTTCTCTGCATATGCATATATATACACATGCTAGCCATGCCCAAAAAGAAAAAGGAAGGGAGGGAACTAATCAAATAAGTATAATACAAGAAAGGGAGTAATCCACCCTACTATCCTTGACTAGACAAACATCCTAAAAACAAGAATTATGTCAAATGAGCCAAAGGAATGCTGAGCCTAGAGCTCTATGAGGCAAAGGGTCGACCGACAGGGTCGACCCCCCCTCCATCTCAGGTTCTACCAGGCTCCCCTACTTTGACGCAGGGGGTGAGCCTGCGTCGACGTAGCGCCAGCGCCCCTTGTCTCTGGGAGTTTTGGTCGACCGAACTCCCATTTAAAAAAAAAAAAGAAGAAGAGAAACAAAACAAACCAAAGAAAAGTGGGGAGTGATCTGGCGTGTGTGTTCTCACACAGGATCACCCCCCTGCCGTTTCGCCCTCCCATATTAAAAAAAGAAGAAGAGCAAACCAAAAGAAAAAAATGAATGGGAGTGATCTGGCGGGTGCATTCTCATGTCGGATCACCACCCTCCTCCCGCCGTCTCACTCTCTCCTCCCGCCATCTCATTCTCTCTTCCCCTCTCTCTCTCCTCTCGCCATCCCATTCTCTCATCTGCCTCATATATATGAAAAAAGGGAATGGGGAGTGATCTAGCGGCAGTTGGCGCGCCGGATCACCCCCCTTCCTCTCCTATTTCCAAAACAAAAAAGGAAAGAAAAATAAAAGAGAAGTAAAACAAAAAAAACAAAACAAAAGCAAAACAGTAAGAAAAAAATAACAAAATAACATTTAAAGCTATAAATAATCAATCAAAAGATATAATAACAACAATAACAAATAAATAAAATGCACCCACGCATTTGAATGAATAAAAGAAAATCAAATAACTAAACAAAAAATATAAGAATAATAATAACAAATAAACAAAAAATGCACCGATGCATTTTAAAAAGGGGGGGAATCAAGTCACCAAAACAACAAAAACATATATCATAATGTCCGCTCCGGACCCCCCGCTTCCCCGGACCGGGTGTGAAGAGAATATAAACGACATGTTGGCAAGTCATGTTTGGACCTCGGGGACCACCCCAATATGGCCATGACATGGCATTGCCCTAGGCCAATAGTTCACTAAACCTGACCAGTTTCCACTAGGATCTAATCCTGCTCTCTTATCAAACTTGCCGTACACTCAGCAGACATTCGCATGGGTTTTATCTCCGTCTTCATCGCACTTTCAATATAGACTTTCGTCCGAACATGAAATGGTCGGTAAGCGACCAACAGGATTTAAATGTTTACACCCCAATCTAGGGACATTTTAACCCAGTTCAAGATTTTTTTATCTCATTTCATTAGCACTAATTTTAGGCCAGAGGGCCCCTTTTCCTAGCGAATAATCAAGGATTTTATCCTCTCCATAGAGATGTAATCAACGCCGTGACCTTTATGGCGTGGCGGATTTTTGTCTCGACACGAAACTCACTATCGTCTGATCAGTCAGACGGCGTGTACCGGTGGCTTCTTCGAAATCTGAATAAATTGTCACTTTGTGACTGGCGCCCTCACACACTAAATAAGTAAAATAAACTAAATAAAATAAATAAACAAACGAACAAACGAATACATAAAAGAAATCCCCAAAAGTGCATCCACAACGAACTAGTTCTCAGATGATGAATTTCCTCTGTGCAATACAGCAAATGGAATAAATGCTTTAGTGTTTGAATGCTATGTGTTTACTATGATAGAATCTTCTTCAATCCTAGCCCCCACGACCGTATTATGGTTCTTTCATTTACGTTCTTCATCTACCCTTCTCATCGTGGAATGGTGCTCTGCCAACAGGGTAAACAGGACTCAGGGGCTACCCAGTTGCAATGGGTTGGTTTTCCTGAATCTGGTCTCCCACTTACCAGATGAGGCTCTTTGCTTTGACCTCATTCTGATCTCTAGCATGCTTGATTGCTCCCAGTGGAGTGTTCTAGTCCTTATGGCAGATTCACGCCCTCATGGGTAACACTATTCACATAATCCCTTTCCTAATACCATGGATGAGTCCGGACTATATGCTTAACTTTCCATGTACCTTGTGTGCATGATCTCAGTGCATTCTATATGCGTACTCTTTCGCTGTTGGATGTAAGAGATTTTAAGGAGAAGGCCATCGGCCTCTTCACCTACATCTATGGGTTGTGGAGACTCTGGTTCAATCCTAAATCCACTTAAACTTACGTTTCATCTGCTCGTCTATCTGCTCGGTCTCAACTCATTAAGAGGCCGATGCTCATCATCCTTAGATTTTATGCTAATCATACACGAGCACCCTTTCTGTTCGCTTAAACACTCAGTGGAGTTATGTCTTCTCCGAACATATGTCTACATGCCTTCTGAATGCTGATCAGTACGGTTTCATGTCTCTATTTTGGGGCATGGGTTTGCTAGCCTTCCAAGCATGACCCATGACCCTATGCACTGGAGCAATAATATCTACTCTTTGATTTCATAGAAGCTTTCTTTTTATAATTAACGACCTGCCATGGGGAAGGGGTACATTACGGTTTTACACCGATTAGAGTTTCTTTTAACCACCCTCAAGTCCCCAGGGATTTGCTTCTCCATAGAATGATCTCTAGAGGACTCTTCATCGAAGGGATAGATATTGATGGCCAAGAAGCCAGCAGCAATATAATGCACATGTTAGGGTTGGAAATGCAGCCATCCCTAGGTTAGTGGAGTCCCCTTGTAGGCCAGCCCTCGGGGTTTTCCCTGCCCAAATAGGGGATATAGAGTAGCCACTTTTGGCTCACTCTGAATTTCAGGAACCATCTCAGAATCTCCGTGGATGCGCTTCCATTTTTCACACCCCAAATGCTCTGGCCTAGGGGTGGTGCTGCCCAATTTTTGTCAGAACTGTGGACTTAACGGAATTATGACAAACAAATGAACAGAACACAAAGAACAATGCTAAGAAGAACAAATCTAAACAGAAAATTTAGCCATTTGGAGATGATGCTATGCTGGCAGCAGAATTGAAGAAAGGAAAACTACTTAAAAGAAATGAATAGAAAGGGGAAAAAGAATAAAAAAATGAAATGACAATCAATGAAATAGCCAAACAGATAAAAGTTTCATGACCATGTGAAGAGCATGTTTATGTGTGAATGTTCATATACACTTGCATGTTTTCCCAAACAAAATGCAATTTTGGGTCTGCTACATAAGGAGTCAACCCTAGGGGTCGACACCCTTTAGTCTGGGCTCTGTCCCTTTGTCTTCATGTGGCAGACTAACCCAGGGGTCGACACCATGGGTCATCCCCGGCCCCATTCGAGCTTGGCTGCTACCTAGTTGCCATATCTGCTATAGAATAGATCAAACAATCTGCATACATCATGCAAGTCATACTAATGCCCATTGAATTTTCATGAGCATGGCTGAACTCGTCCCCTCATGCATTCTTCAGCATTGAGCAATTCATCAACATCCACAGGGGATCATGCATGCATTACGCATGTGAATTAAACCTTATGCATTTGTCACCCGTGCATGGTTGAATATCATGGTCAGCTGGTATATCAAATGGTAGTTTGATGAAGGTTGGGCCACGCCCATCCGGACCTTCCCACTATGTGTGAGTACATAACTCCACCAAGTACCAACAACCATCCCTCTAAAATATCATTAAAGCTCTCTGCCTACAAATGACTTCGAAATGTCTGCAAGACCCTTCTTTTAGCATAGCCTCCCCTTTGCATCTGTGCATGCTTGAAGTGCTATGATAAAATTATATCAAGAAACCAATTGTTGCATATGTGCATTCCATGCCATGGCATGCCACTCCCAAAAAGTAACACCCTCAATCTCTTGGAGGGGATCTATAACATAAGCCAGAAGTGAATGAAGAATAAAAAAAGTCAGAAGGGGAGAGTGTTCTGCCCCCTGACGTAGGCTGCGTCTACGTAGCTGGGTCTTGCGTCGATGCAGCATGACTCTCCACGAATGTTTCTAGCGCGCCTGCACCGACGTAGCCCCCACATTGCATCGATGCAACGGCGCCTTGGGTGAGACCCTAGCACATTGTGCCGACGCAGCCGATGATGTGCGTCGATGTGGCATAGCCTGTGCTAGCCCAGGAGGGCTCTGTGCGTCAACGCTGTTGTGTAAGTGATGTTTTGATGATGTCTCACTATAAGTCATTGGCCAATTAATTTAGAAACTCATGAAACATCTTTTAATTGGCAAGGTATGAAGAAGTTCAACCAAGCTTAAAGGTTGCGTCGACCCCATCAACTTAGGGCGTCGATGCATGGCTCTTCCAGAGAGCGTTATAAACGCATCTCTGAAACAGGGCGTCGACGCACCCTGAAAGTAGCGTCGACCCTCAAGGACTAGCAAGCCTTCAAGCTAGCCTTCATAGCTGCGTCGACACCGGTACTATGATGCGTCGACCTCACAACCATCAGCAAGCAGGAGGATAGGCTGACAACAAAGAATGCATGGACCCTACTTGTTCAGGGCGTCGACGCAGGGGACTCCAAGCAGATGCGTCGACGCACTTCTTTCCGGATGTCGACACAAGGGGGTTTCCAGAAAGCATTATAAATGCATCTTCTGAAGGCTACGTCGACGCATTAGACATGCTGCGTCGATGCACTGATAGTTCTTCAAGCCCTTATATGTCAAGCCTGCACTATTTCTGAAGCTCATCCAGAGAATAAAAAATGCAGACGTAAACCTCCTAAAACATGATTTTTGAAGCTTGGAAAAGGTTCCTAGGACAGGCACATGTCTTTGTCATCATTGAGTTACCATATCAACCTTTTCGGACAGAAGATTGGTCAGGTTACAAATGTGGGAAAGGTCACCTTTCAAGGTAACCTACTTTTTGCTTCTAGCCAATCAGAGTTAGGTCTGGAAAATCTTCCAGGACAGAAGGAGGTCCTCTCTGCATGCAAGCCAATGAAATTTGAGATGCTGCAGGTTCTCTTGGTCAAACTTCTCTTCTTTAATCCATCCAATCAAATTTCAAAGTCTTGTAGGGAAAATTTCAGCCTCTTTAGGCTATAAAATGGACGCCCCTCCTTTGCATGGAGCTGCTGCTTCCTATGCTGTGGGAGCTGCCATTGCTACTGGAGAAGCTTGAAGAAGGGTTGGACGTGAGCAATACAGAGAAGAAAGGTAGAAAGAGTGCCCGTCCAGAGCTCACGGTAGAAGGTATGAGAGGAAGGGAAAAAGAGAAAGCTTGCAACTAGAATACCAGTCAGCCGTGTTCTTCATCCTTGATATGCTTCGTGTCTTGCTGGATTTCTCATTCCGTTGGAGTCTTGTTGTTGTTTATTCTATTTTTTTTTGTTCTTTTACTTTCAGAACTATTTTATGTGTAGGGAGTCATCCCTATGTTTGCTGGGTTTCCAGCGTGTGTATGTGTGTGGCTTGTCCCCGTGTTCTGTTGGGTTCCAGCGTGTGTGTGCGTCTCTTATTTGCAGAAGAGTCGAAGCCTCACCAAGTTGGTGAGGGGTGGACGTACGTGTGCTTGGTAACAACCGAACCACCTTAAAATCACTATGTTGTGGTTTGTTGCTTGATACTCATTCCCTCTATTGCCTCTTCACATGTGTTTTAAGTCATCAAGTGCGTTTCAACATCATTCCATTGCTAACATTTCAGTCCTCTGGTTTAATGTCACGCTTGATCCGGTCTCTTAGCCTTGCTGATTTTGATAGTGGTTCAAAGTGGTCATAAATTGAGTGTAGGATCTATTCACCCCCCCTCTAGATCCTCTCATACCATCCAACAGTTGGTATTGGAGCAGGCTCCCTAGAGATGTGGTCCAACGACCCATGGAGATCCGATGGGAATGTCCCTCCCAGCTACATAGCTGAGGGCCATGCCATCAATAGACCACCATTCTTCGACGGCACAAATTATCTATATTGGAAGAACCGAATGGAAGTTTTTCTGCGTGCCAAGGATCACTTGATGTGGTGTGTTGTAAGTAGAGACCGTTTGTTTTACTAGAAGTAGATGACACCTGGTCACCAGACTAGGTTAAGAAATCCACAACAAATTGGAGCGCCATGAACATCATGCAATGCGCTATCCACCCCCACAAAGTACTCAAGAGTATCCACTTGCAAATCTATAAAAGAAATGTGAGATAGACTTCAGCTAATCTATGAGGGGACATCTGAAGCTAGGGCCACCAAGGCCAACATGTTAACTTCTGAATATGAATTGTTCAGAATGAAACCCGACGAATCTATCTCCGAGATGTATGCAAGGTTATCTCAATTAACAAATTGTTTGAAACTGCTTGGGAAAGAATATTTTGACAGTGAGCTACTTTGAAAGATCCTCAGATCTCTTACCCCAGTGTGGCATACTAAAGCCACTGTAATTGAGGATTCAAAAGACCTGTTGTTGCACTCCTACAGTTTTGATGATGTCTCACACTATAAGTCAATCTTAATAATCTATCTCAATACATTCTTCAGATACTGCACTCTCCAGTTCTACTCAGAAAGTCCATGCATACTTAGTTCATCATGCATTGCGTCCGTGCATATGCTGCATTTTCAATTGAGTAGAGTCTTTGCATGCAAGCATCTAGTCGGTGCAATCTTAGTTACTACACGCGACTAAGTCACTGCATTATCTATTCATGCATTAGACAAGTCGGTGCAATTCTCGCACCGTGCACATAAAGTATGTGCACATTTCATTGCTAAGTATATGCATTTTCTCAGTGCATGTAAGTGCTTTCATCGAACGCACATAGGGTCGGAGCACATGGTTTTCTGGATGATTGCTAAGGTAGATCGGTGCAAGCTTTGGCTTGCACAAGTCGGTGCAATTCTCGCACAACTCAGTGCATTTGTTTCTTACACACACATACAAGGTCGGTGCAATTTCATGTCTTAGGCATGATTAAAGTTGGTGCAATGTCTTTGCCTCGAGCAATAATGTCCGTGCATGTTTATGATACGAAGCATTTAAGTCTGTGCAAGTCTTACATTATCTTAACCATACTAAGTCAGAGCAGGGTTTATTTTGTGCTAATCAGGTTAGTGCACATCCTCTTGTCTTGCATATCTTCTATTATGCACATCACAGACTATGCATTCTTTATTTTAAAGCACCTGAACTAGGTGCAATTTCTATCTCGGTGCATTTCATAATTGGTGCAGTCTTTCTTGTAGAAGGCATGTTAGTGTTCGTGCTTTGCTTTGTCTTGTGCAATAATACCCGTGCAATCTTTGCATTGGGTTGCATAAGGTCGGTGCAACCTTTGTTCATGCACGCACGTAAGGCCTGTGCATGTCTTGGCTTGTGCTCAATCAAGGTCTGTGCATACTCGTGATTAGTGTAGCTTCCACTAATGTCTTCTCTTGCTTGGCAGGTTTGTCACCTGGTCGAGCAGGTGTTCAGCGAACCCAAAACTAGTGAGGGTACTCCACGTAGAAGTCAATGTACCAGGCTTAAGGGCTCATGATCCGAGGCAACAAAAGAAAGGATGATCCTGCCACGTGGAATCAAAAAGGGATCAGCTCTGCCAGAAGGAATGGGCGGGAATCGTGTTAACCGTGCGCCACCTTCTTGCTATAAAAGAGGTTGAAGGCTACAAGAGAAAGTTGCTGAAGAGTGGAAAAATGAGAGCATCTGTAGCCACTACTTGAGGAAGAACCTCCCTCTTTGAGAGAAGAGCCTGACTAGAATTGAGAGAGTCTAAGTGATATTTTCTGTGTTTTGAGCTTGAAAGACTGCTTCTCAAGAAGCTACATTCTCGCTGTTTTGAGTGACTATTTTTCCTTTCATTTTCGTCAATTTCGAGTTGTTTCACCAATTTCTTATACACTGTTTTGTTACCCTCTAAGTGATCTTAGAGGAAGGGAGATTGGTTCTCCAGTTGCGAGTGAAGGCATTTCGCTCGTGTGCACCCGCTGGTTTAGAGGAAGAGAGGTTGGTCCTCCGGTTCTGATCTTGCTGGGGCAAGGTCAGGTTCAGATCCTGTGAGTTATAGAATCGGTGCTGAGGGATTTGTTCCCTTGTGGCAAGCTGTGAGACAGTGGCTGTAAGAAGACTGAGTCTGCGGTGTTTTATTGCTTAGTGCAAGGAAGCCTTACTCCTGTGGAGTAAGGGGTGGACGTAGATTGTTGTTTGCAATCGAACCACCTTAAAAAACCCTTTGTCTCCGTTGTGGTTGGGTGCTTGGTTGACTGCTTCTGTGTGGTTCATTTCGTTGACCTTTTATTCTGGTACAAGCACGTCTGCTGTTCGATCACTGTTCTATTTCAATTCTTTCTCCTTTAGTTTCTACTTAGTGTCTCTCTTTGTGGACTATTACGAAAGATTCACTTACTGCAACTAGGATTTCATCACTCATAATTCAAATCGCTTTAAATTGGGGAGTGATCTATTCATCCCCCCCTTCTAGCTCACTCTTTGTGCTATCAATTGGTATCAGAGCAGGTTACACATCATGTGGTCCAACGGCCAGGGTAATCCTGGATCTAGCGGTCCTCGAAGCTTCATGGCTGAGGGACAGTCCATAAGTCGCCCACCTTTCTATGATGGTACTAACTATATTTACTGGAAAAATAGGATGGAGGTGTTTATGAGAGCCCAGAGCCACAAGCTCTGGAGAGTGATCACCGTAGGGCCTTATGATCTTCCACCGAATGAAGATGCGTGGACGGATGATCACGTCAAACTTTCAACCATCAACTGGTCGGCCCTGAACATCATATAGTGTGCGGTTCACCCTGATGAATACACCCAAATTTCAGCCTGCAAGACTGCCAAAAAGATGTGGGATGAATTGGAGCGGATCTACAAAGGTACATCCCAAGTGAAGGCCACTAAGGTAAACATGCTTACTTCAGAATATGAACTATTTAAAATGAAATTTGAGTAGACGATCACTGAAATGTATGCCCGGTTGCCATTGATTACTAATAGTCTTAATGGGCTTGGGAAATAAATTTCAGAGGGGGACATTGTCAGGAAAATTCTTAGGTCACTATCCCCCGCTTGGCACACTAAGGCCATAGTGATAGAAGAGTCTGGGCACTTGTCGAAAATGACAGTCACTGAACTGATAGGATCCCTAATGACCTACGAGATGAACTTCAAAAGGAACGGTGAAGGAAGTGAGAAGAAGGGCAAGAACATTGCCCTCAAGGTGTCCAGTAGTAAAGCTAGCAGTAGCAGTGGTAGTAGCAGTGGGGAGTCTGGCGGCTTGTCGGACATTGATCAAGAGGAGCAGGCTATGCTCACTCGTCAGTTTCGAAAGTTTTTGAGAACGAAGGGAAAAACTTTTAGAAGGAATGGGTCGTATCCCTCTGGTAAGAAGTTTGATTTTAACAATGATAAAAATAGGAGCGCTAAGAAGATTACGTGTTATCACTGCAAGAAGATAGGACATATAAAGGGTGAATGTCTTGATCTCCAGAAGAAGCCCTCCAAGGTGCAGAAGAAGAAACCTCAAGCTATGGTATGCACGTGGAGTGAGGAGGAGGAAGACCCAGAGGCTAACTCGTCAGAGGAAGACGAAGAAGGAATAAGCCTCATGGCCAAAAGCGATGAAGAGGTAACAAATATTTTTGAGAACTTTACAATTGATGATTGGGAAGATTCCTATGCCGAATTGCTAGCTAAGTTTAATGCTTTAAGTAAAGAGCATAGGATGGTAAAGAGAAAACTGACTGCTGTCACTGAAGAACAGATCCAAACTAACGAAGAAAATAAAAGGCCAAGGAAGAATTAGAAGAATTGAACACTCTCAGAAAAGAAAATGATGAACTTAAATCAAAGCTTCAAGAGAGTCAAAGTGAAAACAACTTAATCATTGAGAAGAACGAAGTTGTTAAAAAAGTGAATTCTGAACTCCTAAAAAACTGTGAAAAATTACAGGAAGAGCTAGAAGAAAAACAAAAAACTCTAGAAAAATTTGTTCAGGGAAAGTCGAACTTAGAAACTCTGTTGGGTACTAGAGTTAATTTCAACAAAGAAGGTTTGGGCTACAATCTGGCATTGAAAAGGCCATTTGAATTCAAAACTACAACATTTTGCCCAGCCAAAGGGAAGGAAAAATTGGACTCACCATCCAGTTCTAACAATGTTCAAAATGTTCAACATCCAAAGGAAAACTCAACAAACAATGTTGGACGACAATCTAAAATAGGAATGAACTTCGTGAAGCAACCTACTATGCCCATTCACCAGAACAAGAACAACTCAAGCTATGTGAGTCAAAAGAGAAACTTCAACTTCTATAACAGAATGGGTCAGTACAAAACAAACTGGGGAGGTCCTGCACATTCATAGAAATTTCTTAATAAATCAAACTCTTCTAGACAGTTTGGGTACAGTAGATACCCGAGGAATGTTCAGTCCACCAATAAGAACAGGTTCAACATCAATAAATCAAGTGGATAGAACTTGAGTCATAACTTCAATAAAACTGCAAATAGAGTGAAAATGAAAAATACCTTGAGACAGGTCTGGATACCAAAGTGTTTTCTTAAAGAACTGAATAATGTTTTTGGACCCAACCTATCTTGGGTTCCAAACCACTTTGCTTAATTTGCTCCATGCAGGTTTTCCTAGCAGCCGAGAACAACAAGTGGTATCTAGATAGCAGTTACTCCAGGCACATGACAGTGACCGATCCAAATTTAGTAAACTAGATATGAAGGTTGGGGGTCTGGTCAAATTCGGAGGGAAGAATAGAGGTAAAATAGTTGGCATTGGAACAGTTGGTAAGTCCCCCACTACCTCTATTGAGAAAGTTCTTCTAGTGGAAGGTCTACAACACAACTTGATAAGTATTAGTCAGCTATGTGACAAGGGTCACAGAGTTGTGTTTGATAATGATTCATGAAAAATTCTAGAAATAAATTCTGATATTGTGAAGTTTGTAGCAAATAGGGTCAATAACGTCTACATTGTGACTTAGATGATAAATCTGAGTTAAATCTCTGTTTGTCTGCTGATTTTGAAAATAATGCTTTCAATTGGCATAGGCGCTTAGGTCATGCTAGCTGTAATACCTTAAATAAATTGATGAAATTTGATCTGGTTAGGGGTTTACCTAAAATAAAATTCAACTCAAATTTAAAAATTTATGATGCCTGTGCTCTGGGCAAACGGACCCGAAAGTCTTTTAAACTAAGATCTGAGCCATTGTCTTCTAGACCAATGGAACTTCTTCATATGGACCTCTTCAGTCCTGAAGAGGGGCGATCTCGCGCTGGTCCTCAGATGGAGAAGATGATCACCGAGTAGTGAACTGCAAGAAAGGGAAACGGATCAGGGGTCACATGGATGGTTCCCTGGGGGAAAACCCTCCGATGCCTAAGTCAGTAGAGCAGTGGTGGAAGCTATGAAGGGAGGAGGAAGGAGATGTGCGAGATCCCTCTCCACCAAGGTGGTGAAGTGATTCCTGCTCAGGGAGTTTTAGGCGTGTGTTGGCCTTACCTTTCGCTGGAGGGTTTCCCAGGTTTAAATAGTGCGCCAGCCTCATGAGTCCCGTAAGCTGAGGAGTTTTAGGCGGGAGTTACGTCCTCGGTGTGGGCTCTTTACGTCCTCATCGTGGGATCTTTATAGCCTGGTAAACTCCTGCTCATAAAGGGCTCTCAACGACAGCGTGGAAAAGCAATCGTCGGTCGACCCAAGCATGAAGAGTGCCGGCCCTATCCGGGCAAGGGGTGTAGCTCGGGTGAGGCTCGGTCGGAGTGGGTGCGAGGTGCCAGCCCTTATCCCAACGAGGGGGATGAGTCGGGCGTGGGTCTTCCTCCGACTAGACCGATGCTCAGGCCTTCCGAGCCTAATGGCAGCCGAGAAAGTGCTTGATCTCGAGTGATCTTATTGGGCTTTTATGGTAAGTGGCCCCTGAGGGGCGGTCACTTAGATGAGCTGGGCCTCGTTTAGTCTTGCTTGGACCTAGTTTGGCCGCTCTTAGATGGGCTACAGAAATCCCCCTCTCCACTTGTCCCCCTCCTACTCTCGAGCCGTGACAGGCTCGGAAGAGTAGCCGTTAGGGTTTTGGACCAGCGTAGCTTAGGTGGGTGGAGATCTGGCGGTGTTAAGAAGCCACGTGTCATGGTCACTTGTGCCCGTAATGATGATAATCCTGGCGGATTTGAAATGAAGGGGCCCCCTTTTCTTTGTGGTCAGAACAACGTGCCGCCTTCCGTTTGGGGATATAGGCATTGTGCGCTTGTGGTCACTCCAGAATCCCTCCATTTTAGGGTTTTGCTCTCCTTCGTGCTTGCTTTCAGGGCTCTTTGATGCACCGCGGAGATACGGCGAGAGAGCAGAAGCTTACAGCGGCGTTCACAGAGTTGGCGTAGATAATCGCGGAGCCGGTCGGACAGTTTCTCCTTCCTCCAGAGTCTTCGGAGTCTTAGGCACCTTCCTCTGCAAGTTTCTGTTCAGATTTCATGGTGGAACATCGTTCAAAGATCAAAGAGTGTGGGGGCGAGCCTGAGACGAGGGCGATGGTGATACTGTCGGCTCCGAACTACAGCGAACTGGGGGAGGCGGATGTGAAGCGGTTGGAACACCAGTTTTGCCTGCCCTATCAGTATTACTTTGCCGCGGCCGCCCCGAACGAGTCGAGCTTAGATTCTCGTACGGGCCATTTTTGTTCCTTCCTTCTATCTTGGAAGGGTGAGTTCTGCCTTCCCTTCGAGCCCTTCGTTCTTAAGCTTCTTGATTTCTTTCAGTTGGCTCCCATACAATTGGTGGCCAACTCCTATCTTCTTCTTTCTGCCTTCCGCATCCTCTACCGTCAGTGCGGGGTTCCTCCTTCCTTGGACCTCTTCCATTATTTTTTTGAGTTGAAGGCGCATTCCTCGGCTAGGAAGGGCTTCTACTTCATCTAGGCGAGGTGAAACAGGAGCTGCATTGCCTTAGCCTCAAAGGACTCTTCCCATAAGGGGTGGAAGACTCAGTTCTTCTGGGTGGGTATTTTTTCGGTGGAGGAGTCTTGGAGGTGCCCCGTAATCCCCAATTTTCACCCGAACATTCTTCCGAGGCAAGATGAGTTCTCCCCGGATGTAGAGAAGTACGCGGCCATCCTGCTGAAGCATCGCCAGTCCACGGAGGAGCTGGTGACCCCAGAGAATATCCAGCGGTGCCTTCTCCATCGGCTACGACCGACAGGTACGGGCAGCACGAATCAGCCTTCTCGCCAGTTGATGAAGCCACATTTTTCTTTTCTTGACCATATCTTATTTCGTGTAGATGTTAGGCGGTTGGCTGTGGAAGAGCAGCCTACTGTCGAGCGGGAGGTGATCGATCTCGGTGATGATTCGGTTGCCGATGAGTCACGAGCTCCCGAGGGTCGCGCCCGAGCCCGAGATAAGGGCAAGGGGATGGCCCGGGAAGGGTCTTCCAAGCCACGGGGGTCCAAGCGCAAAGATCCCGAGGAGGGTATGATTCGGGACACCGTGAAGGCCAAGAAGCCGGCCAAGAAGGCCGGGGCTGACACCGTAGTTGGAGATGGCTCTGGCTCGGCTCACCCCTCTGTCGAGAGTAATAGGGCCGACCCTATTGGGCCGGCACTCCCATCCGTCGAGCAAGAGGGGGCCGAGGAGGCCAGGGCCGCTTCTGCGGTTGGCGGCGGCGATGGCCCGGCTCTCCCCTCTGTAGGAGCCGAGGGGGCCGGGGCTGAAGCGGAGGCCTCTGGGACCGTGGCCATGATTGGGGCATCGACCAAGGCGGGCGGCGCCCCGGGTGGCGGCGCAGAGGCCGAGTCAGTCGAGGTCGGGGGGTCGCGAGGAGTGGCGACGTAGCCCCAACCGACCGAGGCAAGAGGGGTGGATGAAGCAGCGGCTCGATATGGGCCGACCGGCGGGGCTCCTGAGGGGATGTCGCTCGGAGGTGAGGTCCCTATTCCGGCGGCTCTAGAGAGGCTGGGCATCCATGGCCCTTTGTATCAGAGATGTTGTAGCATAGATGCGAAGGTGGTGAAGGGAGGAGACAGGAAACGCTCCCTGCCAGCAGCCCTCGAGCTGGTTATTGAGGGCAGTTTGATCTTGGCCCAGATGGGGGCCTCTCTGGCTGAAGCTTACGCTTGGTCGGAGTCAGAACGGGTGAACCTTGCTTGGACCCTTGGAGCGTCTGAGGGAAAGGTAGCCCGGCTCACCGAGGAGCGTGACGGGCTTCGGCGGGAGCTCTCCTCGGCTAGGGAGCTGGCGAGGGCAAGCCAGGTGGAGGCCCGGATGTTGTCCGAAGAACTGGCTCGGGCCCGCGAGTTGCTCAAGAGGAAGAGTCGGCTACTGGAGGAGGAGCGTGCAGCCCGCGTCGAGCTAGATGGCTGGTGGAAGGCTGAGCGCGCCAAGATGGTGGACCGGGTAGGGGAGGCAGTGCGTCTTCGAATGGAGGCAGAGGCTGATCGGGCCGAGGGGAGAAGCAGATGGCTGATGCCGAGCAGAGGTTAGCTGAGGCAGAGCGGGAGAAGGCCGAACTCGTTGGTAGGGTGGAATCGGCTGGGGCGGAGGTACTCGAGCAATACAAACGCTCGGAGGCCTACCAAGTCGACCTTAAGGAGGCTGGCCTCCCCTACTATGAGTCAGCACTTTGCCGAGGCATCCGCAAGGGATTCAAGCAAGGCTACGACCGGGCCATCTCTTATGCGGAGGAACAGGCGTCCGAGATAATCAATTTCCCGTCTGGGTAATGCTATGACTCGGATGCCTCGAGAGGGCGCGCAACCGAGGGGTCGCCAACTCCGGATGCCTCGATAGGGCGCGCAACCGAGGCAATTCCCACGCTAGTGGGGTCAGTGCCCGGGTCGGCCGTCACCGAGGGTGCCGAGGGCAGACCATCCGAGCCTTCCATTTTCGAGCCTTAGGATGGGCCAGAGACATAGTGTATCTATTTTTCTTTCTCTCCTTGTATGTTTTTCATTTTTTTTTGAAGAAAAAACTTCTCTTTTTATGTAAAGGAAGGTCAAAAACATAAGGCAGTAGCGTTATAATAGAGACTTAACTCTTTTCTATTGCCGTTGCCGTGGTTTGACCAGTGTATCCGCAGTAGTTGGAAAGTGCCGATACTTTCTGCGAGGATCCCACATGATGGTTGGGAGGGCGTCTGACAGGGTGTCTTTCTGTTTTCTCATGCTTTGAATGCTTGGCCGCTTCGTGTGCCCCGCTGGGGTAGAGCCGAGGAGTCTGAGGTGACCGTTCGCAGGGAGAGGTCCCTTTAGCTTATTTTCGAGGGGAGAATCATTTAAGGCAAATAGCCTCCCTTCGCCTATAAAAGGTCTGAAGGGCGCCTCTTCCTTTCCATCGCTTAGGGTTTTCCCTGACAGTCTTTTCTCCCTCTTTCTTCACGAAGTGTTGTGCTGTCAGATTTGAAGCATGGAAGATGCTCTGGAAGATGAAGCTGAAGGCGATGGAGGGCAGAGAGTAACCTGCTGATTTGGGTATGAAGGGGGTTCAACGGCCGACGGGCAGGTTGGAAGGGGTTTCAACGTGCGAAAGCACGTCGCCTTCTTTTATCAATTCCGACTGGCGCTTGCGGGGAGGTTACTCGGGCGGAAGATTCGACATGCTAGGGCATGTCGAACTCCTATCCCTGACCCACCGAATCCATCCCAAGGGGAGGAGGAAGCTAATTAAACTCCCTCTTTCTGGGCTTTCCCCTGCCTCCTCGTCCAGCTCTGCTGGTTTCTTGTTCTCTCTCCCCTTTCACTCTTTGGGGGGTGCCTCTTGTCATCCCTTTCTCTTCCGAATCCCTTGGTCACCTTTGTCCCGAGTTACCTGAGCTGACGGGGTTGACTATCCTTTATCCGAGCCAGTTTTTGCATGAGGCAGAGTCAATGGCTGGATGCATGAAGGTTAATTGAGTCAGCCAAGCGATGGCTTCGTATGGCGGCGTCAAATGGATTTTTGCCTTTTTGACATGTATTGTACTGGCTTCGGCCTACTCGATGTACATCAATGTTTAATAAGAAGAGAGGAATGGCATTTATTCTCTTTTGCTTACATGTGTACGCCTGCCAAATGTTCAAAAATAGAACTTGCGTAATGTAGTCGCGTTCCACATCTGAGGGATGGGTTCTCCTTCCATAGTAGATACCCGGTATGCTCCTTTCCCGAGCATCTCGACCACTCGGTAGGGGCCTTCCCAATTAGGGGATAGCTTGCCCGCCGCCTCAAGTGGTCGAGAGGCTTCGACTTTTTTGAGAACGAAGTCTCCCGGCTGGAAGTGTCTATCTCAGACTTTGTCATTGTAGTATCGAGTGAGGCGGCGTTGATATTCCGTTGCTCAGATGCTGGCAATCTCTCGGAGTTCATCCGCTAGGTCGAGGTTTTCGAGCAGTTTCTAGTCGTTTACCTCAGGCGAGAAGCAGATGACTCGGAGGGAGGGATTGTTAATTTCCAACGGGATCACGGCTTTAGTGCCGTACACCAGTTGAAAGGGACTTTCACCAGTTGCCATTCTGGGAGTCGTTCTGTGCGACCAAAGTACGCTCGGCAATTCCTCGAGCCAGCTGCCCTTGGCTTTACCGAGCCTGATCTTAATGCCTTTCAAGATAGTTTTATTGGCATTTTCGACCAGCCCGTTAGCCTGAGGGTGGGTGACCGAAGTGAAGTGATTGCGAATGTTTAGGTCAACACATCTGTCTCGAAAATAACAAGAATCAAATTGCCGACCATTATCGCTCACTATCACCCGAGGGATGCCGTAGCGATAGATGATCGATTACCAGACAAAACTCCAGACGACTGTCTCGGTGATCCTAGATGTGGCTTCGGCCTCGATCCACTTGGTGAAGTAGTCGATGGCAACGATGGTGAACTTCTTCTGGGCCTGAGCCGTAGGGAAAGGCCCAAGAATGTCAATCCCCCACCGAGCGAAAGGATAAGGCTCAGCGAGGGTGATGAGCTGCATGGCCGACTGATGGACCAAGTGGTCAAATCGCTGGCATCGTTCACACTGTTGCACGTGGGTCAAGCAGTCATGCTGCAGAGTGGGCCACCAGTAACCCTGTCGAAGCAAGATCCTAGCGAGCGACCTTCCTCCTTGATGCGCTCCGCATAGACCTTCGTGCACTTCTTGAATCGCTCGGCTAGCTTCGTCAGTACTGATGCACTTCAGGAGGGGGCCGAAGAAGGATCTGCGGTATAAAGTGCCGTCCAGAATGACAAATCATCGAGCTTCATACTTCAATCTCTGGGCTTCTCGAGGGTCGGGAGGCTCCTGGGAGTCTTGGAGCCATGATAGATAGGGGGACGCCAATCGCTTTAGGAGGCCGAGTCAACAGCCATGAGCTCTGAATCAATGCTCGGTCGCTCTAGCTCTTCGAGAAGGACCGATCGAGTACTCTCTGGGTCAAGAGAGGATGCCAGCCGAGAGAGGGCGTCCGCCCGGGAGTTTTCCTCCGGAGCTATTCGGACTACCTCAAAACTCTCGAACTGTTGTGCCACGGTCTTAACCAGCTGGGGGTATTTGACCATCGGTTCTTCCCGAGCATCGTAATTGCCATTGATCTGGCTAGCGACCAGTTGGGAGTCAGTGTGAATCCTGACTCGCTCGGCCCCCAGTCGCCGTGCCATGTGGGCTCCTAAGATAACGGCTTCGTACTCGGAGGCGTTGTTGGATGCCTGGAAGTTGAACTTCAAGGCGTATTGCAGCTCTACTCCTTCGGGGGACTTCAGGAGGATACTGGCGCCGCTCCCAGCCGAGTTGGAGGATCCGTCGATGAACAATTCCCAGGTTGGCCCGGGTGCGGACGGAGATTTTTCTTCGGTCAGGATGGCGCTCTCGGTAATGAAGTCAGCGAGCGCCTGTCCTTTTATAGCCGAGTGAGGCCGGTAAGATATATCGTAGTCCCCGAGCGTAATGGCCCACTTGACGAGGCATCCCAAGGCTTCAGGGTGAGTGAGGATCCTCTTTAGTGGTTCGCCGGTCAGTACGATGATAGAGTGCCCTTGGAAGTTGGGTCGAAGGCGCTTCGCCGAGGTAACCAACGCTAGCATGTGTTTCTCGGTTACGGGGTACCTTCTTTCAGCCTCGTTGAGCACCTTACTGGTGTAGTAGACCGGTCTCTCGATTCCTGAGTCATTTCTGACCAGGACCGAGCTAACAGTGGATGGAGTTGCCGAGAGATAGAGATGCAAGGCTTCACCTGGGACAGGCTTGGACAGCACTGGTGGCGAAGACAGGAACTCCTTAAGCTGAGTGAACACCCTTTGGCATTCCTCGTCCCATGCAAACGTAGCAGATGCCATTTTGGGCCCCCTCAACAGTTTGAAGAAGGGTAGGCATCGTTCGACCGCATGGGACAGGAATATTTTGGGCACAGCAATGCGCCCGGTAAGGCGTTGAACGTCCTTGGTGTAGGTGGGCGGCCGCATGTCCAGAATGGCTTGGACCTTGTCGGGATTGGCCTCGATCCCATGCTGGGTCACAAACAAACCCAAGAATTTCCCGGATCTTACTCCGAAGGCACACTTGGTAGGGTTGAGCTTCGTATTGTACCTCAGGAGAGTGTCGAAGGTCTCAGCTAGGTCGGTGAAGTGGTTCTCGGCCTTGGGAGTCTTGATGAGCATGTCGTCAATATAGGCATCGATGTTTCGACCAAGCTATCCCTCGAACATATAGTTGACCAGCCTTTGGTACGTGGCTCCAGCATTCTTTAACCCGAAAGGCATCCTAGTGTAACAGTGCACGCCGAAGTTGGTGATGAAGGTGGTCTTCCCGATGTCTTCTAGATCCATCTTGATCTAGTGGTAGCCTAAATAGGCGTCCAGGAAGCTGAGTATCTCGTTGCCCGAGGTTGAGTCAACCAGTCGGTCGATGCTCGACAACAGATAACAATCTTTCGGTGTAGCTTTGTTCAAGTCGGTGAAGTCCACGCACATTCGCCACTTTCCTGAAGCTTTTGGTACCAGGATGACGTTAGCCAGCCAGGTTGGGTACAGGACCGATCTAAAAAGACCAGTCGTTTGCCCCTTGGTGACTTGCTCCTTGATGATCGCCTGCTTCTCTGGCGCGTGCTTCCTTCTGCATTGTTGTACGGGCTTCACGGTCGGGTCGAGGTTGAGCTTATGCATCACTGTCTCTTCCAGTATCCCTGGGAGTTAATCATCGGACCATGCGAAGACTTGGATATACCCGAAAAGAAATTCTTTGTATTGCTACTAAACCTCAGACGGTAGGTCGGCTCCAATCTTTACTCCTAGGGTCGGGTCGTCGTTTAGGAAAATCGTTAGCAGCTCGCCTCCAGGCTCGGATGTTGCGGGTTTTTCCTCGACTTCCCTGGGGCCCTTATTCTTCCCGTCCGGCCTTGTGGCTTCGACCGATATATTATAGCACCTTCTGGCCATTGCCTGGTTGTCCTAGACTTCCCCCACCCCATGTTTAGTGGGGAACTTCATCTTTTGGTGATATGTAGAGGGCACCACTTTCATTCGGCTAATCAGCCGAAGATTGCATTGTATGCTATCATACCCTTGATCACTATGAAGTCCACCATAACCGTGATGATTTTTGGTGGGGTGCCGAGAGTAACCGACAGGCTCAGGGCTCCCTCGGGATAAGTGGCTTGGCCATTGAACCCGTAGAGAGGGGTTCGGATCGGGCGGAGTTTAGACGGATTCTCCCCCATCTCAAGAAAACATTCATAAGATAATACATCAGGGGCACTTCCATTGTCAACTAGAATCCTATCTACGTTACAATGGTTTATGATAGTCGATATAACTAGGGCGTTGTCATGCGGGGTGGTGAGCCCTTCAGGCCTTCGTCGGAGACAACTATGACCTGGGGCTCACTTGGCGGGCTCTTGGTAGGCTCGTGGCTCGGCTCGCCTGCTCAGCATGACGCTTCCTTCCTCGGCTACTATCTCCTCTTGATGCTGCTCCTCCAGCGATGACATTGATGTGGACCCCGCGAGGGGCATTGTCGATCTCTTCTGGGGTGCCTCGGTCTTCCTTATGCCCAGCCACGAATCGGGATAGGTGTCCTTGGCAGACGAGGCGCTCCATCTCATCCTGGAGCTAGCGGCAATCGTCGGTATGATGCCCGTGGTCGCTGTGGAACAGGCAGTGCTGGCTACAATTGCGGCTCTTCAACTTCATTGGCTCAGTTTGGCGGAGGAGGCCCGAGCCTTTGATGTCTTCATAGATCTCGTACAGCAGAGCGGTTAAAGGAGTGTACCGCTCGTACTTCCGGGACAGTTCTTTATGGTCCCCGTCTTGGTTCCGCCTTTTTCCTTGGCTCAAGCTAGGCTCGGGTGCTTACTTCTTATCCCCCTCCCGACCTGAGCCGATTGCACCTCGGCATGCGTTGAGTACTTCTTCGCACTCAGCATGGCGCAAAGCCAGAGTCACTAGCTCGGCAAGGGTCGAGGGAGGGTGGAGGATAAGTTCGCGGCGTAGCTTCTCATCACGGGTGCATTCGGTCAGCGCGATTATGGCCGAGGCAACATCCAGGCGGGGGATTCTCAGGGCTTTCGACTTGAATCAGATGATATAAGCCCAGAGTTTCTCCCCTTGCGCCTGTTTGAGAGCCAACAGCCCTGCTACTGACCATGGGGGGCCGCTGCCGGTGAAACTCTCCTTGAACACTCGCCCGAACTGCTTGAAGTCTCGGATGGATCTGGGGGCAAGGGCCCGGAACCATGCTTGGGCACCTTGGACCAGGGTGGTCATGAAGGCTCGACATTTGATGGTGTCGACGCTCCGTGAAGTGTCATCAGGGTGTCGAAGCTGTCAAAGTGGTCGGCCGGGTCGCACTGGCCGTCGTAAGGCTTGAAGTCGGGAAGGGGATTCTTGGAGAAACCTCCGCCTTCAAGATGTAATGATAATGGGGATTTCTCCTCGTCCTCCGCCGGGGAGGTCTTCTACAGGGCACGTAAGGTGCGCTCCTGCTCTACGAAGCGCCTCTCGAACTCTCGTAGCCGGAGAGATAGCTCTGGCTGTCGCTACACCGTGGGCTGGGGGGGTGTCCCGGTGTACCCCAGGGACTTCGGTCTCTGGGTGCGGATGGAGTGCCCCATGTTTTCTCCCCTTTGCGGTGTGGAGGAGGCCTCTTGCTCTGGAGGAGGGGCTTGTGAAGGTCCTCCTGACCTGTTGCGAATGAGCCACCGTCCTCGGAGGGTGAAGCGGCCTCGGTAGTGTTTTGGGATGCATTCTCGTGGGGGGGGGGGCTCTCAGAGGGGCACGTGACCTTCCTTCTCTGGCTGCCTGGGTCATCATGAGTTCCACGAGGACGTCCAGTTTTGCGTTGAGGGCATGGAAATCATCAGCGCCCTCGCTGGATGGTAGCTCTACCTCCGTGGGCGGAGGGGGTTCGTCGGCTAGGGGTGTTGGCATTGGAGGGGGGGTTCTGTGTGGCCTAAGAGGAGCCTTCCCTCGCCGCCACCATGGCTTTTCCCTTATCACCGGCAGACCTCCTCCCTGAACTCCTTAACACCATACTGGCTCTTTGATCGTTTCCCACAGATGGCGCCAGATGAAGAGGGGCGATCTCGCGCTGGTCCTGAGCTTGAGAAGATGATCACCGAGTAGTGAACTGCAAGGAAGGGAAACGGATCAGGGGGGCCCAGGGATGGTTCCTGGGGGAGAAACCCTCTGATGCCTAAGTCAGTAGAGCAGTGGTAGAAGCTATGAAGGGAGGAGGAAGGAGATGCGTGAGATCCCTCTCCACCAAGGTGGTGAAGTGGTTCCTGCTCAGGAAGTTTTAGGTGTGTGTTAGCCTTACCTTTCGTTGGAGGGTTTCCCAGGTTTAAATAGTGCGCCGGCCTCATGAGTCCCGTAAGCTGAAGAGTTTCAGGTGAGAGTTACGTCCTTGGTGTGGGCTCTTTACGTCCTCATCGTGAGATCTTTATAGCCTTGTAAACTCCTGCTCATAAAGGGCTCTCAACGGCAGCGTGGATAAGCAATCGTCGGTTGACCCAAGCATGAAGAGTGTCGGCCCTGTCCGGGCAAGGGGTGTAGCTTGGGTGAGGCTCGGTCGGAGTGGGTGCGGGGCGCCAACCCTTATCCCAGCGAGGGGGATGAGTCGGGCGTGGGTCTTCCTCCGACTAGACCGACGCTCAGGCCTTCCGAGCCTAATGGCAGCCGAGGAAGTGCTTGATCCCGAGTGATCTTATTGGGATTTTATGCTAAGTGGCCCCTGAGGGGCAGTCACTTAGATAAGCTGGGCCTCGTTTGGTCTTGCTTGGACCTAGTTTGGCCGCTCTTAGATGGACTACAGAAATTCCCCTCTCCAGGTCCTACTAGAACTCAGAGTCTTAATGGAAGTAGGTTTGGTTATGTGATTATTGATGACCATTCTAGATTTTCATGGATCTTTTTCTTAGCTAACAAGAATGAAGCTTTTCAAAAATTCAAGCAGTTTTTTAATTAGGTCAAACAAGAAAGAAACATAAAATTTGTTCAATTCAATCTGACCATGGAGGTGAAATTGAAAACTCCATGTTCTCTGATCTTTGTGAAACTGAGGGACTAACGCACAAGTTTTCTTCTCCCAGGACACCGGAGCAGAGTGGAATTGTGGAGAGAAGAAATCAAACCATTGTGGAGATGGCCTGAACTATGCTGGTTGAGAGTCAACTACCATGAAAGTTCTGGGCATTGGCGGCCAATACAGCAACTTATACAATCAATAGGTCCATGGTAAGACCAATTCACAAGAAAACCCCGTATGAGCTATTGAAAGGTAAGAAACCAAACCTGGCTCATTTCAGATTTTTGGTGCTAAATGTTTTATCCATAATAATGACAAGAAGGACTTAGATAAATTTGATGATGAAAGCTGTCCTGGAATATTTTTAGGATACTCTGAAGTGTCGAGAGCATATAGGGTCTTTAACATTACTGAACAAAAAATTGAAGAGTCTCCACATATCATTTTTGATGAAGCAAAAGGTGCTACTAACCTTGAAGATGCTGACAGGGATTCCAAGCATGACGGAGAATTCCTAGAAGATAAAGAAGAAGAGGAGATTCAGTCGAAGGAAACACCAGATGCTCCCAACCAGGTAAGGCCAGTTGAAACAGGTGAGTCTTTAATAAATGTTAGATTTCTAAAAGATCACCAAGTAGATAACATCATAGGCAACCTTGAAGATCCACTTAGAACAAGGTCTCACTTTAGAAATGTTCATAATGAAGACCTAGTTGCCTTGGTATCACAGATTGAACCCAAATCAGTAGAAGAGGCTTTAAATGATCAATCATGGGTTAATGCTATGTGTGAGGAGTTAGGTCAATTTAAAGAAACAATGTCTGGGAGCTAGTTCCAAGACCAGAAAATTCAAATGTCATAGGAACTAAGTGGGTGTTTAAGAATAAAATGAATCAAGATGGAATCATTTCTAGAAATAAAGCCAGACTAGTAGCCAAGGGCTACTGTCAAGAATTTGGTGTTACTTTAAATGAATCCTATGCACCTGTTGCTATGATGGAAGCAATAAGAATTTTATTGGCCTTTGCTTGTTCTAAGAACATAAAACTTCAACAAATAGATGTCAAAAGTGCATTTTTAAATGGAGTTATCAAAGAAGAAGTTTTTTTGAACAACCTCCCAGATTTCAATTTTCCCCTCAACCTAACCAAGTTTTCAGGTTGAATAAAGCCTTGTACAGTCTAAAGCAGGCTCCTCAAGCATGGTATGAAAGGTTGACAGAATTTCTGATCAGTAAGGGCTACCACAGAGGTAACGTGGATCAAACCTTATTTACCAAGAGTTCAAATAAAGACATCATCATAGTTCAGGTATATGTAGATGATATTATCTTCGGCTCAACAAGTACTGAACTATGCAATGAATTTTCTCAATTGATGTCTACTGAGTTTGAAATGAGTTTGGTAGGTGAATTAAAATACTTTCTTGGCTTACAGGTACAGCAGTTGGAGGATGGATGCTTCATCAACCAGACCAAGTACACATTGGACATTCTCAAGAGGTTTGGCATGAACAATTTGAAGCACATCACAACACCAATGGGTACCAACACATCATTGGATGCAGATGAATCAAGTAAAGAAGTTGATGCAAAGCTATACCGATGTATGATTGGATCCTTGCTCTAATTAACTGCCTCAAGACCTGATATACAATTCAGTGTAGGAATGTGTGCTAGGTATCAATCTAGCCCCACTGAATTACACTTAGCAGCTGTAAAAAGAATTTTCAGATACTTATCTTCTACACACACCCTAGGCTTATGGTTTCCTGCATCACACACTTTAGATCTTGTTGCTTATACAAATGCTGACTATGCTGGGTGTAAGTTGGATAGAAAAAGCACTAGTGGACATTGTGAATTTCTAGGTGGGTGTTTAGTCTCTTGGGGTTCCAAGAAGCAACACTCTGTGGCCCTCTCCATTGCAGAGGCTGAGTACGTAGCTACAGGGAGTTGTGGTACACAAGTTATTTGGATCAAACACCAACTTTAGGACTATCAAGTAGACCTGGGGTGCACACCTATTTACTGTGACAATACTAGTGCCATTAATCTTGCCAAGAATCAAGTTCTGCACTCTCGAACCAAACACATAGAGATAAGACATCATTTTATTAGGGAAAAGGTTTCCAAAGGAACATTTGAATTAATCCATGTAGGCACTGCAAACCAAATAGCTGACATCTTCACTAAGCCACTGGATAATGAAAACTTTACATCCTTGAGGAGAGAGTTAAGTATTTTTAAATCTTAGCTCTATGAATAAAATGACTCATGATTTTATTTTCAGCATTTTCATTACTTTCTCTTTGATTCATGAATAAAATACTTTGCCTCCATGAATAACATGTCATCCCTCTAAGCTTTTAACCACTCAACATGAGTATGTTTGCTTATCATGTCATAATGTGAGGGGGAGTCTTGTCTATGTTCATACGCTAGTTTTTAAGCTAAGAGGTCTGTGCATTTACATATACTGCATAAGCCATATATGAATAACATATCATTGAGTGAGGGGGAGTTATCTCTGAGAAGGAGTGTTTGCTCTTATAAATTGTTGCATTTTGTGAGGGGCAGTTGTTTAGTGTGTGAAGGTTGACTGATTTAGAAGCACTTGGGATATGTATGTAGCTATTGTTTCTTATGAAAGACTTAATACAGTTCATTCACAGCTAGTAGAATCCCATAATTGTCTTAAATCCTTAAGTTTGAACCACTAAAGCACAGCTAGAATCTTTTATCTAGTAACTTAGCAAAGACTTGGATAAGGTGTTTGACGTATATCTCCTTACACATTTCATGATCATGGAACAAGTTAAACTAATTTGTCATGAAATCTGATAAAAAACTTGAAACCTAGACTTCAAGGAACATGTTCTTTAAGAATCAATGCTTCTGCTAGGTATTGTTTTCAAACATTTCATATCAAAAACACAAAGAGATAAAAATAAAACGAAAATTTATATGCTCAGAGCAATGGTCTGATCACTGAGAAATTGAGTGTTTCATCAAAGGGAAATGAAAATCTTCCTCAGTCATGAGGTGTCAGATTATCTCTCTTAAAAAGTGCAAAAATATTTTGATCTTGACAGAGCAATGGTAATAAAGTGGTGAGTAACTGGAAAGTCTGGCCTCTGATCAAGGTGTCTCCTCACGTAAAAAGCCACAATTACTATCTCTGTTCTCTAAAAAGAAAAGTAATACGGTTTTCACATTGAGTAACTGGGGAGTCGGCCTCTGATCAAGGTGTCTTCTTAATGTCAAAGATATTATTTATCAATTTACTCATTACTCTATATCAAAGTATGTTTCAGTTGTTTCTGCCAAATCCCTTAATATTGTTACTATTTTTGGACTGTTTGTCCTGAATACTTTACGAACCTTTTTCTAAGGATCAGTCTCTTGCAGTCCATTTAGTATAGTTTTGATCAGCTCTTTCTTGGCATATCTGTTCACTCTTGAGTCCTCATCATATTCTCTGTACGCAGATAAACTTCAACTCCCTTTCTAGGTCCTTTCTTGATTACTTGATTTGAAGAATCTACACTTGTTTTAGTGCCCCACTTAATATTTTAAGATATGATCATGGGTTATTTTCACTGTGAACATACTATGTTTTCCTCTCCATTCTCCAACAGCTACATATCTCTTTCATCTCCTTTTGATGATGTCAAAGGGGGAGAGGGTGAGTCAAGTTTAAGGGGGAGAGAGTCAAGAGGAGGAGAGTCATGATAGGGAGAGACAGGTTTTGCATTTGAGGGGGAGAGACAGGAGGAAGAGTCATATGGTGGGGAGAGTGTCTTGCATTGGCAGGGTTTAGTGTGTTTACTGCTTGATCACTCTATTTTGATTGTACTGACATAAATTGACTCATAGTGTTGCCATCATCAAAAAGGGGGAGATTGTTGCACTCCTACAGTTTTGATGATGTCTTACACTATAAGTCAATCATGATAATCTATCCCAATACATTCCACTTATAAATTCTTTAGATACTGCACTCTCCAGTTCTACTCAGAAAGTCCATGCATACTTAGTTCATCATGCATTGCATCCGTGCATATGCTGCATTTTCAATTGAGTAGAGTCTATACATGCAAGCATCTAGTCGATGCAATCTTAGTTGCTACACGCGACTAAGTCGCTGCATTGTTTGTTCATGCATTAGACAAGTCGGTCCAATTCTCGCACCGTAGACATAAAGTCTGTGCACATTTCATTGCTAAGTATGTGCATTCTCTTAGTGCATGCAAGTGCTTTCATCGAACGCACATAGGGTCGGTGCACATGGTTTTCTGGACGATTGCTAAGGCAGATCGGCGCAAGCTTTGGCTCGCACAGGTCGGTGCAATTCTTGCACCAAGTCGGTCGGTGCAATTTCGTGTCTTAGGCATGATCAAAGTTGGTGCAATGTCTTTGCCTCGAGCAATAATGTATGTGCATGTTTATGATACGAAGCATTCTAAGTCTGTGCAAGTCTTACATTATCTTAACCATACTAAGTCAATGCAGGGTTTTTTTTGTGCTAATCAGGTCAGTGCACATCCTCTTATCTTGCATATCTTCTATTATGCACATCACAAACTATGCATTCTTTGCTTTAGGGCACCTGAACTAGGTGCAATTTCTATCTCAGTGCATTTCATAATTGCTGCAGTCTTTCTTGTAGAAGGCATGTTAGTGTCCGTGCTTTGCTTTGTCTTGTGCAATAATACCCATGCAATCTTTGCATTGGGTTGCATAAGGTCAATGTAACCTTTGTTCATGCACGCACGTAAGGCATGTGCATGTCTTGGCTTGTGCTCAATCAAGGTATGTCCATACTCGTGATCAGTGTAGCTTCCACTAATGTCTTCTCTTGCTTGGCAGGCCTGTCACCTGGTCGAGCAGGTGTTCGGTGAACCCAAAACTAGTAAGGGTACTCCACGTGGAAGTCAATGTACCAAGTTTAAGGGCTCGTGATCCGAGGCAATAAAAGAAAGGATGATCCTGCCACGTGGAATCAAAAATGGATCAGCTCTGCCAGAAGGAATGGGCGGGAATCGCGTTAACCGTGTGCCACCTTCTTGCTATAAAAGAGGTTGAAGGCTGCAAGAGAAAGCTACTGAAGAGTGGAAAAATGAGAGCATATGCAGCCACTACTTGAGGAAGAACCTCCCTATTTGAGAGAAGAGCCTGACTAGAATTGAGAGAGTCTAAGTGATCTTTTCTGTGTTTTGAGCTTGAAAGACTGCTTCTCAGGAAGCTACATTCTTGTTGTTTTGAGTGACTATTTTTCCTTTCATTTTCATCATTTTCGAGTTGTTTCACCAATTTCTTATACACTATTTTGTTACCCTCTAAGTGATCTTAGAGGAAGGGAGATTGGTTCTCCAGTTGCGAGTGAAGGCATTTCGCTCATGTGTACCCTCTGGTTTAGAGGAAGCGAGGTTGGTCCTCCGGTTCTGATCTTGCTGGGGCAAGGTCAGGTTCAGATCCTGTGAGTTGTAGGATCGGTGCTGAAGGATTTGTTCCCTTGTGGCAAGCTGTGAGACGGCGGATGTAAGCAGACTGAGTCACGGTGCTTTATTGCTTAGTGCAAGGAAGCCTTACTCCTGTGGAGTAAGGGGTGGACGTAGATTGCAGTTCTCAATCGAACCACCTTAAAAAACCCTTTGTCTCATTTGTGGTTGGGTGCTTGGTTGACTGCTTCTGTGTGGTTCGTTTCATTGACCTTTTATTGTGGTACAAGCTCATCTGCTGTTCGATCACTGTTCTATTTCAATTCATTCTCGTTTAGTTTCTACTTAGTGTCTCTTTCTGTGGGCTATTCTGAAAGATTCACTTACTACAACTAGGATTTCATCACTCATAATTCAAAACGCTTTAAATTGGGGAGTGATCTATTCATCCCCCCCCCCTTCTAGCTCACTCTTCATGTTATCACCTGTCTGTGATGACAGTTGACGAGTTGATTGGCTCGCTCATGACATATGAGCTAAATATGAAGAGGAATGAACAAGACAACAAGCAAAAGAAGACTGTGACTCTCAAAGTTGCTAAGAGCACAGACGGCTCTGATGATGATGATGAAATTGACATTCAAGAGGCAAGCTTAGCTGACCATGCACTCCTCACCCGACAGTTCAAACAATTTCTAAGAGGCAATGATGGGACATAGGAGTAAGGCATCTAACTTTTTCTTTATTGCATTGAGTCATTTGCGTTCAATTGTAAGGCAATTATAAGCCAATGGGTTAATTGGGCTAAATTAATGTGTTTCTTTGTAAAAAGGTCACTTAGGCCCAGCGGGTCCCCCCACCCTCTCTCCCATTGGGCCACCTAGCTTCTAGGGCCCATAGGTGGTTGGTCCATGGTCCATGGTCCAGGGTGGACTTGGACCAAGGTTGAAAAATCCAATTTGGCCATCTGTGAAGAGGGCGCCCCCCCTAGAGTTTTTTTATTGTTGTCTTAATTTGATCACATGGGAGAAAAATCTTCTATCGCCTAATTGCCCCTCCCTAACCCTAGATCTGAGGATAGTATAGGTCATTTAGCTAGGGTTATAAAAATCTTGTATTTCATTAATTTCATGAGAATTTATGAAGAAAAATATGAATTTCTCCAAAGAAGGCCATGGGCGCCCCTCTCTCCTCCCCTTGCGGCTGTGATGGTTGCTTGATTCCAAAGTGTGAAGCCTTGCCCTTTGTGTGATTCCAAGGTTTATCACCTCTGCTGGATGTAAATTCCAGCCACCGCCGCCACCACCTCCGTTCGTGCTGCCATCGAGCCACCACGGTCACTTTTCCGGCCTGTTGTCCAGGATTCCAAGTTGCTGGATAGAAGGTTGAAGACAGATCTATAACTTCAGATCCACCCGTTGGATCGAGTCAATTTTTTCAGGGTTGGTTCATCTCGTCTTCCTTAATCCCCAGTTCCATTTTTACTTTGATCAAATCCCGTTTGCCCCTCCTCCCAGTGATTTCTTTTCACCTGCGCAATCTGCCTATTTGCATATCTGTGGGACAGTACCTTGTTCTTCTATTTTTCCCACTGCCTTAGCCATCTCATAAAATTACCAAAACAATTGTGCACGTCCTCCACATCCCCTTATTTCACCCAAATTAATTTCATCATTCAGATCTACCGTTTTCCCCTCGGTCAAACTTCATTCACAACAGATCACAATCTGTTCTGTCTGTTTTGTAATCCGAGCCAGAAAAGTTATAGGAGCATAGAGTTTTTCATTTTCAATCCTATTGCTGGATGGTTGTGGAAATCCCATATGTTGTATCTCTTTGAGCCCTCCTCGTAACGGTGCCAGCCTCGCTCTGATCTGACGCCGGATCTTGGCATAGGAGCCGATATCACCGGATCGTGCAGGTCTATCTCGAGACAGGACTGCGGGACAGTGTTGGCAGTTAAATCCCAATAAATATTCCCGCTCCGATCCAGTGACCATCGCTCGCGGGGATCTACCAGGGACACTACAGCAATGTCCCAACCAGCCATCACAGCCAGGAGATGTTCGGACGCCGCCATCCCTATAGCCGCACCCGCTTCCTGTCATGCGGGCCAGGGCAGAACCGAACCAAACCGGAAGTCCACGTCCACCCCGAGAACTCCTCACGGACGTGCTGCCAGTCAACCCAAGTCCGGCACTCCTGGGTCACTATTGTAGCCTTTTACCTCCCTACGTGGAGTGGGCTGTAATTTTATTGCTATAATTATTCACATTTACTGTACCCGGAGTTACGGTTCTTGGCCAAGAATGTCTTCCCCACGCCCCGAGCGTGGAGGTACGGTTTCGCTCCTCTTGTTTGGCATTTGCTTAGTTCGTATATGTTTGAATGCCGCTGCTTATGTGATAGGATTCTAGCTTGATAAATTATTTGATCACCACTGTGAGAGAGAGCACATGACCCGTCCCGTGCTCGACCCGAGCACGTGAAAAGAGCCGAATACCCTTGACTCACAACTACTTTCTCAACCACACAGATCCGCACATTTTTCTCGCGTGGGATGATCGTGAGCTTGCCTTTCTTGTTGAGGTCACATTCTCCTCTTCTGGAGCTCTTTCGTGTCGAGTGTCCGCGTCGTCGCTGGTCGCGTTGTCAAATTAGTCGCGTCGTCGCCTAGAGTCCAAGATTTGCATCAAATTGGCATCGAGTCCCTTTTCGTCCCGCATCAAATTGGTATCAGAGCAAGTTGAGTCTAGGGTAGTCATCAGCATATGGTTTGAGTTGAGGAAAGTCTTGTCCTAGGTGTGCATGTCATTCCGATACTCAGTATATCAAATAGTGTTCCCGGAACGATAGGTTACGCCTATTGAGAAGGTAGCACACTTGCGTGAGTTCAATCTTCGGATCCATATCTCCGCCACGTACTGGATATTGGTTAAGTCTAGGTTCATTATTTCACATTGGTCCGTGCACGCCAATCTTTGTGTCTACATGCCCATCTTGTAGTTCCCCCAGTTTCCCATGGATTCTCAGTCGCCCAAGTCATATGAATGGTGGCGTAGCACCCATGGATGTGGAAACCAACCCCTCCACTTCCGTAGGCCCGAAGCCTCGGACTTTTATGGCTCTAAAGTCCCGAGCGACTACCTACATTGGGAAGCCGCCATGGAGAAATATTTTGAGTGTTACTTAATGTCCGGAGCCATGGAAGTCAGTTTTGCCAAAGAGAGGCTTTTTTACGAAGCTGCCGAGAAGTGAAGCATTGAATGCTTGAGGGAAATTAGGAGGCAATGGCCCATCGAGTCATGGTGCCAAATGAAGGATGAGCTTAGAAGGATCTACCTGCCCTACCCAGTAACCTCCAACCGACCCCACCCAGTCACCTACCATCAGGAAGGTCACAGTCAGAGGCCAAGGATCCTGCACGTAGATGAGCCTAGACCCAAGACTAGGCCGGTTGAATATGAGCGAATCCACCACAATGCCCCTTCCCCAAACCGCACCTTTGCCGAACTCTTGAAAATCTTTTCGGATCAGGTGAATAGGATGTACACTCATATTGACGGACTACTTCTTGAGCCTAAGGTGGTCGTAGTAGGTAACCTCCACCCAGCACCACCTATGGAGTCCCGGGGTCCTCTCTCCTACATAGAGGATGTCCCTTCCCCACCAGTGGGAGAAGTTTTACCACAAGTCTCACCTTCCGATCTTTATTCGGAGCCACCTCAACTAGAGCCACCCGTGCTTCTAATGAGGAAGCTAATCATTGACGAGCCACTACTTAGCTAGCTTAAGAAGGGCTTGGTCCCTAAAGCACCTTGCTATCCATCCATGGACCCCACACTACCAATAGTCCCCGTCAATTCATTCCATACAACGTTCCAGTCTTTTCACCATGTTGATACATTGGAAGACCTTATTAAGGGATTAGACTGGCAATGGAAGTTGACGTACATGTTGGCCCCAGGCTTCGACCAACCCAATAGTCGTAGCTTCACGCATCCTGCTGTGGGGTCTATTACCTCTGTGTGCATCGTGGGTCATATCACCAGTGAGGTTCTTTTGTTCCACCCCATTCCTGATGATTTTAACTCCTTTCCACTTGTCCCGAGGTAGGAACCGTGTCATCTCCATGAGATCCCTGTCCCATCGATCATAATAAATGAAGGTGACCATCTACACCTAAAAAAATTCCAAACATGGGACTGTGTGATGAAGGAACCTGCCACGAGGGGTCACACATTCTTTGACCCTTTTGATCCCCTCCCTAGTGAGCCTCGTGACCCACAACCTCCATTCCACCTTGTCAGGGAAGTCCCCTATCACACCCCTCCCACATGAGCCAGTCCACCTACACTTAGCAAGGGGCTCGTTCATCGGAAAGAGATACATACTTTACCATCTTATAGGGGTAATGAAGAAAGTGAATTTGCAGTGGGTCTATGCTATATGTTACTGTGGTCTATGCTAAATGTATTGTCTCCAACAGGAGGCCGTTGTGGGCGCACCTTTCACAATTTGCTGCCTCTATCAATGCTCCTTGGTTTCTCGCGGGGGACTTCAATCCCATCTGCACCGTGGTAGAAAAATAGGGTGGTTGCACCCCTCAAGCACCGAGTATGAATGAGTTCAATTCCTTTATTTATGCTTCTTCCATTATTGATGCTGGCTTTGATGGGTCTCCTTTCACCTGGTGGAATGGCCAATCTAGCGACCAAGCTATATTTGCCAGATTGGACAGAGGCTTCTACAACAACGATTGGCTCTCGTCATTTCCATCAACTAGGATTACTCATCTACCTCGGGCCTATTTGGACCATTATCCTCTGCTTGTAAGGTTCTAGAATAACACCAATATAGGACCAAGACCGTTCAGATTTTAGAATATGTGGGTGAGGCATGAGTCCTTTATGAGTATTGTGAAGCAATGTTGGGAGCTTCCCTTAAGGGCCCCTCCTCAGCATAGACTCGTTCTCAAGCTTAAGGGGTGCGGACACCAGAGCACATGAGCGGCATGGGTCAGCGAGCCATCGGTACCGTACGCGGAGCACCACTCGAGCCACTTCAACATCCATCTTGCTCGGAGACAGCCTGGAGACTCCCCCTTGAGTCTCGATATTTATCACATTTACTGGGACTTTATTTGTGTGTAATGTATTTTTATTTGTCTTTATTTCCGTTTGTAATTTAGCTTGTAAGAGGGGCTTATTTGCAAATTGGACCACCTGGGTCCCGTGGGCCCCCCAGACCTCCTCCCATTGATCCACCTCATCCCCAGGGCCCATGTGGGGTCAGTCAACAAGTCAATTGGGGGCATCTAGAAGGGTGGGCCAAGTGGGGGACAAATGACTTGAAATGTCAAGGTTGGCCACCAACCTTGACACCATAGCCAAGAGGGCGCCCCCCTCTCACCATCAAGCCTTTTATTTTTTGTAAAAATGGTATTATAACTAATTAGTTCTATCCCATTTGTTTATTCCCCAAAATCTAGGTCCAAGGGTATTTTGTGTCTTTTGCCATTTCATATAAGTACCATGTATTAAACATTTTAGTGGAATTAATGCATATGAAATTGATGAATTTTGTTGGGGCAGCCTTGGCCGCCCCCTTCCTCTCTCCTCCCTCTCCCCCTTGCAGTTGTGAAGGTTGTATTCTGGAGGTGTGACTCCTCCCTTATTGTTCCGGTGATCGCCGCCGCAGCCATCGAGCCGCCATCGCACCACCGCGGTTGCTGTCGGTGTTCTGTCCACCCAGGATAGAGGCTACTTCCACGAATTTCTGTAGTCAGCCACGAGCTCCTCTTGAGCTGAAATTTTAAGGAGGTGTTTCATAGGTTCCCATCATATTCTAAAAAATTTGGTTTGGTCTTTAGACCCCGATTCGTATGTTTCAATTTTCATTCATCTTTCATTTCAGATCTGACTACTTTCAGTCTAGATCCACACCTCCCCTGCGTTTCCCATCTTCGACCCATGTTTTGATTTTCCATGGAGATGTCAATTTTACTGGGAGTTCTGTCCACTTTCCTATCCAACCCCAATTTTTTGTGGAATTTCGAAAGCCCATTTCATATTTTTAGAAATTCCCTTTCAGATCCATCTACATTTCTATCAGCTAGTGTCCAAATATGACCACCAGTCAGTGTAAAATCCATATAAAATCGTGGCCTCCCCCAATCCATTCACATAAATTATTTCCGTTTTCCTCTCTTTTCCCTCCACAACTTTGATGAATAGCTCAAGAGTTGAATCGGACGTATACCCCACGGTCAAAGGCAACTCTCAGAAACATTCCCTGTTGTTCTGAGAGTTCGGGTATTGTGCAACAGAAAGTTCAAAAATAGTTTAAGGCCAGATCCGTGTGGGTCCAGATGATTTCTCCAGTCCTATCTTGAAGCACTTTGAAAGGGCTTTCCAACAGTACCTCCTGATCATCGATCCGAAATCGGGATTGGTCGCAGTGACCGATCTCGTAGGAGCGCGTGCCTGACAGTAGAAGCTGAAATCCGTGGACAGCAACTCCACATCTTGGAGATCGGAGCCGGTCGGCCTCCGACCGACGTTCCAGCCCGACCGCCGTCTAGGGAGGCGCGCCACAAGGGGTCCCTATCACAGCGGGCCCCACCCCACCAGAGCCGAAGGTTGGAGTGGTCCGTGGGCCCCACGGACCCGTAGATCGCGCCGTCCGGACAGCACGAAAACGCTGGTTCGGCACCGCCGGGACGCCATCAAGATGCTGCCCGTCAACCCGATTGTCACGACTCCCGGGTCCCACATGTGACCTATTACCTCCTTGCGTGGAGTGGGTCAAATTTTTATACTACTGTAAAATTTTGTTAACCGGGAGTCCGTAATTGGCCGGGGTTGTCTTTCCCACGCCGGGTGCGTGGAGGTAAAGGTCGTAACTTCTTGGCGTTATTTTGCTTAGCTAGTATATGGTCATATGCCGCTGCGAGAGTGTAGGATTCTAGCCCGTGAGTCCATGTCACCGCTGTGAGTGTGAGAGTGACCCGTCCCGTGACTCGATCCGAGTCTGGAAGTGAGTCGACTACCCGTGAACTCTGCCGGTTCTTCAACCGCGCACGATCCGCGTTTCCCTCGCTCGGGATGACGAGTGAGATTGTGTTTCTGTTAGCGACGTATAGCCCATAGGAACTCTTCGTGTCGGGTCGAAGTCTCTCAAACTTGCATGTTACTGATCGTGTCCGCATTTAGAGTCGAGGTCCATACCACTTAGAGTCGGTCCCCGCGTCCGTCCCGCATCAGATTGGTATTAGAGCGAGTCGAGTCTAGGGTAGTCTTTACATAAGTCTTGTATGCATCATGGTCTAAGTCGAGTCTAGGATCATCATTATTTTCAAAACAAAAAAAAAGTGTTTTAAAATTATATTTCATCCCGATAATTCAGTATATTAAAAGGTGTTGTCCGAACGTTAGGCTACGCCTATCGGTAAGGCTGCACACTTGAGGGAATGATCTTCGGATCGATTAACTCCGCCGTGTGCCAAGTATTGGCTTAGGTCTAGGTGCATTAGTCGGTGTTTGCTTCAATTTGTGTCTCCTAGTCCGTGTGTCTTTGCATGCACAGCCGTCGAGGTACCCAATACTCGCCACCACCACCTATGGTGGATTCCCGGGCCCGTAGCTCCGATGAGTCATCGACGGTCGAGATGTTTCGAGGCAATATGGAACATCTCGACACGCGTATGGATGGCCTTAGTACCCGTCTAGATGGCGTAGGAATGCGTCTAGAAGGGAGAATGAAAGCCCTCCAGGATCGGGCCAAATCCTCGGATCAGTCCATCAAGGGCCTAGTAGGGAGGATTGCCGTCCTCGAGAGGGGCCCAGTTGCGGCGCAACCTGCGCCGACGAACGGCCAACAAGAGCCGGCTCAGCAACCTGCTGTGCCAAGGGCTCAGGCGGAGAATGTTGAGGGACAACATGTGCATGTGATGGATGATTATGCATCTGATAATGATCAAGGGGGTAACGGTCGTCGGAATCAACGATGGAATCGTGATGACGATGATGACGACCGCATTCTTAGGGGCATGCGTGCGGACCCTCCCACTTTTAGCGGGTCCTTGGACCCTAGGTTGTATCTAGATTTGGAGGCCGGCATGGACCGGTACTTCGAGTGGTTTGAGATGACTGACCACCGAAGAGTCCGATACACGAAGATGAAGCTACAAGGGCAGGCCTAAACTTATTGGACCAATGTGGAGAGCCTGCTCAACCAGCGACGTCAACCCCAAATCGATACTTGGGATGATATGAAAACCAAGTTGAGGGAGATATACCTTCCTGCCTTATACCGCCAACGTCTCATAGACAAATGGCAAAGCATCTCCCAAGGGAACCGATCCGTGACCGAGTACACCGCCGAGTTTGCCGAGTATTACTTACGGTGTGGAGTTACGGAAAAGAGCACCATGACTATATCCCACTTTCGAAGGGGTATGCTGCCCAACTATCAGTATGAACTCTTTCGCCGCAATGCGACCTCCTTGGAGCAGGCATATCAGGTTACTCTCGAATTGGAGCAATTCGAGGCCGAGTTCGAGTCTCCCCATCGGTTGGGCTCCTTTCCCCTACATAGTGTTGAGCCCCGTGGCTCATCTGGCACGTATCCGAGGGCCCCCATGGCTTGACCTCAGGAGCCCACTTGCCCCGAGCCCTTTGCTCCTAGGCCTCGCCCTCCACCCCCGAGGGACCTTCCTCATCCCCAACATCTCATGGCACCCACCGCCCGTCCACCGGCACCCGCACCTCCTGCACATCCTTTGTTGCCTACACCTCCTATCCGTCGGGAGGATAAGGGGAAAGGACCTTTGATTGGGGAGCCTTGTGGATAACAGCAGCAGTGTTATCACTGCAATGGGTTTGGCCATTTCGCCAACCAGTGTCCCACCCGCCCATCTCTTATCATTGGGGACACACAGGCTGAGGATACCACCCATGCGGGCCTTGAGTTAGTCAGCTATGAAGCAGATCCGGAACTAGCTGACGAGTGCTATGAGTTGGGAGGTGATGCCCAGGATGCCCAGCAGTCTGATGATACCCACGTTGGGGTCGTCAGGTGTATCCTTACCCAGCCACAGGTCAGTGACGACTGGCGTCGGACCACTATCCTTCATACGTTCTATAGGTTGGGCAAGATAATTTTTAAGGTGGTCATCGATAGTGGGAGTTGTATCAATGCCATCTCCACGGGCGCTATCACTCGTCTTGGTCTTACACGTGTGGATCATCCTTTCCCCTATCGAGTTTCATGGGTGGATTCCACCTCCATTCCGATCAGGCTGCGGTGTTTGGTCCCACTGCAGTTCCATGCCTACCGCGACGAGATCTGGTGTGATGTCCTCCCCATGGAGGTGGGCAATGTCATTCTTGGTAGGCCGTGGCTATTTGATCGGGATGCCACACTCCATGGCCGGTCAAACCCCTGTACCTTTGACCATGCTGGCTAACGGATTACCCTCCATCCTGCTCAGCCCAAGAGCCCACCAGTTAGGGATCCTACTGGCCCTAGTACTCCGTAGCCTTCCATTCCCGGGCCCATTACCCCGTCCCCAGCTCGGGCTATGACCGTTAGATCTGGCCCAGGTAAGCCCTCGACTAGGAATTGGATGTTGATTAGCTCCCCGGAAATGGAGCGGGAGGCTAGTCAGGGCTGCCCCGTATTTTCTATTATGGTCCGAGAGGTGGAGCGAGACTCCGAGGGTGAGGTCCCACCCGAGGTTGTCCCCATTCTGCAGAAGTTTTCTGATATCTTTCCCGATGAGCTTCCCGAGGGACTCCCACCTATGCGGGATATTCAGCATGCCATCGACCTTGTTCCGAGCTCTTCCTTGCCCAATCTGCCACATTATCGCATGAGTCCCACGGAGCATGCCGAGCTTAAACGGCAGGTCGATGAGCTAGTGCAGAGAGGATCTGTTCGGGATAGCATGAGCCCATGTGCTGTACCCGCTTTACTCGCCCCGAAGAAGGATGGCACATGGAGAATGTTCATTGATAGCTGTGCCATCAACAAAATCACCGTAAAGTACAGGTTCCCTATTCCCCGCCTAGATGACATGCTAGACATGATGGCTGGTGCCACTATCTTCTCAAAGATTGATCTTAAGAGTGGCTACCATCAGGTGAGGATTAGGCCAGGTGATGAGTGGAAGACCGCATTCAAGACCAAGGATGGTCTATATGAGTGGTTGGTCATGCCTTTTGGGTTGACCAATGCCTCTAGCACATTCATGCGACTCATGACTCAGGTCCTTCGACCATTCATTGGAGTCTTTGTGGTTGTGTATTTTGATGATATCCTTATCTATAGTCGCACCACGAGGGACCACTTAGACCACCTTCGACAGGTCTGTCTTCTTCTTAGGTGAGAGTAGTTGTTCGCGAACCCACAGAAGTGTGCCTTCATGACACCTCAGCTTACCTTCTTGGGTTTTATTGTGTCTAGTACTGGGGTCTCCGCCGATCCGGAGAAGGTCCGGGTCATTGTTGAGTGGTCGGAACCCCATACGGTTCATGATGTCCGCAGCTTTCATGGCCTTACGACGTTCTATCATCACTTTATCCTCGGATTTAGCTTCGTCACCGCCCCAATCACGGATTGTATCCGAAAGGGCACATTTGTTTCGACGAAGGCCGTAGCTGCCGCCTTCAAGGACATCAAGGAGCGCATGACCCAGACACCTATCCTTCGATTGCCTGATTTCTCGAAGGTGTTTGAGGTCTCTTGTGATGCGTCGGGTGTGGGAATTGGAGGAGTCTTGAGTCAGGAGACCCGCCCGGTCGCATATTTCAGTGAGAAGCTGAATGATGCGAAACTGCGATATTCCACTTATGACAAAGAATTTTAAGCATTTGTTCAGGCTCTTAGGCATTGGAGGCACTATCTTTTACATCAGGAGTTTGTTTTATACTCCGACCATGAGGCTTTGAGGTACCTCCATTCCCAAAAGAAGCTTAATTCGCGTCACAGTCGTTGGGTTGAGTATCTCCAGCAGTTCACCTTTGTGCTAAAACATAAGGCTGGAGTGGAGAACAAGGTGGCCGATGCCTTGAGTCGGCGAGCATGCTTGCTTACCACCATGAGTGCCAAGGTCATAGGGTTAGAGAAGATGAGAGAGGCCTATGGTGACTGTCCTGACTTCGGTTAGATTTATACCACTCTCCAGGCCGGACCCTCGAGAGATCATGATGAGTATGTGCTCCAGGAGGGCTACCTCTTTCGAGGTGGCAGGCTTTGTGTTCCCCGAACTTCGGTTCGAGACTTCTTAGTCTGGGAGCTACATGCGGGAGGTCTAGCCGGTCCTTTTGGTCGGAACAAGACTATTGAGGCAGTTGAGCATAGATTTTATTGGCCGAGCTTGAAGCGCGATGTTGCTCACATTGTGGCTCAGTGTCGTACATGTGCTACGGCCAAAATGAAGAAGCAAAGCTTGGGCCTCTATACGCCTCTTCCCGTGCCTGATGCACCGTGGCAAGATGTTAGCATGGATTTTGTCTTGGGATTGCCACGTACCTCCCAGAAGCATGATTCGATCTATGTGGTTGTTGACCGATTCTCGAAGATGGCCCTTTTCATTCCTTGCTCGAAGACTTCGGATGCTTCGAGGGTAGCCCGCCTTTTTCTTACTCATGTGGTGTGCAAGTTTGGGTTGCCTCGTACCATAGTGTCTGACCGTGATGTTAGATTCACTAGTTATTTTTGGAAGGCACTGTGGCATATGTTGGGTACGCACCTCAAGTTTTCCACTACATATCATCCCCAGACAGATGGTCAGACTGAGGTGGTCAATAGGAGTCTGGGAGACCTTTTGAGGTGTCTTATCAGGGACCGCATAGGGGATTGGGATCTCATTCTACCCATGGCAGAATTTGCATATAATGATTCAGTTAATAGGTCTACCGGCATGAGTCCATTCGAAATTGTCACAGGTCGTAGGCCTAGGAAGCCAGTGGATCTTGTCCCCATGCCTATCCATGCACGTGTGTCAGAGTCTGCCGAGTCGTTTGCTAGGCATGTTAGGAGTCTGCATGACGACATCCGTCGTCACATTGAGGCCAGCAATGCACGTTACAAAGAGCTAGCTGATGCCCATCGACACCACCGAGAGTTCCAAGAGGGTGAATATGTCATGATCAGGGTAAGACCTGAATGGTTTCCCTCTGGAACCGTTAAGAAACAGCAAGCTCGCGGAGCCGGTCCATTTAGAGTGTTGAAACACGTTGGATCCAATGCGAATGTTGTGGACTTGCCCGATGAATATGGTATAAGCTCTACTTTCAATGTATCGGATCTAGTTGCATATAGGGACCCAGCGGTGATCCCTAGTGAACCTTTATAGCCATCCCCTCCCATTGAGAGTGATCGCACACCTGAGTGTCCACCTTCATCCCCTTTTCCACGGCTGGGAGAGCATATAGATCATATACTGGATGAGCAGGTGACAGTTATCAGGAGTGGATCTTACCCGCGCTACCTAGTACGTTGGAGAGGGCGACCCGCCACCGAGGACACATGGATCACCCATGGAGAGTTGCAGTGGATCGATCCGACCTACTGGAGTGGTACCAGAGTGACGCGGACCCTTACTCGACAGGGTCAAGTTTCTCCCACCCGGGGAGAATTGGTGCGGACACCAGAGCACATGAGCGGCACGGGTCGGTGAGCCACCGGTACCTTACGCGGAGCACCACTCGAGCCACTTTAGCGTCCATCTGGCTCGGAGATAGCCTGGAGACTCCCCTTGAGTGTCGATATTTATCAAATTTACTGGGACTTTATTTGTGTGTAATGTATTTTTATTTGTCTTTATTTCGGTTGATAATTTAGCTTGTAAGAGGGGCTTATTTGCAAATTAGACCACCTGGGTCCCGCGGGCCCCCCAGACCTCCTCCCATTGATCCACCTCATCCCCAGGGCCCATGTGGGGTCAGTCAACAAGTCAATTGGGGGCATCTAGAAGGGTGGGCCAAGTGGGGGATAAATGACTTGAAATGTCAAGGTTGGCCACCAACCTTGACACCATAGTCAAGGGGGCGCCCCCCTCTCACCATCAAGCCTTTTATTTTTTGTAAAAATGGTATTAGAACTAATTAGTTCTATCCCATTTGTTTATTCCCCAAAATCTAGGTCCAAGGGTATTTTGTGTCTTTTGCCATTTCATATAAGTACCATGTATTAAACATTTTAGTGGAATTAATGCATATGAAATTGATGAATTTTGTTGGACCAGCCTTGGCCGCCCCCTTCCTCTCTCCTCCCTCTCCCCCTTGCAGCGGTGAAGGTTGTATTCTGGAGGTGTGACTCCTCCCTTATCGTTCCGGTGATCGCCGCCGCAGCCATCGAGCCGCCATCGCACCACCGCGGTTGCTGTCGGTGTTCTGTCCACCCAGGATAGAGGCTGCTTCCACGAATTTCTGCAGTCAGCCACGAGCTCCTCTTGAGCTGAAATTTTAAGGAGGTGTTTCATAGGTTCCCATCATGTTCTAAAAAATTTGGTTTGGTCTTTAGACCCCGATTCATATTTTTCAATTTTCATTCATCTTTCATTTCAGATCTGACTGCTTTCAGTCTAGATCCACACCTCACTTGCGTTTCCCATCTTCGACCCATGTTTTGATTTTCCATGGAGATGTCAATTTTACTGGGAGTTATGTCCACTTTCCTATCCAACCCCAATTTTTTGTGGAATTTCAAAAGCCCATTTCATATTTTTACAAATTCCCTTTCAGATCCATCTACATTTCTATCAGCCAGTGTCCAAATCGACCACCAGTCAGTGTAAAATCCATAACAAATCGTGGCCTCCCCCAATCCCTTCACATAAATTATTTTTGTTTTACTCTCTTTTCCCTCCACAACTTTGATGAATAGCTCAAGAGTTGAATCGGACGTATACCCCACGGTCAAAGGCAACTCTCAGAAACATTCCCTGCTGTTCTGAGAGTTCGGGTATTGTGCAACAGAAAGTTCAAAAATAGTTTAAGGCCAGATCCGTGTGGGTCCAGATGATTTCTCCAGCCCTATCTTGAAGCACTTTGAAAGGGATTTCCAACAGTACCTCCTGATTGTCGATCCGAAATCGGGATTGGTCGCAGCGACCGATCTCGCAGGAGCGCGTGCCTGACAGTAGAAGCTGAAATCCGTGGATAGCAACTCCACATCTTGGAGATCGGAGCCGGTTGGCCTCCGACCGACGTTCCAGCCCGACCGCCATCCAGGGAGGCGCGCCACAAGGGGTCCCCATCACAGCGGGCCCCACCCCACCAGAGCCGGAGGTTGGAGTGGTCCGTGGGCCCCACGGACCCGTAGATCGCACCGTCCGGACAGCACGAAAACGCGGGTTCGGCACCGCCGGGACGCCATCAAGATGCTACCCGTCAACCCGATTGTCACGACTCCCGGGTCCCACATGTGACCTATTACCTCCCTACGTGGAGTGGGTCAAATTTTTATACTACTGTAAAATTTTGTTAACCGAGAGTCCGTAATTGGCCGGGGTTGTCTTCCCCACGCCGGGTGCGTGGAGGTAAAGGTCGTAACTTCTTGGCGTTATTTTGCTTAGCTAGTATATGGTCATATGCCGCTGCGAGAGTGTAGGATTCTAGCCCGTGAGTCCATGTCACCGCTGTGAGTGTGAGAGTGACCCGTCCCGTGACTCGATCCGAGTCCGGAAGTGAGTCGACTACCTGTGAACTCTGCCGGTTCTTCAACCACGCACGATCCGCGTTTCCCTCGCTCAGGATGACGAGTGAGCTTGCGTTTCTGTTAGCGACGTATAGCCCATAGGAACTCTTCGTGTCGGGCCGAAGTCTCTCAAACTTGCATGTTGCTGGTCGTGTCCGCATTTAGAGTCCGAGGTCCATACCACTTAGAGTCGGTCCCCGTGTCCGTCCCGCATCATTAAGCGGCTGAAATTTGTGCTAAAAAGCTGGAATGACGATACCTTTGGCAACATTTTTGCTCATATTGCTCAATGTGAACAGGAGCTGCTTTCAAGTGAGTAGGCGTATATTGCAAATCCCACAGAAGCTGCACTATTGGCGCTTGAGACAACTCGACAAACTCTTGGGGAAATGCAATTGAGAGAGGAAATTTATTGGAGACAAAAATCAAGGGTCCGGTGGCTTTTGGAGGGAGACCGAAACATGAAGTTTTTCCTTGCCGTCACCCATTACAATAGAAAGAAACTGCATATTTCTACTAGCTCTGATCAGCAGGGCAATACATATGAAAGGATGGAAGATATTTTAGACTGTGCTGTCAATTTTTACATAAACCTTTTTGGTTCAGAAAGTAATGTCTCTCATGGTGATCTTCTGGACCTCATTCCCTCCTTGGTCTTGGAGGATGATAATGTTTTGTTGCTGGCTATTCCAACCCCTCAGGAGATTAAGGACATTGTTTTCAACATGTCTGGACATAGCGCACCATGACTTGACGGGTTCCCTGGATTGTTCTTTACAGCTTGCTGGGAGATAGTTGGAAATGATGTTGTGGAAGCTGTAGTGGAATTCTTTCGCACTAGCTCTCTTCCTCGAGCCTACACCTCATCCTTTCTAGTCATGATCCCTAAATCAGACTCTCCCCGTACCATTGTTGAGTTTCGCCCAATCAGCCTATGTAATTTTATTTACAAATTAATTGCACAGATTTTTGCGGATCGTTTGAGTGGCCTTCTTCCACGCATTGTTTCCCCTGAGCAAGGAGCCTTCGTCCAAGGTAGGGACATCCTTGATAACACCAATCTTGCTCAAGAGCTCTTGCAGGACCTCTCTCGTCCATCCATAGGCCGGAACATAGTAATTAAACTCAATATGATGAAGGCATATGATAGATTAGAATGGCCTTTCTTTTGTGCTATTCTTAACAGGTTTAGGTTTCATGATAAATGGGTGGCTTACATCTGGGAATGTTTACCAATTGCTGGTTCTCAGTTATGCTAAATGGTACATGCAGAGGATATTTCAGGTCATCCCGCGGCTTACGCCAGGGTGATCCCCTGGCTCCGACGCTATTTATTCTTACTGAGGAGGTACTTAGCAGAGGCCTTAAGTCCCTCATGGATTGTCACCCAATGTGCAAGTTTAAGGTGCCTTCTACTTTTTCCACTATATCCCACCTCTTATTCGCGGATGACACTCTTATCTTCACTAATGCTTCTTCTGCGGCCCTTAAGAAGCTACTATCTTTCTTGCATCGCTATGAAGAGACGTCTGGACAGAAAATAAATTTCACTAAGAGTAGCTTTATCATGGCCTCATCGACTCCTTCCGCTTATATTGCCAAGGTGGTTCGTCCTACTGACCTTCGTCATGAGGCTACTAAACTCACCTATTTGGGTGCTCCCATCTTCGTGGGACGTAGTAAGGCTTGTTACTTTGATTTCATCATTTCAAAGATTCAAGCCCAGGTGTCCTCGTGGATGGGTCGGCTGCTGTCTTATGGTGGCGAATTGACTCTTATCAGACATGTTCTCCTATCGATGCCCATCCCTATTATTACTGCATCCACCCCTCCTCTCTCCGTTCTGCATAGCATTGAAGCTATCCTATCAAGGTTTCTGTGGGGCTCTGAGGACTCTGCTCATAAACACCACTGGATTTCTTGGAAGGCCCTCTGTCAGCGCCTAGAGAAGGGAGGGGTTGGCTTTAGGTCCTTCACTCTCTTGGCGGAAGCTTTCTCTTTCAAACGTTGCTGGAAGCTTGTCTCAGATGAATCCTTGGGGTGCTCATACATGAGAGGTAAATACTATCCTACTGGCTATTTCGACTCTACGTCTAAGGAACTTGGGTCCAAATTGTGGCGCAGCCTTTGCCGTTCAAGGCACACTTTTTAGAATTATTGTAAATGCAACATTGGCAATGGTGCAGTGAAGTTCTTTCTTCAGAATTGGTCCGGCATGGGGTCGCTCATCCAGCATGTTGATCTGGAGGCATGGTCTATATATCCACACAAGGACATCTCTATTGCTGATGCTCTGAATCTCCACACTGATTTTCTTCATGGGCTGGATCGCATGATTTCCCCGGAGGTCTTATATGCTTATATTGCTACTCTTTCTTCTATTGCTGGAATTACCTGTAGTAGGTATCTTTGGACACCTGACACCCATGGCAATTTCACTATTGGATATGCATACAAGCTTCTTTAGCAGGCTGCGGGTCCTTTGCCAGCTGAAGGCAGCGATGATGTATCCTTTCTAAATCTGATATGGCATAAAACAATACCCCCCAAGTTCTCATTTCTTGCCTTTGTTGTGCCCCTTAGGCACAAGCTTATGATATTTTGTTTTGATGATAGCAACACAGTGAAAGTTTCACAGTGAGCCATTCATTGTGTTTAGTATACATGCATTACGTCTAGTTACTGCATATGCAAACACTTGGTCGATGCATTGCATTCTGTCAGATATCAAGTCTATACATCCATTGTTTCAGTTCAATATCTGCTATGTGCATACCTTGTTTAAGTGCATTCAGTATAACAGATCAGCATGCATTCAGTATAACAGACGAGCAAGTCTGTACATTGGACTAGTCTACATCGGTTAAGTCTATACATCCATCGAAGTAAGTCTGCATAAAGTCTGTACATTCTTCAGGTGCATATCTCAGCAAGTCTATACATTGGACTTGAACATATAGGAAGTCTGTACATCGGCTAGGCAGCAAGTCTGTACAGCCCTTGCTTAAGGCAAGTCTATACATTGCATGAGCATAGTCAGAACACTCAAGTCTATACAGCATCCGTCGTCTCATGCATCGTCTTATGCATTATCGTCAAGTCTGTACAGAATCCATCGTCTTATGCATAGGCTAAGTCTACACATCGTCCGTCTCAATTAGCATCTTATGCATAGGCTAATTCTACACATTGCAGCATGCATTGTCTTCAAGTATGTACATTGTCTAGCATCTCATCCACCGTCTCAGTTGAGAGTTGAAGTCTGTACATCGGGTGCCTCATTCGTAAAGTCTGTACATTGAGCGTCTCATGTTGCGTCTCATTCGTCAAGTCTATACATCGGGCGTCTCATGCAAGTCTGTACATTGGGCTATCACTTAAAGTCTATACATCAGCCTGTTCGTGTTCAAGCTTTCAAAGTCTAGACATTGTTCTGTAGCACACACACGAAGTCTATACAGTGTTGCATAGACTAAGTCTATACATCAGTGTCTTGTGCATGCATCATTCAAGTCTGTACAGCCTGTGTTCACAACACAAGGTCTGTACATCGTTCTGCTTGCACAAACGCCAAGTCCATACATTGGCTTTGCTTGCACGAGCTGAAGTCTATACATCATTCACTTGCAGCATTAGCCAATGTCTATACAGCATGTGCATCCTTTTGATTCAAAGTCTACACATTGCATGTTAGCATGCTTGCACGTACTAAGTCCATACATTATACAAAGTTTGCATAGTGAACATGAAGTCTGTACACGCTTCAAGTGGTAAGTATGTACATTGTTCAGAACGCAAAGTCCATACAGCCATTGTGCATTCGTTCTTGATGTACATACTTTGCTTTGCATTCATAACGCATAGCCTGTACATGCTTTGTCTTCGCACTGCAAAGTCTATACATTGTCTTCACATTGCAGAGTCTATACATTGCTTCGAACTAAGTATGTACAAGGTTTCGACATTAAACTGATAATTCTCTATGTCTAACAGGTACTGTTCGTGAAGCTTAATGGCACGTGATCCGAGGCAGGAAGGGCTGACAGGATGATGACATGTGGCCAAAACAATTGGGCGGGAACTGTGGAAGACACGCGCCCAGTGCTGCTCCTGCTGAACTGATATATAAGGAAGACTCCTTTGTCTGAAGGAGACTAGTCGAAGCAGAAGGATAGAAGCAGAAGAGCAGAAGCAGAGAGAAAGAATAGAGAACCTGTTCGATCCAGAGAAAAGAGAAGGAGAAGAGAAAGAGAAGAAGAGCAGAAGAGAAAGAGAGAGATAGAGAGCTCGAGCAGAGAAAGAGAGAAAGATAGTGGTTGTCTGGCATTTGGATCAAATCTAAGCCAGAATTGCTCCTTCGAGAGCTATATTTCTTGTGCTTTATTTCTAGCTTTCTGTTGCTGTTATCTCTCATTTTATGTTTTCCTTTTATACGTTTCTTCAAGCTGTTAGTCAGCGTTTGCAGAGGTGCTGCCTCTGGATGGGTCAAGCTGTATTCCCCAGCGGTTGCAGTGGTGGATTCTACTGGACAGCAAGCTGTGTTGCTCAGCGGGCGAGGTGGATACCTCAGACAGCAAGCTGTGAGGCTCAGCGGTTTGTAGGCAAGCTGTGATGCCCAGCAGTTCAAGCTGTGAATCAGCAGTAATCCACACTCGGGTTGAGTGTGGGGTGGACGTAGGTCTGGAGGACCGAACCTCCTAAAAACTCCTATTGCATTGTGGTTTGATTTGTTTACTTCTGCTTCCGCTAGATGAATGCATAGGTGTGCTCCAAGTGTTTGCTTACAGGTTCAGTAGATGACTTGATTAGTTCTTGTTTTGAGTGTTTTAATTTGTTAAGAGAGCGAAATTTTATTTGAGCGAAACGTTTACAAGGGTTGATTCATTCACCCCCCCCTCTGAATACACCGCACCGAACCCAATAGCCTTGCGTCTCATTCGCAACAGACTTCCTGTGGATGCATCGATTCAGGCTATGGGAATCCATATTGCATCGGCATGTAGTTGTTACGCTCAGCAGGAGGTGGAGACAGTCAAGCACATTTTTCTTGATAGCCCTATGGCAACGGCGGTCTGGAACCACTTTGAGAAAATATTCGGTATATTTCCGCCTCAGTCATCCATGGTTTCCTACCTCTCTGGTTGGCTCTGAAACGACTGCGGCAAAAGGCGTGTTCATCTTCTTCGGAGGGCGCTCCTTGTCTACATTGGCTGGGAGCTCTGGTTAATGCGCAACCGGGCTCATTTTGACAATGTACGTCCCTGGCCGCAAATGGCCATTCAGAGAGTGACTCGACAGCTCCATCATTCCCTCTGCAATGGAAGTTTTTCACCAGACATTCACTCTAACATTGGGCTCCTTTCTCAGTTCAACCTTTCTCCTACCGTTTCTCGGACCTAGCTCCAGGTTGTAGCTTGGCAGCCCCCACCTGCATATTGCCTGAAACTAAACACGGATGGAGCTTCGTGAGGTAATCCGGGTATTGCTGGCCTGAGGCGCTGTCCTGAGAGACACCAGGGGCAGGTTAATTATAGCTGGAGCCTTCTTTTATGGCTTGACTAGCAGCTTGGATGCAGAGATTCTTGCTATTCTTGATGGGTTGCGTATGTGTCATACTCTCTGTAATGCCCCGGATCTTTTCTGGATCCTTAGTGGATCTTTGTTGGATCTCTATTAGGTATTTCAGACCCTTTTTGGAGAGTTTCGGATCGCTTTTGTAGCTCCCGAGTTGAGTTTTACGATCCGTGTGGGTTATTCTCTCGTACTAGTTACGGAACCCTGCGGTGAGTTTATTTCTCACTTCATCGACTCGGGGATGTCGCAGTTGCGACGTACTCTTCGAGTTGATCTTTTCGAGTATTTTTACGTATTTTTCTGAATTAGGGCATTTTCGACGCATTTTATGGAATTTCAGAAATTAGATAAAATTTCTAATTCCTTTTTTTATAACCCCCCCTCTCTCTTCTCACTCACGCCCTCACTCTCTCTCTCTCCTGTTCTCTCTCGTTCTCTCACCCTCTCGGCTCCGGCTGCAGACGGAGGCGACCGTGGGCGAGGTAGCGACGTCGGGGAGCTACTGAGGCGCGTGGTGGAGTGAGGATCGGTGCGGTTTGGGGGTGATCCCGAACGGTGGATTCAAAGCCGGCGGTTTGGTTCGCGATGTGGTTTTCGGCGTGGTCTAGTCGCTTCGACGCTCGGTTTCTTCGGTGGAGGTAGGGAGATGGACCGCCACTTCGTTCAGCACGTTTTCCCTACCCATGCGTGCGATTTGGGGCTCTATCGGGAGAGGTTGGGCCGAATTAGTGAAAACCGTAGTTTTTGAGGTTTTCAGGGTTCGCTAGAAAACGGCAACCATTTGTGACGTGGTTAGTGTTAAAATAACCGCTGGGATGTCCGGATCCCATTCACGTCAGTTTCGTGTCGATCGGTTGTCATTCGGGGCCGGTAGGAGTCCGGGAACCCCGGTGACCCGTTTTGGGTCAATTCGTCAGAATCACCCCATTCTTGCGTTTTAGCGCGTGCATGTAGGCTTTTTAGCCTCCAGACATTATTTTTCATCGTTTAGCTTTCTATCCCCTACGCTTCGGTGTGTATGGGGTGTGGAATGAGCCGATTCGGCTTTTCCATTGTTTCCCCGCCGTGGCTGTGTAGCGGTCGTTTTAGAGACCGTCAAGTCTCTGACGGCCCTATGATTGACCGCCACAGGCTCTGGGCATTTCAGTTTTTGTGAGGCTATGGGAGTGTGACGGTCCATCATTGGTGCGTCACAGCCCTCTGACGCACCCAGGTAGATGCGTCACAGCCATTTCATTTTCTTGAGGTTCTGGTCAGCCGGTTGCCCTGACGGCCCAGTCCTCATGGGTCACAGCCCTGTAACGCGCCTTCCTTGGGCCGTTACATGCTGTTTGACCAGATTTGACCGTGTCAGTCAGTTCATGTAGCGGTCGTTCCCCTGTGCGTCACAGCCTTGTAACGCGCCTGTCCTAGGCCGTTACACGCTGTTTTGCCGAGTTGGGTGGCTGTGTCGGTTGGCTCTAACGGCCTTGCCCCCATGCGCCAGGGTGCTGTAATGCGTCCGTGATGGACCGTTACCTACTGTTCGACCAGTTTTTAAGCTTGGGCATGTTGGCTCTGACGCACCTATCCTGGTGCGTCAGGCTCGTGTAACGCGCCTGTGGTGGTGCGTTACAGCCCTGTCGTGGTCGTGATGGCCGTTAGGTGGTTCGGTGTTCGCCCGTGTGTTGGGCAGTCGTAGGTTTATGTTCTAGGGCTTTGTTTGTGTGGCAGTGGTCCTCTGGATCGGTCGGTTAGGTGACTGGGTGCGGTCTTTTCCTGACTACGATAGTTCCCTAACGACGCAATCTAGAACTGCCAATGCCCTTGCCTCTGGTTGCGTGACGGCTGTTCCTTGACTGTCGGGTCTGCCTAGCGGTTGAATGATGGTCCGTTCGGCAAGAGTGTTGTTATTGCCGTTTCGGTTTTTGCTTGTCTTGGCTTGGTCTCGTGGTTTGCTCGTGACCCGTGGGTGTCTGTTGACGTCCTATGAGGGCAGTAACCATGATGGGACAGCCAGGAGTGCTTGTGCTTACTGCATGTAGGTTTGTGCGTCGGTTGTTTGTGTCGGTGTTGTCTGGCTCCGGTCAACCGGGGGTTACCCAGGGGTTGATAGGTGGCTTTGTGTGTCTCGGTGGTTCTGTCCAGCTCAAGACATTGGTTCTGGATGCCTCTAGGTGTCATCTTACCTCGGTCCGTGTGTCCAGGTGTATGGAGGGTTCTCGGTGTTCCCTCAAGTCTCCGTGCATCATTTTCTTGCAGAGTGTGTTGTTTCTGTGGCTTAGGAGGTAGACCGATTGGTGGCTTGTTCCGCTGTTCATGACGATCTTGTCATTGAGTCGTCCGACTCAAGGATCGTTGCGCTGGTTGGTCTAGTTGCCTTGTCCTGAGTCAGTCGGCAGTTGTCTGTACTGCCATTGGTGCTTGGAAGTACGGGTGACAATGTCTGTTTAACCTGTCTGTACTTCGGCACTTGTGTTTTGGGTCTCTGTGTTCGTGAGGCTCCACTTTCTGTTACCCTTGATTTTCAGTTGTCGACCCACCTCAGGAGTGGTGGGAGGGGTGTTCCCGTTAAACGGTTCCTAAGCTAGTTCCGTGGGCTCCCGGCTCGGTTACCGTAGCGTCCTACGGGGGAAGAATACTAGTTAGAGGCCTGGCTTAGGCGAGAGCCAGTGTGTGCACACGTGGTTAGGGGCTTGTGGACGAGGCGCCGACGAGTGTTCCCCTGACTAGTTACTCGAATTCGGTTGCTGTTCTGGTTTGGGTCCGATCAGCGTGTACTGGAGTCTCCGCCTGTTTGGTTAGGCGTTGTTAGACTCGGTACGTGGAGCGTAGCATAAGACGCCAGTGGACGCAGCTGGCTATGGAGAGGCACTCCCATCACGTGACACGTGACTCTCGGTGTTTCTGTGCGTCGCGACCTTCCCGGGTTAGCCTTTCTGTGGCTGTACTCGAGGTCAGTGTTCTATCGCCTCCGCGACGTTCTGGTCGTGCGCGGGGAAGTGTGCACGACGTTCTGGTCGTGTTGTCGGTTGTCGGTCTAGGTTTTCCTAGGCTTTCTTGTTGTCCTTGCAGGTCTTTGCTTTAGACCTGGCATTTTGTCGGCAGATCGGCAACTCCTGACCGTGTCAGCTCTGAGTCACCTTCCTGCTGTTGCTTGGAGTGGTTTGGGGTGCCGAGGTTAGTTCGGTAGCCGTTGTTTGGCACGGGCTCTTCCCCCTCTTCTTTAGCTTGCTCCCTACTCATGCTACCCGTCTGTTCCTTTACTACGTTCTAGTGTAGACTTGCAGCTTTCTAGTGTAGCTTTCCTATTTGGCTACTACTGTTGTTTACCCTACAGTTTTTAGTGTGTTACTGCGTGTTTTTCAATGGGGATCCGCGTGACCCCTACTGAGCCAGTGACACGAGGCTCACCCCTGCTTTTCAGGTGGGGTGATGTTCGTTCTGCTTTCGTGGCTCCTGGATCTGCGTGCTGTTGTGGCCAGCTGGTACCCTGGTCGGGCTTTCCTCGACTCTCTGGTACGTCTTTCTTCTTTATCGACTGTACTTGGTAGACTTGCTGTCTTTCCTTTGGACTTGACTCTGGGTATATAATTGTTAATTGTAATCTGTTAATTAAAAAATAATTTTATTTCTGCTATTTCAGCAACCCGGTCTAATGAAATTTAATTGCTTACTGCTATATCTTTCAGTTCAATGTACAACACGACAATCCTTTTTCCCTTCGGAGCTTTACCACTCTTGGGAGGCCTCGCGGGTTCCAAGTGGTATCAGGTGTATTCGATTATCCTATCGGGTATATCTGGTACCCGGGATCCGGGTCGTCACAGTTGGTATCCGAGCGGTGCTCTGAGATGTTCAGAGTTCTTTTCTGAGCTATCAGAGCCGTTGTTGTGTGAAGTACATGGGGATCTCGGATATGCAGTTACCAGAGTCGTTAAAGTCCAGTACAGTCCTCAGCTGGCTTGGGTTTGGCGATTCCTTATCACTTTGTTTCCGTTTGTTGTCTTGTGTGTGCTGTTCTAGCACTGTGCGTGGTGGTTTTACTCTCGTCAGGGTGTGACAAGGTGCCTCTTTACCGTTGTGATGTCCGTCTCGATCATGTCGTACTTGGCAGTGTTTGTCGGAAGGCCTGAATCTGCGATACGTTGTTCGAGGGTTTTCTTGTAAGTGTTCACGTTGTTGTTGACCTTTGGCCTTTGTCTGATGACCGTACACGTTTCCACGTTGTTTTGGTCATCCCGGCTTGAGTCTGTTTAGCTCCTGATGTGTCCTGCTTCTGTTGAGGTGCTCGACTAGATTCCGTGATTGAGAAGTTGCTCAGGCGAGCTAGGATTTTCCCTTCCTGGTGAGCTTTCGTTGTTGAGCTTGTTGCTTCTCGTTCCTACTGGTGGAGTCTTTTCGAGGTTGGCCTTGGAATTGATGTCTTAGTGGTGCCTTTGTCCTGTGTCTACTTATGTGTGGACAGCTTTACTCTGAGCTTGATTTGTTCGTCATTTTACGGTTGCTTGGCTTTGGACCTAATCCTTGTGTCGAGAGCTGTCGCGTGCCGTGTTCTGTCGTGCCGTGTCCAGTGGCCGATGTGTTGCGAGGGCTCATTTATCGTTTCAGGACGTGGAGGTAAGCTGAGATTAGCATTTTTCCTTAGGCCTTGTGCTGAAGCTGCTACTCTTCTCCTGTTGCACTCAGGCTCTTGTGATCAGGTGTTCGCTGGATCAGTGCTCGTGGCGTGTTATTTGCGATCTTCATAGATTTCGATGGCGCCTGGTGTGTGCTGAGATGCGATTGTCGAGGTTGTTCTGTTGCCTAAGTGCGTTCCTTGTGTGCGCAGCGGAAGCGTGTGGGTTGGCTACCCACTGGTCCAGGATCGTGGTTGTTAGATTCTGGCCGATCGAGAGATTTGCTTCTTCTCGATGTTACTTCATCTTGGCTTCTTGTGCCTTGACTTTGTATGTTGCCGTGTTGTTGCGGGAGTTATTCTGCTATCGGTTTTGGCCTTTGCGAGTGTTGGGGATTTTGTCGGCATTTTTGCTGATTGAGTACCCTCTACTCTGCGTTTCTTCTCGTGGGTGCTGTGCTCTCGAGGCATGTCGATGGTCCTTGAGATGCGTTCCCCAAGATTGTGGCGTTCCTTGTCGTTTCCTCGTTGTTATGGGTCTTTCTTGGCGAGCTGCTCGATGCATGACTTGTTCTCTATAGTCGTGTGATCAGCTACCATTGTGTTTTGATGTGACCCTGCTCGCAGTCGTGTTCCGTGGTTCTGTGTGCTGTACGGAGCCGGAATCCTGTGAGTACCGCCGCTGTGTTGTTTTGTGAGTGCTACTTCCGTATGATTTTGTGTTTTTGCCTCAGACCATTGTCTTGTCAGTAGCTTTCCGTACTCTTCTTTCCTGGTAGAATAGCTTGCGACTCGGTCAGATGTGTTGTCTGATGAGGACTGACTTGCTTGTGTCTATGGTCCGGCGGTGTTGTCGTCATTGGCGTCTTGTGTGCCAGGTATTCTCTGTTACCTTTGGCACTGGAGCTGAAGATGTGGTCGAGCTATCAGCTGAGAGGACTGTGTCTCCTTGTGTAAGCTGCTGCTTGTCGTGCTGTCGTTGTGTTCCTCGGTCTCGGTTGTTTGTTGTTATGGCAGTCGTGTCTCCATTTCTGGTGAGACGTGAACGACGTTGCCCTGTTTCGGAGGTGTCAGACTTTTGTTCACTTGCGTTGTGCTCTGCCAGAGCGTGTGCTTGTGATGGTAGTCTGATTGTGTTCCTCTGAGTTGTGTTTCTCGAGGTTTGTGTTGTTTCGTGGTTGTATACGTCGGGTTGTCCGTCCCTGCTTCTTCCTTCTTGTTAGTCCTTAATTTCGAGGATGAAATTTCTTGAAGGAGGAGAGGATGTAATGTCCCGGATCTTTGCTGGATCCTTAGTGGATCTTTGTTGGATCTCTATTAGGTCTTTCGGACCCTTTTTGGAGAGTTTCGGATCGCTTTTGTAGCTCCCGAGTTGAGTTTTACGATCCGTGTGGGTTATTCTCTCGTACTAGTTACGGAACCATGCGGTGAGTTTATTTCTCAATTCATCGACTCGTGGATACCGCAGTTGCGACGTACTCTTTGAGCCGATCGTTTCAAATATTTTTACGTATTTTTTTGAATTAGGGCATTTTCGACGCATTTTACGAATTTCAGAAATTAGATAAAATTTCTAATTCCTTTTTTTATAACCCCCCCTCTCTCTCTTCACACTCACGCCCTCACTCCCTCTCTCTCCCATTCTCTCTCGTTCTCTCACCCTCTCGGCTCCGGCTGCTGACGGAGGCGACCGTGGGCGAGGAAGCGACGTCGGGGAGCTGCTGAGGTGCGTGGTGGAGCGAGGATCAGTGCGGTTTGGGCGCGATCCTGAACGATGGATTCAAAGCTGGCGGTTCGGTTCGTGATGTGGTTTTCGGCGCGGTCTAGTCACTTCGGCGCTCGGTTTCTTCGGTGGAGGTAGGGAGATGGACCGCCACTTCATTCAGCACGTTTTCCCTACCCATGCGTGCGATTTGGTGCTCGATCGGGAGAGGTTGGGCCGAATTAGTGAAAACTGTAGTTTTTGGGGTTTTCAGGGTTCGTCGGAAAACGGCAACCATTTGCGGCGTGGTTAGTGTTAAAATAACCGCTGGGATGTCTAGATCCCATTCACGTCGGTTTCGTGTCGATCCGTTGTCATTCGGGGCCGGTAGGAGTCCGTGAACCCCGGTGACCCGTTTTGGGTCGATTCGTCAGAATCACCCCGTTCTTGCGTTTTAGCACGTGCATGTGGGCTTTTTAGCCTCCAGACGTTATTTTTTATCATTTAGCTTTGTATCCCCTGCGCTTTGGCGTGTATGGGGCGTGGAACGGGCCGATTCGGCGTTTCCATTGTTTCCCCGCCGTGGCCAGTGTAGCGGTCGTTTCAGAGACAGTCACATTCTCTAATGGCCCTACGATAGATCGCCACAGGCACTGGGCGTTTCAATTTTTGTGAGGCTGTGGGAGTGTGACGGTCCATCATTGGTGTGTCACAGCCCTCTGACGCACCCAGGTAGATGCGTCACAACCATTTCATTTTCTTAAGGTTCTGGTCAGCCGGTTGCCCTGACGGCCCAGTCCTCATACGTCACAGCCCTGTAATGCGCCTTGGGCCGTTACATGCTGTTTGACCGGATTTGACTGTGTCAGTCAGTTCGTGTAGCGGTTGTTCCCCTGTGCATCACAGCCTTGTAATGCGCCTATCCTAGTCCATTACACGCTGTTTTGCCTAGTTGGGTGGCTGTGTCGGTTGGCTCTAATGGCCTTTCCCCCATGTGCCAGGGTGCTGTAACACGTCCGTGATGGACCGTTACCTGCTGTTCGACCAATTTTTAAGCTTGGGCATGTTGGCTCTGACGCACCTGTCCTGGTGCATCAGGCTCGTGTAACACGCCTGTGGTGGTGCGTTACAGCCCTGTCGTGGTCGTAATGGCCGTTGGGTGGTTCGGTGTTCGCCCGTGTGTTGGGCAGTCGTAGGTTTGTGTTCTAGGGCTTTGTTTGTGTGGCAGTGGTCCTCTGGATCGGTCGGGTTAGGTGACTGGGTGCGGTCATTTCCCTGACTGCGACAGTTCCCTAACGACGCAATCTAGAACTGCCAATGCCCTTGCCTCTGGTTGCGTGGCGGCTGTTCCTTGACTGTCGGGTCTGCCTAGCAGTTGAATGATGGTCCGTTCGGCTAGAGTGTTGTTATTGCCATTTCGGTTTCTGCTTGTCTTGGCTTGGTCTCGTGGTTTGCCCGTGACCCGTGGGTGTCTGTTGACGTCCTATGAGGGCAGTAACCATGATGGGACAGCCAGGAGTGCTTGTGCTTACTGCGTGTGGGTCTGTGCGTCGATTGTTTGTGTCGGTGTTGTCTGGCTCCGGTCAACCGGGGGTTACCCAGGGGTTGACAGGTGGCTTTGTGTGTCTCGGCGGTTCTGTCCAGCTCGAGACATTGGTTCTGGATGCCTCGAGGTGTCATCTTACCTCGGTCCTTGTGTCCAGGTGTGCGGAGGGTTCTCGGTGTTCCCTCAGGTCTCCATGCGTCATTTTCTTGCGGAGTGTGTCGTTTCTGTGGCTTAGGAGTTAGACCGATTGGCGGCTTGTTCCGCTGTTCGTGACGATCTTGCCTTTGAGTCATCCGACTCAAGGATCATTGCGCTGGTAGGTCTAGTTACCTTGTCCTGATTCGGTCGGCAGTTGTCTGTACTGCCATTGGTGCGTGGAAGTACGGGTGACACTGTCTGTTTAACATGTCTGTACTTCAGCACTTGTGTTTTGGGTCTATGTGTTCGTGAGCCTCCACTTTCTGTTACCCTCGACTTTCAGTTGTCGACCCACCTCAGGAGTGGTGGGAGGGGTGTTCCCGTTAAACGGTTCCCAAGCTAGTTCTGTGGGCTCCCGGCTCGGTTACCGTAGCGTCCTATGGGGGGAGAATACTAGTTAGAGGCCTGGCTTAGGCGAGAGCCAGTGTGTGCACACGTGGTTAGGGGCTTGTGGACGAGGCACCGATGTGCGTTCCCCTGACTAGTTACTCGAATTCGGTTGCTGTTTTGGTTTAGGTCCGGTCAGCGTGTACTGGAGTCTCCGCCTGTTTGGTTAGGCATTGTTAGACTCGGTACGTGGAGCGCAGCATAAGACGTCAGTGGACGCAGCTGGCTATGGAGAGGCACTCCCGTCACGTGACACGTGACTCTCGGTGTTTCTGTGCGTCGTGACCTTCCCGGGTTAGCCTTTCTGTGGCTGTACTCGAGGTCAATGTTCTGTCGCCTCCGCGACGTTCTGGTCGTGCGCGGGGCAGTGTGCAAGACGTTCTAGTCATGTTGTCGATTGTCGGTCTAGGTTTTCCTAGGCTTTCTTGTTGTCCTTGCAGGTCTTCACTTAGACCTAGCATTTTGTCATCAGATCGGCAACTCCTGACCGTGTCAGCTCTGAGTCGCCTTCCTGCTGTTGCTTGGAGTGGTTTGGGGTGCCGAGGTTAGATCGGTAGCCTTTGTTTGGCACGGGCTCTTCCCCCTCTTCTTTAGCTTGCTCCCTACTCCTGCTACCCGTCTGTTCCTTTACTGCGTTCTAGTGTAGACTTGCAGCTTTCTAGTGTAGCTTTCCTGTTTGGCTACTGCTATTGTTTACCCTGCAGTTTTTAGTGTGTTACTGCGTGTTTTTCAGTGGGGATCCGCGTGACCCCTACTGAGCCAGTGACACGAGGCTCACCCCTGCTTTTCAGGTGGGGTGATGTTCATTCTGCTTCCGTGGCTCCTAGATCTGCGTGCTGTTGTGGCCAGTTGGTACCCTCGTCGGGCTTTCCCCGACTCTCTGGTACGTCTTTCTTCTTTGTCGACTGTACTTGGTAGACTTGCTGTCTTTTCTTTGGACTTGACTCTAGGTATATAATTGTTAATTGTAATCTGTTAATTAAAAAGTAATTTTATTTCTGCTATTTCAGCAACCCGATCTAATGAAATTTAATTGCTTATTGCTATATATGTCAGTTCAATGTACTACACGACAATCCTTTTTTCCTTCGGAGCTTTACTGCTCTTGGAGGCCTCGCGGGTTCCAAGTGGTATCAGGTGTATTCGATTATCTATCGGGTATATCTGGTACCTGGATCCAGGTCATCACACTCTCGATTTATGGGTTCACTACATTGAGGTCGACTCCAAGGTGCTTTGGCTGATACTAAACAATAGAACAAGAATCCCATGGAAATACCTAGAACTCTGTGAGGAATTATGGAATCTCCTGGACCTCTTCAGCCCTTCCATTCAACATTTTCCCTGAGGGGAATCAAGTAGCGGATTTCTTCTCCAACCTCGCATGCGACTCTAGCGCCCCGTAATTTTTCAGAACTGAGAAGGAAGTGCCGAAGTTTGCCAAGGGCCTACTTAGGTTGGATCGCATCCAGCTAGGTAGCATCAGGAAGATAGGCTAGGCTTTCTTTATTTTTTCTGCTATCCCTATTGTGTCTTTCCAAGTTTGTTCAGGGTATGCCCCTGTGACTATGTTCTTTCACTTGATTTAATATATTCTTCAACCTTGGCGGTGTTCGGTGGAGCGGGTACGCTCTGCTCCTCTAGAGCAGGGTGCACTCTCCTAGTTCCCTCCTAGGTTATTTATCAAAAAAATTTTTGAAGAAAGTGAATTTGGCTCTCCTGGCCCACCCAAATCCAAAAGGCAGTCATTGTATGAATGGTGCATTTTAGGATGTCTAGAATTCCATGATTCCACCAACATTATGCAAGTCACACCTATGTGTGTCCTGGACCACCCTTGCATCATGTATGGGTTTAGGTTCTAATGTGAGTCTGCTTTTCCTATATTTGTACAGTTTGTTTAGAGTCTACACACGCTGTCACGCCCTAAGCTTTTATTACAGCGGAAGGAATTTTAGGAACGTGAACAGCCGGCATGGTAAGCCTCTTGCAAGCAAGTAATCGGAGCGTAAAACAATCACACAAAGTAATTGCGCAAGTAATTTCTTAAAACTCCAACTTTATTTCATAATCAAAATCAAAATTACATAAAGTCACTACTTAACATCCTCTCAATACTATGACTCAAGAAATCAAAAATTACAATCCGACTCGACTAGACACTTGATAACTAGGGCTTCTCTCATTCCAATAGACCTTCAATCGCTCTCGGACCCGCTACTTGCATAATCCGAATCCGATTCACTAGTAATTCCTGAAAAGATGAGAAAATAGGTATGAGCACACTTGCCCAGTAGGTATCTTCGTATCAACATGAAGGTAATATTTAAGTGATTAATGCTTTAGCTCTAGTATTAAGGTAAAAACGAGAATGCGGTAAATCATACGCCATAAACCAAATAACCAAGAATATAGAGTCACGAGATATCAAAGCAAACAGACATAGTCGAGTATATGAACAAACAAGATTTAAACATGTAGATATACATTTGGCCTTTCATGAACAAGAAAGTACGAGCATGTATTGAGAGAGTACTTACACAACCTTGTAAAGGCCATGTACTAGAAAGTCATTAACAAGCATGTAATTTCCATAATGAGCCTCGTGGTTCTTTACTCGTCCATAAAAAAAGTACTCCCGGCGCAATGCGAAGCTAGTATTCATCATACCCCATGGTTTTCAGCACGTTTCCGGCCATCGACCGTGGGGGCTAGTGTCGAGCCCTTGGACACAGTTCGTGCCAGCTCTTGCATCTTCAAGTTACATATCAAGCTAATTCCATGAGATAATAATAGTTTCAGGCAATAATTCCCAATTTCAAATAACGGTTTCATGATCAAGTAACCAAGGAATAGAACGTTAGAAAAATGATATAAGATTTCAATGAAGAATTAAGTGAACATTATGTTACGGCTGCATTCCAGCAGCATAACGGTACATTAATTAAGTTCGATTTCTCAACGTTAACTTGTTACCCATAAGTTTAGAATCCAGATAATCCTAAGATCATCCAATAACAAAATTTAGACAACCCCTAGGTCAAACCTCGGGTTGAAAACAAGATAAAAAGAAACGATCATTTTTTGGGCCATTTCAATAAGAAAACGGTCACAGCTAGGCTGCTTAATCTATAATAATGGTCCAGTGAAGGCTGCATTTAAACTGTGTCAACCAGAATGAAAAGAAGGTCGACACTTGAAGAATTCTGGAGAATAATGGTCACAAGGGGGCCGCTTTATGAAACAAAATGGTTTGAGAAAGATCGCTAAGTAACAGAGACGGTCTCATATAGGCCGAAATTAACCAAAGTACAGGAAATAAAACACCGATCATGTGAGTGCTTTCTAGACAATTTGGGCTTTTAAGGGTACAACCAGCTCAGCATCCTAGTGGGAATCCAGGCTCGCGGAGTCTTACGGAGGCCTTGAAACATGGCCCCCTAGTCTGACAGAAGGAATATCTGGCAGAGAGGTTCACAAGTCCAAGAGAGTGTGCTATAAGTGCAAAGTGTAACTAATGGTCGCACACCAGAGTATATGCCATGTACTTAAGAAAATGACTCAAGAGATGAGAGTGAACGAATAAAACCAACGGTAAAAATCATTATATTAATACCACATGAAATATGTCCATAACGTGGAAATTATTTATTTACAAAAGTATAACTTTTGACATAAAATTACACCTTTATGAAAAATAAGGTTTAAACATGCTTACAGTGAAATGAAGTGTTTAACAGAAAATTAAACATAATAGAATTACAAATATAATGTGAATAACATAAGATTTTATATAAGGTTCGGACTGGCATAAGACGGTCATGAACCTGCAGTCAGAACCATAATAACGGTCACGCGATAAACCACATGAAGATAGAGAAACGGTCCTTTAAATGGCCGCTTGATTAACTTTGCGGTTCCTGTAAGGCCACTTTCTATCTTCGGACAGAAGCCTTGAAACAATAACTAAAAGGCTAATCTAATTCATATTTGATAGGACCGGTGCGATGGATTTAGAGGGGGGGTTAATGAATCCCTCTCTAAAACTCTGCCCAATTAAAACTTATAACAAACAAAGATGCGGAATTAAAACCCACAGGTGCCTTGATCAGCGTAGATGCTCTCTTCGAATGATGGATGGAAGATCAGATAAGTTGTACTTCTGATCTACTCTATATAAACTAAAGAGATGACTCAGTTCATCTAATCAACTTGACTCTATCAAGACCAGAATCAAACGCACGGTGTGCAAACCAATCTCACACTAGATATAAGATCAGACTATCATGTACGATCCTAAGCATACATCTAGCGGAGCAGAAAAAATAATCAAACCACGGTGGACAGAAGATTTTTAGGTGGTTCGGTCCTCCAGAGCGACGTCCACCCCACACTCAAACCTGAATGTGGATTCCGCTGCCAAATAGCTTGAAACCGCTGGGCCTCACAGCTTGCGTACAAACGTTGCCTAACAGCTTGAACCAGAGGAACACACTCCTCTCTTCTTCCAACCCGGAATGAACCACTAGTGACACCCAGTCACTAGCAAATCAAAGAACAAATCTCCCTTCCTCTGAAACCCAGAGGGAAACAAAAAGTGACACCCACTCACTTGCAAACCAAAGGTCACGACCTCTCTTCCTACACACCAGAGGGAACAACCACGAGCGACACCAAGTCACTCGTAAACCGGAGGACCAATCCTCCCTTCCTCCAAATCGGAGGGAACCTAGCGACACCCAGTCACTAGCAACCAGAGACCCAAGTCTCTCTTCTCCTGAGTCCACAGGAGGAACCTTGACCTCAAACTAGAGGATCAAAAAACAAAGTGAAATCAGAAAATGAACAAAGGAAAATACAAACAAATGAAAGGAAAATGTAGCTCCAACTAGAGCAGGATTGTTCAGGATTTGATCCTGGAACAGATGAATACATATCTTCACGTTAAGAACCGACTGCTTCGATCTCGACCTCTCTTCTCACCTCTATCTCGTTCTCTCTTCACTTCTCAGCTCTCTCTTTCTTTATTCACTTCCTTTTTCTCCCTATTCCTGCTACTCTCTGAATTCTCTTCTTGCGACCTTTTCTATCTTCTCTTTTCATTCTCTTGCAGCCTCTCTCCTTTTCCCTCTTGAACTCTCCTATTCTTTTCTCTGCTTTTCTCTTCTTCTGCTCCCTAATAGTTCTTCTTGATCTCACCTGAGAGATGTCTTCTTAACTTGCAGAAGGATGACTTATATATCCCCTCAGACTTCATGCCCTAGGTGTGTAGAGGGAACACTCCCGCCTAGAAGCTTCAGGAGAATCTTACCACGTGTCAGAATCTAAACAATTGGGACCCCACGTGATGGCTTCTTCCAATAAGGATCACCCATGGATCACGTGCCAGTTAATTGTTCTGTTGTTCTCACGTGCCCTTGTTCTTCTATTCCTTATAAGTTAGACACTCAGGTGCACATATGTTACTCGAACTATGGCTTCCCTAGCTTGATCACTTGCGTGCACAAGTTCCATAAACTGCACGTACTGGGACGATTGCACCAAGCTTGTTCTATCGGAACTAGGCATTGCACCGACCTGGTCGAGCTGGTAAAAGCATTGCACCATCTTAGATTGGTGTCCTGAGGAATGGTTTGCACTGATTGGCTTCTTCTGAAGTCATGCGTTGCACCGAGTATCCTCAGACATTGCATTGAGCTCATTTTCTTGAGACCAGACACTGCACCGACCTGCTCGCGCTGAGATGCCTGCTCGCACTGAGAAGCCTACCCTCGATGAGAAGGAGTGCTTCGACTTTGAAGCTCATCCGTATGAAGATTTGCTCACACAGCATACGAATGCACCGACTTAGCTATACGTACCTGACAATGTGCACAAACTCAATAGCGATAACAAAACTATGCACATGTATGACTTGTGTATATAAGAAAGAGATGCACAAGCTTTTGGCACACGGAGGAAGAAATGCATCGACTCAATTACGTGTCACAGCATGAGATGCATCGACCATGTGAAAGCAAGAAATGCACAATGCACCGATTTTAAGCATGAGCACGCTAAGAATGCACTAGGTTAAGTACTCGCAGCAACATGAGTTGCACAGACTACAACTCCATGGTGTATCATATGAGTAAAACAATGCACTGACCTAATGCGAAGAAAGCACAGAGAAGATATGCACTGATGCACGACTTAATCAGCGTGCAATACCAGAGGTTGCACCGATGTACCTAACACATGAAGGCGTTGCACCGACCTAGCACAGATAGAGCGCACAGACTTGGAGACGCGAGCTAAGCAATGCACCGACCTAACACCCACCAAGGCTGCATGCATAGAGAATGGAATGCACAAACCTTAATGCCCATGAACGATCATATGCACTGAGTTTGTTGGGCAGCCTGACTGACATATATGCACGAGCCTTAGACATAACCTGAATGCACCGACTTAACTGATTGCGTGCATGCATAGACGTTTAAAGCCATGAAGTGCAGTGTATGCATTCAAGACATGCTCAGACCTAGACCAGCAGTTAAACGCACATCAATATATATATGCAACCGTGACATTCAATCAAGCACATGAAGTCAATTCAGGCACATGAAGTGACTCAGCTATCATCAAAACATTCTTCAACTATTCATTCTCAAGTGGTGACTCATAGTGTTGCTATCATCAAACTCATGAAGTAAAACATCATCAAGGCACAAGGGCACAACAATCTCCCCCTTTTTTATGATGGCAACACAATGAGTCACACTGACTCGTCAAACTATTCTCCCCCTTTGACTTCAGCAAAAAGAAGGTAGTTTGCGAGAAAAATAATATAATGCATGAACCTATTCTCCCCCTTTTGAAATAATCAAACAAATAATGATAGTGAAAGAGTAATACTCCCCTTATCAACATGAATGCAGGACTACTTTCCCCCTTTGAAATATAGTCCTCCCCCTTTGACATAATCAAGAATATCTATAATGCCCAGAACTCTCCCTGAGAGCATGAAAGGAATCGAAGATGCAAGCACAGGATGTATCTACAGGTATGAACTCTGGTTATCCAATGAATCCATCTAGAATCCACCACCACAAGAATTCTGAAGCAAAATTGGTTGTGGCACCTTACATTTGAATGGACAGAACAATGCAGGTGAAAGTCCCACAGAACCAAAACCGGTTACAAGAGTCATTCGTCAGGGATACAGAAACAAGATGGAAGATTCCAACAGTGTGGAGAGTGAAACTGATGATGTAAATGAAGTAGATGTGGCGAAGGGTAGGAGTAAATAACAGCAAGCAAGGCACATGATCTCCAACAGGTGATCTATGAGTTAGCATGATGATTAAGTTGTCAGAGGTGAATCTGATCAGAGGAAATTATATGTCAGGTACCACAGTAATAAGTCCTCACAAAGAAATACTCTCCTATCATAGGAGGTTATGAAATAACCGACATGACCCAACAGATTTAACCATGATGTATACCAAATTTGTCAATTAAATTCAATACTCATATCTGAAGATAGGTTTTAATAACGGTGAACCAATTAATCAAGCAATACTCAAGAATAACCACCATCCATCTTACTCAAATGAACTCGATGACTCCTTTGAGAGTCACATAGAGCAGTATTGAGATTAAACACCCTTACAAGAATGTGAGTTGACTATTTTTGCAAGATATTTTCTTTTGATTAGCACCTTATTTTTCCTGAGCAATTTAAGTTGATCAACACCTTTTTACATGAGGCACAACACATCTTAAGTGAAGTGACCCAGTTACTCAGTGTGATAACTTTTATTGCCTCTCAACTTTGAGAGTTAGCAATAGAAGTGTCTTTTTACATGAAGAGACACCTTGATAAGAGGCCGGACTCCCCTGTTACTCAACACAGACATGCTATTGCTCTGTCAGATTTTTCAATCAATTTTCACCAGAGATAACTATGGCACTTCATGACATAGGTTTACTCTATTTCATTGATAGAGAACCCAGTTTCACAGTGACCAAGTCATTACTCTGAATTCAATTTTTCTTTTAGTCAACATTTTTCAGGTTAAAGTTTAAAAACAATACTCACTCTATGTGTCTCTACCAAAGTAGCCTTGATATCACATTTTCAAATTACAGTTGAGTGAGACTAGGGTATTCATGACATAGTTGGTTAAAATTTATTAAAACTCATCATTTAGATCTTTCAATACATTTGAATACAAATCTAAGAATATATTAAACTTATATCAGTCTGAATCAGTAGACATTCTTAAACCTATATGATAGGAATTTCTTTTAAGAGTTCAGACTAAAACATGGTACACAACATAAGGATCTCAGATCAGTCCAAACAATGCAACTAAACAACTTATCATTCCTGGAACAAGAACGAGATTAATCAGACCAGCTTGAAGGGATGTGAGTGTTGGATAGGTACAAACTGGTAGAGCAAATAATAGCAGGAGAGAAGAGCATCAAATATATGCAGAGCAGAATCAATTTCAGTAGCTGGGCCTGAAATACAGACAGATCAGCTAAACAAGTAGAGATAGTTGAGAATTTAGGTGAACCACTTAAATGCAGAGAGTGGATCAGATTGCTAGATAGAAAGAGTTCAAGAGGTGAAGTAGTGTTGAAACAGGAATGCTCCCCCTGTCTAGATGAAATATGTATTAAAACTACACATGAGCAGCATGAAGATTAAATGAAAGCATGCAATCTTCCCCTGACTAAGTGCATGGAATACAAAGTAAACATAACACGTGGTTTTATGATGAAAGCTCATGAAATAGACATGCAATTCAATCAAAGGGAGATTACCATAAACATTATGTGCAATTCAAATTTTCAGATGGTTTCAATTTAGCATAGACCGAATCAACATGATATTCAAACCTTTCAAACTCACAATTTCAGATGACAAAATTCGAAGTAAGTGCTCAGAACAGACTTGAAGAGCAAGATCATGGGGTCTTTTAATTTTTGAGTGCCTTGATTTATTGACCCTTCTTTATTCATTCCAAGGAACACCTGCAGCAAAGTAATCATTTTGATCATGTAGGAACCCAAGTAGCATTGGGTCCTGTATTAGCCCTAACAGAAGTTATGAACAATTTCTTAGGGACATTGTCATCAAAATCCATCAGATAACATTTGGTCATGAAGTGACCAAATTTATCACAATATCTACATGAAACATTAGATTTTCTGGTCCTATGATGCATATAAACAGCAGCATGAGACCTATGGACCTGAGCATGAAATGTTCTGTTATTTACATGGATATTTTGTTTCTTATTTTTAATCATCCAACATTCAGTAGATTTGTGACCTGGCTTACCACAGTTAAAGCATGAAAAATTCACAGGTCGTTTTGCTGAGAATTTGACAAAATAGGGATTAACAGAATTTTCATGAACATGCCAACAGTCCTCGACTGTGTGGCCAAGCTTCCCACACTCGAAGCACCTGATGTGCTTACCTTTAGAACCATTTTTATCCCAAGTATTATTCCTATGAGATACTAACCAGCATTCAATAGCCTTGTAACCAGGCTTGTTGCAATTGAAGCATATGATATGCTGGTTTGAGACATATTTGTTTTTATAAAAGTCATGATGATTTGCATAGAATTGACCATGCATCCTGTTATCTTGTTCCATGACAAAGCATTCATCCATGAGGTGACCATGCCTACCACAGTAATGACAATAATCATTCTTTTCATGTGCATGCGAGTGAGTAACATGCTTATGAACATCATGCACTAATCCATCAGATTCCACAAAGCTAGCAGAGTTAACAACATAAGAAGGAACAACCTTGACTTTAATCATGTAAGCATCCTTTTTCAGTTGTTTGCTCCTTTTCATGGCATTTATTTGTTTTTCAATTCTCTAAGCCTTAAATTGGAATACTGATGATGAAAGTGTTTTCAGGTTTTTATTTTGTTTCGGGGATTGTCTTGTGGTACCAGCCACATCAGAGCTTTGCACACAAGTGGTGTATAGCTAGTTTCTAGTAATTTCCTTTACATCAGAACTGTAACTTATCCCTTTTCTTGAATTGTCATCCTCACCTTTCATGACAACTTTCACTTTTCTTTCATTTTTAGCAGTAGGTGCTGAGTTTTCCAAATCATGAATTTTATTTTGCAAAGAGGCAATGTGGATTTCATAACTAGCAATCTCCAGTTCACTGCAATTAACACATTCACTTAATACTTTATTTATAGTTTTATATTTCTCAAGTTATTGTTCCAGATTGCTCAAATGTTTAGATTCTTCATTACAAGCAGTTTTTCCTTTTTCTAAGATGAGAAGTTTTTCGGACATACCAGTGTTTAATCGTTTTAACTTTTCAATTTCAGCTTTCAATTCATTGTTTTCCTCCTTATGTTTTTCAGCTTGAATTTTCTTATTAGTAGATCTTTCTCTCTCGATAGCCAGAAGCATCTCTAACATAACAGTATTTAGGACCATGAGTTTCTTGTTTTGTTCTTTCAGTTCTTTGTTCTCTTTGGTCAGTCTCTCAATTTCTTCATCACTGGATACAGAATCGAGTCTTTCAATTATTTCCTCCTCTCTTTCTTCCACTTTAATTTTCTCAGCAAGCAGATTTTTGTGATCCTCTTTAAACGAAGCAATTACTTTATTCAGCCGTTCATTTTCACTGTAGAGTTCCTTATTACGTTCTCGCAGAACTGAGCACTTGTTGCAGCTTGACTCTACAGAAGAAATATGTACAGCTTCCTTATTGACTTCATTCATTCTAGCCTTGAGATTTTCATTGTCTTTTTGAACTTCTGTATTTTCAAACTTCAGTTTGTCCATTACAGAATTAATCTCGATCAATTCTTGCATGCTTTTTAGATGATCATCTTTCTTCTTATTCAGCTGATTCTCAAGTTCTGATATTTTGCTCAAACAACTTTGATTTTCAATTTTTAAAGAAGCATTTTGTTCCTTAAAATTTTGAACATCTATTAAGCAAGTATCATAAGACTGTTTCAATGTAGGACAAACATCATAAACGATTTCAGATTTGTGTTGTTCAATCTTTTTCTTTAGCCTTTTATTCTAAGATTTCATTTTCTTGGACAGATATAACAAATCTTCATACATTGCAACCAATTCATCAAACGAGGGTTCATCTGATCTGGATCATACCTGAGAAGGAGTATCATCATCATCATTTCTTCGGTTGGCCATCAAGCATTTATCCTCTTCCCCCTTGTTTGCAGTCGTTACTCTGTCCAAGATTTCCTTTCCCGACGCACACCTGAGAACAAAAGAAAATTTGTCAGCATTCACTACATCTCTTAGAATATTTAGAACTGTGATATTCTGACGATTCTTCGATCTATCCTCACTGGACCACTTAGTCTTATTTCGGGGCAACTTATGTGGGCCTTTCGATGCGAGTTTCCATAGACTCGGGTCAATGGAATTCATGTAGACGCAGAGACCTCCCAACCACTTGCTGAAGTTAGAACCATCAAAGACGCAAGGACGAGCCATATGGAAAGATAGAAAAATAGCCTTAGCACACAAAGCAATCATAGATGAATGCACCAAAATCCCTCGATCAAAACCGAACAGAGAGCAACAGGAGTAGCACCTTAATCAGTAGGATCCTCTACAGATCGTTGGATCTGAATGTACAGAGACCCGCTCTGATACCAATTGATAGGACCGATGCGATGGATTCAGAGGGGGGGTGAATGAATCCCTCTCTAGAACTTTTCCCAATTAAAACTTATAACAAACAGAGATGCAGAATTAAAACCCACAGGTGCCTTGATCAGCTTAGTTGCTCTCTTCGAATGATGGAAGGAACATTAGATAAGCTATACTTCTGATCTACTCTATATAAACTAAAGAGATGACTTAGTTCATCTAATCAACTTGACTCTATCAAGACCAGAATCAAATGCACGGTGTGTAAACCAATCTCACACTAGATATAAGATCAGACTATCATGTACGATCCTAAGCATACATCTAGCGGAGCAGAATAAATAATCAAACCACGGTGGAGAGAGGATTTTTTGGTGGTTCGGTCCTCCAGACCTACGTCCACCCCACACTCAAACCTGAATGTGGATTCCGCTGCCAAACAGCTTGAAACCACTGGGCCTCACAGCTTACCTACAAACGCTGCCTAACAGCTTGAACCAGAGGAACACACTCCTCTCTTCTTCCAACCCGAAAGGAACCACTAGTGACACCCAGTCACTAGCAAACTGGAGAACAAATCTCCCTTCCTCTGAAACCCAGAGGGAAACCACAAGTGACACCCACTCACTTGCAAACCAGAGGTCACGGACCTCTCTTCCTCCACACTAGAGGGAAAAACCACGAGCGACACCAAGTCACTCGCAAACCGGAGGACCAATCATCCCTTCTTCCAAACCGGAGGGAACCTAGCGACACCCAGTCACTAGCAACCAGAGACCTAAGTCTCTCTTCTGCTGAGTCCACAGGAGGAACCCCAACCTAAAACCAGAGAATCGGAAAACAAAGTGAAATCAGAAAATGAACAAAGGAAAATACAAATGAAGGAAAGGAAAATGTAGCTCCAACTAGAGCAGGACTGTTCAAGATTTGATCCTGGAACAGATGAATACATATCTTCACGTTAAGAATCGACTGCTTCGATCTTGACCTCTCTTCTCAGCTCTATCTCGTTCTCTCTTCACTTCTCAGCTCTCTCGCTCTTTCTTTACTTCCTTTTTCTCCCTATTCCCACTGCTCTCTGAATTCTCTTCTTGCGACCTTTTCTATCTTCTCTTTTTCGTTCTCTTGCATGCTCTCTCTTTTTCTCTCTTGAACTCTCTTATTCTTTTCTCTGCTTTTCTCTTCTTCTGCTGCCTAATAGTTCTTCTTGATCTCGCCCGAGAGATGTCTTATTAACTTGCAGAAGGATCACTTATATACTCCCTCAGACTTCATGCCCTAGGCAGGTGGAGGGAACACTCCTGCCAAGAAGCTTCAGAAGAATCTTGCCACGTGTCAGAATCTGAATGATTGGGACCCCACGTGACGGCTTCTTCCAATAAGGATCACCCTTGGATCACGTGCCAGTTAATTGTTCTGTTGTTCTCACGTGCCCTTATTCTTCTGTTCCTTATAAGTTAGACACTCAGGTGCACATATGTTACTCGAATTATGGCTTCCCTGGCTTGATCATTTGCGTGCACAAGTTCCATAAACTGCACGTACTGGGAACGATTGCACCGAGCTTATTCTATCGGAACTGGGCATTGCACCGACCTGGTCGAGCTGGTAAAAGTATTGCACCGTCTTAGTTTTGGTGTTCTGAGGAATGGTTTGCACTGATTGACTTCTTCTGAAGTCACGCGTTACACCGAGTATCCTCAGATGTTGCACCGAGCTCATTTTCTTGAGACCAGACACTGCACTGACCTGCTCGTGCTGAGAAGCCTGCTCGCGCTGAGAAGCCTGCCCTTGATGAGAAGGAGTGCTTCGACTTTGAAGCTCATCCGTATGAAGATTTGCTCACACATCATACGAATGTGTTGACACCCATTTTTTACCAATAAGTTGAGTCATTTCTCTTACTCCCATTTGTTGATGCCTCGAGTTGTCCATCACTCGCTGGGTTATTTTCTGGCACGTTTTGGGCTTATTTTATGGGTGACCTCCCTCCCTGGCTAGGTCCGAGTTGATTCAGGGCTTAATGGGCCTTGGTTTTGATTAATCAAGCATTTCTATGAATTTCAAGTGCCCATGCACATGTGCGGTCAACCTCCAGCCATTCAACCATATGTGTGTTTGATACAGGGCCGTTCATACATTTATGGGATATTTGGTTAATTTTCTGAATTATCACTGACAAGCATATATACGGCCTAGCAATAGCCGCATAAGACCATTGTGCGGTACATACTAAGCCGTCTATCTCTCAAGAGTCTTAATGTCGCTGGTTTTTAGATAATTATCTAATTATCTTATTTATGTTGATTTATCACCGACAGGGATGAGCGGTTGACTCTTGGTCACTCTTGTAGATGAAAGGTCTACTATTAGCCGTTCATCTATGAGAGTCCAACGGCGAGGTTTCCGGTCAGTTCGATGGATAGTTGGATAATATTTATGATTTATTTGAATTTCCACCGACAGGGTTAGACGACCTATGGTATGGCCGCACATCTCGTTGGGTGGTCCATCGTACGAACGTTCATCTGCTAGATTCCTGAAAGATTAACATATTTTCTCTCTCTATCCGTGGTTTTATCGATCCTTAACTTCACCAGTCATTTTCTCCACGAAAATTGAGTCATTTTGAGTGCCGTTTCTTCCAGATGAGAGATAATTCAATTATCTGCATCTTTCATTTGATTATCTCGACCTGAAAATGCCTAAAAACCCTAATTTCGGGGCTAGCTTCCTAGGCTCTATAAATAGACCCTAGAGGCTATCTTCGAAAGGGGGGAGATTTCAGGTCATGGCGAAGCCCTGTCGAATCCTTGAGTAACCTACGAGTAAGGAGGGAGGCCTTCTACGTCCATAAAGGCCTCCGGTCTAGGGAGTAACTTTCATTTTGAGCCTTTTTATCTTTGATAGTCCGTCATTCCCTTTTGGTTGCATGCATCATTCTCCACGTTTTTCTTTACTTGCACTATCACTCACACACCCTCCCACGTTTTTGGTGCCCCTAGAGGTTTAAAACTCCCCAGGTATCCCCCACTTCATTTAGTTACATTTATTTCCTTTCATGTTAGCATTTACTATACTCTATAGTTCTGATATTGGGTTTTTCTTTATGTTTTACACTCTATTTCGTAGGTCAGCAACTCACTAACGTGAGGCCCATCCTTTCTGGCTGGCCGGAAAGGGTGGAGGTTGGACTCTTGCAACTTCTGGCGTGGTAGTCTTGTGTGGCTTCTTCCGGACCGTTCAAGAGGAGGTGCGGTGGATTTTGGACCGTTCTTCTTCTTCCTGCGGTCTTCGTGCAACCGTTCATCCGTCAGGAGTGCTTCATCCCGCGTCCTCTGCAACGCTCTTAGACGGTCTGTCGTGAGACCATTCTTCACTATAGGCGGCTCCTACTGGGCCGTACATCGTTGCAGCGCTGCAAACAAAAGGCGAGTACCCCCCTTTCCAAGGTACGACGTGTTTATCACGTTTGGCACGTTGGTGGTGATCACACTTATTTACACCCTTTTGTTCTCCTTCTACTGTACATTTATATTTTCTCATATCGATTTAGTAGAAAGGGGAATACAAGACATTCTTTTAAGCCGGGTAAAGTAAAGAGTAAAAAGGAGTAGAAGAAAAACACGTCAACAGAATGCACCGACTCAGCTATACGTACCTGCCAATGTGCACAAACTCAATAGAGATAAGGAAACTATGCACAGGTATGACTTGTGTATATAAGAAAGAGATGCACAAGCTTTACGCACACTGATGTGACACACCCTTGGACCTAAACAAGCAAGCACAATTCGCAATCAAAATGGACCGATAACGGCGGCCACTCACCCGACACTCACCCAAGACCCGGGGTAACTCGGGGATGCCGAGTGGAGGTTGTGAGGGCTGGGCCTTTGCTGGTAGAGGGCCAGCAAGGCCAAGGGTTCTCCCGAGGGTATGGAGGCCCAATTCAATGGAGCTGACATTGTGCCAAGGGCACGAGTTGCACTCTCTCCCACGGCGGTTGTTAGGGTGCTAGACCTGGATACAGAGGGGGGTGAATGTATCCCTCTAGAGAATATGGCCCAATTTAAAAAAAAACTAAGGCTCAGATAAGCGGAATTAAAACTAATGAGCTTTCCAAGATGACATGATAAGGCAATCAAATGAACAAACAGTTGGCCTGCAATACTGTAGCCACTTGATCAACCAGAACGAATGCAGAGTAAAACCACCCAAACACATTTAACATAATATAATGCTCAAAAATAACTCTCTAGATAAAGCAACGGCCCAAACATGCACAACCTGTGAATGGGAGGTAGAAGACATGGAGCTAAAGCAAGGCAAACCACTGCACCGATAATTTTTAGGTGGTTCGGTCCTCCAGACCTACATCCACCCCTCACTCCCAACCGGAGTGAGGCTTCCACTAGTAACACTAGCACAACAGACTCAGTCTGCAACAAATGCTGCCAAACAGCTTGACCAGGGGAACAACTTCTCCTCTTCCTCCCAATGGAGGGAACCCACAAGCAGCGCCCAGCTACTTGCAACCGGAGATCAAATCTCCCTTCTCCTGACCCACCAGGAGGAATCCACAAGTAGCATCCAGCTACTTTCGACCGGAGATCAAATCTCCCTTCTCCTGACCCACCAGGAGGAATCCAATCCTCAATAGGGCAATCGGAAGAATCACAAGGAAATGTAAACGAAACTAAGAAAAGGAAAATACAGTAATCAAAAAACTGTAGCTATGGTAGCACAACCGTGGCTCTCAACTAGAGCTAACTGGGATGGATATGATCCAGGGTACAGCAGGAACAATTATTCAAGTAGCATTGCTTCTCTTCTCACTCTGCTCAAGCTCTCTATCTCTTTCTTTCTCTCTTCTTTTACTTATCCTTCTGGATCGTGGAAGCTCACACTCTTGCTCTGCTTCAGTCAATCACCATCATTCCCATTCAGACAGAGGAGTCTTCCTTATATATCAGCAGCGATTAGGGCGACATGCGCTCTCCACGATTCCCGTCAAGAGGTCTCAGTCCATGTGTCAGCATCCTGGTACCTCGGATCACGTGCCCTTCATTAGCACGATCAGCAACTACAGTCTGGTGGCGTCAACTCACTTGCTTCAAAAGGTTGACGTAGCCTTCAAGGGCATTCTACCAGCAAGACTTAAGTCTGCTGCATTGACTCTATCAGCCTGCTGCGTTGACGCATTGATACATTCCAGCGAGTAACCAGCTTAGCCTTTTAACTGCTGCATCGATGCTTCCAACCCGTGGCGTTGACGCATTGATGATCCAGTGATCAAGTCTTCAGCAGATGGGCGTGCTGCATCGATGCTCTCATCATGCTGCGTTGACGCATTACTGTTCTAGCAGCTGAAATTTGAGTGACTTCAGCCTTCTTGCGTCAAGGAGTGCGTTGACGCATTGTGCAGCTGTGTCGACCCTCTAGTCACCTTGTCAATCCATCAAGCTGCTGCGTCGACCCAACGAGCTGCAGCGTCGACGCTTCCAAGGTACTCCAGAGGTTGCAAGGATATATTTGAACTGCTGTGTCCACGCTGCCAGTTGGTGGCGTTGACGCACGAACATGTATTTCAAGCCTGCCTTGCCTTGTATATTGGCGTCTCTTAAGCCACTGCGTCGACACTGCTCCATTGTGGCGTTGACACATCGAGTACCCTGCATCCTTTTGTTCCTGTTAAACATTCATTAAAACTTAAGTGTTTATATCACTTAGCTTATCGTTGTCATCATCAAAACCAGGAGTACAACAATCTCCCCCTTTTTGATGATGGCAACTCTGGACTGTTTTAAGGATGAGGCATCAAACAAACGCATGGACAGGTATCTAAGATTCAAGTATCTAAGATTCAAGAAGCTTCATTACATTGTATCACAGTTGTATCGCAGATAAATCACAGGTAAATTATATGCTATCATTTATCAATGCGTTTGTCATTACAAAAGGAACTCAAGCTGGAACTCAAGCTGCACTCAAGCTGCTTTGAACTCTTTTCTCCCCCTTTGACATCATCATGAAGGGGGCAATATGTGAGCTGGCACAAGGCCTCAATTGAAATATCTGGCATGACTGGAAGAAGATCCGCGAGCCCTTGATGGTTTACTTGGTGGTTGACGTGGAGTGGTAGATTGATCTCTGCCCAGCAACGTGCGAATGTCTTGAGATATAGCAGCTAAGTCATGTTGCAGTGTGGTCTTTACATGTGCAATTGCAGAGGACATATCATCAGATTTCTTCAGTTGAGTTTCAAGAGATTTGAGTGTGTCAGTCACAGTGTCAATCTTGCCTAAAAGAACCTTGATGCATTGAGGAAGTGCATTGACAGGACTCTTGAGGGTTTCAACACCTATCCTCACATCATAACATATATCAATAACCTTTGCAAAAGATTGACAAAATGAAGATTGGGTGTTGTGCACGTCACTCACTAGAGTTGAGAGTTTGTCAAGAAGAGCTGATATGTTTTTCAAGACAGACCTTGTGGCTTGGTCAGATAGCATCTTGGAGAGTAGGAATTTTTGCCACTCGGATAAGACAGAGACTTCAAATTGTATAACCCGAGCAGTCAGTTTGTTGAGATGAAAATTTGTAAACTCCATTAGCTTGTCCATCTTTGCATCCTGATGCTGCAGCATCATAGACATGTGAGCAAACATCTCTTCAACAGTGGCTGGTGGTGGAGCTGCATCAGAAGTTGGAAAAGGCCTCCTATAAACACCAATTTCCATTGTAGGTGTGGAGCCACTGGGTTCCCCAGTTTCCAACTAAGGACTTGATGGTCTCACAAATGTGTCCTCAACTTCATGCTCTCCTCTTGCTGAACTACCATCTGGTCTGCCTTCTCTCACCACAGGAGGAATTGGTATCTCTGTCCTGTTAACTTGACTATCATCCATAGTGACTGTTCTTGATCCCTGTCCTATCTCTGATTGTGCTGATTTCTGACTGGGAAGGATTCTAACAGCCTTACCATCAATGACTTGGAAGCCCATAAATCTCTTAACGTAAGACATGGAATATATGTTTCCCTTGGGGATAACATGTTTCTTTTCAGTTCCAAAATCCACTCCTACCTTTTTGAAAATAGATGTGAGATGTGCTGCATAAGGTAGTGTTCTAGAGTGGTGAAGACAAGTTCCAATTGTCTGAACTACAACATCAGTTAAAGAAATCTTAACATCCTTTAGCATGCAGTACAACAGGAATCGCTGCATATCTATGACTCTTTCTCTACCACTGCTTTGAGGTGTGATGATAGACGTGCAAATGTGATGAAGTAGTCTGACAGATGGTATAAATCTATTAGCTTTCAGACTGGACAGGTATGTCTGTTTCACGTCAGAGGGGCCTTTGGTTAACCCAGTCAAAACAGCAAACGCCTCATGTTCATCTAGCTTATACGAATGAAGCATTGCTCCTCCCATTGGTATTTTCCAAACTCGAGCAAGCAGGGCACTAGTTAACTCAAAATGAACATTTCTAACAGTGGAGGACATTTTGGGAATCTTCTGTTCATATTTCAAATTCTGATAAAATTCCCTAACGAGTGTAGGATAGTAAATAGTGTGCTTCGTCACAAACTTCCACCAGCCTTGAAATTCCAATGCAGGCCGTACCTCAGGAAATGCAGTCAGTAGCTCTTCATCGGAACTTACAATGTACCTGGGGATAATAACCTTGAGAGGTTCTTCTATATTGATGACAACAGAAGCCCTGGATTTCTTCTTCCTCGTTTTACCAGAAGAGGAGCGTGGTTCAGCTGAAAATGATTTTGAGGACTTTCTTCTCTTGACCGGCGGACTAGGGCTCCGAGGACGTTTCTCCTTCTCCTTTCCTTTGCGCTTCCTGGAAATAGCTGTAGATGGTGTCGCTTCTGGAGGGTTGGCCACTGGAGCATCAGGCGCATCCTCTGAGAGTGAGTCCATCATCAACTGTGTCGCACTGGAGACCCTCAAGTTCTGCTCCATCAACAGCTTTCCCGACTGAGCACCCTTGCCGAAGATGATCGGAGACAAGAAATGGTGTGGGAGAATGTTTGAAGAACACAGAAGGTAAACCGACCAAGGGTTTAGAATGGAGTGGAGACGAGTGGCGGTCAAGCTACTCTTTTAAAGAGGCTACGAAGACCCTTTTAGTGAACGGCTCAGCCGGTTCAAGTCGGTGAACCGGGTTGAAGAAGGTTGTATTAGAGGCAATGCGTGGACGCCAAGGGGGCATTGCGTCTACGTAGTGAGGCATATGTGAACAGAAAACACAAGACAAGTAGTCAGAAAGACACAAGGCGTGGACGCCAAGGGACATTGCGTCTACGCAGTGAGACTGATGTGAAGAGAAGAAGCAAGACAAGTAACCAGAGAGACATCCGTTCAAGGGATTTTCTTAAGGTACTAAGATAGTGAGATAATCAGGCTTCTATTCAAGGAATTTTAAGTGTTCCAGATCGAGTTCCCATGAAAGAGATGTATGTAAATAGGCTCTAATTCATTTAATGATAAAGAGAAGAAATAATCTTAAAACATTGAATTAGAAGCCATGAACCACTAAAGCCACCTGCCTGGAGAAAAAGATAGAACTCTTTTCACACTAGAACCGTTTTCATTTCTGACCCTTATATCTTTCAATTTTAAGAGGTCTTTTAGATAGAGAGAAATTTAACTGGCATTGAAGATAGACTCAGTTGAAAGGAGCACCAGATGAACCAAACTCACATGTTTTAATTGTTTTCACATTTTCAGCATTTCCAACTTCTTTTTACATTATCATTTGCAGTCAAGTGTTGCTAGCATTTTGACACGGGTACACATGTTTATCAGACACCCGAGTCCCCGGTTACTCAGCATAGCAATCTATTCTGCATTGACTAACCAGAGGTGGCTACTGACTTCATGACATGCCTATCAGCACTTCATAAGTGCTTGAAGGTAGTTTCTCAGTTGATAGTTACCATTGCTCTGGAATGATTTGTTTTTCTCTTGAAGACAGAGATAGTAGACTTGCTCTTCAGCACTTCCTTGGTGCATAGGGCTAATTTCTCAGTGAACAACTACCATTGCTCTGCATTATATTACATGTGAATAGCTTGCATCCTTAGCATTTAAACACTTTCTGAGTTCATCATCAATACAATTATTAAATTCTTCTACACACATTGGTTTCTTTACTTTTGAACAATAAGGATCGAGAGATGAAGAGGTCCTGGTTTTATTAAATTGTTCAGCTTTTGCTCCATACATAGTGCATCATTGGGTTCAAAAGTTCATGAATTCAAACATCATAAGAAATATGGATCTCCTATCATTAACATATCATAGAGCAATTCAAAATATATCTCATATTCCACATGAATTATCACTGTAACTCCCCCTGAATTTAAGACATCATCTACATATCTCAGTGCTCTAGAGAATTTTCCCATACACGGATGTCAAGGAAGCTTTATTGAGGGATAAGAACGGAAGGGATAGGATATATGGACAGAGTAGGTTGATGTGAGAAAGAAGTTTCCAAAGGAGGAAGATGTAACCCTGTGATTCCAATAAGGCACAGCTGCGTTAACTCACCCTCTTCACTGCGTCAACTCATCCATCTAGACTGCACAAACATCTGTTCAATTTCAGAATCCAATTGTCCATAGCGTTGACTCAGTTTCATCACAGCGTCAACTCACTTAACCAGCCAGCAGCAACAACTCTGTACTCTATTCAGCATTTTGTTACCGAGGAATTAATCTTAAGCAAACTCCTTCTCAGACCATGCATGAATGAAATTATAATAGCCAATAAAATGAGTATCAAGCTGAAACAGTATTCATGCTGAGATGATTGAAAGGAAGATAGACACAACAACTAAAGACGACTAAACTCCCCCTTAGAACATGCAGTCCCATAAGCAATCCAGATATTCAGAAATTTCAGAGTGCATGATCAGAGAGCAGTGCAAATGGCAGATGATAAATGAATATTCATGAAACACATCAAGCAAGATATGCAATGAATTTTAAAATGGGATGTGCAGAGAGATTACCTGAAAAGTGTGAGAATGGGGTTTTTCATTCTTGAGTGCCTTGGATCATTACCCCTTTATTCCATCCAAGGCACACCTGCTAGGCAACTTCCTATTTTCCACTAGCAGGAACCCAAGTGGTCTTGGGTCTTGCATAGTAATTAGCCCCTTTTGGGACTGCCTGCATCTTTTTCTGTGCCAACCAGTCATCAGAGTTCATGATAAAATAGTTATGTATTGAATACTCAGACAGCCCACAATAATGGCATGAACTAGCAGGTTTCATGTTCCTCTTATGTATACTAGCATGAACTTGAGCATTATAAGAGTGAGCATGAGGGTTTCTGTTATTATTATGAAACTTTTTCTTTTCATGACCAGCTACCCTGCAAGCAGCAACTTGGTGGCCTGGTCTTCTGCAATTTGAGCAAACAGGAATTCTTTTAGAAGCAAGTTTGTTCCTATCAAATTCTTTAGAATTTCTATTCCTACCCTGGACATGCCAGCAGTCCTTGATTGCATGGCCAAGCTTCCCACAATGGGAGCAGAAAGGGAACTTTCTTCTAAAAGAACTTGCCCAACATTCAGTGGCATTGTGCCCAAACTTGTTACAATTAAAACATTTGACATGCTGGTTCAGAGAAGCAGTTTTGTTTATATTAAAGGCATGTTGGTTAGCATAAAATTTAGCATGATGTGAGAGTGGTTTTTTCTTTCCATTAGCAAACCAACATTGAGCAGAGGTGTGGCCTAATCTACCATAATGAGAGCCTTCACTTTTCTTTGAATGAACAGCAGGTCTTTTATCATGATATTTCCTAGCATTCATCATTTCAGCATTCAAATCATCTAGTTCGTTTAATTCACACTCATGCATCAAATGGCCAAGTCTATGGCAGTAATAACATGACATTTTCTTTTTCTGAACCTCATGATTTCTGACATGAGTTTTCCTGTTAGCATGAGAATTAAAAACAGGATGCATGTAAGTAGTAGAAGCCATTTTGTTCTTTCCTTTTTATTTTTCAGTTGGCTTCAGAATTCTTTGAGCAGCAAATTGAAACACTGAAGGATTGGCTGAACTAGCAGAGGCAACATTTGGAACAGCTGAAGTTTGAATCTTATTTTCAAAACTCTTTTTCTTTGTTGGGTTATAGCCCAACCCTTCTTTTTGAAAATTGACTTTAACACCTAGCAGTTTATCTAGATTTTCTTGACCATGAACAAATTTGGACAAGGAATTTTTTAAGTCATGAATTTCATTTTCCAAGGAGGTGATTTGTAACTCATAGCTGGCGATTTCTTGCTCACTGCAATTCACACATTCAGTTAACACCTTGTTAGCAGTTTTATATTTTTCAATTTCTTGTTCCAGATTGCTCAATTTTTCAGGAGTTTCAATACAGACCGTTTTTCCTTTTTCTAAGGTTAGAAGTCTCTCAGACATTGCACTGTTTAACAGCTTCAATTTTTCAATTTCTTCTTTGAGCTTATCATTTTGAACCAATTCATTTATTAGAAGCTGGTCTTCTGAATTGACTTCATACTTTCTTCCATTTTCAGTTTGTTTCATTTCTCTTTGTTGTGTTTCACACTCTTTCTGTAATTCTATGTTTACAGATTTTATGGCATTCATTTTTTCAATCAGCAAATCATTCTCTTGTTTGAGTTTCTCGATTTCTTTATCATTTCCTTTAGCAGATTGTTTTAGAGAATCATTTTCAGATTTCAGCTTGCTTAGTTCTGAGTTAACAGAATCCTGATTCTTTTTCTTTAGCAATTTAACTTGACTCTCAAGCTCACGAATTTCAGATATAGAATCATCATTTGTTTGTTTCAATTTTAAGCAATTTTGACATGAAGAGGAATTTACACTGTTTAACCTAATACCCTTTTTCAGTTTCTTATGTTCCCTTTTTAATTTTTCATATAGCCCCAACAAGTCAGCATAAGTATTTTCCCAATCATCTGAAGTATAGTTTTGAAAGTGATTTACCTCATTATCATCATCTTCATCTTGACTGCTGCCTTGATTATATCTGTCTGCCATCATGCAGCTGTCCTCATTTGCCCTGTGAATTTTCTTCAGCATATCCAAGATGTCTTTAGCGGACCTGCAATCATGAAAGCAAGATCATAGAGCTCTGTCAGTAGCTGATTTCATCAGATTAAAGGCTTCCTGATTTTCTCCGTCCTTTGATCTGTCTCTGTCGGTCCGTTTGGACACTTTTGTAGGTAAGGTGTGAGGACCTTGTGAAATTAATTTCCACAGATCAGGATTAACAGCATTAACATAAACATGGAGAGCGACGTGCCACTGATTAAAATCAGAACCACTAAAGACGGGTGGAGGAGCCATTGAAACAAATAGAAAGTAGATTCAATGCAACAGGAATAATGATTCACTAAAACAAATTAGCACCTAAGACAGCAAGATCGGATCTGCAGGTCGCTGGACCTTCTAAGCAGACACCGCTCTGATACCAATTGTTAGGGTGCTAGACCTGGATACAGAGGGGGGTGAATGTATCCCTCTAGAGAATATGGCCCAATTTAAAAAAAAACTAATGCTCGGATAAGCGGAATTAAAACTAATGAGCTTTCCAAGATGAAATGATAAGGCAATCAAATGAACAAACAGTTGGCCTGCAATACTGCAGCCACCTGATCAACCAGAACGAATGCAGAGTAAAACCACCCAAACACATTTAACAGAATATAATGCTAAAAAATAACTCTCTAGATAAAGCAACGGGCCAAACATGCACAACCTGTGAATGGGAGGTAGAAGACATGGAGCTAAAGCAAGGCAAACCACTGCACAGATAATTTTTAGGTGGTTCGGTCCTCCAGACCTACATCCACCCCTCACTCCCAACCGGAGTGAGGCTTCCACTAGTAACACTAGCACAGCAGACTCAGTCTGCAACAAATGCTGCCAAACAGCTTGACCAGGGGAACAACTTCCCCTCTTCCTCCCAACGGAGGGAACCCACAAGCAGCGCCCAGCTACTTGCAACCGGAGATCAAATCTCCCTTATCCTAACCCACCAGGAGGAATCCACAAGTAGCATCCAGCTACTTTCGACCGGAGATCAAATCTCCCTTCTCCTGACCCACCAGGAGGAATCCAATCCCTAACAGGGCAATCGGAAGAATCACAAGGAAATGTAAACGAAACTAAGAAAAGGAAAATACAGTAATCAGAAAACTGTAGCTATGGTAGCACAACCGTGGCTCTCAACTAGAGCTAACTGGGATGGATATGATCCACGGTACAGCAGGAACAATTATTCAAGTAGCATTGCTTCTCTTCTCACTCTGCTCAAGCTCTCTATCTCTTTCTTTCTCTCTTCTTTTACTTATCCTTCTGGATCGTGGAAGCTCACACTCTTGCTCTGCTTCAGTCGATCACCATCATTCCCATTCAGACAGAGGAGTCTTCCTTATATATCAGCAGTGATTAGGGCGACATGCGCTCTCCATGATTCCCGCCAAGAGGCCTCAGTCCACGTGTCAGCATCCTGGTACCTCGAATCACGTGCCCTTCATTAGCATGATCAGCAACTATAGTCTGGTGGCGTCAACTCACTTGCTTCAAAAGGTTGACGCAGCCTTCAAGGGCATTCTACCAGCAAGACTTAAGTCTGCTGCGTTGACTCTATCAGCCTGCTGCGTTGACGCATTGATACATTCCAGTGAGTAACCAGCTTAGCCTTTTAACTGCTGCGTCGACGCTCTCATCATGCTGCGTTGACGCATTGCTATTCCAGCAGCTGAAATTTGAGTGACTTCAGCCTTCTTGCGTCAAGGAGTGCGTTGACGCATTGTGCAGCTGCGTCGACCCTCTAGTCACCTTGTCAATCCATCAAGCTGCTGCGTCAACCCAACGAGCTGCAGCGTCGACGCTTCCAAGGTACTCCAGAGGTTGCAAGGAGATATTTAAACTACTGTGTCCACACTGCCAATTGGTGGCGTTGACGCACGAATATGTATTTCAAGCCTGTCTTGCCTTGTATATTGGCGGCTCTTAAGCCGCTGCATCGACGCTGCTCCATTGTGGCGTTGACGCATCGAGCACCCTGCATCCTTTTGTTCCTGTTAAACATTCATTAAAACTTAAGTGTTTATATCACTTAGCTTATCGTTGTCATCATCAAAACCAGGAGTACAACAGCGGTCACTCAGAGCAATGGGGCTTGAGGACCGAGCACTCACTCTCATGGACCAGCGGAGGTTATGAACTAATATTGAAGGAACAAGGCATCCAAAGAAGAGCAAGGGTAGAGAACTTACTCAACCGGCTTGAAGAAATCGGTCCCGCTCAGAGACGTGGGCGATTGGAAAAGTGTGGGTTCCCCACACGCCGCGTCGGTGTAGCTTGAACATGTTCAAAGTTTTACACCACTACGCCCCATGCAAGGGGGTTGAACTTGGGGAAGGGAAGCCAAAATTACATTCAAACACTACCTCCCGCAGGGAGGGGCTTTAAGTCGGTCGGGCGGGGAGGGGAAAACTGAAATAGAAGCCAAATGGATGGACGACGCCGGTTCTGCCCGCCCTAGGAATAGGGTACAGACAGTTGAAGTTGACGCTGCTGAGGCCACTCCCGAATTTCGTAATCGATGAGACCAGTGGGAAAATCATCGGGGTTGGACCAGGTTGACGTCCACTTTTTATGGAATTTCCTGGTTCACGGTGCTAGTCGGGGAAGTGCTACGAACAAGGACCCTGAGTTTTGGTCTGGATTGCTATGGTACCACAGCAGCTGAAAGAAGAGGCCGTCACGAGCGCTTCCGATCTCTGAATCAAGCGTGGCCAGAGTCGTTGGAATCGTTGTCGAGTCCTCTTCGATACGAGACTTGGGGGAGAAAAATGAGAAATCACAGCTCCGAATGCCGAACGGGGTTCCGCTTCTTGATACTAGAAGTAGACTTGTTGTAGATGATCTCTGCCAAACACCACCTCCGGATCTTCAAGGTGATGGCCGTGGGAGCCTCTGCAAGTCGCCTCAGGTTGATTGTCTGGTAGCTGATGCGCAGTCATGCGGTGAAGACTTCTCCGGGCAGCCACCAACTCAGAACGCGACGAGACCACCACCGTCGTGAAGAAGATAGGGAGACACTTCTGACGGTACCACTTGGGCCTCCAGGGACGCCAGGATGATGCCAGGGTCGCCTCTGCAAGCTGTTGGTGCACTGCTACCTACAAACTGGCCTGTGCAGAGTGGTGATAGGTGATGGGAAATGGGGGTAGATGGGAAAGGAAATGAGGTGGATGTGTGTGGGGGCAACCCCTGGATATGAGGGGGTCTGGGAGGGGGTGTTCCAAGGTGTAGGAGTGGCAGAATGGGAACTGGAAGGAGGTCTAGGAGGTGGAGGGAGGGAGAGCTGCGAATTTGGTTGGAAGGGAGAGAGGGAAAGGGTATTTGAAAATGAGTTTAAGGGTGGGATTAATTTATGATCTTGGGGATGGGAAGAGGTGTGTGGGGAAGGTAAAGGGGGGGGCTTGGGGAGTGGGGAATTCTCCCTTGGGAGATGAGAGGGTGCTTGGGGAAGGGGAGTGGGTGGTTGGTGGTTGGAGGGTGGAGTGGGGAGTGATGGAATCTCCCTTGGGGCTAGGGTGGAGTTAAGGTGGGGTGGTGGGGAGTTGGAGATGAGTTATTAGAGGGGCGAAGAGAGAGAAAGGTGGTTGGGAGGGTAGGAGAGAGAAAGGGGTGTAGGTTTTAGAGAGAGAAAGTGGAGGAGAGAGAAAATGGCTTCCTAGAGAGAGAGGTAGAGGGGGGGGATAGGGGCTTCTCACCCACTCAATTCGCTTCTCACCAAAAGAAGAAGATTTAAGTTGGACACTATAAAATTCAAATATTCATTCATTCATTAACTTCAAATGGGGGGAATGGGGTCCTATATATAGGTAACCCACATTTTACAAAAAGTCCCCGACTCTTGCTACAATGACAAATAACCAAGGGGGTAGGGGGCGCCCCTGGGCCTAGTCCAATGAATTGGGCCCATTAACTAATCTAATCAACCCTATGACACTTAACTTAGGTAGATGACTCATTAACCTAGGTACATGACTCAAATAAAAGGAAATTGCAATAGTATGACTCAAATAAAAATGAAGAAATACAACATATGACTCAAGATAAATGACTAGATCATGTCGGACGCTTTCGGGGTGAGGAGACGAGCCGTGAGTGTGGGCACGCGAGGTGATGTCCCCATCACATACGGAGGAAGAAATGCACCGACTCAATTACGTGTCACAGCATGAGATGCATCGACCATGTCAAGGCAAGAAATGCACAATGCACCGAGTTTAAGCATGAGCACGCTAAGAATGCACTAGGTTAAGTACTCGCAGCAACATGAGTTGCACAGATTGAAAATCCATGGAGTATCATGTGAGTAAAACAATGCACTGATCTAATGTGAAGGAAGCACAGAGAAGATATGCACTGATGCACGACTTAATCAGCGTGCAATACCAGAGGTTGCACCGATGTACCTAACGCATGAAGGCGTTGCGCCGACCTAGAAAAGATAGAGTGCACAGACTTGGAGATGCGAGCTAAGCAATGCACCGACCTAACACTAGCCAAGGCTGCGTGCATAGAGAATGGAATGCACAAACCTTAATGCCCATGAACGATGATATGCACTGAGTTTGTTCAGCAGCCTGACTGACATATATGCATGAGCCTTAGACATAACCTGAATGCACCGACTTAACTGATTGCGTGCATGCATAGGTGTTTAAAGCCATGAAGTGCAATGTATGCATTCAAGACATGCTCAGACCTAGACCAGTAGTTAAACGCACATCAATATATATATATATGTGTGTATATATATATATATATGCAACCGTGACATTCAATCAAGCACATGAAGTCAATTCAGGCACATGAAGTGACTCAGCTATCATCAAAACATTCTTCAACCATTCATTCTCAAGTGGTGACTCATAGTGTTGCTATCGTCAAAACTCATGAAGTAAAACATCATCAAGGCATAGGGGCACAATAATATTATGCATGGGAATGATGAAAAACTTGTATTAAAGCATGCTAGAAGAATATTGGGCCAAGAATATGCATAGGAGGATAAGATTTTAGGTAAGAATTATATCTTGTTCATTAAAGGCTAGGCTCATGCATGAAAAATACACTAGTTGCACAGTCATAATAAAACATCAAATTCTCTACGTATAATGTATGAAAACAAGTGAAAAAAGAAGGCTTTTATTCCTAACTTCGAGTTTGAGCCAATCATGAGATCACCTACCTCTAGACAGAGCACTGAACTCTGAATTTTGGGCAAGAACTTGACCCTGATTCCTGTTTGTCCTGAACCGAATCAGCAACTTCGTGGCCTTCTAACTTCTGATCCTCTTCACCTATGTCCACAAAATTTAGAGGGTAAGAAGAGGGTACTATAAGGAACAAAGAGTTTTAAAGAACCCCTATCTAATTACCTCATTTAGGGCTTCTACTTCACTGATCAACCTGGCATCGTCGCATAGTCTCCTGGGTTTCCTATACTGAACCAGCGTCTTTGGAAGCCTTGTTCTCCCGGACGGCTTGATCTCCTAAACTAAAATTTTGAGGGTAGTTAGTCCTCACTATTATGAACAAAATACTCTAAAGAACCTACTAGGAATAATGTCTCCTTACCTTAGTTCCACGCGAGCCGAAAGTAAGGGTCGTACATGTTGTTCTTAAGGGCTATTTATAGGGTTAGCTAGGATTTCAAGGATTTGGATGACCCTAGAGTCCTAATTAGGTTGTCAATTCTATCTTAATCCATCCTAGAGCCTTCTAGACAATAGATTGCATCGATCCCAAGTGATTAGGCTTGAAGAAAATCAAGATTTTCACATTTCTAAACTGTTCGTGATTAGACGAATAATAGTGGTCATATGGAGACCATTTTATCCCTGAGGCGGTCCCTCGATAGACCGTTTTTATCCCTCGGTCCCTCGATAGACCGTTTTTATCCCTTAGTGTCGAATTTGAACTATTTCAAACTCTGTGTTATTTATTCGTTGATTTATCTGATAATTGATATATTTATCCCCTAAATTTTAAAAATAGCCTATTTTAAGCTTCTAGAATATGGGCCAAGTTTTGTGGGCTTGGATTTAGGCCATTTGGACTTTTTTAAAAGGGCCTGATCAATCAATAAATATTGGTCTCAATATTTTACTTTATTTAAACCAAGTTCATTTAATAATCTATTTATTTATAGAATATCTTAGAAAATCTGAGAAAAATTCTAGAAAATTCTAAAATATTATATATATATAATTTTGGGGTATTACATCTTCCCCCACTTAAGAGAATTTGGTCCCCAAATTCAATATATAGATTTTATGGAGAGGGTACTTACAGTTGAATAGCTCGGGAAATCTCCTACGCATAGCTTCTTCTGTCTCCCATGTAGCATCTTGATCTGATCCTTTGTTCTACCAAACTTTTATCATGGGAATGATTTTATTTCGAAGCTGACGTACCTCTTGATCAATAATTTTGTAAGGCTTTTGCTCATACATCAAATCTTTCTGAATCTTCAAATTTTCATAAGAGATAATGTGGAATGGATCATAGACATATTTATTTAACATAAAGACATGGAATACGTCATGAACTCCTGCCAGCTATGGAGGCAATGCTAATCGATATGCCACTTCTCCCACTCTTTCAAGAATTTCAAAAGGGCCATTGAATCTTGGCATAAGCTTGCCTTTAATCCCAAACCTGCGAATACCATGACCAAGGGAAACCTTGATAAATACATGATCTCCCACCTGAAATTTTAAGTCTCACCTTCGGTTATCAGCATATATATGACTTTTGCCTATCTTAGGCCACTTTGAGTCTCTCCCGTATCACTTTCACCTTGTCGGTTGTATCTCGAACAAGATCAGGGCCTAGAATTTGTCTTTTACTGACCTCATCCCAGCATATAGGTGTACGGAAACTTCTTCCATATAATGCTTCAAATGGTGCCATTCGAATACAAGCTTGATAGTTATTGTTGTAGGCAAATTCTACAAGAGGTAAATGGTCATGCAAGCTTCCATTGAAGTCTATAACACATGCCCTTAACATATCCTCCACCTCCTAATTAGTTCTCTCATGTTATCCATCAGTTTGTGGATGAAACGCGGTGCTAAATATCAACCGGATACCCAAAGAATATTGTAGCCCTTTCCAGAATTATGAAGTAAATCGAGGGTCTCGATCAGAAATAATGGTGACAAGGACACCATGTAATTTAACAATCTTCTTTATATATATACCAGCCAAGATATCTACAGACCATCGGCTTTTAATTGGTAGAAAATGAGCCGATTTTGTTAAACAGTCTATGATCACCCATATCCCATCATGTCCACCTCTTGATTTAGGCAGTCCCATTACAAAATCCATTCCTATACTTTCCCATTTACATTCTGAAATTTTCAAGGGACGTAGTTTTCCAACAGGTCTTTGATGTTCTGCCTTGATTTGTTGACAAGTAAGGCAACGTGATACAAAGTCTGCTATCTCTCTCTTCATATTGGGCCACCAATAATTTCTTTTAGGGTCTTGAAACATCTTGGTAGCACCAGGGTGAATAGTATACTTAGATTTATGAGCTTCTTCTAAGATCATCTTCTTAATATCAGCATGATTCGAAATATAGATACGACCTCGAAACAATAATCTTCTATCATTTGCAATAAAGAAATCCTTTCGTTGCTCCATATCAGCCTTAATCTCTAATAATACATGGTCATTCTCTTGTAATTTTACTAGATCTTCAATCAATGTAGGTTGTATCCATATATTGGCTATAAAGTAATCTTCTATCTTCATATCAACATCTAAATTCAACTGAGTAAATTTAGAAATAAGATTTGTCATACCTTTCATAAGACTTGATAGCTTCCCCATTGGTTTCCGGTTGAGTGCATCGACAACAGCATTTGCCTTGCCATGATGATATTGAATAGCAAAATCAAAGTCCCTGAGATATTCCAGCCATCGCCTCTGTCTCATATTCAACTCCTTTTTAGAAAAGAGATATTTCAGGCTCTTGTGATCTGAATATATAGTAAATTTCTCCCCATAAAGGTAATGACGCCAAATCTTCAAGGCGAATATGATTGCAGCCATCTCCAGATCATAAACAGGATAATTCTCATCATGCCGCTTTAATTGTCTTGAAGCATAGCAAATCACCTTACCATTTTGCATGAGCATGCACCCTAGGCTAATGCCGGATGCATCGATATAAACTTCAACTCTGCCACCTTCAACAGGTAATGCCAGTACAGGTGCCATGGTGAGGTGTTCCTTAAGAGCCAAGAAACTTTCTTCACATTCTTTTGTCCACTTGAAAGGATTTTCTTTCCTAGTGAGTCTTGTTAAGGGAGCGGCGATCTTGGAGAAATCTTTGATAAATCTCCTATAGTAACCCGCTAGGCCAATGAAACTCTGAACTTCAGATACGGTGTTCGATCAGTTCCAGTTCCTAACAGTTTCAACTTTAGAAGGATCTACGGCTATGCCTTCTTTAGAAATAATGTGGCCAAGAAAAGAAACTTCCTTAAGCCAAAATTCACATTTGTTCAACTTAGCATAGAGTTGGTGTTCTCGTAAGGTTCGCAAAGCAACCCTTAGATGTTCCTCATGATCCTCCTTTGTCTTAGAATAGATAAAGATATCATAAATGAAAATGACAACAAATTGGTCAAGATAAGGCCGGAACATATTGTTCATTTGTTGTATAAATGCTACCAGACCATTTGTTAACCCAAACGGCATTACCATGAATTCATAGTGTCCATATCTGCTTCGGAAAGTAGTCTTGTAGATGTCTTCCTCCTTGATCCTCAGTTGATGGTAACTCGACTTGAGGTCAATCTTGGAGAAGTACTCTGTGCCAGACAGTTGGTCAAATAGCTCATCATTACACGATAATGGATATTTGTTCTTGATGGTAAGTTGATTTAGCTGCCGGTAGTCGATGCATAACCTGAGGGAACCGTCCTTCTTCTTGACAAATAAGACCGGCGCACCCCAAGGGGATGTGTTAGGTCGAATGAAACTTTTTTCTAGCAGCTCTTGAAGTTGCTTCTTTAATTCCTTCAATTCTGTGGGGGACATCCGGTAAGGAGTTATTGACACAGGTGCTACACCCGGTGTGAGTTCAATGGTGAAGTTAACCTTCCTCTCGGGTGGTAAACTAGGTAACTCGGAAGGAAAAACATCAAGAAATTCCTTAACTACGAGGATTTCATCTATCTGAATTTCCTTAGACTCGGTAACTACTATGGAGGCAAGGAAAGCTTCACAACCTTGTGAAATGAGTTTGCAATCGTGAAGAGAAGAGATGAGAGCAGGATGCTTCCTATATTTGATGCCAAAAAGGGAAAATCACGAAAGACCTAGTTTCTGAAAAGACATTATCCTATTTTGACAATTTATATAGGCGTCATGGTCTACAAGCCAATCAACTCCTAATACGGCATCATAGCCTTCCATATCAAGACATACAAGATTAGCAGGAAGATTATGACCTTCTACAGTGACTTCACTATTGGGAAAATAGGTTTTCAATTCCGTTCCTGACCCTAAAGGTGTTACTATGGTTAAATCCGATGGTAAGGGAACAGGTAAAATAGGAAATATTTTTACAAAGGAACTAGCAATAAAGGAGTGGGTAGCACCAGTATCAAATAGTATGAAAGCAGGATGCGAATGAATGTGAATGGTACCTTCCATTAGCCCATCATCCTTGGGTGCTTCATCATTATCTAAAATAGCGTTAAGACGAGCCTATCACTTTCGTCCACCGCTGGAAGACTGATCCTTCATGAGGGGGCATTCCGGCATGCGGTGCTCCCGACTGCCACATCGCAAACACGCCCCTAGGTGTTTCCAGCATTCCCCGATCGAGTGACCGAACTTCTCTCAGAATTTGCAAGCCGCCATGACTTACTTTTCTTCGTCCTTCGCCTTTTTGTTCTTATGGTAACTGCTACCACCCCCATTCCAGAATCTCTTCTTACTATCACGGGATTTGTAAGGCTCCGTGATGCTAAATTTTTCTTTCTTCCCACGCCGATATGTCTTTTGGCTAGACTCCTCTCCTTTGCTTTTGAGTTTCTCGACCTTCTCCAAAGTCCTTTCACATAGATGAGCTCGTTAGACCATTTCTGCATAGATATGAATATTTTGCAAGCCGAGTTGTTGAATGAAGATGGGCCTTAACCCATCCAGAAAATGATTGGCCTTCAGAAGATCTATGCTCACTAGATGTTGAGCACACAGTGCTAAGCGAGAGAATTATAATTCATACTCGGTCACCATCATCATGCCTTGCCGTAAGGAAGCGAATTCCGCCGCCTTCCTCTCCTTAACATGTTCGGAGAAGTATTTGGCGCGAAAGAGCATGAGAAATCTTTCCCAAGTTTGTGCTGCGTCTACAGGCGGTGCTGGAATAGACTTCCACCATGTACACGTGTCTTTGTTAAGTTGAAATGTTGCAAGACGAACCTTTTCTTGGTCGGCACATTGCATAACTTTAAATATACGGTTCATTTCATCGATCCAGTTCTCTGCTTCATCTGGATTAGAAGAGCCAGTAAATCGGGGAGGATTTAAACTTCAGAAGTTACGGTGCAAATCACTAGCCCCTGCCCTCGCGCCGGCTTGGGCCAAAGTTTGCAAAGCCTGGGTGACACCGGCAATGGTTTGCTGCATTCCGTTCCAATCAACACGATGAGCCATTGTAAGAATGAGGTACCTGAGAAAGTAATAGATTGGTTAATTCTCGTGGAATTGGTTGGGGTTAATCTTAGAGATAATTTCTAAATAACTATCTCATCCTGGGTTCTACGCAATTCCTCTCTTTGGTGTGGAATTTCTTTCCTTGTTTCATAGGTGTGGATCCTTAAACCTTGGACTTAATCTATAACATGACATCCTTCCTAGGAATAAGTGAGTCCTTAGACCTAGGTTCTAATACCACTCTAGCTGTCACGCCCCAAGCTTTTATTACAACGGAAGGAATTTCGGGAACGTGTACAGCCGGCATGGTAAGCCTCTTGCAAGCAAGTAATCATAGCGCAAAACAATCACACAAAGTAATTGCACAAGTAATTTATTAAAACTCCAACTTTATTTCATAATCATAATCAAAATTACATAAAGTCACTACTTAACATCCTCTCAATACTATGACTCAAGAAATCAAAAATTATAATCCGACTCGACTAGACACTTGATAACTAGGGCTTCTCTCATTCCAATAGACCTTCAATCGCTCTCGGACCCGCTACTTGTATAACCCAAATCTGATTCACTAGTAGTTCCTGAAAAGATGAGAAAATAGGTATGAGCACACTTCTCCAGTAGGTATCTTCGTATCAACATGAAGGCAATATTTAAGTGATTAATGCTTTAGATCTAGTATTAAGGTAAAAACAAGAATGCTGTAAATCATACGTCATAAACCAAATAACCAAGAATATAGAGTCACGAGATATCTGAGCAAACAGACATAGTCGAGTATATGAACAAGCAAGATTTAATCATGTAGATATACATTTGGCCTTTCATGAACATGAAAGTACAAGCACGTATCGAGAGAGTACTTACACAACATTGTAAAGGCCATGTACTAGAAAGTCATTAACAATCATGTAATTTCCATAATGAGCCTCGTGGTTCTTCACTCGTCTATAAAAAAAGTACTCCCGGCGCAATGCAAAGCCAGTATTCATCATACCCCATGGTTTTCAGCACGTTTCCGGCCATCGACCGTGGGGGCTAGTGTCGAGCCCTTGGACACAATCCGTGCCAGCTCTTGCATCTTCAAGTTACATATCAAGCTAATTCCATGATATAATAATAGTTTTGGGTAATAATTCCCAATTTCAAATAACGGTTTCATGATCAAGTAACCAAGGAATAGAACGTTCGAAAAATGATATAAGATTTCAATGAAGAATTAAGAGAACATTATGCTACGGCGGCATTCCGGCAGCATAACGGTACATTAATTATGTTCCATTTCTCAATGTTAACTTGTTACCCATAGGTTTAGAATCCAGATAATCCTAAGATCATCCAAGAATAAAATTTAGACAACCCCTAGGTCAAACCTCGGGTTAAGAACAAGATAAAAAAAAACAGTCATTTTTTGGGCCATTTCTAGAAGAAAACGATCATAGCTAGGCTGCTTAATCTATAATAATGGTCCAGTGAAGGCTGTATTTAAACTGTGTCAACCAGAATGAAAAGAAGGTCGACACTTGAAGAATTCTGGAGAATAATGGTCACAAGGGGGCCGCTTTATGAAACAAAACGGTCTAAGAAAGATAGCTAAGTAATAGAGACGGTCTCATATAGGCCGAAATTAACCAGAGTACAGGAAATAAAACACCGATCATGTGAGTGCTTTCTAGATAATTTGGGCTTTTAAGGGTACAACCAGCTCGGCGTCCTAGTGAGAATCCCAGGCTCGCGGAGTCTTAAGGAGGCCTTGAAACATGGTGCCCTAGTCTGACAGAAGGAATATCCGGCAGAGAGGTTCACAAGTCCAAGAGAGTGTGCTATAAGTGCAAAGTGTAACTAATGGTCGCACACCAGAGTATATGCCATGTACTTAAGAAAATGACTCAAGAGATGAGCGTGAATGAATAAAACCAACGGTAAAAACCATTATATTAATACCACATGAAATATGTCCATAACGTAGAAATTATTTATTTACAAAAGTATAACTTTTGACATAAAATTACACCTTTATGAAAAATAAGGTTTAAGCATGCTTACAGTGAAATGAAGTGTTTAACAGAAAATTAAACATAATAGAATTACAAATATAATGCGAATAACATAAGATTTTATATAAGGTTCGGACTGGCATAAGACGGTCATGAACCTACAGTCAGAACCATAATAACGGTCACGCGATAAACCACATGAAGATAGAGAAACGGTCCTTTAAATGGCCGCTTGATTAACTTTGCGGTTCATGTAAGACCGCTTTCTATCTTCGGACAGAAGCCTTGAAACAATAACTAAAAGGCTAATCTAATTCATATTTGATAGGACCGGTGCGATGGATTCAGAGGGGGGGTTAATGAATCCAGGTCATCACACTCTCGATTTATGGGTTCACTACATTGAGGTCGACTCCAAGGTGCTTTGGCTGATACTAAACAATAGAACAAGAATCCCATGGAAATACCTAGAACTCTGTGAGGAATTATGGAATCTCCTGGACCTCTTCAGCCCTTCCATTCAACATATTTTCCCTGAGGGCAATCAAGTAGCGGATTTCTTCTCCAACCTCGCATGCGACTCTAGCGCCCCGTAATTTTTCAGAACTGAGAAGGAAGTGCCGAAGTTTGCCAAGGGCTTACTTAGGTTGGATCGCATCCAGCTAGGTAGCATCAGGAAGATAGGCTAGGCTTTCTTTATTTTTTCTGCTATCCCTATTGTGTCTTTCCAAGTTTGTTCAGGGTATGCCTCTGTGACTATGTTGTTTCACTTGATTTAATATATTCTTCAACCTTGGCGGTGTTCGGTGGAGAGGGTACGCTCTGCTCCTCTAGAGCAGGGTGCGCTCTCCTAGTTCCCTCCTAGGTTATTTATCAAAAAAAAAATTTGAAGAAAGTGAATTTGGCTCTCTTGGCCAACCCAAATCCAAAAGGCAGTCATTGTATGAATGGTGCATTTTAGGATGTCTAGAATTCCATGATTCCACCAACATTTGGTTGCGTCGTGTGTATGCAAGTCACACCTATGTGTGTCCTGGACCACCCTTGCATCATGTATGGGTTTAGGTTCTAATGTGAGTCTGCTTTTCCTTTATTTGTACAGTTTGTTTAGAGTCTACACACGCTGTCACGCCCCGAGCTTTTATTACAGCGGAAGGAATTTCAGGAACGTGAACAGCTGGCATGGTAAGCCTCTTGCTAGCAAGTAATCGGAGCGTAAAACAATCACACAAAGTAATTGTGCAAGTAATTTCTTAAAACTCCAACTTTATTTCATAATCAAAATCAAAATTACATAAAGTCACTACTTAACATCCTCTCAATACTATGACTCAAGAAATCAAAAATTACAATCCGACTCGACTAGACACTTGATAACTAGGGCTTCTCTCATTCCAATAGACCTTCAATCGCTCTCGGACCCGCTACTTGCATAATCCGAATCCAATTCACTAGTAGTTCCTAAAAAGATGAGAAAATAGGTATGAGCACACTTGCCCAGTAGGTATCTTCGTATCAACATGAAGGTAATATTTAAGTGATTAATACTTTAGCTCTAGTATTAAGGTATCAACATGAAGGTAAATCATACGCCATAAACCAAATAACCAAGAATATAGAGTCACGAGATATCAAAGCAAACAGACATAGTCGAGTATATGAACAAGCAAGATTTAAACTTGTAGATATATATTTGGCCTTTCATGAACAAGAAAGTACGAGCATGTATTGAGAGAGTACTTACACAACCTTGTAAAGGCCACGTACTAGAAAGTCATTAACAAGCATGTAATTTTCATAATGAGCCTCGTGGTTCCTTACTCGTCTATAAAAAAAGTACTCCCGACGCAATGCGAAGCTAGTATTCATCATACCCCATGGTTTTCAGCACGTTTCCAGCCATCGACCGTGGGGGCTAGTGTCGAGCCCTTGGACACAGTCTGTGCCAGCTCTTGCATCTTCAAGTTATAGATCAAGCGAATTCCACGAGATAATAATAGTTTCGGGCAATAATTCCCAATTTCAAATAACGGTTTCATGATCAAGTAACCAAGGAATAGAACATTCAAAAAATGATATAAGATTTCAATGAAGAATTAAGTGAACATTATGTTACGGCGACATTCCGGCAGCATAACGGTACATTAATTAAGTTCCATTTCTCAACGTTAACTTGTTACCCATAAGTTTAGAATCCAGATAATCCTAAGATCATCCAATAACAAAATTTAGACAACCCCTAGGTCAAACCTCAGGTTAAGAACAAGATAAAAAGAAACGGTCATTTTCTGGGCCATTTCAATAAGAAAACGGTCACAGCTAGGCTGCTTAATCTATAATAATGGTCCAGTGAAGGCTGCATTTAAACTGTGTCAACCAGAATGAAAAGAAGGTCGACACTTGAAGAATTCTGGAGAATAATGGTCACAAGGGGGCCGCTTTATGAAACAAAATGGTTTGAGAAAGATCGCTAAGTAACAGAGACGGTCTCATATAGGCCGAAATTAACCAGAGTACAGGAAATAAAACACCGATCATGTGAGTGCTTTCTAGACAATTTGGGCTTTTAAGGTATAACCAGCTCGGCATCCTAGTGGGAATCCAGGCTCGCGGAGTCTTACGGAGGCCTTGAAACATGGCCCCCTAGTCTGACAGAAGGAATATCTGGCGGAGAGGTTCACAAGTCCAAGAGAGTGTGCTATAAGTGCAAAGTCTAACTAATGGTCGCACACCAGAGTATATGCCATGTACTTAAGAAAATGACTCAAGAGATGAGAGTGAACGAATAAAACCAACGGTAAAAACCATTATATTAATACCACATGAAAGATGTCCATAACGTGGAAATTATTTATTTACAAAAGTATAACTTTTGACATAAAATTACACCTTTATGAAAAATAAGGTTTAAACATGCTTACAGTGAAATGAAGTGTTTAACAGAAAATTAAACATAATAGAATTACAAATATAATGCGAATAACATAAGATTTTATATAAGGTTCAGACTGGCATAAGATGATCATGAACCTCCAGTCAGAACCATAATAACGGTCACACAATAAACCACATGAAGACAGAGAAACGGTCCTTTAAATGGCCGCTTGATTAACTTTGCGGTTCCTGTAAGACCGCTTTCTATCTTCGGACAGAAGCCTTGAAACAATAACTTAAAGGGTAATCTAAGTCATATTATGCATGGGAACGATGAAAAACATGTAGTAAAGCATGCTAGAAGAATATTAGGCCAAGAATATGCATAGGAAGAGAAGATTTTAGGTAAGAATTATATCTTGTTCATTAAAGGCTAGGCTCATGCATGAAAAATACACTAGTTGTGCAGTCATAATTAAACATCAAATTCTTTACATATAATGTATGGAAACAAGTGAAATAGAGGGATTTTATTTCTAACTTTGAGTTGGAGCCAATCATGAGATAACCTACCTCTAGACAGAGCTCTGAACTTCAAATTTTGGGCAGGAACTTCACCCTAATTCCTATTTGTCCTGAACCGAATTAGCAACTTCGTGGCCTTCTAATTTCTGATCATCTTCATGTATGACCAAAAAATTTAGATGGTAAGAAGAGAGTACTATAAGGAATAAATAGTTCTAAAGAACCTTTATCTAATTACCTCATTTGGGGCTTCTACTTCAATGATCAACCTGGCCCGGTCGCACAGTCTCCTGGGTTTCCTGTACCAAACTGGCATCTTTGGAAGCCTTGTTCTCCCTTACGGCTTGATCTCCTAAAACAAAATTTTGAGGGTAGTTAGTCCTCACTATTATGAACAAAATACTCTAAAGAACCTACATCCTTAGGTCAAGAGGCTGAGGAAATAGAGCAGATTGAAGTTGTTGAATTATCACAAGAAGTACACGGGACTAAGGTAGCACCTAGCATCAAATTCGAAGTTTAAAGGTTTTAGAAGAGGTAGGTTATCTCATGATTGGCAGAAACAACTTGTTAAGAATAAAAGCCCTCTGGTTGTGCTTGATTTCATGCATTATAGACTAAGAATTTCATGATCAAATAGTTCTATACATTCATGCATCTCTTAGCCCTAAATAGAAATTAAAAGATATTATCCTATCTATTCACTAAACCCATGCATATAGTTGACCTATACTTCGTTATCATGACTGAGTCAGTGGTAGTATTTTGATTTCCAGGCATGTTATGTTTTCATAAACCTTTACTTAGTTTACTACCAGCAGATTCTCTGACGCACCAACGTAAGACCGTCACATGACTGTAACGGCCTTACGATAGACTGTCACACAATCTGTTATGTTCAAACTATTCTGTTGGTTCTGACACATCTTCACAGGGGCGTTACATTACTGTAACGGCCCCTCTATAAACCGTCACGCACTATAACGCGCCTATCCTAGACCGTCAGACACCTGTATTCTGTCAGCCCAAGGCAGAATAATAACCAGTTAAGTTTACTTATAAATAAGCTTAGATAGCTAAGATGGACCTATTATCATGACTTCAAGTTTAGTTATTGATTCATAATCAAATTTTATGATTAATGTATCTTAGGTTATTTTAAGTTATGCTAATTTCATTGGCTAAAACTCTATATTTTTGTATTCTAAATCATGATTTTCCAATGTTGTATTGACGAAGTTTTATTTTGGTTTCGCATTGTTACACATTCTTTTCTATCTATAGAGTCATTTCTTTAAGTATATGGCACATATTCTGGTATGTTATCCATTAGTTCACTTTGCACTATAGGAACATTATTCTTGGACATGAGGACCTCTCTATTGGATATTCCTTCCAATGGACTAGGAAATATTATTTCAAGGCCTCCGTAATTCTCCGCGAGCCTGGGATTCCCACTAGGACGCCAAGTTGGTTGTACCATTAAAGCCCATTGATTAGATTACACTATCGATGTTTTTGATTATCAGTAGTGTAACGGCTCTATATTGGACCGTCAGGCACATGTAACGGCCCAATATACGATCGTCACATTCCACTGAGTCTAATTTCTTGGTTCTGTATTCAGACTAATGTAACGGCCCAATACTAGAGCGTCACATGCTGTAACGGCCAGTACACGACCGTCACACTGCTTGAGTATTTTAACCCAAGGTGGACCAAGAGTTGATATTCCAAGATTTCTAGATGGACTATTGAGGATCTAGAACTTATCATATTGATTAAGAAACCTAATATAATTAGTGGAAGATAAAGAACGTACCGTTATGCTATCGATTTATTTCCATAAGCATAACCTTGCTTAAGTCATTCTTGATCTCTCATGATTCTTATTAAAGTATTCATTCATTGAATTATTGTTATCATGAGCTTATTGAACTTATTACATTCTTGGCCATACTTTGTTGTTACATGCGTGGAAGTAGCTTGATTTATACTTGAAAATGCGATCGAGCACTGATTGTGTTCAAGGGCTCTATACTAGTCCCCTCGGCTGATTGTCAGAAACATACTATTTTATAAACCATGGGATAGATGCTACTGGCGTCGCATTGCGCTGGGAGTACTTTCTCTATAAATAAGTGAAAATCCACGACACGACATGACTTTCTTGCTTGATATTCTACAAAAATTCACGAAGTACTTGCTCATAAGCAAAAGATACTAGAGTGATGATTATGTGGCTTGCTAGTACATTCTCGATACAATCTTGTTCATGAAAGGCCAATATCATGTTCTTGTTACATACTTGCTAGTTCATACTTGCTCTCATTCTAACTTACATGATCGTCTTGTTACTTTGGTTTAATCACATGATTGATCGCATTCGCATGATTTTTACCTTATTCTTTAGAGATAAATTGTTAATTACTTTAATAGTGCCTTCATGTTGATGCGAAGATACCTACTGGGCAAGTGTGCGCATTACCTATTTCCATTCTTTTCAGGAGATGAAGTGATTCGAATTCGGATTTGGGTTATACAAGTAGCGGGTCCGAGAGCGAATGAAAGTATTGTCAAGATGAGAGTGAAGACTTAGGAAGTCTAAATTGTTTAGATTGAGTCTATATAATTTTCCTATTTCTTGAGTCTAGTACGTAATCGAAGTACTTGATTATTTTGAAATAAAGTTGGAGTTTGAGTAATATTGTGAAATTACATTTATGTGTGTGATTGTCTTGCACTCTGATCGTTCTTGCTTGCAAGAGGCTTACCATGGCGGCTGTTCGCGCTCCCTGAGTTAGTCTTCTGCTGTAATAAAGGCTCGGGGCGTGACACTTGTAATCATCGGCAAGACCGGTTAACCTACTCTTGACCCTTGTCATTATCGGCAAGATCGGTCAACCTCCTTGTGACCCTCATCACCATCGGTGAGACCGGTCGACCTACTTCTGACCCTTGTCATCATCGGCAAGATCGGTCAACCTCCTTGTGACCCTCGTCACCATCGGCGAGATCGGTCAACTTCCTTTTGACCCTTGTCATCATCGACAAGACCGCTGGACCTACTTCTGACCCTTGTTATCATCGGCAAGATCGATCAACCTCCTTGTGACCCTCGTCACCATCCGCGAGATCGGTCGACCTATTTTTGACCCTTGTCATCATCGGCAAGATCGGTAAACCTCCTTCTGACCCTTGTCATCATCGGCAAGATCGGTCAAACTCCTTGTGACCCTCGTCACCATCGACAAGATCGGTCGACCTATTTCTGACCCTTGTCATCATCGACAGGACCGGTCGATATACTTTTGACCCTCGTCACCATCGGCGAGATCGGTCAACCAACTTTCGACCCTTGTCATCATCGGCAAGATCGGTCAACCTCCTTGCAACCCTTGTCACCATCGGTAAGATCGATCGACCTACTTTTGACCCTTGCCATCATCGACAAGACCGATCGACACCCCCTTTAACTTGGACTTTTTGCCCTCATCAACCAATAAGCCACCTTTGCTTTGACATGTAACCCATGCTGATGAATAAACCCTACCCTCAGTTCCCGTCACCATCAACGAGTCTGGCTGATAAGCCTTCTGACCGTATTCCTCGGTCTTAGGAGGCCTCTATACCCTCGTCCTTCGAACTTTCGGCCTATATTAGCCATAGTTTGGCCCGAAGGATAGTTACGACGTGGTGGAGCAAACACCTCACCCCTTCGCTAAAGGCATGAGCGCTCTCCTACTGTCACGCCCTGATGCGGAATATCAGGACTGACAGTAGAAACGAGTAATAATAATAATATGTTTATTTCTAGACATGATATGTTAAAGCTAAAAGATCGCACATCACCATAAATAGAAACTGCTCCATTCATTAAATAGCACATAACCAAACCATGTTCCAAAGTACAAAGATCTCACTTAACATAATCTTTGACAACATCCACTCAACACTATTACATTGGCTAACTTCAAATTACAACTCTTCCAAAATACTCTTAAATACAAATAGACTCCACAACTAGAACTAGTTTCACATGCTTCTATCAGGTTCACTCCACGGTCGTCACTCTTGCCCGTTCCCATCAGATTGTGAGTCCTCACCTGAGCTACCTGAAAAAGGGGGGAAAACTAGGTGAGCGAACACTCAGTAGGTAATTATTAGGACTGGTGCGATGGATTCAGAGGGGGGGGGTGAATGAATCCCCTTATAAAACTCTTGTACAATTAAAACTTCCTTATACAAACTGAAAGCCAATGAACAGTTGCGGAATTAACAGATTCACTGGGTCAACTAAAACGCTTACAGATGAATGGATTAGTGACTTAGGATCAATGTCAAGGGACTCTCAAGACAGTTATCGAACAGACAATGTGCAATCAACAACCTTACTAGACAGAGAGAAACACATCGAGCCTAAGCTTGTATCTAGCGAAGCACAATAGACAATCAAACCACTGCACAGAAAATTTTTAAGGTGGTTCGGTTCTCCAGACGTACGTCCACCCCACACTCCAACTAGAGTGTGGATTCCGCTGATACACAGCTTAAACCGCTTGGCCTCACAACTTACCTACAACCGCTGACTAACAGCTTGACCGCTGGGCATTACAGCTTTGCCAACCGCTGGGGACTACAGCTTAACCCATCCAGAGGAATCCTCCTCTGCCCGCTGAGCAACACAGCTTGCTCCGCTGACAAACAGCTTGAAGCAGAGGTAAAAGAAACATAAAGTATGAAAGGAACACAACAACAGAAAGCTGTATATGATAAAACACAAAATAGCTTTCAAAGTGCAAGTTGGTATGGATCTGATCCAAGAGCCAACAGATAACACATCATCAAAGAAGCTTCTCTTCTTCTTTTTCACGAACTCTCTATCTCTCTGTTCACTCTCCTTTTTCTTCTTCTGCTCCCTCTTCTTCTTCTTTCTTTCTCTTCTTTTGGATCGTACAGGCTATTCACACTTCATAGATCATCTTCTCCAGATGGAGAAGTCTTCTTTTTATAGCAGCAGCAGATAGGTGGGCGTGTGTCCTCCACAGTTCCCGCCCAAGAGCCTAGACCACGTGGCAGCATTTCACTTACTGCATTACACGTGTCACGATCCTGAGCCATCTCCATTCTTGGATCACGTGTCCATACTAATCTTCTTGAACAGCAGTCCTGTTAGAACAGACTTGTTATCAGTGTGAATTAATCTGAAAGGAGAGAAAGGATGCATCGAGTGAGTTTGATATTTGAATTGAGCCTGTACAGACTTGATGCACAAAATGCAGTGTGCATATAAGAAAGTATGTACAACGAGAATGAATGCACGGACATGTCATCCACGAGTGTACAGACTTTGAATGCATGTAATGCATTTTGCATATGGAGAAGTATGCACATTGAAAGTGAATGTACAGACATGCCAGCAACGAGTGTATGGACTTAGTGTGCATGCGACAACGATGTACATACTTGCTGGTGTGATGATGCATGAAGTTGAACACTCATACCAGCAATGGAATGTATAGACTTTGAATGCATGGTAAAGAGTGTATAGACTTTGTTTTGAAAGATTGCACAAATGCCACTAAAGAATGTACAGACGTTGAACGTGTGAAATGTAGTTTGCCTCTATTAAAGTATGCACAACGAAGATGAGTGCTCAGGCATACTGTCAAAGAATGTACAGACTTTGTGTGTAATGTGCAAGCGATGTACAGACTGCTAAACTGATGCACAGGCATATCATCAACGAGTGTACAGACTTTGTGTGTAATGTGCAAGCGATGTACAGACTTGCTAAAATGATGCACGGGCATATCAGCAGAGAATGTGCAGACTTTGTATATGCATGAGACAACCGAATGCACTGACTATGCTCATGAATGTATAGACTTGCTAAGTCATCAAAGCAACCGTTTGCAGACTTGGTGTATGTGCGAGACAAAATAATGCATTGACTATGTATATGCATGAAGAGCACTGGCTGCACTGACTAGTCGAGTGAAACAACGGAGGTTGTACAAACTTGTCATCAACGAATGTATAGACTTGAGTTAATGTAGTCTAGGCAAAACTCTGTACAGACTTTATTCCTTGAACATACATGAGTCTAGGCATTCACTAACTTATGGCCACCATGAAACATAGTTATGAAATCCATAGGCCTAGACAGTTAACCCTGCACTGACTATGTATGCATAATGAACACGCATCGACTTCGAAATAAAGCACCTGATGAATGCACCGATGCAGTGTATGCATATGGCAGATATTGAACTGATACAATGTATGCAGGAGAACTAACACTGCAGTCTATTTACCAGATCATGCATCGACTATATGACGTGCAACAACAGTTAATGTACCGATGCAAACTACACTTGTTAATGCAAGAACTAGAGTTGCACCAATGCAGATGCAGAGACAGACAATGCAATGAGATGAATGTGCCCACTCTTAAATCAATCAATCAATCATGCTTATAGTGCTTGCTAACATCAAAACAATTCATACTCATAGTGCTTGCTGACATCAAAACCATAGGGGCACAATAATCTCCCCCTTTTTGATGATGGCAACACTATGAGTCACTATGAGACATGCAACACCAAACTATTCTCCCCCTTTGACTTCATCAAAAAAAAAGTTTCAGGTATGAACAGATTAATATAACATCTCCCCCTTTGACAACATGAAGGCACATTAGAGCTATTCTCCCCCAAAATGAAGTATGCAGGATGAGCACTAGAAGAATATAATATAAGAACTCCCCTATCAACATGAATGATTGACTACTCTCCCCTTAAATTCAGATGACCCAGAACTCCCCCAGAAGTGCATGAATGAATTCTAGTTAACCAAAAGTAATCTGAAATCTGCCACCACAAGGAATCCAAAACAATAATGGTTGTGGCACCTCACATATCCATGAACAAAATAAAGCAGGTGGAAAGTCCACAGAACCAGAACTAGTTACATAAAGAAGATGGAATATTCCAACAGTGTGGAGAGGAGTACATCTCAGGAATCAATCAACTGATAAGAGAGGATTGTCAAAAAAGTGCTTGTTGATCAAGTTGTCAGAGGTGAAACAAATTATGAGAAATTTTAAGGCATGCACCACTGCAATAAGTCGTAACAAGAATAGACTCTCCCATTATAGAGGGTTATGAATTGGCAACTTGACCAACCTGATTTAATTATGATGTATACCAAATTTGTCAATCAAAATCAGTACTTATATCTGAATTCAAGTTTTAATAAAGGTGAACCAAATAATCCGATAACACTCAAGACCAATCATCTTTATCTTTCACGCATGATCTCAATAACTCCTTTGAGAGTTACGCAGATTAGTATTGAGATTAAACACTTTTACAAGAGCACGAGTTAACAGAATTTGCAAGCTATTTTCATTTGAAGCACTTTATACTTTTCTTGAGCAATTTAAGTCAATCAACACCTATTTACGTGAGGCACAACACGTCTCAGGTGAAGTGACCCAGTTACTCAATGTGATAACTGTCATTGCCTCTCAACATTGAGACTAGAGTTAGCAATAGAAATATCTTTTTACGTGAGGAGACACCTTGATTAGAGACCAGACTCCCCAGTTACTCAACACAAATATGTCATTGCTCTGTCTGTATTTTCAATAAATTTTCACCAGAGGTCACTATGACACTTCATGACATAGGTTTACTTTATTTCATTGATAGAGAACCCAATTTCTCAGTGACCAAGCCATTGCTCTGAATTCACATTTTTTCATTTAGTCAACATTTATCAAGTTAATGTTTAAAAATAATACTCACTCTATGTATCTCAACCAAAGATAGCCTTGATTTCAAATATTCAGATTTCAGATGAGTGAGTCTAAGGTTTTCATGACATATGTGGTTAAAATTTATTAAAGCTTACCATTCAGATATTTTCAAGTCAGTTAAAATTTATTCAGATTCAACGGTTGTAGGCAAGCTGTGAGGCCCAGCGGTTTAAGCTGTGTATCAGCGGAATCTACACTCTAGTTGGAGTGTGGGGTGGACGTAGGTCTGGAGGACCGAACTACCTTAAAATTCTTCTGTGCAGTGGTTTGATTGTCTATTGTGCTTCGCTAGATACATGCTTAGGCTCGATGTGTTTCTCTCTGTCTAGTAAGGTTGTTGATTGCACATTGTCTGTTCGATAACTGTCTTGAGAGTCCCTTGACATTGATCCTAAGTCACTAATCCGTTCATCTGTAAGCATTTTAGTTGACCTAGTGAATCTGTTAATTCTGCAACTGTTCATTGGCTTTCAGTTTGTATAAGGAAGTTTTAATTGTACAAGAGTTTTATAAGGGGATTCATTCACCCCCCCCTCTGAATCCATCGCACCAGTCCCAACAGTAATAACAGGCAAGTTTAAGTAATTAACCAATTGAATTGCATGTTTGAGCACGTAAATAAAGAACGAAAGGAAATAACTATGCAACAAAATAATGAAAAGAAAGCAAGAACATGATATAACCGGGAATTTGGCCAACAAGCAAGATCTAACCAAGTCAAGAGAATTCAAGTAAGAGATTATTGTCATAGACATCACGCTAGTCATGCACTCAGTGCAATGCCTCACCATGTCATTCAAACTCCCCAGGGCACAAGTACTTTTCGGGTGCTCATCCCAGGACCAAACCGGGCCCTTATGATGCGTTGGCATTGATTTGTTGGATCCAAGATCCCAAGTTATGTCTAGACATTAATCAAGTTAAATGGTCAATACTCCAAGATATGTAACTTACCAAAGTTTCAAGGGTAAGTTGAAGTAGACATCATGTCTGGAAGGTTCAAGTTATCAAGAACCGATCAGGTCCTTGGATTCAACACGAAAAATCACGGAAATCACTTCTGGATGATAAGCGGTCATAACGGGGCCGCTTAAGCAATGCACGGTCTAAACTGGACCGTTCAGGATAGAGATGGCTTAGGACTAGCCATACCGAAGTCAAGGATACACGGTCCATGTAGGGCCGCTCGAGTAATTGAACGGTTGAAAATGGGCCGCTCAAGCCTAGTAGAGCTGGAAGCCCAAGAACAAGATAAACGGTCCATATAGGGTCGTCCAACAGATAGACGGTCCAATAAGATCCGCGCTATAACATGGGCGGTTCCAGTAGGTCCGTTCCACTTAAACAACTAGAAGTATACCCAAACGGGCTCCGGGCTGCCATAAGTGGGGCAGAACTGAAACAGGGTCCAGCCCACTCTCCACTGGTCAACCTAGGGCTTATTGGGTCGATCCAAACATAAATTGGTCAAAGATAGATCAAGGTTAAATGACCAATGTAAGTGGCACTTGGCCAGGGATGTACGGTTCGTTATAGGCCGCCCAAGAAGATGAACGGTCCCTTTCGGGCCGCGTAACTCTCAGAGGGTCCAAGTCGAGCCGTGACTTATAATATGATAGTTCAATCGATTCGATCACGTACACAGGTTCAGGTCTTGATGGTACAACCTGCCCGACGTCCTAGTGGGAATCCCAGGCTCACGGGGGATTACGGAGGTCCCGTAATGAAGGTCCTAGTCCGACTGAATGAATATCAGGCGGAGAGTCCCAAACATTACAAGGAAATAGGGTTAACAAAACATCGGAAACCAGTGAGATGGTAAGTCAATCCTACCGGAGTAGAACGACTGTCATACAACCATAATAAAATTTTCATTTTAATAATGAATCATGATTAATATTAACATTGAAAAAGATGATCCAAGGTCAAGATGAATAAATCAGCAAGATTTATAATCATTACTGTTATAATTTTCCAGAGTTTTTATGCATGTTGGTAACTTACATTTAACCATTAATCTACCATCATAAATCATGCGAAAAAGATAACTTAATAAATTCTGTAAAGATGGACGGTCCAGTATGGACCTTTCATCTTCCTCAGTGGTCACACGATAGGCCGTTTATCCCCCTCAGGTCAGAAGACCTTCAGGAGATGAGCAGTCTGTAATGAGCTGCTGGAGAAGACGAACGGTCAATAACTGGCCACCTGACAGAAGGGCGGTCTAGGTGAAGCCGCTCTTCCCAGAAACATAACACGAACCAAAGAACATAAACGGTTTGTAACATGCCGCCTAACTAGGTTGGGCGGTCTATCGCGAGACCGTACAAGTCAAAAACGCACAAGTCCCCCTTTCGCCCTGCCCGCCTTCGGCGAGTTGGCTAGGGTTACAAAGAATTGCTAAATACGCATAGCACAGAGCATAATAATTAGGGCTTTTGGATTCAAAAGAAAGAGCACAAAAAGTTTTACAATAAAGCATGCTCAATTTAATCTTTAGTGCCTGCAATCCCTACTTAAACGAGATGGAACAAGTATAACCCTAGATATGACATGCTTCTACTAAACCCTAAAATTCTCGCATGATACTAAGTAACTTTTAGGGCTTTTGCATTCAATAGAAAGGGCACTCGATGCTGGTTCTAATCATATATAATACTTAAGGTTTGGCTTGCTATAACCTCCCTTAAACGGAGGAAGAAGGAAGAAGAGGGACGATGACACGCTAAGAACACCTCACCGGAATCCGCCCTCATCCACGATCCTCATCGGCCACCACAGCACCCAAACGAAAATAGGGTTCCTGAGGGTCATTTTTATAGGTCACACAAGGTCTAGAGTCTTCTATTCGAGGAGATAGAGTCCAATCAAGTTGGACGTGCGCGAACCGCGCGAATAGGGTTAGCCGCCGCCTTCTCATCCAAAATTCGCTTTCTAGGGTTAGGGTTTTGGGGAGAACTAAGAGGGGAAATGATCTTCTCATCCTAGCCCTCCATTTGGATCCGGTCTCAGCCTAAATGATCGGGTATTGGGCTCAAATTTCGCGTTTTAAGGTCCAATTAGATTAAGTGTGAATTTGGGCCTTAATCAATTGATTTGGCCTAATTACGGATTTTATTTGGGTCGGTCACAGAAGATACTATTATTAAAAATTTTATCCTCTACAAGATTCTAAATTTTCCAGATTATTACAAAATAGTCAAAATTTAACTTATTCTATTTATTAAGGATTTTCTAATTAATTCCTTATAAATTTTCTAGAAATTTTTATTTGTTAATAAATCAGGATATTGCACCTGCCCTAGTAACTTGCATATTCGGACTAAGCTAACTGGCGAAGAATAAAAAAGAGAGGAAAGGGATAATAAGAGAATGAAGTTGTGATTTCACGGCAAAATAAAGATGTTTCATTCCTATGAAGCAGCAAGATACATGTTACTCGGGGCATACCCCGAGGTACATAAAGCCCACCAAGACAAAAGGCAAACGGAAGAGACTACTATAGCGGGCGTCGGAAGATGTCCTATAGCTCTAAAATACCCCAGGAAGGGTGGCGGGTTAGCTCTTGCAGTTTAGACTCGGCGGCCTCCAACTGGGATAGTTTCTCTTCAATAGAAGCGGCTTGCCCTTCGGCCATTTTCGCTTCCTCTATACTCTAAACTTCCAAACGCTTGGTCTCCTGAAGCTCGGCTTCGGCCTAGAGAGTTCGGCACGCAGTTCTGCTATCCGAGCTGTGAGGAAGGTTCGGCGCTGTGAAGAGGTACTGGCTGCATCTCTCATCTGCCCCGCAATCCCTCTTAAGGAGGCAAGAGCAGTTCGCCATTCAGCCCGCTCCAATGTTATGGCCGTCAGCTGATCAGTTACCTCCCAGCCCAGAAATTCCCGTCTATTCACGTATTTCAACTGCAGTACTACACGTGGCGTCCAGTCGTCCATGGGGCAGCCAAAAGCTAGTAGCGAGCGGGATAGATGCTCCACCAATCCCCTCAGCTGAACATAAGTCAAATCTTGCTGGCCGTTATGGTATGTTGAAGGGTCCCTAAGAATTGCCACACTAGGTCACTAGATGATTGAAGACCAAGTGGTGATGTCTCGGGAAGCTCGAAGTCTACTCTGTTGTCCACAGCGGCCCAGATATCGTCGCTCGTCCCATAAGATGACGACAACATGATCTGCAATGCACTTACACCGGGACCGACTGCAGTAGCTGATGCAACGGATGGGGTCTCGATGAGAGCAACCTCCCTGCCAGCTTCTTGAGGTGGAGCTGCACTGGGAACATCGATAGCCGAGGATACCTGCTCCTCACCCCCAGCCTGGCTGACCTCCATATGGCCAGTTTCAATAATAAGAGCCAAGGCCTTGGAAGCCCCAGCCTCTTCTTCAACGATTTCTCCCGCTTCTATCTCGGGAGGGCCACCTTTCTCTGGGGACAACTTTTGTTCGGCTCCAAGTGGTTGCAGTTCCACAACTGCTGCCGATTCATCAGTCCACGCAATTACCCCAGGTCCTTCTGGACATGCTGATGCCACATAGCCTTTGGGGTATCGCAAAGCGATAGACCGCAAGACTGGCGGGAAGGTTGGGTGACCCGTGCTTAAAGCCAGGAGTGGTATCTACACCGTTATGGTTGGAAGCACCACCTCCGTCTGCATCGAAAGAAAATATATATCAAACAGCTGATATGAAAAGAAGGGAGAAGCAATAAAGTGCAGATAGTGGGAGATTTCTCACCTCTACTGGCACTAAGCTCAGGCCTCCAAGGGTGGCCTCTGTGGCCCCAGCCCCTTCACTTACAAGTGACCCTGATGGCCCAGGAACACTCATGCCAACCGGGGTGGGCTGAATGTTGTATAGTCACTTTCGTAAGCTGAAGACACCCCGGTATCCTCGGTCTCCGTATCAACCGGTGGAAACTCTTCATCACTGGAGCCACCACCATAATCGACTTGCTCGGAAGAGAAGAGTCCTTTTCCCGCTCTAGACGCTCCACCATCGGAGTGCATGTCTTACTGATAGGGACATCACCCTCGGTGAGGATTTCCCCAATCGGCTCTACACTGGGAGCGTCAGTTGAATGGATCTCGGGGGCAGGCTCGCCTCCTGAAATGGCTTGCTCCCCAGCAGCAGCTTTCTCCACATCCCCGGCTTCAGGAAGTAATGTCGGTTGAATTTCAACTGAAATTTGAAGTAAGAGGCAATCAAGCCAACTGAAGACATGATGGCTCACGGAGTCCCCATGAACAAATTGTAGATTACCTTCCATTTCCTGCCTAGGCGTCGGAGAAGGCAGGTCTCTCTCGACAGGAGCTACAGGGACATCCCCTGCCCCTTCTCTAGTCATGGCACCTACTGTCGCTTCTAGTCCAACGACCGCAGCAACCGTGCCGGCGACTGCAAAGAAGGATTAGCCAAGGCAGCTAGAATGAGCAAATAAACTATAGAAGAATGAAGAGCTTACCTTCAGCTTCAGGCCCCTGCGCGCGAGAAGCCTTGAACTCCTCAAAAGATGCAACTGAAGGAAGGACGATTGCTGGTTCCTTTTCTGCAGCCTTCTTCGGGCGTGCCCGTGTCACTCGGGTCACTGCCGCTTTGGCCTTGCCAACAGCCTCCCTTAACTGGGATCTGGTTCGCTTTCGCGAGTCACCAGGAGGCAATGGTGCCGTTGTTGGGGCCGGCTCGGGAGTCTCGAAATATGTCAGCTTCTGAGTATTTATTATTAGCTCCCTAAAGTGCCGAGTCTCCTCCAAAGTTGGTCAGACTGTATACGCACGAAGGTGAGAATGATATATGCTACAACGAAGAAAAGAAGCTGGCCGACGGGTCAGAATAAAGAAATAGAACATACTTGCTGGCCTCATATACAAAGGGAAAAGAGGCCAATAAAACAGTGATGGCACTTTGCCTCTCGAAGCTGCTCGCGAATAAGCCAACGCAAGTCTCCTATCTTCTCACTCTGATCGGCCAGCAACGCCAAGTCTGTGTGGCCATGAGAAGATAGGTGGTAATACAAGCTCAGATGGTCCAGTCCCCATCCGTCAGCATACTTGAATGAAATATGAAGAGGCCGGTCAAGAATAGCTTCGCTTAGGCCACCCACTAAGAGCCCGTGGGAACGAAGAAGTGCAAACAGCCAAGGTGTGTTATCATACAAAGCATCCCGCCTATCTTCCCTACGGATGAAAGTCCGATAAGGATGCAATCTATCAACCTCGGGACGCCAGTCGGCTACGACCGAGATCGGCTCTTCCACCGGCAGAGGTGGTTGCTGAAGAACCACCCTCTCGCTGCTTACGTGGCATAATCCCCGAAGCGTCTTTACATAGTCATCCCTGCCGATTGCAGGTAGCTTCAGATCGACTTTCGACGAATGACTCTTCGTAGCCTTCTGGGCTTCCAGATAAGCCCTCACCTCTGCGTTGGTCCAATACTTCAGCTTCTTCAAGTAAGAAGGTTCGATGTCAAGGGTTGACTCCGACTGGGAGTCCAAAAATCTGTGCTCCGCAACGGCCCAACATTCTCGGCGGGAGCTCCTGTAAAATCACGTTCGTGCATTCCACCACTTGATATATTCGGGGATGATGCGGGGGAAACGAGCAGGGGTTGGCACCCTGAATGAAACATCCTCGCGGCGGTGGAAGTAGTCCCACCATATATGAGCATCGTCATTGGATACTTGCCCTGCTCTATGCCTGTTTGGCAATGCAAATCGTGAAGAGGAAAAAGGAATGTGCTGATCGTAGCCAAAATTTCTGCTGAAGTGGAATGGATAATATGGCTCCAGCCACAGAATGACACTCTTCCGGAATACAAGGACGCTCGATCTAATAGCCAATGACCAGTCAACCAATTCCTGCTCCAGAATGGGCCTTGTGCACTTGGCCTCAGAAATCTGATGGATATATTCTTCTGTCTCAAAAAGCTTGCACTGCCTTGTCCTGTTCACCAATGGGCTTGAATGAGCAGCCAGGCTCCAGAAGTGAAGAACCCCGGGTGAATCCGTGGGAATCTGGCCAGCTTGCCCCGAATGGCGTAGAGCTGTTCCGCTACCGACGCCGATTCAGCACTCGCGAACTCTATCATCCGCGGAATAAGATGAGCTGACTACAACACCCGAGAGCAGCCTCTGGGAACAGGGTGTAGACCCAAGCATTGAAGAAATGTAACGGACTAACCGTCCGCAGATTCCTAGGGAGACGCATCTTGTGCAGATCTCCCAGCATTTTGAAGATGAGACACAGAGCCACCGGGCAAAGGATCAGCTTCGTGCCCCAAGCCATGAGACAAACGGGATAGATGGCTTTCGCTCTGATCACACTCTTGTCGCCTTGCGGGAGAGCGAAAGAACAAATCCAATAGGTCAAATACGCAGCATAGTGGGTGACTGCGTTAACACCGGTGGGGTTCGGGTCCTCCCTTTTCTCTCCCCTCGAAGATGATGATGCGGTGGCCTATCGTCGGACCCTCTTCTTAATCTTCGGAGCCATCGGCGCTACTGCGGGGAAGTCCTCATACTTCTTCTTCCCACCGAAGAAATGTTGAAGCCAGGTGCCTATCCGCACCGGCCACTTCTCGTCGGGATTTCGGGCCTCCCTCGTGTCATACGACGAGCGGCAGAGTGTGCGATACGCCTTCATCAGATAACGATATGCGTAACCTGCCAAGTACCGACCTTCACCGTCGGTCTGATCCTTTAGCCAGTATGGCCAGTAGACTTCCTCGTACGGCTCTCCGTCGATGGGTAAACCACTGAGCTGTGAGAGGCTCCATAGATCCAAAGAAGTCTCCCCCTCTGAAGTATAGAAAGTGTTGTACTCGGGGCAGAAGACTTCGATCATGCCGCAACATATACCTCGGGATATGGGGTAGCAGTACCTTGAGGCATACATGCTGTGATATATGCCAGCCCTGGTCAAGATGGGAGCGTAGTGTTGCAACACATAATCTGTGAATTCCACTGCTCCAGGTCTGAATGCATGGGTGTCGGTGGCCCTCAGTTCGGCAAACCACCCCACAGATATCTGATGCTTAAAGCGGACCTCCAGGCAGTCCAACAGAAAGGATTCTTCTCTATACCCTCATTTCAACGGGGCAAGAAACAAGCCAAAATTTGGCTTCTCCCGATCTACCCGACCTACGGAGTCATTCCACCGAGCAGGCACAAATTCAGGGGCTCTAGTCAGCAGCCATCTTCTGGAGCCAGATCTTGCAGTCCAAGCACGGTGCTCCATTTCCTGACTTCTCCGGGAAGATAAATTGGCCTTCCCCGCACCACACAGTCTGTCAAACTGTCCCTCTCCACTATCAAGGCTTGCTCGACTTTGCGAACAAGGAACATATCTCTTCCCCTAAAGATTGAAGCGCCTAAGGAAGGACATCAGATGTTTGTCCTTGGGGTAGTCCCGCCTGACAGCACCTTCCCGGTCATATTGAAAAGAGTCACCCCCGAGGATGAGGAGACGGCTAGTGTCCATAGTGTCGGTTTACGAATCTGAAGACTCTGCAACTATGGCAAGCTGATCGTGCCCCTGATCTAGGGAATGAACATTCTCCCATGTCACCACAGCACGGGAGGTAGAAGAAGAAGAGCCAAATGCCATTTTAGCTGCAAAAGGCACATCAAAGAATAAACAAGGTCAGAAAATAGTTGATCAAGACAAATTTCTGACAAAATTTCGGTAGAGTCTCCCCAGCATGGGAGACTACCAAAGAAAAGCGGGAACACGTCCACTAAGGGAACGGTCCCTAAAAGTAGCCATCGGCATTACACCGAGGACAAATGGGACACCCGAGGGAATAGCTCCGAGGGCAAGCCCTACTAGAAGCCTCCCGGGGCCCAAAAGATGGGTTTAAAACTCGAATAATCAACACTCCACTCACCCCTAAGAAAACTCTCCCACGCCCTCAGCTCACTCGGTGCCATGGGAGGAGAAGAAAGGGAGGAGAGAGAAAGAAAATCTACAAATGAACAGTAGTGAAGAAGAAATGAGGGGCGAAAGCCTTATATAAGGGGGGTTTCGAATGTTAATCTGGCGCGCTATTTAGCGCGCCGAATTAACGCCCTCCCAAGCCAAAAGGCGCGCCGTTTAAAGGTGCGCCGGATTAACACCCATCCAAGCACCCAGGGGCGCGCCGGATTAAGACTCCAATGCCCAGGGCCACGCCGGATTAACTTCCAATCCCCAGGGGCGCGCCGGATTATACCCCGCGCCGGGTTAACATGCAAACCGCACCGGATTAGCATCCGCGTCGGATTAAGGGCCGTTCCAGGCTTCCGTCAATCGAAGGAGAGATCACTCCAGGCGAAGCTCATCTGTCGGTCTTTCTACGCTCGTGCCTTGCTCACAACACCCACGGCTGGGGGGCATTTGTTGGCACTCAAAATATGATTAATGGCGATCATGCCTCAAAGACGAATGACACGGCCCATCGAAGCACGGAAGCCGATGAATATCAATATATTGAAGCCCTCTTAAGCTACCGGAGCCTCAGGTCACCCTGTATGAACGTCGGGGACTTCACCTCAGGAGAATTGAGATGAATTCACAACCAACCGGCAGTGCGACCAAGCATGCCCAATGAACTGGCATCGACTCCATCATGCCGCATACGCTACGCCCGCTGTCCGACCAAGGACAATGGTCTACCCGGTGGCCCGCCACCCCATGAAAGACTCTCCTGAGATGACAGAATGCCCTTGGCTCTTCAGCATGGAGGATCGAGGGCTCTGTCAGTAGAAGATCCCAATTACCCAGCACGGGTACAGCTTCTCTCCAAGTTGGGTCTGTTAGTGGCCGAATGATCGCCCGACCTGGGCGGAACTATCCTGAGTGTTACTCCACCCTCCGAGAAGCTTTGAACACAAGCCAGGCCGAGCCAGTAGCATGAATAATAGTGCCGAAAGTCGTGTCAATGGAAAACCTGCCTGTTCAAACAAAAGATACTCAAGGTTTCGAGAAGGGCCATATGTCATCCCGAGAGCTTCGTCAAGGCTTTCCGTCAGTGTTTTGAAGAACGGAGGTGAGAAGAATGGTCACGGTGACTCCCGGGACCATCCCCGGACCCACCGTCTGACCCACGCCAAGCAAATGAAGTTAATACGGTGTGCTTGATCATCGGGGCCCCCTTATCTGGTGCCCTCCTATTCCGGCGCACGAAAGGTTGTGAAGAGCCCTTCCCCAGCGCGCCATTCCTCGCGCTAGATTAAGTTTTGCAACATGTTCCTATATATATGGCCACAGGGTTCGACCAGAAAAAAGAGGAGGCGAATTGAGGGAATTAAGATAAAAATAGGAGATCACTGGCGATTGCTCGAGGGAGAGAGAGAGCATGAGAACCAATAAAGTTCGAGGGATAGAGGGTTTCCCTGGGGGAGAGGAAGGGTTCTCACTGAGCGTCCCCCATCGCTGTCTTCCTTTCTCTGCCCGAAGTCCTCCGGAGTCGGAGAAGGAGAGTGAGGGTCTGATATTCTGTTTGAGGAACATGTGGGTCACGTGGTTTTCTCCCGTCATCTCTCCGACTCCTCCCCTCTGATCTAATGTAAGCGAGAGGGGGGGATGGCGATGATACGAGCCAATCTCTCCCCCCCCTTCTTGTCATCTCTTTGATTTGTTCTTCCTCTATAAATTTCTTTGCAATTAGTAAACGGTGACCGTGCCACGATGTCGATGCCGGATTTGTAATGTATGTGTTATCCCCTTGTTCATGGTATGATGGGATACATGAATGAGCTGGTGGATTAAATGATCGATGACGTGTCTCTTTCGCCCACTTCTATCTCAGTCGATGCATCTGTCTGTTTCCTCCAGCGCATGGTTTCCGAATCTGATTCCTCCGACTACGAATATGCCCTGGGACACCATGGGATAGAGAGATGACCCCTCCCCAGGTCCTTCACGTCGACGCCGTAACTATGTCTTACTCGATGGTTCCTGCATACTTCATGGATAGAGGTGTGCTCGTGCACGTATCTCTTCCCACTCTATTTCAAGGTCTGACCTCCATTTTCTTTTCTCTTTGCATCGTTCTATTGCTCAGAGAAGGTGGGGGTCACCTCCAGAACACCAGGGCCCGTCCTGTGACTATTGCACGCCAGTTACTCGAGCATATGTGTATGTAGTTAAGTCATCCTATCTACATACTAGCTACCCCTCTCTGTGATTGCTAATCACCCCTTCCTCCGTGAATGTCAATCTAATCTCGTGAGCATTAATACCTTAACTTTGTGAATGGTAATCTATCAATGCCGAATATCCCCTTTCCTCTCGTTGTGGTTTGCAGTCATTGAACTATCCTAGCTTTGTTGGCTTTGTCCTAGTAATCCGGGAGGGGGGACATTCCCCACTGTTTCATAGAACCGTCAATTGGCCAAAGGGGCTCCACTTGTGAATGATGGATGTTCCCTACGAGCCACAGGGTGAATATCAACAGGGGCTTCATCCCAATAATTCAAATCCATAGTCCCTCGGGACCCTGTGGCGACTAAGGGATGTGTGCCCCTAGTAGGCTAGTCTTCGGGGCTTCTCTTCCTAATGGTCATCCCTCTCTCGGATAGCGCGTAGACTATAGGTTGCTCGCCCCTTGTTAGCTAGCCCTCGGGGTTGATGCTTCCTCCATTAGCTTCCTTATCCGCCTGTTTCAACCCATGGAGCCATGGTACCCCTCGTAGGCCAGTCCTCGGGGTCTCCTGTCCGATTGGGATTCGCTAGCCACCGTCGTGCTGTCCGGCTAGTTAGGGGCTTACTCCATACGTGAGTATGACCCCGTTTCTCCCCTGTAATCCTTCAAGGACAGGGGAGATGCTGCCCAATTTTTGGCAGGGCTTCTTAATTAATAAGATTACCTCCAGTGACTGACTTCAATAAAAGACATGTCATTAAGTAATAAACCCTAGTGCTCGAGTATGAACCTCGCACTGGCTTATAACTTCACTCCTGGAAGCCATGGACTCTAATTCAACAGGCAATCGGCCCAATTAACTTCAAAACCATCAAAAACATCTTAATAAACCAAAATAGTTTCAAAATTCTTCAAAAATCAACTAAAACGGCGGGGTCCTAATTCCGCGCGCCCTAATACGGCACGGTACCCCCCCCCTGCGCTGGAATAACATTAGACTCATAACCTTTTGATTTCAATTGGCTCGTTCCCGACACGCCCTAAACCGGTGCACCCCAAGGCCACCGCGCCATTTTAACGCTTGTTATGGCCGCGCCGGATTAAGCTCATTTGCCTACGCTTGGCCGCGCCGGGGAAACCTATCCCTACGCGCGGTCGCGCCGGTTTTGAATCATTATGCTATTCTAATCACTCACTCGTCTCCGGAGCGATCTTCGCCTCCCATGGTCGAGATTAATGAACCCTAATCAGTAATAAACTAAATAAGAGAAGGGCTGTTCAAGTCCGAACCATCTTATTACCATGCTTCTACTTTTATATCTATTAGCATCGTGCTTCCATTATCACACTTATGTTATGATTTTCATCTCCTTTGACGGAGATTAATAAATGTGATTGATCATCTTTTATCTTCATAATTCTATTGCCATGTCTAGCATAATCATGAGCATCATGCATGCATGCTTGCATAGACCCTCGGGTATATCAAATGGCACTGACGGAAGTCCGGGTTACGCCCGATCGGAAGTCTTTACTATGCGCGTTGGTGGTCTTCGAACCTACGTCCTCCGCCACGTACAAAGGGTCTCCAACGCAATGAACCACGCCTCCCTTGCATGATAGATAAAAGCATCTCATGTGACCTCGTGACATTCATACTCTTGCATCTTGTTTCGGCATCGAAAGGCTCGCTATCTCGGTAATTAATCAAAGGTTTTCTCCCTTATGGGGGATGTAATTAACGACATAGCCTTTATGGTATGGCAGACTACTGGTCCCGACCTGAATCTCACTCTCGCCCCACAAGGGTCAGAATGAGTGGACAATAAATTTCTCACTCATGTGACTGGCACGCCTACGCGGTCAATTAACCAATTGATTATTTATTAATCAGCTGGTTAATCGACCCGAACAAAATGACCTAACATCATAAAAATAACCCCTGGTAAAATAAAAGAAACAATCCCTACAAGACTGGCACACCCGGTGGGACCAATGTCACCTTTCATCTCTTTGCCGAGATATATAGGCCCCGAGGCCCTCCCAAAGACTGCTGATCATTTGTTTGTCTTATATGGCAGGCACACAATGGCATCATCAGGACTTGTTGCTGTTACCTTCGGCCCCACGATCGTCGCCGGCCACGCTGAGCATGGGTAGCTGGCGGTGCCCACTGTCTTGGGGTCATTCCCTACTGCTGTTGACTTCCCCAACTTCTTGGGGTTGGCCTTTGTGGACATGCTTCAAGTGGAGACTTTGCAACCTACCGAGGAGATTGCAAAGAAGGTCGAGGCCTTGAAGGCTCGATGCTCTGTGGTCTCGACCAAGAGTCCGGTTCCGGTCGCCAACTGCCTAGTGCACCACGTCACCCATGGGGCTTGTTGACTTCTTTTCATGAACGTGTTTAAGGCCCCTATCATGGACTTTTTGATCTTAAAGTCTCCCAACTTGCCTAAAATCATGGATCTGGTTCCTGGCTTGTCCCTTGACCATCCTAGGTCTTATAAAAATAACTCTTGGGCCAAGAAACACTAAGGACTCAAGGTATCAAGGGGATGCTACAAAGGGGAGAAAGAGAGCTCCTGCAAGCACTGCGTGAACAGTGATTCATCCAAGGATGCTTCATCCACCTTCGAGCTTTTCCAGTTCCATCTAAAGCCAATCAACCTCAAATCAAGTGGAGAAGCAACATCCGTCCAAGATTTGCATCATTTACTAAGGGGGAGTCTAGATCTCATGTTTTTATTTCTGTTTCCTCTTCTAAATTGCTTTGAGCTTCAAGTGTGTATTTCCTTCTAAATCTGTGAACATCAAGTGTGTGGTCGGATTATGCGGTGTGCACATCCGAGTTGTGTGTGGTCAGATTATGCGGTGTGCACATCCGAGCCTATTAAGGTTACTGCGATTTGTAGCGTGTGTGTCTGTGAGCTACATTTCTAGCAGCGCATTCTGTGGTTCATCCCCGTGTGCGTAGGTGTGTGTGGATTTCAGATCCACAGTGTGTGTGTGTGTGTGTGTGTGTGCTGTAGGACTTAGGATCTAGAGTGTGTGGGGTTCATCCCCGTTGTTGATGTGTTTACAGCGTGAGGAGAGTTCTCCTTGTGGGGAGGTTGTTCCCCGTGTGTGTTTTTGTGTGTGTGTGTGTGTGTGTGTGTGTGTGTGTGTGTGTGTGTGTGTGTGTGTGTGTGTGTGTGTGTGTGTGTGTGTGTGTGTGTGTGTGTGTGTGTGTGTGTGTGTGCAGGCGTCGCCCTACATGTGTGTGTTGGAGCACGGCTCCGTGTGTGTGTGAGAATTTATCCCCGTGCTTGTTTACCAGCAGTGAAGCCTTGCTCAGTTCATGAGGGATGGATGTAGGGTGCCCGTCGTTGGCCCGAACCACCTTAAAAATCACTGTGTCCATATCTGAATGCCTGTGTGACTGTCCATTTCCTCTATCTCCATTCACATGTTTAATTTGATACTATCACACACTCAATCCAATCAAATTGCTACACACACTTAATTTGTGCACACAAAGAGCTAACTTGTGTTTGGTTCTACAAGTCATTTTTAATCCATCATGTCCATCTATTTGCTACTTGGTAAATCTACGTCGTGCCTAATTGTTTAGATGTTGTGTTAGTTTTTGCTGTGGGGTGTTTGTGTTTTAATTAAACAAATTTTTAATAGAAGGATCTATTCACCCCCCGCCCTCTAGATCCGTCTTCCTGCACTACGGGACCCAACAATTGGTATCAGAGCAAGGCTCTGTTATCCTTAGATCTAAGGATCTATAGAGAGATCCCAGTGTAGTGTCAAGCATGAATTGTTCTGTTGGACATATCTCGATGAATTGCTTACCTATTTTTAATGGCTCTGATTTTCCTTCATTGTTAGGAAAAATGTGTGAGCTGATTAATTCGGTTAATCCTAACCTCTGGAACTTGATTTATGATGGTCCTCACAGAGTGCCTCTAGATGAGACCAAGTGGTCTAGTCAGGATAAATTGAAGAACCATGAAAATGTCACTGTCCTGAGTCTATTGAAAGCTTCCATGAACACTAATATGTTTCCATTTGTCTCTTCTTGTAGAACGGCAAAGGAGCTCATGGATTATTTGTTCAAAGCTCAAGAAGAAAAAATGGATGGCATGTGTCTCATGGCCGATAAATTGGATATGTCAAGCAAGGAAAGCTCCGAGGTAAATTCTGGGAGTGATGAAATTTTATTTGAGGACTTAATAGAAGCTTACGATGAACTGATAACGAAATACAAGAAAATGAAATCTGAAAATAGAAAATTGAGAAAGGAGTTGAATAGAACTTAATTAATTCCCATTGTGAAAAATGTTCACACTTTCAGGAATTAAATGAGTCCCTTTCTTTTGATGTTAGAGTTCATAAAGAAAAAAATACTTCATTGACAAATGAAAATGAAGAGCTTCTGGCCAACATTTCTGAACTCCAACAAACAGAAAAAGTCTACAAAGAGAAACTAAACTCAATGACCAAAGATCAATTTTTGGTTGATGAGCTGATTCGAAATGAAGAACTTGTAAAAGAAATTGAAAAACTAAAGGAATTAAATAGTGCCATGTCTGAGAGACTTATGGGAAATGCATTCTAGATGTAAATGATTCTAAAAATGTGCAGGAGTTGAAACATGAAATAGAAAGTTTCAAAAGTATCAATGGCATATTGAATCAACAAGTTGTTTCCTATGAAGCCGACATAGCAAGCTATAAACTTCACATAACAACCCTTGAATCTAAAATCCATGATCTAAATGATTCCCTATCAAGGTTTGTTAAAGGGAAAGAGAATTTGGATAAACTTCTGGGAGTTAGGGTTAACTTCCAAAAGAAAGGGCTTGGCTATAGCCCAGTGACCAAGAAACCTTTTGAAAATAAATTGCATACTTCATTTGTTCATGCTTTAGATATTCCCAGCACATCAAAGAAACTTCCTCTTGTTCAACAAGTGAAAACTCTTGAAATCCGGTCTGAGAAAAAGAATATTATGAATAGGAAATCCAAAACTGGTGCTGCTAGTACCCCTGTGCATGCTAAACACAACCTTGCTACACATAAACATGCACCCATAAAGAAAGTTAGAACTTCATGTTTTTACTATGGTAGGGATGGTCACATGATGTATGACTGTTCTGTTATGAAGTCTGATGATTTGACAGCATGTAACAAAGAGAATGGTTTCAAAAACTCAAGGAGATTTGCAAATAAGATAAACTTTCATGCTGAAAACCACGTAGTTAAGCAAACAAAGATTCAATGCTTTAAGTGTGGGAAAATTGGCCATATAGTCAAGAACTATTGGCAAATAAGAGGGAAAAACAAACTTCATGATCAAAGTAATGAATTCCCTACCCACACACAGAAATTCACTACCTTTTCATTTCAGAAAAATGTGAAGTCCACTGTTTGCTGCAATTACTGTGATATTTTTGGTCATATGATACATGATTGTTTCTTGATGGATCTTGATGATGACAATGCATGGAAATTCTGAAAAACACCTGCCAAAGGTATGACTAATCCTGAAGGACCTAAGAGATCTTGGGTACCCAAGAACTTCAAATGAGGATCTATTTTTTTTTGTAGGAGTGCCTTGAAGAAAAAGAAGAATAAAATGGGGTTCAATGATGCAAGGCACCCTCAGTTGGTAAACCCCTATTTTGCTCTCAAGTGTTAAATGTGTTAGCTTGATAGTTTCCCTCTAGTCCTTCAAAGATCATGCTTTGGATGTGTAAAATTGGTATTCACTGTTTTAAGGACAGTCGAGTATTTATGACCCATAGGTATATCAAATGGTAACTGGTCGAAAGACAGAGAAGTCTATATGAAAACCTTCACTATGCGTGAGAACAAGCTCTGCCAGGTACCTTGGGACTGTGTATCTAGTTGTATAGAGCCCTTGAATTGAATAAGTGAGGGAAAGTATGATTTGTGTGATTTAAACGTGTTGCATACATAGTCAATGTGTGCACGGGTTGTTGAGTCTTTACATGTTTTGAGGATGACAACACTATGAGCCTTAGTGGAGAACAAAAAATATTTCTCTGTGGAAAATAAACTTTCGAGTCACTTCAGTTATGTTCAGGGGTTGTCTTCGTGTCGTTATTTATTCCATCGCGTGCTGAACACTGCAGCACCTCGTGCTGCTTTCTGTGCCACCTCGTGTCGCTCCATCTGTGTCACCCCTATGTCTTCGAGTCTTATGTTCTGGCCAAGTCTATACAGCCTCATCTTTTACCTTCGTTCCAAGCCAAAGTTTACACATTTGTTTCCTTGGGCAAAGTCTATACATCGTGGCCTTGAACTCTCAGTCTGTACACTCTTTATTTCAAAGTATGTACATTGTTGCCTTGAAGCAGTTCCAAGTCTATACATCCAGTTGAACGCAAAGTCTACACATCGCCTCACATCATATGAAGGCTGTACGTTGGAAGTGTCTTTCTTGATTTGTGACCACACTTCGTGTAGGTTTCTGTTTTCATCTTCGAGTTGGTTTCAGTCCGTGTCGTTTCGTGTCGTCCTCGTCTTCGAGTCGTTCGTAAGTTCGAGCAATCTTGTATTCGAGTCATTTTTATGTCTTCGTGTTGTTTCTGTGTTTGTGTATTCGTGTTATCTTTTGTGCTTGTGTCTTCGTGTTAGTTTTGTGTTTGAGTCTTCATGTTATTTCTGTGTTTGTGTCTTAGTGTTATTTTTATGTCTTCGTGTTGCTTCTTTCTATCTTCATCTAGGTTTCCTCTGATCGCGTGTTTTACAACCGTTTTACTCCGTGTTATTTCTTTCTCACCTCGTGCTTTTCTCATCTGACTTCGTGTCGTTCTCTTTGTAGTGTTAGCTTTATCATTGTGTATCTCGTGTCGTTCTCTTTTTACCTCGTGCTGTTTTCATCTGACCTCGTGTAATTCTCTCTTTATTTCGTACTGTAGTAATCTTGTGTATCTCATGTCGTTCTCAGAATAGTGCATGTCGTATTGCTACCACATACCTCATGCAATTTTGGTTTTTGTGGCCCTAAGTTTTAATCGTTTTAATTTCTTTGCAGGAGAAGAAGAAAAACAAAAAGAAGAAGGTGGTCCGAGGAAGAATATTCCCTAGTGACTGGGCTGCACGTGATCCAATGCTAAAGGAGCCAGTGCTATAAAGGCACGTGGTAAGAAGGTTCTGGATCAAGTGTGGGAGGCACACGCATTCTACACCTTATCAACCTACTGCTGCTATATATTGAAGCCTTCATCCACAGATGAAGGTGGATCGAAAGGGAAAAAGAAAAAAACATAAGTGCAGAGAGTTCGATCCAGCCAAAGAAGAGAAGAAAATAGAGGGCAGAAACTGAAGAAGAGGAAGAAGAGAGAATAGCAGAGAGAGTGAGAGAGAGAGAGCTCGAAGCTGAGAGTCAGAAAGATGAAGAAGAAGAAGGATTCTGGTTTCAAGATCAAATCCGAACCAGTTTGCTCTATTGTGAGCTATATTCCGTGTTTTATCGTTCCAGCATTCAGTCTGCTGTATCTTTTAGTTTCTTATTTTTGATCTTTCTTTACTGTTCTAGTTTTGTCTCCGATTCTCAGGTTGAGATCGGTGGTCCTCCTGGTCTGTTGGTTCAGGAGAAGGGAGACGCTGTCTCCAGTTGCAAGTGGCCGTGTGCTGCTTGTGGGTTCCCTCTGGGCTTCAGAGGAAGAGAGACCTTGGTCTCTGGGTCTAGTGACTGCAGATCACTAGTGTTCCCTCCGGTTGGAGGAAGAGGAACTTGTTTCCTAGTTTCTAGGGACTTGGCGTCCTTAGGGTTCCCTCCGGGTGTGGAGGAAGAGGGGAGGGTGTTCCCCTGGTGAAGCTGTGAATCAGCCGTTGTCGCAGACTGAGTCTGCTTGGCTAGCGGGTGCTAGTAGAAGCCTCACTTCGGTTTGAAGTGAGGGGTGGACGTAGGCAGACTGGAGGTCTGACCGAACCACCTTAAAAATCCTTGGCGTAGTGTGTTTGGTTTCTATTCTGGCTTTGGATCTATTCGGTAGATGCTTGTCTAGGCCGATCCATCTCTATCTTCCTAGCTGATCGTTCTGCGCGGTTAGTGTTTGACCGTTAAGATCTTTTTCGGAAACTCCTAATTGAGTACTTATTTTTTTAATCCTCAATGTTCTACTGGTAAAGGTCCATTCACCCCCCTCTGGACCCATCAATTGGTATCAGAGTGGTCTCTGGTTCAGAATCCAACGATTCTCAGATGATCCTCTCCGTGTTTTTCTGTGTGCATTGTTTTGCTTGTGAGTTAGTGTTTGATATCTGTTTGTTTGAACTGATGGCAATGGCTAATCCACCGATTTTTAAGGGACCTGATTTTGACATATGGTTCAGTGTTTTTCGCATGTTTGTTAAACAAGCTGATAAGGACTTGTGGAAGTTGATTTCACAAGGTCCGTATGAACTGCCCAAGAAAAGGTCCAAGTGGACGGACAGTGAGAATCAGATGTTCCAAGAGAATCAAAAGGCCTTAAACCTAATGTTAACAGCGACTGATAAAGCCTTGCATTCTTGCTTCCATGATTGCAGATCCGCCAAGGATATTATGGACCAGCTGAAGCTAGCCCACAGGAGAAATGAAAGCACATGCATGATGGTTAGCAGAAGTGACCACAGTACCAGCCAAGAGGTGGAGGAGAATGAAGAAGAGGTAAACCTCTTCGAGAACTTTTCTATAGAAGATTGGGAAAATGCTTACAGCGATTTATCTGAGTCATATGAAAAATTGCAAAAATGATATAAAAAATTGAAAAGGAATAAGGGATTAGATAACTCAAGGTCTGACTGTAAGAAATGTGCTGAATTGAAGAGTTCTCATGATGCCTGTGTGTCTAATCTACAAATGTTGAAAAAATAAAATGATGTGCTAATCAATGGAAATAAGAATCATGTGAGTGAGATTGATTCCCTGAGAAAATCCTCAGCTGAAAGCAAGGAAAGTTTAGAGAAGCTCAGGATTGAAAACAAAGTACTTGCTGAAAAATCTGAAGCCATTAAGTCTGTCAACTTTGAATTACAGAAAAACATTGAGAAACTGCAAAAAGACTTGAAAACTTTTAAGGATGGAAGAAAATCTGAAACTGACTCTGATGATCAGATTTTGATAAACGAATTAATTCAGAATGACAGACTAAAGGAAGAAATTGAGAAACTAAAACAGTTGAACACCATCTTGTCAGAGAGATTGCTGACATTTGAAAAGGGTAAACATGTGGTGTCCAATAATTCAGAAGAAATTGATGAGTTGAGAAAGGAAGTTGAGAAATACATAATTGCCAACCAAGTCTTGAATGAGGCTGTCAATTGCAGTGAACAAGAGACTGCAAGTTATGAGCTACACATTGCCTCTTTAGAAGAAGAAATCCAAGACTTAAGGAAATCTTTGTCTAAATTTGTTGATGGGCAAGAAAATCTGAACAAACTGCTGGGAGTAAAAGTCAATTTTCAGAAGGAGGGGTTAGGTTATAACCCTGTAAATAAAAAGATCTTTGAAAATAAAATTCAGACATATTCTGTTTCTAGCTCTACTTTTGAGAAAAAGGGGCTGGGCTACACTCCAGTCATGAGTAAGGTCTATGGATCAAATTTGGAAACTATTTTTGTTAAATCATCTGAACAAGAAAAACCTTCTACTTCTTCTCCACCTCACTATAAGGCTAAGAAAACACAAGAACAGGATAAAAAATAGAAAATGAATAAAAAGGGCTCATCTGTGCATGTTGATCACAGTCCGCACACACACTCATCTAAAAGGAAAATGTCATGCCACTACTGTCATAGACTTGGACATTTAATGCATGAGTGTAAATTGATGGAGAAAGATGATATGAGGGCCGAGATAATGAATGCTAAGAAACTTCATGATAAAAATTCTTCATTCCAGAAAAAGAAAATTGAATGTCTGCACTGTGGCAAACTAGGACATAGCATCACACAATGCTGGTTTGCAAATGGTAAGAAAATATATTCTTCACATCATGCTAAATTTCCTGCAAACCATAATGATGTTGAGAGGAATAAAGTTGCTGCAAATAGAAAATACTCTGCATGTGTCAACTGTGGAAAGCCAGGTCACAGGGCTGCAACCTGTTGGCTGGCAGGATACCAAAGCAATGCTGGTTTTGGTAAACAGAATTTCAATTCTGTTAACAAAAATTTTCATACATATGTGCATAAAAATCATGTTAATAAGAATGTGCATAAAACCAATCTGAAACCTACTGCATCTTGCTATTATTGTGGTACATTTGGTCATTCAATGAATAACTACTATCTGATGAAATCTGATGACCATGCTGCTAGGAGATTGGTTAGAAAACCTGCTAGGAATGTCACTGCTAACTCAGGACCCAAGACTTCTTGGGTGCCTATTCGTGCAAAATAGTTTGCTAACCTGCAGGTGTGCCTTGGAAGCTGAAGAATAAAGAGGAGTAATAAGCCAAGGCACTCGAAAAGAAAAAACCCCTAGGATGTTAATATTCAGGTCAATTCCCAATACCTGCTTTAATTCTATTTTATTGTGATTTAAATTTGGTTCTGTGATGTAGTCTGTGTGCAACTAAGTATTCCATGATCACGAGTGTCCTCCTCTGACTGCTTTGATAAAATCTCTCTTGGATGCATACTTGGTATCACGCTGTAATTCATGCTCATAGTCAGGGGGAGGCATACAATTATTGTGTCAACTTACTGATTCGTGCTCATTGCATCACATTCCATTTATTTGAAAAACCATAAGTTTGCCTCAACATAGTGCATTTCAGCTGATAGCATGTATGTTATTCAATAAATAATTAATACTTCCAAGAGTTGTGTGTGAGATGTCCTAGCGTGGGCTGAAAAGGAGCTTGTCAGGTCATCTGGTATCTGAAGAACCTTTGTCTGCCGATGTGGTTAGTTGGTGTCGAGTTCAGACATCTCATGAGGTTGCAGCTTATTGCCCAAGAGCATTCTCTGGTTACGAGATTGAATTTCCTCAGGAAGATTTCATTTGTGAGCTCCTTGGTCTTTACTTTCTAGAGTAATCTCTCTCTTGCTGCTTTGCTGTTAGGAGTGCTTCTCATCTCATCTCTCTCCATTCTGTTTGTCACCTTCTTATCCTTTTCTTATCCCCTTTGGTTCAGGAGTATTCTTGAAGAAAAATTCCTTCTTATAGCTTTGTCACTCTTATCAGATCTGATCAGAATACCTTAAACCACCCAAAATCTATTGTAACAAGTTACACCTGTTAATAAAGAACTTTAATGTATGGGGGTTATATCTTGTCCTTTAATACTTCTAAGTTATCCTCTCTATTGTTGGTCAACATATTGTAAAACTTTCTGTTAAATGGAAAACCTTGCGGAGGATTTCGTTTTAACTGAAACTTATGTGAAGAGGGCTATGAAAAAAAAATGTGTGTTAAGTAAGGGCTCTGTCTTTTGTCCAAGATCATGAGAGGTGTTACCAGGGAATACGCCATACTTTGTGGCAGAGCAATGACAATTGTGGAGAAATAGATATTCTAGATCAAAGAAGTCTAGAGTTTCTGTCATGATACAATTAGCTATCTCTGTTTCTTATAGAAAAGTTGAAATAAAAAAAAAGAAAGAAAAGTAAACAAAAATTCATTTGTTTTCATTGGCATAAAGGTAGCCTGTCCTGAGTAACCAGGGACTCTGGTGTCTTATAAACATGTCTCCTTGTGTAAAAAGGGACAATTCTACCTAAGTGCTCAACAAATTGGTTGACTCTGTATGCCCTCTCTTGTCCTTTAAATGAAGTAATGAACCCTGCTTGACTATCTATTTGTTATTTCTTTGCCTGACAAACATAAGGAGTATTTTAATCGTGACCTTCTGTAGGCTAAGTACCTTTAACAGCTAGTTTTGTGATCTTGTTGATTTAATGTCTTGAGGTAACTGATCAAGGTATTCGGAAGAATATAATAAATCCATATATTGAAGAGCGAACTTTAACGGGCAATGGCTGTGTTACATATTAATAAGGGTAGTCTGGGTATTTCCTGAAAAGTTCGATAAGAGTAAAAAGTGACCCCCCAAAACCCTTCTTGTTCCTCAAGGTTACATCCAAAAACCCTCGTGTGCCCTTGCCGCTTCCTGTTCCTCCTCGTGCCGATATGTCTCGTATGCTCCTTTAAACCCTTCTGTCCCGCTCATTTTTTCTTCACGAAAATCTCATCTCCCCCACAGAGTTCTCTTCCGTTCTTGGTCCTAGCTTCATCTCCAGCAGCAACCAGCAAGAAAGAGTTGATACTCTGGGAGTTACGGCAAATGGATCAGCTAGAATCCGTCGCTCCTATTGAAAGGAAGAGGAAGGGAAAAGAAACAGTTAAGGAGCCTTCGTCCAAGCAGCAAAGATGTGTAGAACCAGAAATAGCGGTGGATATTTCTTCTGCACAAGGTACCAGGCCGTCTCAGTCTATCGTGTTTTTAGAGAGTGGGAAAATTATTCCTCCAAGGATAATAGATTTCGGCGATGAATCCATGGTTTTGAAGTTTCCAGAACTTTTGGAGATTTTTGAGTTTCAGGATTGGAGGAAATTCCTAGAAAATCACCGTGTCTACTACCCTAGCTTGGTAATGGAATTTTATAATAATTTGTCTTTGAGCCGAGATAGGTCTGCTCTGATCTCGTCTGTTAAGGGGATTGAGATAGCAGTAACGTGTGACTCTCTCCACAAAGCTCTCAGTATTCCAGAAAAAAAGGAGGTGGAGAGAGGGTTTAGATATAGTCTGCATGAAGCTTTTTCGGTCATTACTGGTAAACCCAATAACATTCATGACAAGGGGCAATTGAAGCTGAAAGCTTATCAAACCTTATCATTTCCCCCTCTTCACAAGCTTCTTCAGAACATCATTGCCTCTATAGTCACCCCACAGACTGGAGCTAGAGGAAGAATCACAGACACTCAGAGATTTCTTTTGTTCTGTCTGATTCAGCATGTAAAGATCTATCTGCCTGAAATTATTTTTTCTGTCATGAAGGGGTGTATTGGGTCCAAAAGACACCTGCCCTACGCCGCCCATCTGACAGACATCTTCAAGTATTCAAAGATTTCCTTGGATGGAGAGGCCATGTCTGAAGTTAGGGGTCGAAACATATTTAACATGAATTTTGTTTCAGTATTTTTGGGCTTGGAGGGTTCTTCTCTCGTGGGGCAAGTTAAGGGCCAGAAAGTCTAAGAATCACAAGCTCAGAGAGAGCTTCTGGAACACCCTCAAGAATCTACCCAAACAATTTTAGAATTAGCTTCTGAGGTTGCTTTACAGGAGACACCATCTGAACAACCACTGTCTGCTACTTCTGCTGCACCTACTGAAGCATCTATATCTTTTCAGAGGCTTGTTGAGATTGCATCTGAAGAAGTTAGGATGTCTGAAGATAGCATTCAAACTGAACTAGATACAAATATTGGTGGTTTGTTTGATTCCTTTGGGAAGACATCAGAAGAAGTGAGGCTGCCCGTGGAACAGCCTGCCCAAGAGCAAGAAAGTAATGAGCAAGACCTTGTTGAGTTTGTTAATTTCATTCTTAGAGAGACTGTGGAGAAAAACTTGGAAGAGGCTGACAACGTGGTTACAGCTGAAATTATAGAACATGCACCTGTTGAAAACTCTGCAGATGATGATCTCATGGAAGAAAGAGTGGATGAGTGTCAGGAGAAAGTTACTGACATAGAACAAGAAGCAGAATCATCAAGTGAAGAAGAAGCACCTGAAAATGTATTTCCTGAAAAAGAAATCCAAGCTGAAGATGAAGATAGGGTTCCAGCAGGAGACAGCCAAACGCCAGTACAAGAAGAAGCAGATGAGAGAACAGCACCTGGCTGTGAATCTTATGGTACACCCCTAGGTCAACCTCGACTTCTATCTGCTCGGGCGCCCAACATTGAAGAACTCCTTATAAATTTGACTCAGCAGATGCAGAGACAGGATAAGAAAATGGATGATCTGCTCAAGTATGTCACTCTAAATATTAATCAAGTTCATTCCAGGCTACTGAAGCTTGAAATTTCTCTCCTGATTGAATGGAAAAAGTTCCTGCTAAACAAGAAAGCTTCAGATGATGCCACCAGGACCTCGATGGAAAGCTTGCAAGTGGTATGTTCAAAGATAGCAACAGCACTTCGTGAATTACAAGATGCTCATATTTCTTCTTTAAGTCATCTGCCAGCATTATAGATCATTGTTTTGAGATCAGGACATCCTTAGAAGTTTTGAAGGGGTCATTTAGTGCCCTAGGTCCAGATGTCCAGAAGATCTATGACAAATTGATCGCTTTCTTAGCAGAAGTGAGAACTCTGACTGACAGATATGAATCTGTTAATATTCGTCAAGAAGACATCATTTCAGAAGTGGCACATGTCAGAAGCTCCGTTGTGTATTGGCTAGCTGAATTGTCCAATGACTTGAAGGATCTTCACTCTGCCTTGGGTTCAGCCCCTGGTCAGGCATCCTCCAGTACAGGTCCAACTCAAGATTTCTCCTCTGTTGCTCCTAGGGGTAGACCACCACAAGACAGGCAGCGTGGCCCTTCCAGCAGACATGCCAGATTCTTTTCTCTTAAAAAATAGTGTTCTGTATTCTTTTTGTCCATTTTGAGGCTCTCTCACACTCTTGGACTTGTTAATTACACTTCATATCATTTGCATTTCTGCCTCCTTTTGTTTCTTTCTTTTTGATGTTGACAAAGGGGGAGAACTCAAGTCTTTGCTACTACTACGATTGAGAATGAATGATTATTTGGTGCTGATGATGTTTTAATATTCTTTAATGATGATTACTGATGTTTAATGATGATTAATGATGAGGCTGATGATGTTTAGCTTTGAACCGGTTGAAAATTATTCCTACAAAGACTCAAGACTCATTGTGTTGCCTTCCATCAAAAAGGGGGAGATTGTTGAGTCTTTACATGTTTTGAAGATGACAACACTATGAGCCTTAGTGGAGAACAAAAAATATTTCTCTGTGGAAATAAACTTTCGAGTCACTTCAGTTATGTTCAGGGGTTGTCTTCGTGTCGTTATTTGTTCCATCGCGTGCTGAACACTACAGCACCTCATGCTGCTTTCTGTGCCACCTCGTGTCGCTCCATCTGTGTCACCCCTATGTCTTCGAGTCTTATGTTCTGGCCAAGTCTATACAGCCTCATCTTTTACCTTCGTTCCAAGCCAAAGTCTACACATTCATTTCCTTGGGCAAAGTCTATACATCGTGGCCTTGAACTCTCAGTCTGTACACTCTTTATTTCAAAGTCTGTACATTGTTGCCTTGAAGCCATTCCAAGTCTATACATCCAGTTGAACGCAAAGTCTACACATCGCCTCACATCATATGAAGGTTGTACGTTGGAAGTGTCTTTCTTGCTTTGTGACCACACTTCGTGTCAGTTTCTATTTTCGTCTTCGAGTTGGTTTCTGTCCTTGTCGTTTCGTGTCATCCTCGTCTTTGAGTCGTTCGTAAGTTCGAGCAATCTTGTATTCGAGTCGTTTTATGTCTTCGTGTTATCTTTTGTGCTTGTGTCTTCGTGTTATCTTTTGTGCTTGTGTCTTCGTGTTAGTTTTGTGTTTGAGTCTTCATGTTATTTCTGTGTTTGTGTCTTAGTGTTGTTCTTATGTCTTCGTGTTGCTTCTTTCTATCTTCGTCCAGGTTTCCTCTGATCGCGTGTTTTACTACAGTTTTACTCCATGTTATTTCCTTCTCACCTCGTGCTGTTGTCATCTGACTTCGTGTCGTTCTCTTTGTAGTGTTAGCTTTATCATTGTGTATCTCGTGTCGTTCTCTTTTTACCTCGTGCTGTTTTCATCTGACCTCGTGTCATTCTCTCTTTATTTCGTACTGTAGTAATCTTGTGTATCTCGTGTCGTTCTCAGAATAGTGCATCTCGTATTGCTACCACATACCTCATGCAGTTTTAGTTTTTGTGACCCTGAGTTTTAATCGTTTTAATTTCTTTGCAGGAGAAGAAGAAAAACAAAAAGAAGAAGGTGGTCCGAGGAAGAATATTCCCTAGTGACTGGGCTGCACGTGATCCAATGCTAAAGGAATCAATGCTATAAAGGCATGTGGCAAGAAGGTTCTGGATCAAGTGTGGGAGGCACACGCATTCTGCACCTTATCCACCTGCTGCTGCTATATATTGAAGCCTTCATCCACAGATGAAGGTTGATCGAAAGAGAAAAAGAAAAAAGCATAAGTGCAGAGAGTTCGATCCAGCCAAAGAAGAGAAGAAAATAGAGGGCAGAAACTGAAGAAGAGGAAGAAGAGAGAATAGCTGAGAGAGTGAGAGAGAGAGTGCTCGAAGATGAGAGTCAGAAAGAAGAAGAAGAAGAAGGATTCTTGTTTCATGATCAAATCCGAACCAGTTTGCTCTATTGTGAGCTATATTCCGTGTTTTATCGTTCCAGCATTCAGTCTGCTGTATCTTTTACTTTCTTATTTTTGATCTTTCTTTACTGTTCTAGTTTTGTCTCCGATTCTCAGGTTGAGATCGGTGGTCCTCCTGGTCTGTTGGTTCAGGAGAAGGAGACGCTGTCTCCAGTTGCAAGTGGCCGTGTGCTGCTTGTGGGTTCCCTCTGGGCTTCAGAGGAAGAGAGACCTTGGTCTCTGGGTCTAGTGACTGCAGATCACTAGTGTTCCCTCCGGTTGGAGGAAGAGGAACTTGTTTCCTAGTTTCTAGGGACTTGGCGTCCTTAGGGTTCCCTCCGGGTGTGGAGGAAGAGGGGAGGGTGTTCCCCTGGTGAAGCTGTGATCAGCCGTTGTCGCAGACTGAGTCTGCTTGGCTAGCGGGTGCTAGTGGAAGCCTCACTTCGGTTTGAAGTGAGGGGTGGACGTAGGCAGACTGGAGGTCTGACCGAACCACCTTAAAAATCCCTGGCGCAGTGTGTTTGGTTTCTATTCTGGCTTTGGATCTATTCGGTAGATGCTTGTCTAGGCCGATCCATCTCTATCTTCCTAGCTGATCGTTCTGCGCGGTTAGTGTTTGACCGTTAAGATCTTTTTCGGAAACTCCTAATTGAGTACTTATTTTTTTTAATCCTCAATGTTCTACTGGTAAAGGTCCATTCACCCCCCTCTGGACCTATCACAGGTTTGCATTTCAAACATCATTCTGTGCTATCATGCAATGTCATATGTAGGTTTGTTGAATCTGCACTTCATACAAAAGTGCATTGCATTTGCAAATCCATCTTCATGCATGACCCAAGGGTATATCAAATGGTGATGTGCAGAAAGGCAGGCTAAGCCAGTCTGAAATCTATCACTATGTGTGAGTGTTTGTAACTCCGCCTAGTACCAGGGGTCAACCCTTCATTTAGGGCTAAGCAGACCATTAGCAGTCAAAGTCAGCAAACTCCCTTGCATGGTCTCAATGTCTTGTTCAGTCTTTAGTGAATTTTGTAAGGGGGAGTATGCATTTCTGTTCTTTTGATCTGGTCAGTAGTCAAGCATTTCTCAAACTCTTACTGCACATGCATAAATTGACTTAAATAGGGGGAGCCAGCTAATTATTAGGTATGTTCATGTGCATATGCCATTTCTGATCGGGTTGCATGTCATTATCATGCAAAATAATAAAAAAAATAATTCAAAGCTCATGCATACAGTTAAGGAAAGTCAGATGTCTGCAAAAGAGGTGTTTCAAAATAGTAATCAATGTTCTTCTATTGAAAGAATGAATTCAATGAGTTTGTTGTTAAGCTTGTGCGTCGACGCACTCCTCATGTTGTGTTGACACAACAGTTCATTCCCAAAAAAAAAATTGACCTTCTGTTAAACCCCATTGGGTCGACTCACTGTGGATCCCAGGTCGACACACCAGTCTCAAAACTAGCTCTCACTTCATTTTATGTTGTTCTGTGAGCATCAATGGACTAAGTTGCACTCTCATCTTCTTAAACTTGTTTGAAATAACTACACATCTGATCTTCACTCTCATTCCATGGTTTGATCCCTCTGAAACGACACTGAGCTCACTATTTCTAGTTGTGAAATTTCTTTTCTTGTTCCCTGCATTTGTTCAGGGGGAGTCTTCTAAAAAATTCTTGGAGTCTATTTTCTCAGGTGGAGTCCCAGTAATCTGATAACCTTGTCTAGCCTCTAATACTCTGAGAAACTTCATCTCTCATATGCTTCCTTGCTCCTGCATGTCTTGTGAACATCAAAGAGACACCTTCTACTTAGCAGAATTTTCCTGAACTAGTCTGAACTCAGGAGGATTCCATCATGATTGTTGATTTCATAAATCTGAGCAAACTTCATGAAAGGTATCTTCTATTATAAGGCTCCGTGATTAACAAGTGCATTTAGCTGGTTTGAGCTTAATAAATTTCTGAGTTTTAAGGTAAAGGTCTTACACATGCTTGTATTCAGAATTAATAGACCTCAACTAGTCCGTGCATGTTGTGTCCTGTATTACTTACTAGAATCTAAAAGTTTCTAATATCGTAAGGCATCCCTTGGTGAGAAACTTAAGTTGAGTATTGCTTCTTAAACATTACATAAATCTAAAAATCCGCAAGGCAAAATAATTCAGAGTAATGACAATGGTCCACTGAGAAACACTTGTTCCTTTACCAATGAAGTTTTGTGGACGGTGTCATGAAGTGCCATTGTTATCTCTGCATAAAATCTTGAAAATAAAGGCAAAGCAATGGCATATAGATCACTGAGAAACTAACTCCCTTCACCACTGAAGTGGAGTGGACAAAGTCATGAAGTGGTGTGCTACCTCTGTACAAAATGTAGCAAAATGGTTAGTAACACTTAGTAACTAGGGGTGCTAGCATCTGATCAATGTGCATCATTATGTCAAAAGGTGTGTGCTACACCTGATTGTTCAGAAAATTTGAAAGTGGTAGCAATAAAAAAAAATGATGATCGTTGAATCCATGGGGTCAACTCTGAAATATCAAGTGTTTAGCTTCAATACTAGCCTAAGTTGCTCCCAAAGGGGTCAAATGGAATTTTATGAGTAAGATGAAGGGAGGTATAACAGGGTTCAAATATGCTATAACAGGGTTCAAGTTTGCTGAGTCATACTTTCAAAGTAACTTTGAGTTTGTTATTTACAAAGGGGAGATGTGGTCTGTTCAATAGTTTGTTGGTGAACTCTTGGTTTCATAATGATCATCATGACTCATATTTGTGAATAGTGGTGTAATGCTTATCCTCATGACTCATAGTTGCCATCATCAAAAAGGGGGAGAATGTTGTGTCCCTGGGTTTTGATGAAGACGTTTTGATAATGATGAACTATGAGTCATTAATGTGACGTTTTATGATGACGCACTATGATTCATTGGTGAGTCTACATGCTTATTGATGATGTTAGATAAACACTTTTGAATTGTGTGACAAGCAAATGTTGACTCAAGTTCAGCCAACCCTGTGTGAATAGGGGCTCATAACTCAAGTCAACTGAGTCTGAAGCAAATCACCAAGCTATTGGAATTCAGTCCAGCTTCTACATTCAAACATGTCAGAATTCCCAATAGAACTGATGACTATCAGAGTTTCAGAGTTTAGCTTGATGCATGAACAGCAAGTTGCAATGCCTTCAGTTCAGCAGAATTGCAAAAGCCTAAGTTCAGTCCAGAAGGTGATAAGTTCAGACCAGTTCAGCTGCAAACTAAATAATGTGCAAAGTATGAAAAAATTAGTTGAAGCCTCTACCAAACGAAGTGTCACACAAGTCCAAAGACTTGTCTCTGTTGAAGCCTCTACATTTAATAAAGCCTTTGCATTCAAGAGTTAGATATGAGAAGATCAGTTGAAGCCTCTGCATTCATGTAACAGAACCTCATTAGGCTTAAATCCATCATATCAAGGTTTATTGAAGTCAGTTACGATCTTTGGTTATGCTGTGAAAAGGATGGGGTTAAATAGTGGAGATCACCAAGGCAGGTATGCTAAACAAACCATGAAGACAATACACCAACTCAGCCGATTTCATTCAAGTGGGATTCTAAAGAGTATACTTCAACTCTACATGTTTCAGTTGTTGTTCCCATACCTCTAGCCAATGTGGGTGACCAACCACAAACAACCTCTACAAGAGGAAAAATGCAAGGTTCTTTGGTGTGGCTATGTTTATCTGGGCTAATAAGTTGATTTTACAGAGTTTCCAGATTTCGGTCGACCTATGGGACCATTTCGGTTGACCTAATTCTCCAGCAACCAAGATACTGAACTCTGACAGAGTTCGGTCGACCGAAATGGGTAGTTCAATCAACATATTTTTCCAGAACTGAAAACTCTGAGAATTTTCAGAGTTCTGTCGACCGACCGAACCCTTCGAGGCTGCCATTGTTGACTTCTTTTCATGAATGTGTTAAAAGCCCCTATCTTGGACTTTTTGATCTTAAAGTCTCCCAACTTGCCTAAAATCATGGATTTGGTTCCTGGCTTGTCCCTTGACCATCCTAGGTCTTATAAAAATAACTCTTGGGCCAAGAAACCCTAAGGACTCAAGGAATCAAGGGGAGGCTACCAAGGGGAGAAAGAGAGTTGCTCCAAGCACTGTGTGAACAGTGATTCATCCAAGGATTCTTCATCCATCTCCAAGCTTTTCAAGTTCCATCTGAAGCCAATCAACCTCAAATCAAGTGGAGAAGCAACATCCGTCCAAGATCTGCATCATTCACTAAGGGGGAGTCTAGATCTAAAGTTTTTATTTATGTTTCCTCTTTCAAATTGCTTTGAGCTTTAAGTGTGTATTTCCTTCTAAATCTGTGAACATCAAGTGTGTGGTCAGATTGTACGATGTGCACATCCGATTTGTGTGTGGTCGGATTGTGCGGTGTGCACATCTGAGTCTTTTAAGGTTGCTACGATTTGCAACGTGTACCTCTGTGAGCTGTGTTTCTAGTAGCGCGTTCTGGGGTTCATCCCCATGTGTGTATGTGTGTGTGGATTTCAGATCCACAGTGTGTGTGTGTGTGTTGCTGGATTTAGGATCCAGAGTGTATGGGGTTCATCCCCATTTTTGCGGTGTTTACAACGTGAGGAGAGTTCTCCTCGTGGGGAGGTTGTTCCCCGTGTGTGTGTGTGTGTGTGTGTGTGTGTGTGTGTGTGTGTGTGTGTGTGTGTGTGTGTGTGTGTGTGTGTGTGTGTGTGTGTGTGTGTGTGTGTGTGTGTGTGTGTGTGTGTGTGTGTGTGTGTGCAGTCGTCGCCCTGCGTGTGAAGCCTTGCTCAGTTGAGTGAGGGGTGGACGTAGGGAGCCCGTCGTGGTCCCGTACCACCTTAAAAATCAATGTGTCCATATCTGAATGCCTGTGTGATTGTCCATTTCCTCTATCTCCATTCACAGGTTCAATTTGATACTATCACACACACAATCCAATCAAATTGCTACACACACTTAATTTGTGCACACAAAGAGCTAACTTGAGTTTGGTTCTACAAGTCATTTTTAATCCATAATGTCCATCTATTTGCTGCTTGGTAAATCTACGTCCTACCTAATTGTTTAGATGTTGTGTTAACTTTTGTTGTGGGGTGTTTGTGTTTTAATTGAATAAATTTTTAATAGACGGATCTATTCACCCCCCCTCTAGATCCGTCTTCCTACACTACGGGACCCAACACCTACTAGCTCCACCCTCCCCTTTCTCACCTCTTCCTCTACCTACTCACAAGCCAGCCTACGCCTGGTTCCCAGCTCGTCTCTGCTCCAGCAAACCCACTGCTCCTTCGACGGTGGCTCCGACAAGTCCCGGTAGCTCCGACAGACTATTCGTGGTTGGCCGTCTTTAGCGGGACCCTGCACACATCTAAGCATCAGCAAAAAATAGCTCCTTGACAGCGGCTCTAATAGGAACAAGAGCACCACCCTCCAGCCTACACTCTGGTTCCCAGTTCATCCTGGCAGCAGCAAGCAGTAGCAAGAGCACCACCCTCTCGGATGTCATAGGCATCGGTCGCCACCTTTGGACTCAGGGTCACCTTCGCTCCCCTCTCAGGAACACCAGAGGCCAACGGTCCTCCTACTGTCACACCTTGGCGGCTGAAGACACCATGGCTATCCGGGTGGTCCCTTCTCTGGGGCACCTGTCCCCTTGCTGCCTCGTTCGCCCCTTCTCGACGTTCAATCATCATCCCCACGTCCGAGGGGCCATCTGGAGATCCCCAGGGACCCCACATTCTAGCTGCACCGATGTTACTTCTCTAGAAGACTCAGATCATCATCGACTACCCAGCTGCCCCCAATCGTGAAGCAGCAATGCACCCAAAACAGAACTGCAAACGGACTACCAGTAGGAGTCCCGCTTGATCATAGAAGGTCCGGCCATGCCTACAGCACACACTGGCGTCGTCTTGGGCCAATTCTACACCATCCTTGCCCCCAACAGCAACCGAAGGAGTAGACGGATAATGCGCCATCGCCTGACTATCCTACAGACCCAAACAGGACTGAGATGCACTTCCAGGCCTGGCTCTCCTTGGCATGACCTCTGATTGATGTTCCCTTAGCACCATGAGTCTCTAGTCCTCCCCTGGTCGTTCTAACACCAACCTCGCCAGGTGCAGCATCCAGAAGAGCACGTGGCATCTCCGACTTCAGCCTGATGTCCTACAGACCCAGGCCGGATAGAGTCGCACCTCCAGACCTTGCTTGCATTGGCATGATCTCGGTTTGACGCGGCCACAGCACCTAGAGGCCCCAGCACTCCCCCGGATGATTCTGCACCAACATCTGCTCCTGCGGTGCCCTGTGGCGCATAAGATCTCTTGGACATTGACTTGTTGGCAGTCTAGAATCCAGACAGAGCTGAGCCGATTTCTCAGAGAAATCTTCCCCTCCCCGCCTGGCTGTAGATATATTCCTCCTCCCGCCCGTTTCTTCCAATGTCTTCCCAATGCCTATGCTACCGTATCCGACATGAGAAGCGAATGAAGACAGAAGGAAAGGGGGGAAACAAAAACCTGTGATCACCACCAAAGCGCCGAACGTGATGAACACGCCGTGTCTTGGAAAGAGGGAGAGACACTCGACTGGCCTGCAGTGCTGGGAAGATGTCAGGGAGAACCGCCTAAAGCATGCACGGTCTTACGATAGACCGTTTAAGGACGCTGCAGAGATGCGGGATGAAGCGCTCCTGGAAGTTGAACGGCTCTGTCACGACCGCAGGAAGAAGAAGGACGGTCGAGGCTGCACCGCACATCTTCTTGAACGGCTAGTAGAGAACCGCGCAAGACCACAAAGCCAGAAGTTGCAAAGGGGTCCAACCTCCACCCTCTCCAGCCGGCCAGAGGGGATGGGCCTCGTGCTAGGGATTGCTGACCTGCGAAAACAACGTGAAAATACAAAGAGAAAACCTAGATTAGAACTGGAAAGTGTAGTAAATGCTAAAATAATACAAAACGAACATAAATAAGTGGAAAAGGGGATACCTGGGGGATTTTAAACCACTAGGGTGTCAAAAACATGGGTGGGTGTGTGCATGGCAATGAAGATGAAGAGAAACGTGGGGAGCAAGTGTGAAAAGTGACGTATGCAATGAAAAGTGGACAAAACTATCAAACATAAAAGAATCAAAAACTGGACTACTCCCTGAACCGGAGGCTTGTATGGACGTAGAAAGCCTCCCTCCTTGGTGCTAGGTCGCTCAAGAATGCGGCAGGGCTTCGCCGTCGACCAAAATCTCTCCCTTTTCAAAGGTAGCATTTAGGGTCTATTTATAGAGCTTAGAAAGCCAGCCCCGAAATTAGGGTTTCCAGTGGATATTAATCCGAGATATCAAAAGATAAAGTGAAGATAATATTATCAGCTTTCGTTAGGATCAAATCTCATCCTATTTGGTTGAGAATCCACAGAGAAAATCGAGGATAAAGTTGAGGGGTTTAACCACGGATAGAGAGAGAAAATCTTTAAATTCTTCAGAGTTCGCAGGGTTAAACAGTCTCACGATAGACCGCTCAACCAGTTGGGCGGTCCGTCAAGGACCGCCCAACTCCGGCAGTGATAATTCAAAAAAAAAGGATAATCATCCATCAATTATCCATTAACCAACCGAAATCGTCGCCGTTGCACTCCATAGATAAACGGTCTGATATTAACCGTCCATAATGTTGAGCGGCCAAGTGCTATCCGTTTAACTCCTATCGGTGATAAATGAATAAAACGGATAATTATCTGAGAGCTATTTAGGCTTTAGTACTCTGGAAGAAGAATGGTTCATTCTAGATCGTTCATCATGTTGAACGGCTAAGATTCAACCGCATAAGCCCTTGTCGGTGGAAATTCAAAAAATTAAGCAAAATATTCCAAAATAGATGGACGGTCCACAGGCAACCGCACATTGATTGGGCGGCCAGGGATGAACCGTACATGTACATGGGTGTTGGAACTCATAGGAAAGTCCAATCAACCAAAACCAAGGCCCGTTAAGCCCAGAATTGAAACAAACCTAACCAGGGAGGGAGGCTACCCATAAAACTGGTCCAAAATATGCCCGAAAATAGTCCCAATGAGTGATGGACAACTTGAGGCATCAATAAATGGGAGTAAGAGGAACGAATCAACTTATCGACAAAAAATGGGTGTCAACAGATGCCCCTCCTTAACGTCCACTTTGCAGGGGAGCGAGCGGAGGAGAAGCGGAAGTGACATGGAACATGGAGATGAAGCGGAAATGCAGCGGAGTGGATCGGAAAAGCGGGCGTTAAGGTAAAACGACACCCATTTTTACCAACAAGTGATAAGAATCTTCGGAAAACTCTGAACCAAACGCAAGGAACAGTCAGATCAAAAAGTGACACCAGTCTGGAGGAACTAAACTAAATGAAACAAATCGACAAGACCAACCTCATGAGGGACACAATCCCGCGGTCCAATGAGGGGGCCAAAAGCAGGCAGCAAAAGTAAAGGAAACGGGCTAAAGCTCCAGACGGGGACCTCTCAATCAACCAAACCAAGCGAATCGACCAAAGAGAACCTTCCAACTCATAGTGGAATTAGTTCCTCTTACTCAAACACTGAACGCACAGCTAACCATCACTGATGGGACATTCTTCAAGCAAACCATGGGCCATGAAAGCTCAAAAAGATGTGTATGATGCATGCTGGGCTAAAATAAAAGAAATCGTTAAAACAAATGCAAAGAAAGATTAAAATATAAAATACTCGAGAATAATATTGCTAAGCTAGGAAAATAAGAGTCAAGATACTATCCGCAACCACGGCGTGCGGGATAGAACCATCCTCCCCATGACATCCCAACCTAACGGCCTATCCGAAGATTAAACACGTGAACCTGGATCATCATCGTTTTTGTTAAAGGGGAACATCAGATCTTGGAACACGTAGATAACCAACTGGTTCTCGAGATAATATACTATAGTATCATATAATAATGTAATAAGGGTGATAAGGTTAAAAGGCCATACCTGACTTACCTATGCAGATGAAACGGCAAGTTTTTTTTGGATTTTCTTTTTCGTATTTTTATGTATTTCCATGAATAAGACAAATGAGATAAACATAGCGATTAACATAATGACAAACATCATGACATAACATAACGAATGGAAACAACACAACAAGATGAATAAGCACATAGGTAAAAGCATAAACAGACAATACGTATGCATGAACAAGGAGTGACAGGACAACAATCGGCAGGAGAACACATGGTTGAGATAAGAACATGATGGATCGCATGGTTAGGACAACACATGGAACATGGAAAAACGACCATCGACATGTGCAAGACAACTAACAACATGTGGTGAGGAACAAAATAACATGTGTGGGACAACACGGTGGGACATGGACACGAGACAAAGATACGGTGGGACAAAAGAGACATAAACAAAATGCGCTCTTCCATCGAAACTCGAGATCAGAATGAAGCAGAACCGTCAGGTTCATAATCGTGAGGCAAAACCCTCTCATAAAGATGGAATCGTTGCAAATAAAAGTTGAGAATGACATAAGCTTCAGAACAGATCGAGAGAGTGGATCGAAGAAGGAAAGAACAGATCAAAGATGTGGACAGGAGGTAGAGCAAAAAAGATATAGCAAGAAATGCCGGAGTACTTGCAACCTGCACACTTAGCAAATGGATTATGTATCTATTCTCAAAATAAACCCGAATGCATGAAAAAGAAAACAAAAAACACATTTTTTGGCTTTTTATAATTTTATGATTTTTTTTGGATTTTGAATAGTATTCCATTTTAGGGCTTTTTGCATATTAGTCCCTACAAATTTATCGAATTACCGATTAGTCCCTCAAATCTGACTATTGTATTAGAGATCCTTATAATCTTAGTTGTTACACATTTAAGTCCCTACCGTTCATTCAATTAACTAAACTATAGTTAACTTATACTCAAGGAAAGAAAATTACTAACTTACCCTGGATTAAATGTGAGTGTAGGAGAGAGAGAGAGAGCACTACCGTCACCTCCCCCCTCCCCCTCCGGCCTCCCTCCCCCTACCCTGCGACCTCCCCCCTCCCCTGCGACCTCCCTCCCCTCCTCGGCTGCCTCATCTCCTGGTGGGGATCATGATCGGCCTCTCCACCTTGTTGGGGTTCTCCGCCGTGAACATCATCGTGATGTTCAGCGTCAGGTACGCCCCCCCCCGTCGGCGTCGTCACCAGCAGATAGCTGACCCCCACCTGCTACAGGTTGAACTGGGGCTTCTTGGGCTTCACCACCAGCACCACGACCAGGGCCACCGCGACGACGAGCAGGGCCAGGAAGGTGAGCAGTAGGAAGAGGCAGCAGTAGCAGCCCTTCAGCAAGGCCGCCGTCGACGAGGATGACGAGTAGTGCGCAAGGTAGTGGCTGCCCGGCTGTGGCGGGGGAGGGTGGGGGCGATGCTGCTACCGCCGCTGGCCATCGCTGTGGTTGTGATGATTCTCCTCGTTGGCCCGGGTCATAATATTTGCCCCCCCCCCCCTCTACTGCTACCCACCTCTGATTCCGGCCACCGCAGACCCTGCCCCTGCTACTGATACTACTTAAAAGGAGTGAACTGAGCTTGGGACTTTCTTCCCTTCCACCGACCCTCCCCGCGATGCCCCCTGCCCTCACCTTTTGCTCCACCTCCCCCTTCCCCGTCCCCTTTCAGATGCCGAGGATCATGGTTGGCCTCTCGGGGAAGACCGACGGCGGCTGCTGCGGCGGAGCCGGGGGCGGCAACGGCGATGCCTGCTACTACACCTACGCCTGCTGCTGCGGTTGGCACTGGGGCGGGAGTGGAGGTGGCAGCGGCAGGGCCTCAGGCATCCTCCTCCCCGAGGTAGGGGTCCTCGTCCTCCCCCCTCCCCCTCCTATATGACCTCCCCCTCCCCGTCCCTCCGGCTTCCTCCCCCTCCCCCTCCGGCCTCCTCCCCCTCCCCTGCGACCTCCCCCTCCGGCATCCTCCCTGTCCCCTGCGACCTCCCCCCTCCGGCCTCCCTCCCCCCTCCCCGGCCTCTTCCTCCCCTCCCCCCTCCTCCTCTGACCTCCCCCTCCCCAGTCCTCCGGTCCCCTCCTCCCCCTCCGGCCGCCCTCCCCCCATCCCCTGCGACCTCCCCCTCCCCTGCTGGCCGCCCTCCCCCCTCCCCCTCCGACCGACGCGATGGTGGAGGGGTGTGGGGAGAGGTCGACCTCCCATCAAGGAGCGTCGACCTCCCCCCCCTCCCCCTCCCCATCAGACCTCCGTCCCCCCTCCCCCTCCCCTGCTATCTCCCCCCTCCCCAATCCTCTGGCCCCCTCCTCCCCTCCGGTCGCCCTCCCCCCATCCCCTCCGGCCCCCTCCTCCCCCTCCGGCCACCCTCCCCCTCCCCAGTCTTCCGGCCCCCTCCTCCCCCTTCGTCCGCCCTTCCCTCATCCCCTGTGACCTCCCCCGCCGGCCGCCCTCTCCCTCCCCAGTCCTCCGGCCGCTCCGGCTGCCCTCCCCCGTCGGCCGCCCTCCCCCTCCCCCTCCGGCCCCCCTCCCCCTCCCCAGTCCATGGATGTGTGTGAGAGAGAGATGGGTATTTTAGTCTTTTCCATGCCATTGACGGAATATTCAACAGAATATTCTTTTTTTAAGACGGAGATAAACTATGTGGACTTATTTATAAAATATTAATAATTGTAAGGATCTTTAAGACAATACTCAGAATAGAGGGACTAATCAGAAATTCACTATGTTTATAGGGACTAATATGTAAAAAACCCTTCATTTTAATAGATTTTTTTGACAATATCTCATTTTTTTAGATTTTTGACAATATCTCATTTTTTTGAATTTTTGACAATATCTCATTTTTTTAATTTTTGACAATATCGCATTTTTTTGATTTTTAAAAATAGTAATCCGCAGCACCCAAAGACATGCTCGAACTAGTGGTCAGGGATCGTCGTTCCTACCCCTTTCATTAAAGGCTTCCCTTAAACAGGGCGTGCATGTGAGGGTAGCTTATCATAACCAACTGCTTCTAAAGAACGGTGCCCCTACTAAGGCCATACCCGGGATACAACTCAGCCTAAGAGGGAGAAGTAGAAGAAAAATTAGAGACAAGCTTCGTGCAGGATGGAAGATATCAAGGTTCGAATTCCTTCCAGAGCACTACCCCTCAGAGAGATAGTCTGTTGCGCTGGGGCTTTGTGTCTTTGATTTTTAGACCCATATTTATCAGGCACGCATGCGACCGGGCTCATGACGTCCCGTGGGGAACTATACAGCCACTCTTGCCATGCCTTTGATTCATAATTTTACATTGATTCATTTTCTCATTTTGGTAGCCCTTATTGGCCAGATATAGCATAAAAGCCTACTTTTGAGGGTCAAGACTACCCCTATTAAAGACCTCTCCCGTATTAGGGAGCGCCTAGGTTGGTCATCTCATCCATCCATCTCATGCCCCTGCACTTGTCGAGCAGAGAAGAGAAAAGGCCTTCGTGCATACCCAAAGTATGGCCAATGCAGCAACGGTGTTGCACCAGAGAGATCGGCTATGGCTTGCCGTATAGTGTGTGAAAAAATCCATGCCTAAAGGTCACCCTCAATAATTGAGGAAAGAAACTAGACTCCAAGCGCGGAGCTATCACCAGCCTAAGGGATGCTGCAGAAGCTACACATTTGACTAAGCAAACTAACTAAAGCCTAAGGCCACTCAACCATATTTTAAGGAACCAATATTATAAGTGCGTGCAGAAATAACAGAGTAATAGCAATGATTACATCTTCTGGCACAAAATCAAAGATACCTTTGCAGATCCAAGGAGTGGAAACCGGCCTCCTGAAGTGATCTCGATCATCGAACTTTGAGGAGCGCGAACTTTATTTTCCTTGCTTGTCAGTATAAAGGATGAAAGGAGGGCAAAGGAATGGATTCCTCGACATAGAGGAGTGGCAGACATCATACTGGACGAAGGAGGGATAAAAAAAGAAGAGAGACGAGGGCTAGAACTCCCTCGTTAAGGCACTGAGGCCCTCATAACAAGGAACCAGATACATAATAAATAAGATTAGCTGAGATCAAGGTAGGCTAAAGCCTCGAAAATAGCACGAAAAAGGTTAATGACCCTGAAAGGGTGAGATAGAAAGAATAGACGAACTGTAAAAAGATTGTGGCAAAGATAAAGGGGAAGAGGAGTGATCATCCGACATGGTCGGAGAAAAGGAATTAGAATCACCCGACAGGGTCGGGGAAGGAGAATGAGAATCGCCCGATAGGGTCGGGGAAGGAAAATGATAGACACCCGACAGGGTCGGGGAAGGAGAATGAGAACCACCCGAAGAAAAGGGTAATCATCCGACATGGTCAGGGAACGAGCATGATGAATCCCCAACAGGGTCGGAGGAAAAGGATGAGAAGCGGAATCCGGACGTATCCGGGGAGAAAAACTATAAGAGGCCCCTAGATCAGGGGAAGAGGAGGACATAGGCCGGGACCTAGAATGGTGAGGACAGGAGAAGATGGTAGAAATATAGTCAGGTGGTGGAAGGTACACCACCCAAGGATAAGAATTGAGCAACATAAAAGACGACTGAAAGAAAGATGAAGAGACAGAAGAAGGTGGTGGAGTGAGCCCCCGAACGCACAACTGTTGGCCCTTGAACTTATGTCGCCGCCTCTTCTTGGAAAAAATATACTTGCAACAATTCTGCCTGGCGTGGACTCGGGCCTTCGGGCTTCTTGTCTTGCAATGTTTTATCAAATAACGGGCCCACCTGGCAGACGGCCTAACCCAATCATGAATATGCAACTTCATCGGGACGGTTTCCCCTAGCTGCGCGGTGCTCACCATAGAAGGACATTCCAGAACAGTCAACTCCTTGGGATGAACATCAGGGAGCAATGGAGTTTTGTCATTCGGCACTAGAACATGGAGCTTTGGCATCTTCACTCGGCAGTTGGGCGTGAAGCATAACTCCCTTGCTAGAAGTGTAGGAGGGAGGGTGATACGCGGCGTTGATGTGTCCGCCTCACCAATAAGCCGAGGGAGATGAGACAAAAAATGCAGAATGCCCCTTGCCAATCTCGAAGACACGGCCAATTGCCCCTTGAATGCTGAATTCATTAAACTTTTGGCGGCCGTGTGGGTTAGCACCATCTGGGTGAAAAACTCTTCTGGGCCAGTGAACTGAATAGAAATCAAGCGAGAGGTGATAACAACATCAATAGTGAATTCTCCGGCAAGCAAAGAGATCGTCACCAGCCTCACTTTTGAAGGAACTAGCACCAGTGCTAAAGAACACTTCTCAGTAACCGTCTTCATGGCAAGTGCAGGCTCATTATCTTTAGAATAGCCAGGGACCAGGACTCGGACCGGCATGCGGCAAATGAAATCTTGAAGCTTGTAATGCATAATCAAAGCCTGGCTTGGCTCTTTATCTCCCTGGGGACTACACCCGAGGGGCACCAAAGGTAGCGCGCACCCGCTCCGTAGGGTAGAAGGAGATGGGGAAGCGGAGGTAAAGGGCTTGGAAAGTGTTGGTGAAGGTAATGTTACTAGTGGAGAGATAATGGCGATGATAGGCTCTGGTGGGGGTAAAGGTTTGGAGGTAGAGGTGTAGGAGAGGGCAAAGGTGAAGATGGTGGCGTAGGTGGAGTTGAAGGCAATGGCGGGGGTGTGGGCATAGGGGTAGCTTGCCCAGGCTCGAACGATGATGGTGAAGGGAGCGGCATCGGTAGCGGGGATGGTTGTGAAGGTGACGGAACAGGGATCGTTGTGAGAGGAGGTGATGAAAACGGTGGTGGTGACGGCAATGGGGATAATGGAGAAGGTGATGATGGAGACGTGGCCAATGGAGGCGGCGAAGATGGGGGTGGAGAAGATGGTGGCAAAGGGGGTAATGGGGTTGATGGAGATGGTGAAGGTGAAGAGGAAGGAGGTGAAGGTAGGGGTGGGGAAAAAGGAGGAGAGGAAGGTAGTGGCGTAGTGGAGGAAGTGGCGGGTGATGGCGCTCTCCGACGTATCTTTACAACACGTCGAGAGGTGTTGGGAATAGGTGTGGTGGCGGAAACGGAGGGCGAAAAAGAGGTTGCTCAAGCGGAGGCTGAAGTAGGTAAAGGTGGTGGAGGAGATGGGATAGAGGAAGAAGTGGGTAACGGAGCAGGTACCTTATCAACTGAAGAAACACCAGGGTGCCCCTGGTCTTGACGTGGAGACGGCTGTCTAGGCGGCACGACTTACTGCTGTTGCTGCATGCTGCTAAGATCTGAAATAACTTGGCGCATGACGGCCCAATCAATCATCTTCTTATCTTCCAAGCTGTAAACAAGTTCCCGAAACTCGGGGTAATTCTTGACCACATGCCCTTGTTGACGATGGAACTCACAGAACTGGAGCAAATTCCTGACCGCGGGTCGGCAAGGCATAACTGGAGGGAGCTGCAACACATGTGTGGCCATCAGAGCCCTGAAAACATCTGTAAAGGATTCCGGCAACGAAGAGTGAGAAGCCTGCTTCGGGCAAGGTGGATGCCGAGGGGTATGAAAGGTAATGGAGATGGTAGCGGGGGTTGCGTAGGCAAAGGGGATTGCGTAGGTAAAGGTGGAAGGCTAAAATGACGTGGATGCATGGGGGAAGTGGGAATGTAATGGACGGCATCTACCCGCTCTGGGTGTAGTGTTTCCTTGACCGGAGGTGGAGGGATGTGGTGAGATGAAATAGCGGAGGGCTGACTCATGGAGGGATGTAAGGTGGAGCACATGGAGGTATAGGGGTGTGGGGGAGCGGGAGGCCAACTCGTGGAGGGATATGTAGCGGAGGGTTGACCCATGGTGGATGGGGAAGAGAAGGGGTATGTGGAAGGTGACGGTGGAGGAGACTCGTGGTCAAAGGAAACTAGGAGTTGTTGGCTAATGAAGCGGGCTCGATTGTAAAGCTATTGTCAGGATGTAATATCATTCAGGGCTAAGATACATCTGAGCTCGGGCATTGCATTAGAAATAACCATCTTCATCTGCTCGCCCTCTAGAATATGCCCCGGGACTTGCGCGGCTAGGCGACGCCAGCAGTCGGCAAACGTGGAGAATTCCTCGCAGGGCTTCATCTTCTCGTGGGCCAGATCAACCAAAGAATATTTGGGCCCAACCTGATCTTGGTACTGCTGAATAAATCTTGCTTGAACGGCTTGAAAATTCATCATCTGCTCTTGCGACAATGTGAAAAACCAATCCTTGGCCAAGCCCTCTAAAGATAGGCCAAACAAATAGGGCATCAAGCGTGGATCATGCTGGAACTGGGCCGACTCATATAAGAACTCCTTCAAATGCACTAGGGGGGTCACCGACTCCCCCATAGCGACGATAAGCTGGAATCTATGAACGTGGTGGGAGTTGAAGACCGCGGAATGCAAATGGGATATTCAAAGAAGTTTGAGGATTGATTTGTCGTTGCAATTCATCAAGCTGGCATTGGGCCCGAGCGAACATCTCCTCGGTAGGAAGAGTCCGAGAAGGATATGAGCCAGCCTGAGCAAGAGATGATGAATTTGGATCAGGATAGTGATGATGGGTCGGATAAGGGGACCCAACCTGAGAAGAAGGAAAACCCATTCCAGGAATGGAGGAATGCATGGGCCCGGACGGATTACGTGCGTGGGAATGAGGATTTATTGGACTAGTAGCAGCACGGGCGGGATAAGAAGGCACGTTTATAGAATAGGGTCCAATGGAGGAATAAGGAGACGGGCCCGCATAGGAAGAGGAATCCACGCGGGGGTAAGAAGATGGAGGGGTGCAGGAACAAGGTATAGAGGAGAAGTGCTCCATGGGGAAAGTGGAGACTTTATACAGTGAATTTCAAATGAATATAAGGAGGGGAATGAACCTAAGAAAAATGTAGCTAAATGGAGACACACAAAGATGAGCTAGACCTAATGAGCCTAATCTGACAAAAAAAGATGCAAATGATGACACTGTGCAACATACAATGGAGGAGAGAGATGAGAAAAGAATCAACCATTTACCCAAACAAATTCCAAATGATGGGCCAAGATTTCTTATAAGTTCTCTTTTAGTTCCTTAGTGGATTGATTAAAAATGTGAGTTCACTCAACCACAAGGTACCTAAATAGGGTGAGAATGGAGAACTGGCAGACTCTAAAGGACTCTCTCTCACACAAATGCAGACCCTAGACTAGGGGGTAGTATGGTACAACCTGTCCAGCATCCGTGTGGGAATCCACGGCTCACGGGGGCTTGCGGAGGTCCTCGGCAAGGCCCCCTAGTCGGCTCCAAGGAATATGGAGACGAGAGGAAACCCTACCTCAGTAGGAATGTAACTAAATATGGATGAAATGCATGAATCCTATGCGCACCGGAGTGCATGCAAAATCTAGCCTAGAAACTAGCAACTAATGACCAAAATAAACATGCGAGGATGAAAGCAAATAGGCAGCCACAACATATAAGCAGGGGAAGATCAATGAATGGCACCAAGGAGAACAAAGACAATATAGATATGGCAATCAAAGCAACCTCGGGTGCACTGTGGCATCAGAAGGATGGTCTGTGGGAGACCACACAACAAGATAGATGGTCTGTAGATGACCGTAAAATCCAGGGAGTAACGACAAAGTAACAGGAGAATCAGAAAATGATAGAATGAAAGAGAGAGAAATCAGAAGCGTACCAGGATGAGCGGTCTATTGACTACCGCATGAGCACTAGAACGGACCTGAAACAACTGCGTGACAGTAATCCGGCCAACAGCAAAAAGGTAGAGGCATACCTGAGCCAGCAAGATGGACGGCCAAACACAGACCGTATGGAAGATGAACGGGTGGTGAGAGGCCGCTCACGATAGCAGGCTTGCAGAAGAGATGGAACTATTCGCAGACAAGAACGGTTGGTTTACCGCCACACAACATTTGGACGGCTCATGGAGAGCCGCGCAAGTTCTAGAGGACAGACCCCGCATGCCGCCATGATCAACCTAAAACCACTTCGAGAAAAGGACTAACAAAGCAAAAGAGAAGGACAGGCCGTTCAGAAGGTCAGACGGTCCATGGGAGGCCGTCTGTGACAGGACGCTTGCAGGAGAACCGGCACTGGTTGCAGGGAAGGACGGTGGACGTGCAGCCGCACAATGGATGAACGGCTGTGGGAGAACCGTTCATGTTCCAGAGGCAAAAAACGCAACTTAACCTGCAATCACTCCAACAAGAGGACTAACACAATGAAAAGGGGGGGTCAGCAAAACAATAGCACGATGGGCACTAGGCGTCCCACCGTGATCGCCACAAAAGAAGGGTGTAGATATATTCGCCTCCCGTCCGTTTCTTCCAATGTCTTCCCAATGCCTATGCTACCGTATCCGACATGAGAAGCGAATGAAGACAGAAGGAAAGGGGGGAAACAAAAACATGTGATCGCCACCAAAGCGTCGAAAGTGATGAACACGTCGTGCCTTGGAAAGAGGGAGAGACACTCGCCTGGCCTGCAATGCTGGGAAGATGAACGGTTCAGGGAGAACCGCCTAAAGCATGCACGGTCTTACGATAGACCATTTAAGGACGCTGCAGATATGCGGGATGAAGCGCTCTTGGAAGTTGAACGGCTCTGTCACGACCGTAGGAAGAAGAAGGACAGTCGAGGCTGCACTGCATGTCTTCTTGAACGTCTAGTAGAGAACCGCGCAAGACCACCAAGTCAGAAGTCGCAAAGGAGTCCAACCTGCACCCTCTCCAGCCGGCCAGAGGGGATGGGCCTCGTCCTAGGGATTAATGACATGCGAAAACAACGTGAAAATACAAAGAGAAAACCTAGATTAGAACTGGAAAGTGCAGTAAATGATAAAACAATACGAAACGAACATAAATAAGTGGAAAAGGGGATACTTGGGGGATTTTAAACCCCTAGGGTGTCAAAAACATGGGTGGGTGTGAACATGGCAATGAAGATGAAGAGAAATGTGGGGAGAAAGTGTGAAAAGTGACGTATGCAATGAAAAGTGGACAAAACTATCAAACACAAAAGACTCAAAAACTGGACTACTCCCTGAACCGGAGGCTTGTATGGACGTAGAAAGCCTCCCTCCTTGGTGCTAGGTCGCTCAAGAATGCGGCAGGGCTTCGCCGTCGACCAAAATCTCTCCCTTTTCAAAGGTAGCCTTTAGGGTCTATTTATAGAGCCTAGAAAGCCAGCCCCGAAATTAGGGTTTCCAGTGGATATTAATCCGAGATATCAAAAGATAAAGTGAAGATAATATTATCAGCTTTTGTTAGGATCAAATCTCATCCTATTTGGTTGAGAATCCACTGAGAAAATTGAGTATAAAGTTGAGGGGTTTAACCACGGATAGAGAGAGAAAATCTTTAAATTCTTCAGAATTCGTAGGGTTAAACAGTCTCACGATAGACCGCTCAACCAGTTGGGCGGTCCATTAAGGACCGTCCAACTCCGGCGGTGATAATTCCAAAAAAAGGATAATCATCCATCAATTATCCATTAACCAACAGAAATGGTCGCCGTTGGACTCTCATAGATAAATGGTCTGATATTAACCGTCCATAATGATGAGCGGCCAAGTGCTATCCGTTTAACTCATGTCGGTGATAAATGAATAAAATGGATAATTATCTGAGAGATATTTAGGCTTTAGGACTCTGGAAGAAGAACGGTTCATTCTAGACCGTTCATCATGTTGAACGGCTAAGATTCAACCGCATAAGCCCTTGTCAGTGGAAATTCAGAAAATTAAGCAAAATATTCTAAAATAGATGGACGGTCCACAGGCAACCGCACATTGATTGGGCGGCCAGGGATGAACCGTACATGTACATGGGTGTTGGAACTCATAGGAAAGCCCAATCAACCGAAACCAAGGCCCGTTAAGCCCAGAATTGAAACAAACCTAACCAGGAAGGGAGGCTACCCATAAAACTGGTCCAAAATATGCCCGAAAATAGTCCCAATGAGTGATGGACAACTCGAGGCATCAACAAATAAGAGTAAGAGGAACGACTCAACTTATCGACAAAAAATGGGTGTCTACACTGGCCGGCTGAGCGCCCCTCCCTGCGTGGAGGTATCTTTAGGTTGTAATAATCTAATTTCCCCGCCCTGAGCTCAACCCTCCTGCGTGAGGTGTAGTGGTGTAACAGTGAGCTTCAGGTCAAGCGTCCACGGCACAACGTGCGGGTGGGGAGCCCACGCTTCCCCGCTCGCTCACGTCTCCGACCGGAGTTTCTTCAAACTAGCCAGGTAAGCACTCGACCCTTGCTCCAAATTTCCTTGTTTATTTCATATTCTTCATTTGCTCCATCGGTAAGGGAGAGACTGCCCGGCCCCGAGGTTCCCCCTCGTCAAGTGGCCACCGCGGAGAGTGAGTGGAGTGTCACCCATGCCCACTCAGCATGAGGTCTGCCCCCATTGAATTGGGCCTCTGTACCCAGGGGGTGACCTGAGCACCGTTGGCCTACTACCAGCAAGGGACCATTTCCACGTCTTCGACTCGGTATCTCCAAGTTACTCTGGGTTGGGTTGCGCCACGCGGGTCTGTCCGCTGGTTTTCATATTTCTAGTTCAAAGTGGTGTCCTTGTGTCTTTATGTCCTTGGCACATCAGGTCGGGCCCCGCTTCCCTCCTCTATTGTGTCACATCAAAATGGTATCAGAGCTTAGGGAACCTGGTTGTTCCAGCAAACTGGGATCCTGAGCTATGAGGTTGGAGGTCGAACCTCTCCTAGTCGGAGGGGTTTGACGGGATCGACAAGCGGCTTTGGCAAAACTATCGAATACATATTTATGTTTTTGTTGTCTCATTAATTGGGCCACATGAGTGGGCCTAATGGATCATGTTTTCATGTTATATATATAAATATATATATATATATATATATATATATATATATATATATATATATATATATATATATATATATCTTATGTAATGACACCTCGTAGGAACTCATGACCCATTGGTTTCCAAGGTGTCCTTTCCCCTTCCCCACTCTTCTATTTAAATCTGTAACCCACGATGAAGAAGCAATGCAATGCAGAGAGTTTACTAGCCATGGCTATTGTGTGTTCTTCCAATTTTTGGAACCCCACGGGTGAGAGGCCCACAACCACGTCCATCCCGCCATGAGGAAGACCAGCTCTTGGTGTAGCGTTCATGGGAGGGGAGCGGGCGAGAGGCCCCATCCTGAGCTCCAGTTGTCCTCCTTCGCCATTCATCGCCGCCGTTCATGCCCACCTCCGCTGTCGTCGTTCAACTTCAAATCCCACCGCCACCACTACAGAGATGGATTGAGGAGTTCAGACGCATTGGCCCTGAGATGGGGTCGGGTGAGAGACCCCGGCTAGGCTTCCCCATTCACCTCTGATCACCCCCGCCCCACAATCGTCGCCGAACAAAAACAAAAACAAAAATAGAGCTCCGCCCCTCCACCTTCATTTTCCCCCATTCCACTCTCCCCTGGCCCCTTAATTTAGCTAAAACTAATTTATAAACCTACTACACATTCTCTATTACCCTTCCTGCACCCTTTAGAACCCCTAAAATCCCATTTTGAAGCCCCTCATACGTCCATGGAATGAAGTAGAAAATAGAGCACCGTTTGGGCCAACAGTCCTGTCAATAGGGAGGGTTAAGTCGACTTGCCCAGTAGCAAAGTTGACTTGCCTGCCAGGCAAGTCGACTTGCCTGACAGTTAAGTTGACTTAACCTCTCCTAGTATTTTAGAAACCTGCAAAATGGGATAAATATTGCGAAATTCTTCTAGGCCTCTATGCTACAGCTTTGAGTCTGAGATTTGGTGGTAGCATACTTCGGCCAAGCCCTCTTTCCAACGATGGCTCACCTGCCCCAATCCAACATCAGATCAGGTCGTGGTGACCATTTTCGTCAAACTGCGCAAGTCTGTCTAGGCAGACAAGTCGACTTGCCTAGGCTGTAAGTCGACTTGCCTAGGCTGTAAGCCGACTTACCCCTCTCCCAGAACGCCTAAACCTGCAGAAAACTCCCCATTTCACATCATTTTCCACTTCCTATGCCCCTAAGCTCCACCCTAACTTGATACACATCCTTCTCCATCTCCCACACCCTCTCCCCCACCCTTTTACAAACACCTAAACCCACTTGGAAGCTCTCTCGGACGCCCATCAGCATGAGAACTCAGAACAGAGAAAGGGGTTGCTGTCTAGCTTGATCAGGAGAGCAAACTCCTCCGATGCCATCTCACATCAGGCGGTCGTTAAAATCCTTTATGGACTAGTGGTTTGTTTGCATCTCCGGAGTTGCCTCCACTGTCCTCTCTTCCTGGTAAGCTGACGGGCTCACCCCCCCTTCTCATTGCTAGTTTCCTTCTTCGCTTCGATCACCGGCAAGGAGCATTCACAGCGGGTACGCCATTGGGCATGGTGTCCCTCTCCTCCCCCGATGTTGCCTTTTATGAGGGCGGGGTTATCTCGCCCATTCTTCCTCTTTCTTTTCCTTTTGCCCTTCGCCTTGTTCGACGGGACTCATCGATGCCACCGCGGTGACCTATTAATGCTTGGATGGGGTCTGGCCACCACCATCTCACTGGGTTCCCGTGCTCGGGCTTGGCTCGCCACCGCCGCTATCCCCACGGCAAACCCTAAAGGGGTGGACGGCCGTTTGGCCATATCTATGCTGATTCAAATGGGGGGGCGCCGAATCAGTCAGGACGATGCCAATTCACGGGGGGTGCCATGTTTCGACAGGCTGACACCGACCCTATAGGGGGCACCGGATCACGATCGGATGGCGTTGATCAAGGGGAGTACCAGCTCATGGCTGGATGGCACCAATCGGGGGGTGCCGGATTACAGAAGCACCTTTTTGTGGGTGGGACCCATCCATCCCCACGGCATCAGGGGAATTTCCTCTAGCATGCTAGCCATCGAGGTCTAAATGTCCCCTGGAGAGCCCAGTTGGCATTTGCCACAGTGCACGCTCAGTCTTTTAGGGGTTGTCTCCCTTTATGCGTAGACGAGCACCTGCTGAACCATCCCCAGAGCCTCTGGCTAAGGGGAGACTCTGCCAAAAAATTTCTTAAATTCTATAGTATTGGTTATATATATGACGTATCCATTTTCTTTCCCTTTTCAGGTTCAATAGCTTCTTCAAGGACTTCTTCATCTTCTGGTCTTCTGGTCCCCAGTGGTGCTCAGGTGGGGTAATCTGCTGAGACTCTAGCCGTGATGTGGGCGAACTATGCTGATTTGGACGGAGAACATACTAAAATTGCCAGTTTGGTAGAATCATCAGACTTAGAGACCGACACAGTAGAGATCGATAGGATTAACATGGTGGGAAATGATTTTGATTTCAGTCGAGCACGGGGCTACCGCATTGACCATCCGAAGGATCACCATTTTGTAAAGTTCTTGAAGACCTTAAATCTTGGTGGCAAGCATAATTACATCATGGCCCGTCAGTTGGAGTACACCATTATGAAAGAAAGGGATAGCTTGACGGAGAGCACCATGAGGGGAGATCCTATGTATCGGCTAGGCGACCCCCGCAAGTAGGATGCCATTCTGGGCGTGGCGGAGTTATTGGCCGAGGATGATATGTTGATGAGAGCCCTCGAGTTTACCCCTGCTCGGTGGGACAATGTCGCCTATCGTGTGCACAGGGATAAACCGGGTTTTGGCTTATTTTTGGCCCCATTGAAGTGGGGTTACAGGGAAGAACACTTCTTGTTGAACTACCCGGCCGTTAAATTCAAGCATCAGCTAGAAGTAGGCTGGTTTGCTGACCTGAGTGCTTCAGATGCCCACTCTTTCAGAACAGGTGCCTTAGAATTTACAGATTATGTGTTACAACACTATGCTCCGATCTTGATCACTATCGGGGTGTATCACAGTGTTTATGCTTCTCACTTCAGGTACCCTATTTCGAAAGGGCTTTGCTATGGGATGATTGAGGTCTTCAACTCTAAGTTTAATACTTTCTATATTGCCGAGGGTGAAACCTCATTGGATTTATGGAGCCTGTCCCAGCTTAGTGGCTTGCCTATTGAAGGTAAGCCATATGAGGAAGTGTGCCTCCCTGACCTTTTGAACGATGAGACGGACGGAGAGGGTTGATACACCCTAGGCTTTTCATACCAATATCTAATGAAGGTATATCGGGAATTATTTCTCTCCTCCCGCGAAGAGCCAGCCGACGCTTCCCCTTCAAAGCTTAAGAAGGGGCCTGAGAAGAATCGTGTGCGGATGAGCCTATGGCTGAAATGTTTTTTTTGTGGGGAGGCGCGATATGATGACTTCCCTTCTACTGGAGCTGTCACCGCAAAATTGAAGAAGAGGGGTAGGAGGAAGGTTGACATTCCTGAGTCGATGCTTAAGGGCCGAAAGAGTGGGCCTAACCTTGCCGGAGTTGACGCCCTAACGCACTGTGCCGCCTACCTGGCTTATAGGTTGTGCGTGTTTGCTCTGCCCTATGGTGATGAACGCATCATCCATCTGGAGGCCATCTACCCAGCCTGTCAAATGGCATGGGGTATTAAGCTATCCTTGTGCCCACCAGCCTTTGCCTGATTTATAGGCTGGTTGGGGAGATCAACCGAAGCCAAGTCCCACGAAGCCTGAGGATAGTGGGTCCACTTCATTTCTTTAATGCTTGGTTCTATTCACTTTTTCCAGAGCTCGCACCCATAACTATTTAGGCGCCCTTGCTATTTCCTCGGATGATGGAGTTTGCTAGTGCACAGCCTAGCTCTGTTTCGGAGCAGCTTTACACCATCAGAGGGAGGCTCACCTGAATCCCAATGGATTCGTCGGGGACTATACATTTTTGGCATTTGGCAGTGCATAGAGGCCCTCTATTGAACAGCTTTTGAGAATGCCGAATGGATCAGGTGGAAGAATATGCCCACGCCCTCAGTGGCAACACCGTCACTTGGCCTATCCTAGAGCCCAAACTAGTGCCATGGGCCTTATCAATCCAACCGAGTGTACTAGTCTTTTGGAAAGGTGGCAGTCTTTATTTGGAGCCTTACTATCCTTTTCGTTTCAAAAGGAATTTCGTCTATGATCAACACATTCCTCCTTCAGTAGCACAATTTCCTTTATCGAGCCGGGCTTCGACTAGAGTGCCTGTTATTGAGTAGGCTCGCGCCTGGGGGGATTTCTTCCATTGTCAAGATAGCTCATCTTTCAGGGTTCCTGCTCCAGGGCGATTTCCCAGAGTTACACCAGAGTATGTCAAGTAGTGGAGCGCCCGCATTTGCTTCTACCGGGCTTTGAAAGCCGAATGTTGGGACACGGCAGAGAGGAAATTCTTGCACCAGCAGTCACTCCCGGTATTTGACATAGACGAGGATCACCTAATGAGATTGAAATCCCGTCGGGTTAAAGATGTGCAAGACTATATAGCTGCATGAAAATCTATGAGGAAGCATAGCCCAAGACCTCAGCCAGTCTTGCCAAAAGTAGTTGAGGACAAATTCGTGGAGACCCTTCAGGGGCTCTATAAAATTGGGGCTACCGAACAAGAATTGGCCAACCATCCTTTGCCGGTGGAGGAGAGTATTCCTTTAGCAAGTACTTGGCGTCCGGAAGTCGATAAATTTCGTCCTTATATAACTTTCATCAGGAAGGTGGACAGGAACCCTTCTTATTACAACCAGACCACCTAGTTGTTTGTCCTATTGCAGACTCATCGGCTGACCATCGAGAACAAGGAGGAGATGATACTGAATCAACAACTGCATACCTCCTTCAAGTATGCCGATGGCTGGGGAATGGACCACTTGGGCCTTTATCAATGCCTATCTTCACATAATCATCTTGATTTGGCATCTTTGGCTAAACTTTGTGAGAAGATAGGAGATGTATGTTGGCTTATAAGGGAGACTACCTTCCGAGATCAGAAAGTGTCCCTAAATTATTGGCCCTCTCCCATTTGTATAATGGGCCGACAGTTATGTGACCAATGTGTTTTATCTTGTATGCTAACTGGTTTTCTTCCTCCCCATAATGACGCAAAGAAGGTTAATGCTTCTATCTTGTTCACTTTTTACAGATAGGCCGAGCACCCAGAAATTGAATAGATATCGACGGCTCATGTCAGTAGCGAAGATGTCGGCATATTTTGTTCGTCGTGCACCCGAGCCGACCATGACGCCATTGCCATCTGGCCCTAAACGCAAGCGGGCCAAATCAGCTATTACAGCGGCCATCTCCCAGGCTAAGGAGGGTCTTGAAAGGGTGGAAAAGCGAGGACGGTCAGATGTCGATCACCCAAGCACGACCGAAGCCACAGCTCCAAAAATTCCCTCCTTTGCAGAATTTGCCGCTCGGCTTGTATCACCTAAGCCCCATGGTACGGCTCTAGATTAAGCATGTGTAGTGCCTTTAGCTTGCTTATGATATCTTCATCCTCTTCAGGTGTTGTATTAGGGCTCCCTTCGGAGGTCATTCTTGAAGAAGAGACCTCTACAGCCCTTGAGGGTGGCGAGGCCCAGGAGGCTGCTGGAGCGGTCACTGGAGAGGAGCATTCCAGGGAGTGTACTCTATCTCCCATGCCCGCTAGTAGCGGTAAGCAAAATATTTTGGCTAGTAGCTGTTGGCCTTCTTTCTCCTGTTGCTTCTTCTTGATGGGAATCGACGCAGAGCATGTACATTTTATTTTGCATTTAGGTCCTTTAGTTTATTTGTATATCCACGGGAAAGTATATGCGCAATTGTACGGCTTTATAAGCCAATGCGTCATTCCCACGGATTGTTTGGGTTTCTTTGTAATTTGTCAATAGGACAAGCAAGGGGGCCCTCAGCCCTTTCCCATTGGTCCATGTCATCCATGTGGGGCTGGTCAACCAACCTAGGTGGCCATCTAGAAGGGTTGAATGCCATTTGACCACATGGGAGACAAGTGGCTTAATTAGTCCAAGGTGGGTTACCTACCTCACCTACCCATTCAACCCCTTTAACCATGGTCAAGGGGGCGCCCCTCTCCCCTTGATTTTTTATTAGTTTTTCTGTGTTTATCACACTTAATCCCAGCCCTTCATCCCCCATCCCTAGATCCAAGGGTGCACAATTGATTTGATTGGAAACATATATAAGCTTGTATTTTTATGAGAAAAGCAAGGAAAAAATCAGAATTTTTGTGTGTAAGCAAGGAGCTTGGTGCGCCCCTCTCTCCTCCCCTGCTGTTCTTCCCTCCCCAACCCCAGATCTAGAGTGTATCTATCTTCTATCCCCCCCTCTCAACTTCTGATCATCACAGGTGCCGCCGCCGCCGCCGTTCGTGCCGCCTTCGAGCCGCCGCGAAACCGTTCTCGGTGTTCTGTCCTATTGCACAGAGGTCTCTTCCCGAAATTCCTGCTATCAACCACGGCCTCTTCGTGGTCTGAAAATTTTATGGTGTGTTATTCCCTTGTATCCCAAGCTCCACCTAAATTTTCACGCCCAAATTCCATCGTTTAGTATTTTCCCATTTTCGTGCATCTTTCATTCCTAGTTCTGTTTTGTCTCTATCTACAGTGACAGCAGCCCTATGTTTCCCACCTCCGGCCATCTTTTTGATTTTTCCAAACCCTCCCAATTTTACGGGGAGTTCAGTCCATCACTCCGTACATCCACAAATTTTCTTAATTTCTTATCAGCCCTCTATATATTTTTAGAAATTCGTGTTCTTCCTCAGATTCAGTGTTGTCAGTCAGATCCCAGATCCGACCACCCTCCACTTCCAAAATCAGAACAAATCACCAACATCTCAAAATCCAGATCCAAAAATAGTCCTGGTTTCGTAACTTGATTTCCCACAACTTTTCTGAAGCACACAACCCCAGATTCGGACGTCTACCTCGCGGTCAAAAGCAATCCACAGGAAAGTTCCCTGCTAGTCTGAGAGTTCAGACATTGTACAACAGCAACCTTCAAAATTCGCCAATCAGAAGTACATGCTTGATTATTTTTCTGTAATCACCTTGGGTTGAAGCCCTTCGAAGCATCTTTCCACCGGCGCCAGTTTCGTCGCATTCCGACGTCGGGGCTGATCGCAGCATCCGTTCTCGCCGGAGCGCGCGCCGAAAAAATAGTACCGGCAGGTCCGTGGCCGGTTATTCCGACCGGTGCCGATCGGAGCTGCCCGGCCTCCTGTCGGTAAACCAGCGTTCCGCCAGCCCGGGGAATGCTTCCCTAAGTGTCCCCACTACTGTGGTGTCACCGGGTCCCACTCGACCCCTCCGGACGGCACGTGGGCCCCGCCGTCACTTATTCGGGTGTTGCTGAATCAACGTGAGAAGCCGCCCGTCAACCCGAATTCGGTCCTCCCGGACCCCATTGTGTAGCCCTTTACCTCCCTGCGTGGAGTGGGCAGCGGTTTGTATTGCTGTAATCTTGTGTATTATTGTTCCGGGGAGTACGAGTTTCAGCCGGGTCCGTCTTCCCCACACCGAGCGCGTGGAGGTATCATTTTCGCTCCCCTCTCGGCATTTTGCTTACTTCATATATATTTATTTATGCCGCTGCTAGAGAGCATGTGTAGGGATATCTAGCTCGCTTTATCTATTCATTACCGCTACTGCGAGAGAGTGGGAGACCGTCCCGTGACCCGATCCGGGCACACGAGAGAGCCGACCACCCTAGCTCACTGCCGGTTTCTCAACCGCGCATGTCCGACGCTTCCCTCGTTAAGGGACAGTCACGAGCTTGTCGTGTCCGTGGTCTCATCCCGCATCAATTTGGTATCAGAGCGAGTTGAGTCTAGGGTGTCAAAAAAAAAAGAGAGTGTCATTTACGTCTAGTCATTAGTCATTGTCTACGTCGTGTTTAGGGTCATCATTATTTTAAAATAAAAAAAAGTGTCTTTTGGGTCGCATTTGCATACCATTAGTCGGTATATAAAAAGGTGTTGTCCGAACGTTAGGCTACGCCTATCAGGAAGGTTGCACACTTGCGCGAGTGATCTTTGGATCGATTAACTCTGCCCCGTACCGAGTATTGGTGTCTTGTCCTAAGTATGCATGCATCCCAACCTTTGCATTAGTCGGTCTAGTGTCTTGTCTCCGTGTGTATGCATGTCCATGTCCGCTATCCATGGCCGTTCCCCAAGGCCATACGTCCAAGTGGTCATCTCTGGCGGCCCAAGCCAAGGCCTTCCTAGCCCGACCCTATATCGTTTCTAAAGTCACTCTACCTAATGGGTCCACAACAGAACTCCATTTCACCGATAGGGAGTCGGATAATTGGGTTACTTTTGATATTGTGGAGTCTCTCTCCAAGACAGGCGAGATTATCCGTGATGGTGATTTTGCTTGTGTTGAGTTCTATAGGAAGGTAGGCTCCGTTCTTTACACCGATGGTGCATGGTGCAGGATCGGCACACTTGCTGGTCCATGCATCATTTTAGGGCAAACGTGGTTAGGAGAAAGAAAGGCTAATCTTGACTGGTGAAAAAGGACTTGCACCTTATACCCACCTTACCTACCTGGCAAGATCATCCTTAAGGATAGGGCTCAATCGAGCACCCTCGTCTTTCCCACCACCTAACCCCAGTGGCCCACTCCACCTTCGGATTCATGCTTGTCACCTCTCCTAGAGCCCACCCCTCTAGCCACCCATCATGGGAGCCACCCTCCCTTCGAGGAGCCACATTTAGAGGATGTCCATCCCGAGCCACCCGTGTTTCTTACGGGTATGCTATACATAGCCGAGCCACTTCTTAGTTGGCTCAAGGATGGCTTGGTCCCACGTCCTTACCCTTCTATGGACCCCACCTTACCTATAGTGCCCGTCAACTCCTTCCACACTACCTTTCGGTCTAGTCACCATATTGATACATTGGATGACCTTATTATGGGATTAGACACGCAATGGAAGTTGACTCACCTACTGGCCCGAGGCTTTGAGCAACCCGCTAGTCTTTGCTTCACCCATCTGGCCTTCGGGTCCATTACCTCCGAGTGCACCATGGGGTGTGTCACCACGGAGATTCTTCTATTCCTCCCGATGCCAGCCGAATCCGACTTCGTTCCCTTTTTCCCAAGGGAGGAATCCTATTTTCTACACATGTCCGTCGTCCCACCGATCATAATGTATGACGGTGACTATGAATTCCAAACTTGGGACCATGTCATGTTGGAACCCACTTCATGGGGTCACACCTTCTTCGACCCTTTTGACCCCTTCACTAGTGAACCTCCCGAGTTTTCATACTCACTACCCTTCTTCCGCGGAGTTCACTATCCCACCTTTTCCACTCGGGCCAAGCAAACTCCACATAGCCATAGGTCCGAACCATCATTCGGGAGTAAGGAAGACTTTGGTTTCCCCGATCCCTCTAAACAACTTGCACCTCTCTGACTTCCCGCATCCAAGCCCAATGTCCATGATTGGTGCATCGTAGTATGTCTAGGAGTTCCCCATGACGTCAACCTCCGGTTACGTCAAATGCATGCATGTCACACATTCGGGTGTCCTGGTCCGCCGTCACCCATGTACGGGTCGGACTAACATTAGGTATGTCTAGGGTCATAGATGAGTCGGTGTGCTTTTTCTTTGTGTGGTATGTCTGTCTGCATGTGTCTTGTGCAAGCTCGTTGTCGTTCTATTATGAGTAATAGGCGATTGGACTCACTTGATGAGTATGGGATCGGTTCCACATCCATACCCGGATCAGTTACTTATAGGGACTCAGCGGTGATTCCTAGTGAGTCTTTGAGCTGCTCCCTTCCCTTTTGAGAGTGTCCCAGCCTGGAGTGTCCACCTCTAGCCCATAGCAGCCTGTGCATATCGAGTATATATGCAATGAGCAGGTGCCAATCACTTGGAGCGGAGCATACCCGCGCTACTTGGCACGGTGACGGATCCGCCGGAGTACTCGAGCATCCATACCCCTACTCGATGGGGTCGAGTTCCTCTCACCCGGGGAGAGTTGATGGGAATCGACGCCGAGCATGTACATTTTATTTTACATTTATGTCCTTTAGTTTATTTGTATATCCACGGGAAAGTATATGCGCAATTGTACGGCTTTATAAGCCAATGCGTCATTCCCACAGATTGTTTGGGTTTCTTTGTAATTTGTCAATAAGACCAGCAAGGGGGCCCTCAGCCCTTTCCCATTGGTCCATGTCATCCATGTGGGGCTGGTCAACCATCCTAGGTGGCCATCTAGAAAGGTTGAATGCCATTTGACCACATGGGAGACAAGTGGCTTAATTCGTCCAAGGTGGGTTACCTACCTCACCTACCCATTCAACCCCTTTAACCATGGTCAAGGGGGCACCCCTCTCCCCTTAATTTTTTATTAGTTTTTGTGTGTTTATCACACTTAATCCCAGCCCTTCATCCCCCATCCCTAGATCCAAGGGTGCACAATTGATTTGATTGGAAACATATATAAGCTTGTATTTTTATGAGAAAAGCAAGGAAAAAATCAGAATTTTTGTGTGTAAGCAAGGAGCTTGGTGCGCCCCTCTCTCCTCCCCTACTGTTCTTCTCTCCCCAACCCCAGATCTAGAGTGTATCTATCTTCTATCCCCCCCTCTCAACTTCTGATCATCACCGATGCCGCCGCCGCCGCCGTTCGTGCCGCCTTCGAGCCGCCGCGAAACCGTTCTCGGTGTTCTGTCGTACTGGATAGAGGTCTCTTCCCGAAATTCCTGCTATCAGCCACGGCCTCATCGTGGTCTGCAATATTTATGGTGTGTTATTCCCTTATATCCCAAGCTCCACCTAAATGTTCAAGCCCAAATTCCATCGTTTAGTATTTTCCCATTTTCGTGCATCTTTCATTCCTAGTTCTAGTTTGTCTCTGTCTACAGTGACAGCAGCCCTGTTTTTCCCACCTCCAGCCATCTTTTTGGTTTTTCCAAACCCTCCCAATTTTATTGGGAGTTTAGTCCATCACCCCCTACATCCAAGCATTTTCGTAATTTTTTATCAGCCTTCTATCTATTTTTAGAAATTCATGTTCTTTCTCAGATACAGTGTTGTCAGTCAGATCCCAGATCCGACCACCTTCCACTTCCAAAATCAAAACACATCACCACCACCTCAAAATCCAAATCTAAAAATAGTCCTGGTTTTGTAACTTGATTTCCCACAACTTTTCTGAAGAACACAACCCCAGATTCGGACGTCTACCTCACAGTCAAAGGTAATCCACAGGAAAGTTCCCTGCTAGTCTAAGAGTTCAGACACTGTACAACAACAACCTTCAAAATTCGCCAATCAGAAGTACATGCTTGAATATTTTTCTGTAATCACTTTGGGTTGAAGCCCTTCGAAGCATCTTTCCAACGGCGCCAGTTTTGTCGCATTCCGACGTCGGGACTGATCGTAGCGTCTGTTCTCGCCGGAGCGCGCGCCGGAAAACAGAACCGGCAGGTCCGTGGCCAATTATTCCGACCGGTGCCGATCGGAGCCGCCCGGCCTCCGACCGGCGAACCAGCGTGCCGCCAGCCAGGGGAACGCTTCCCTAAGTGTCCCCACTACAGCGGTGTCACCGGGTCCCACTCGACCCCTCCAGACGGCACGTGGGCCCCCCCGTCACGTGTTCGGGTGTTGCCGAATCAACGTGAGAAGCCGCCCGTCAACCCGAACTCGGTCCTTCTGGACCCCATTGTGTAGCCCTTTACCTCCCTGCGTGGAGTGGGCAGCGGTTTGTATTGCTGTAATCTTGTGTATTATTGTTCCGGGAGTACGAGTTTCGGCCGGGTCCGTCTTCCCCACGCCGAGCGCGTGGAGGTATCATTTTCGCTCCCTTCTTGGCATTTTGCTTACTTCATATATATTTGTTTATGCCGCTGCTAGAGAGCATGTGTAGGGATATCTAGCTCGCTTTATCTATTCATTACCGCTGTTGCGAGAGAGTGCGAGACCGTCCCGTGACCCGATCCGGGCACACGAGAGAGCCGACCACCCTAGCTCACTGCCGGTTTCTCAACCGCGCACGTCCGACGCTTCCCTCGTTGAGGGACATTCACGAGCTTGTCGTGTCCGTGGTCTCGTCCCGCATCACTTCTTCTGTGGGATTCACTTGTGCTTTGGTTGATTTAGGAGAAGCAATGTCGTCATTAAGTCCGGCAACACCGGCCGCTGCCACGGTGGTAGATAAATGTACAAAGGCGGCGATGGAGGCCACTCCTGCGTTGGTTCACCGTACCTCTAGGCGTTTGGTGGTTGCCGGTGTTAGAAAGAATCTTTCTGAAGCCGCATTAGGAAGTTCCATTTCTACATCGACAGCGAAGGAGCTGGTTGCTGTTTCTTCTGAGAGCTCTTCTTCTTCGAGCGAGCCGATCGATTATGATTATTCCTTGGATGCGACATGTTCTGATATCGGAGAGTTTCACCTACAGTGGTCGACAGGAGGCAAAGAGACATTGGAGACTATGGAAGTAGCGCCAGGCTCGCCCGACATAGAGAGCACATTATGCGAAGCTGGCCTTTTTAGTGACGATACATCGATATCTGTGCCGTCACCAAGCATTTCTTCTAGTTCTTTTAGCTTGAGCCTATTTGACTTTGATGTGAGTAAGAAGTTTATGCTATTAATTGACTATGCATCACTACCTAATCTTTCCTTTCATTTGTTTGGGCAGATTCCCATCAGTTTAGATGAGGCTTACAGCTTGCCAGCCACCACTCCTGAAATGTCAGTGACGGCTTTTATCAGTCCAATGCCCAGGCGCAGCCTAGCGCCCGTCATGGGGACTCCTATAGGGGCCTCGATGTCTATTCTAGGGTTGGCAGTGTTCGGTCTACCTTCCATTCTACATCCCTTGCCACGGCACCTAGACACACCGCTAGGTGCGCGCATCTTTGGGCATGTTCTTGAGCGGATACTGACGGTTGAGCCCCTGGCGATAGCCAAACCCACGATGAATCATACCTTGGGGTCCCCAGTCTCGACATTTATTGTAGCCATGCCATAATCAGAAGTGCCTGCCCTCTTGCCTAAAATCTAGCCCGAGGTTCCAACGGTGGAAGCAACTACGGCGCCTTTAGCTATAGTCATGTCTGGCGCCCCAACTGAAGATGATGTAGTAATTTCCTCCCCTCAGGTAGCGGCGCTACCCTCCTCATCTTCAATCGTAGATGCTGATATCTGGAGAGCAGTGGACAGTGTCGTTGAGTTTACTCTCCCTCTAGCGGCACCTTTTGGCCTCTCATCCTCAGATTTGCCAGCGAGGAAAATTTTGGAAGTGTTGCGGACACTGGTCTCTTCTTAACCAAACTTGACATATTAGAGCCTGAGAGAAACAATAGGTAGAATGACGGTCGTACTTCAGGCGATTGGCTGCCCTTTAGAAGAATGGGCTCGACGGGTACTTCTTCTGTTGAAATATGTGAACCATCGACACTTCATTGGAGGGGAATTGTCCAATCAACTTTCCACGCTGAGGATGCAAAAATCCAAATTCGAGCAAGTGTTGCAGCCTCTAAGAGAGACAACAGATCAACGTCGAGGCACCATTATGACTTCTAGTTAGGATATTTATTTTCTAGAGGGGAAGGCTGCAGAGTTGGAGGCCCAGTTGGCTCAGGTTAACAGTGAACTGCAGAGACTACAAGACGCCTGGGCAAAGGACGTGGATGAAGTCGCTGCAGCCGAGGAGCAAGGGCTCAGCATGAACTAGAAGCTCTCCAGACTCAGGAGGACCGCCTGATGGAGATGGCATCTTTTCTATTTGTGGGCATCCTGCCTTTTGATGAAATATTTCATGGGATGTGAAAGCCCTCCGTCGCTCTATGTATCCCTTTCTTATCTCATCATTTTCTTTATTGTACGTCAGGGGTATGCCCCAAAGGTAATGTACCAATCGATTTATCTAAAGATAAAATTTTCTTTATTCTCTCTCCTTCTGTTTGCACTTTTAATTCTTTGCCAATATGACATGGCCGCAAAAGAGGTTTGTTCAATACCCGGAGGGGTGAATTGTGTGAGTATACGAGAAAGTGCTCACCTCTTCAGGGAAGGGATGAGTGGATCACTTTACCGTAGTGAGCACATAGCTCGAGAGGTTCGACCCCTGAGGGGTTTGATCATTGACAGGGATTAATGTCAAAGCAAGGGAAAGGGGTTTCGTATATAGGATCAGACGGAAAGCCTGTAGTGATGAATTGGGGTGGACACCGGTAGGACCGAGGATTAATGCAAAATTAGAACAGACAGCTTATCATCGGCTTAAACGAAAGGTCGGGGCTGAAGGTTGTATTGATTGATCTTCATAGGGAGTCAGATGCCAATCAAGATAGTATCGCTGGCATGGGGTTAATGCCAATGTCAAGAGTGACCACATAATCATGGACATCATCATCATCATTTTTTTTGAACCACATTACTGACTCAAGTGCCCTTTTAGATTTTCACCGGAGCCAACCCCTTCTTACTTTTTCCCATGCGCCTTTTCAAGTTTTCACGTGATAGGGTACCCAATTTTACTCGTAGCGCCCTCTCAACTTTTCGCAACTACCAGATTTTATGCCATTATTGCCCTTGCTCAGCGGAATGTTTTAGCAAGTCTGGCGGGGCATCTCAATTTTAAGCCCCCATTTTTTTTAACTCAGGCATGGTCCCTATTATCAACATAACATTATCCATTGGCGTGGACAAGGAGGGTCTAAGCCAATAGATTATATACATCGATTCTGATGGGACATCAGACACCATCATAAGTATATCGTGGGCATTAGGTTTATGCCAACACAAGGAACTGGGCTTATCTGATTTAGACAGAAGGTCTAACCATTAGGTGGTATTGATTGGCCCCTGGCAGGGAGTTGGATACCAATCATTGGGGTTTCGTCGATATTGGTTCTACGTAGACATAGGGAATTGGGTATATCTAGCCTAGAAAGAAGGTCTAAACCATTAGGTGGTATTGATTGGCCCTTACAGATAGTCAAGTACCAATCATGGTGGTATTATCAGCATTGGGTCTATGTCGATGCAACGAATTGGGTTTATCTGGCTTAGGCGAAGGGTCTAGGCCATTGGGTTGTATTGATTGGCCCAGACAGATAGTCAAGTACCAACCATAATTGTATTGTTGACATTGAATCTATATCGACACAAGGAATTATGCTTTGATCACGGTGGCACTAGATTAGCCGACTCCAACAAAGAGTGGTATCGTTGGCATTGGGTTTATGCCAACGTAAGAGATTGAGTTTATCTAGCTTAGACGGAAGGTCTAGGCCAGTCTCCTCGGCTCAAGATGAAATGTCACCAGTGTCAAGTTAAGGAAATCATCGGTACTGGGATTGTACCAATACAAGGAGATTGGGTTTCTCTGACTTAGATGGAAGGTCTAGGTCATACCACTCGGCTAAGACCAAAAGGCCATGGGAGCTGAGTTAAGAAAATCATTAGTACTTGGATTGTACCTATGCAAAGAGATCGGGCTTCTCTGACTTAGACGGGAGGTCCAGGTCATACCCCTCGGCTAAGACCAAAAGGCCATGGGTGCCGAGTTAAGAAAATCATCAGTAATAGGATTGTACCAATACAAAGGATATCGGGTTTCTCTGGCTTAGACGGAAGGTCTAGGTCATACCCCTCGGCTAAGACCAAAAGGCCATAGGAGCTAAGTTAAGGAAATCATCAGTATTGGGATTGTACCAATGCAAGGAGATCGGGCTTCTCAGACTTAGACGGAAGGTCTAGGTCATACCCCTCGGTTAAGACCAAAAGACCATGGGTGCCGAGTTAAGGAAATCATCGGTACTAAGATTGTACCAATCCAAGGGGATCGGGTTTCTCTGACCTAGACGGAAGGTCTAGGTCACACCCCTCGGCTAAGACCAAAAAGGCCATGGGTGCCGAGTTAAGGAAATCATCGGTACTAGGATTGTACCAATGCAAGGAGATGGGGTTTCTCTGACATAGACGGAAGGTCTAGGTCATACCCCTTGGCTACGACCAAAAGGCCATGGGTGCCGAGTTAAGGGAATCTACGGTGCTGGGATTGTACCAGTGCAAGGAGATTGAGTTTCTCTAACTTAGACGGAAGGTCTAAGTCATACCCCTCGGCTAAGTCCAAAAGGTCATGGGAGTCGAGTTAAGGAAATCATCAGTACTGGGATTCTACCAATGCAAGGAGATCATGCTTCTCCTACTTAGACGGAAGGTCTAGGTCATACCTCTCGGCTATGACCAAAAGGCCATGGGTGCCGAGTTAAGGAAATCATCGGTACTAGGATTGTACTAATGCAAAGGATATCAGGTTTCTCTGACTTAGACGGAAGGTCTAGGTCATACCCCTTAGCTAAGACCAAAAGGTCATCGGTGCCAAGTTATAGAAATCATCGGTACTAGGATTGTGTCAATGCAAAGAGATCGGGTTTCTCTGACTTAGACGGAAGGTCTAGGTCATACCCCTCGGCTAAGACCAAAAGGCCATGGGTGCTGATAAGTGCTATATTTTATATCATAACTTGCATTACATTTATCATCTTTGAGCATTAAAATGAATAAAGTTGTGTTATATGAGCAGTTAATTTCATTCTCACCATTAATTTGAGTCTGTAAGCATTTTATCATATTTTGAGCTAAAATGATCATGTGAGAATTATTCATGAATTTGCACAATTATTTGGAAATCAATTTTTGGATGAAATATGTTGATATTTTAAAATTTCTGAATTTTTAAGAAATTGTGACTGAGCTCAGGACGCTTTTTAATGAATGCCCTTCTGAGAGGGTGCATATTCAAGACACTGCGACACAAGGCCAGGTGCCAATTCAATTATGCGGAAAATCAAGAAAAATAGGAAAAGGAAACTGTGCCTGTTCATGAAGTCACTATTTCCTGGATTTATGGAAAAAGGAAATTGTCAAAAATATGGAAATAATGATTGAGCGACCGTCCAAGCAGTCGTTCATTCAGGAATAAACGCCCACTGACCGGTCGCTATTTCAGTCTGAACTAGAAATTGAGCTGGATGAAGCCGATTGAAGTTATCCTTCCGTATTTGAGCTCATCTCCTCTTGTTTGAGGAAAGGAGGACTCTTAATATAGCAAGATCCCTCCTTTGATCAAGCCTTGATGTTGGAAAGTTGGGTTTTGATGGGATTCAAAGACCCACGATCGTGCACACTATATAAAGCACCCGAAGGCCACCTTAGAAAGGAGTTCGCGAGTTGGCCCTTTTTAGCCCTTTTTTCTAGTCTCTTTTTTATGCACTTTTAGTCCTCAGTTTAATTTACTTTATTCTTCAAAGTTGTTCATTTTTAAGTCTTATACAATTTCTTATTTTTCATCTTCCCTTGATTCTTCCCCATTTTTAAGTTATTCTTCCTTTTTCAAAGCCATGTTCTTCCGTTTTTACTGTTCATCCATTTTTCTTACATAACTATTCTTCTTCCGTTTTCTCCCCCTTCTGATTCTCTTCTCTTCTTACTGTCTTCATAAAAGTTGGTCGTTTTCAATTGTTCTTCAACTTTTTCTTCTACCTCTTCTTCCAATTCTTCCTCGTTTTCATGTTATTCATTGATTTCTAAAGTTCAATTTTTAGGTTTTCACTATTCATCCGCACAACCACCCCCTGTTATTCCACATTTTTCATCTTCTTCCTCTGATCTTTTTCTTCTGTGTTCTTCATCAACTTTTTTCCTCTCTTCGTCCTCTACAACTTTCTCTTATTCTACTTCTTCTAATCCTCCTTAGATTTTAAGCTATTCTTCTTCTTCTAACCCTCTGTTTTCATCCTATTTTCACAACGTTTTCACGGTGTTTTTACTATTCTTCACCAAACCCCTCTTCATCTCTTCTCTATTCACAGCACACTTCACTCACACTTTATTTTATTTATTCTCCTTCCACCTCTCTATCTCCATCTTCCCATATTTCTTCACACATCCCATGGCGGATTTTCTTCCATTGGTCCTCTCACGACGTCGGATTTCAAGGCGGGGTGATTCACTCAAAGGCTCGGCGAGGAGACGACGACGTTCTTCATCCATCTCTTGACTATAATTTTCTTCCTTTTTCTCTTTTTATTTAAAGTTATAATTTTTATTTTTCATAGATTGTACTCTTTCACTTTCATAGAAAAAAAAATCATCTTTACAAATTGTGGTTGTCTTAGTTCCTCTTTCTATCTCCTCCAATTTCTCTTCTTAAATCCTCTCATATTCTTTAATTAGTTTTCTTGCAATTTATTTTTCCTTAGATTAATCTCACTCAAAACACGATTTTTTTCAAAGTATAAGATATTTTTTCAAACTTCTTTAAATAAGGATTTTTCCTCCTCGTGGGATCGACTCCACTTACCACTATATTTGAATTTTTTCAATCTTTAAAAGTGAGTGAGTGTGAATATTTTTGAAATTGTGGCAAAACTTTTGACGATGAGTTTAGTGACTATCAATTTTTGGCGACGTTGTCGGGGAGGAAATTAATTTTTATGTTGGGAAATTCCTTGTGTTTGATTTGTATATAGTTTTATTAATTTTTCTATTTTTATTTTGTAGAAAAAAGAAAAAAAATCAAAAAATTAGAAATTCTCAGAAATTCGGACCTACAAATTCCCTAGAAATAATCTGTCATAGAAAGCATCACTGAAGTCTGAAACTGTAGCAGAAAATAGAAATTCAAAAATTTTCAGGAAATTCAAGCGTCGCTAAAAGTCAATAAAAGTAGGAAAATGCCTTATTTTTGAAAAATTCTGAAAAATTCAAAAACAAATCTGAAAAATTCTTGAAAAATCTAAAAAAAATAGAAATCCATAAAACACCAAAAATATGCTTTTAGATCTTTTTTTACAGTAGTTTTACATACTGTTTGCTATTTTTAGTTGATAGTTTCTTTTCTTCATATCTCTTTTCGAAAAATAAAAAAAATATCTAAAAAATTCTCTGAAAAATAAAAAAACTCAGAAAATAGAAAAATAGAAAAAAATTATTTCATGCTAGCATATCTTTATCTTAGTTGCATTACTTTCATGTATTTGTCCATTTAGTAGATCTTTTTGTTTATTCATTATCATCACTTGAAAAAAAAACTTTCTCTTCTCTTCTATTTCCCCTTCTCAAGACAAGTTAGCATTCTTTACACCCTTCTTGGAATTGGAAAGACCCTCCATTAAGCATTTCGTCTCTTTGGATTGGAATTTTCTTTTTCAAGACCTCCATAAGTCTCCGCACCCGTGGATTCCCTCACGGACGCCGGGCCGGTTGTATCAAGAAGCACCCCGGAGGTAGATTACCCTTAGAAGGTTTTACATAAAAAAAAGAGAGTTTGGAATTTATTATTATTTTAGAAAATTGGTGTCCAAGGCAAGAGGTTAAGTGGTAAATGCCCAAGCGAGATTGTGGTTTACTTAATTAGGACCCTACGAAAGTAGGAGGAGCCTCCCACAACTCCACCTCTTACTTGACCAATTGACCAATTTAGTAGTGAGTGCCTATTTTTTTTTAAAAAAAAATCATCATCATTATTTTGCATTCATATAGTGGTTGTTGATTTTCCAAACTCATTTGCATTGAAAAAAAATTGAAAAAAAAACATCATCGTTGCATACATAATTTATATAGTTAGAGTGCATAAGAATTATTTTGAAAAAAAATCTTAAAAAATCTAAAAACAACAATTTCTCTTTGGGCCCTTTGCATTGCATGCAAGGTAGGAGATCCCTACACCCACATTTATTAGGGCCCATTAGTGAAATTGAGAGGTTAGTGCATTCTAGATCTCATTAGCAACCTAACCTCATAACTGACCAAAATCAAAACCAAGCTCCTAAACAGATGAAGGATTATTTCATGCCTAACCAATATCAACCATCCTTCTATGTTCAAGCACCTCAGAACCAGGCGGTTCATTATGAGATTAAATCTAGCACCATCCAGATGTTGCCATCATTCTATGGAAATCCTAATAAAGATCCTTACAAGCATCTAGATAAGTTCCTCTAGACATGTTCAACTGTCAAAATCAATAACTTCTCAAATGATGCCCTTAAGCTTACTCTCTTCCCATTCTCCCTTAAGGACAAAGTAAAATATTGGTTGGGAGCCTTGGGAAGAACAATTGACACATGGGGAGAGATGCAAAAAGAGTTCTTGAACAAATTCGACCACATTGGTAGGACTAATACCATGAGAAGGGCCATAACTGGATTTACACAAAACCCTTGGGAATAAAGTCATGAGGCCTGGATAGGTTGCAAGATTTATTGAGAAAATGCCCCCATCATGGCCTATCTAGATGGCAAATTGTGCAAGCATTTTATGAGGGATTAACGAAAAACTATAGACAAATGGTGGATGCCTCATGTGGGGGGGCTTTCATGAGTAAAAGTGAGGATGAAGCCTATGATTTCTTTGAAATGTTAAGCAAAAACTCTATTAGCCATGCCTCACTTTCTTCCTATGAAAGAATGATTGGACCTTCCAAGAAGGGTGGGCTTTATGAAGTCAAAGTTCAAGGAGAGTTTGAGAGTAGGATGGATATTAATGCGCTTGCTCAAAAGTTGAATAAAGTGGACTTGTTGGCGCAAAGGATGGAGAAGGTGGACTTAGTGGCACAGGAGCTAGATCAATTATTGTCCATGAATAGGCAAGAACCTTCTTTCTCTTCTACCCAGCAATCTCAACCTTTCTCAGATTCCAACCTTCAAGAACTTTGTGCTCTATGTTCTAGCCCAAATCATGTCATAATTGATTGTCCACAACGGCCCAACTTCCCCCATTTATCCAAGAGCAAGTCTTTACTGCTCAGGGTGTCTCTAAGCCCGCATATGATCCATATTCTAATACATACAACCCGGGCTGGAGAAATCACCCAAATTTTTCTTGAAAATCATAACGAGGCCCATCTACCTAAGCCAATCCCTCAATTCCAAAACAATCCTTTTAAGTTCTGAACAAGTCTCACCAACATTTTCAAACTCCTTTTCAACATAATCAACAACAACAACTTCCATTTCACCAACCATCGTTCCATCATGCTCAGGCCCCATATCAACAAGTTCCATCATTTCTGGGCCAATATAATCAATTTCTTCACACTGCTATCAAGCTCCTTATCAACCTCCTCCTCAACCCCCTCAGCCTAATTTTGAGGATAAATTTGACCAACTTCAGCAACTCATTCTTTCTCAACAACAATCAATTGCTAAGTTAGAAGGTCAAATAGGTCAATTGGCTGCCAACAATATGAGGAGAGATGTCGGTCAACTGTCTAGTCAACCAGTAGCCAACCCCCGTAATCAACAACCTTCGGGCTTCCTTCCAAGAGCTCCCATCATCCCTCACCCTAATCAACCTCAGCCACCTCCTCCTGTAGGACCCCAAGTCGATAATGCTAAGGCGATCTCTACCCTTAGGAGTGGGAAGATTCTCAATGATCCATATCAGGATAGGGGGGCTAGTCGCAATTCGGGCAAAGAAGCCCATGAAGAGAGTGATAGTGAAGATGAGGAGTAGATGATTGTTCAAGAGAAAGAGAAGCCGGAAGGGGGGGAGAAGAAAATTGACAAAGGTAAATTAAAGGTTGATGAAGGTCGTCAAGAATATGGGCCTAAGGTCCCTTTTCCGGACGTGTTGAGGCCGAAAGCTCAAAAGAAAATATCGATTTAGCAAGAGGAGTTAATGGAATTGTTCAAGCAAGTCAATATCAATATTCCACTCTTGGACGCAATCAAGCATGTGCAGGCGTATGCCAAGTTTTTGAAAGAGCTTTGCACACCAAAAAGGGAACCGAAGACGGTGACAAAAAAAATCCGCTTATCAGAAAATGTTAGTGCTATTCTGATGAATCATCTACCTAAAAAGTTGAAGGACCTCGGAGCTCCATTGATTTCATGTGATATAGGTGGGGTTACATTTGATAAAACTTTGCTAGATCTTGGAGCTAGCGTTAATTTATTACCCACTTGCATTTATGAGCAATTTGATCTGGGAGAATTGAAGCCCACTTCTATAATCCTTCAACTGGTGGATCGATATGTGAAGATGCCAAGGGGTTTGCTAGAGGATGTGATAGTAAAAGTTCATGAGTGTTATTTCCCAGTGGATTTCTTAATCTTGGAGATGACCTCATCCCAAGAGTTAAAACACACACCTATTATTTTGGGACGTCTGTTCTTAGCTACGGCGAAGGCGAACATAAATTGTGCCACTGAGATGATGGATATTTCTTTCGGAGGTGAGAAGGTCTCTTTAAATGTTTTTAAAGTATCACAATATCCGTACCGTGAGGAGGAATGTAATGCCATTGCTATGTTTGAAGCATTGATTGAAGAATGTCCGGATGTTAGTGAGAATTTGATAGAAGAGGGTAGCATGCTGCAGGATTCTCTATTCTCTCCCGCACCCTATTCTAGAGTAGAGCCACTCCCGCCGCTTCAAGCTAAACCCATTCTTCCATCTCTAGAGCAGCCGCTCATTTTGGAACTAAAACCTCTGCCGGACTCTTTGAAATATGCTTATCTAGGCCCGGACCATACTCTACCCATAATCATTGCTTCTAATCTTACCTCTACTCAGTAATCTCAACTCTTAGAAGTTCTTAAGGAGCATCGGGGGGAAATAGGGTGGTCGGTAGCAGATTTGAAGGGCATAAGTCCCGATGTTTGCATGCACTATATCTATTTGGAGGATAATGCCAAGCCGAGTAGGGAAATGCATTGCCGGCTAAATCCTAATATGAAAGAGGTGGTTAAAAAGGAAGTTGTAAAATGGTTAGATGCTGGGATCATATATCTATTTCTGATAGAAAATGGGCCAATCCGACACAAGTGGTTTCTAAGAAGTCGGGACTGACTGTGGTAACAAATGAGAAGGGAGAAGAGGTGCCCATGTGATTGCAAACGGGGGTGGAGGGTTTGTATAGACTATAGAAAATTAAATTCAGTCACAAAGAATGATCATTTTCACTCCCGTTTGATGATCAAATTTTGGAGAGACTGGCTGGACAACAATATTTTTGCTTTTTGGATGGTTATTCCAGATACAATCAGGTTGCTATTTATCCGGAAGATCAAGAGAAGACAACATTTACGTGCCCCTATGGCACGTTTGCTTTTAGAAGGATGCCTTTTGGGCTATGCAATGCTCCCACCACTTTTCAGCGTTGCATGGTGTCTATATTTTCTGACATGGTGGGGGAGACTTTGGAAGTGTTCATGGATGATTTTTCAGTTTTTGGTTCTTCATTTGAAGGGTGCTTGGAAAATTTGACTCAGGTTTTGAAGAGGTGCATTGAATCCAATTTGGTGTTAAGTTGGGAGAAGAGCCACTTTATGGTGAGAGAAGGTATAGTTTTAGGCCATGTAATTTCGGAGAGGGGAATAGAGATTGATAAAGCCAAAGTAGACTTGATTTCCAATCTTCCTCCCCCTACATCTGTCAAGTAAATCAGATGTTTTCTTGGCCATGTGGGTTTCTACCGTAGATTTATTCAGAACTTCTTCACCATTGCTTGCCCTCTCACACAATTACTTGCTAAGGATAGCCCATTCCATTTCGATGATTCTTGTCTCAAAGCCTTCAATTCTTTGAAAGCGGCCCTCACTCAAGCTTCGATTCTTCAATCTCCAGATTGGTCGCTTCCTTTTGAGATTATGTGTGATGCCTCGGACTATGCTATTGGAGCTGTCTTAGGTCAAAGGATTGATAAGAAGCCTGTGGTGATCTACTAAGAGAGTCGCACCCTCGCTGATGCACAATTGAATTACACCACCACGGAAAAGGAACTTTTAGCTGTTGTGTTCACCCTAGAGAAATTTCGATCATATCTTTTAGGGGCTAAAGTTGTTGTTTATTCTGATCACACTACTTTGAGATACTTGCTCTCCAAGAAGGATGCTAAACCCCGTCTTATCCGCTGGATATTACTGCTGCAAGAATTTGATTTAGAGATACGAGACAAGAAGGGGTTAGCAAATGTGGTAGCTGATCATCTATCCTGGATAGTGATATCTGAAAGTGCCCCAATGTCTGATTCTTTTTCTGATGAATAAATTCTTTCAATCTATTCAACCCCCTGGTACGCTCACATAGTCAATTACCTAGCGGTAGGACAAACTCCGGGAGGGTGGACTAAGTAGGAGAAGGATCAATTCTTTGCAAAGGTTAAACACTATTTTTGACAGGACCTAGAGTTGTTTCACATGGGTCCCGATTAGATAATAAGAAGATGTGTCCCAGAAGAAGAACAACATTTTTTTGGGCCAATTTAATCTTTATTGATAATCAAATATTCAAATTACATATCTTTTTTTTTATGAAACCAAGTCATCTAATAGGGAAGAAGGGAGAGTGCACCCCCATTCCAGAGGAAGGGAATGTTCCCACTCCACCTATCCACCATTAGATGCTTTATTTTATTGCTATGTCATATGTATACATGTGCATGGCAGGACAGGCCTCTGAAGTACAATGAAAGAATGAAAAAAAAAACTATACACGCCTTCTACGAAAATTAGGAATGCCATTGGCATCAGCAATGGCATATCCTTTAGCTAACAATGGCAGCTCTCCAATTGATGAAAACTCCAAGTTGCCTCCCATGCAAACTGCATAATTAGCTAAGGCATCAGCACACTGATTAGCTTCTCTGAAGGAATGAGTAATGGAACAGTTGCAAATAGAGAAATGATGTTTCAAACTTTTCCACCAAGGAAGAAGGGACCATGGATGTTCTCTTTTATTCTGCAGCAGCTCAATAAGAACCATCGAATCAGTAAAAATAACAGATATCTGAATGCCATGTGACTGAGCTAGTCGAAGACCATCTAATAGAGCTCGACCTTCGGCCACCATATTTGAACCAATTCCATAGTAATAAGAAAAGCCCAGCTTGAACTGACCATAAGAATTCCTGAAACAGCCACCGCCTCCTGCAGGACCAGGATTTCCCTTGCTCGCCCCATCCACATTGAGAGAAAAATTAATAGAAGGAGCTATCCACCGAACTACAAAGTATTCAATACGGCTACAATTGATTGTTATACCAAAATCTTGTACAAGTTTCAGATAATCAAGGCTGCCCCATGAGTGAATCTGACCTGATTCATAATTTGAATAATCTCTGCAAGAATCAAATCCGAAATCAGCATAGCATTTGTTCTTTTGTTTTCATACCTTGAACGACACCTGAATTTCCAGATTTCCCAGGTAATCATGATAGACACAAGAAGAGACATAAAGCCTTTAGGAGTATAGATATTTGCCTCATTTATTACTGTTCTCAGCCTACATCTGATAGTAGGTATTTCAAGACATGAAGTGGGTAGCAAAGATGTGAAATAACTCCAAAGAAGCTTGGCCAAGTCACTATTGACAAATAAATGTTCAACATCCTCAATGTCATGAGAGGAAAAACAACAGACACAGCAGGAAGCTAAGTAAACCCCACTTTTTGAACTTGACTATCAACAGGGACAGCATATTTCAACAGCTTCCAACAAAACAAGGATGCCCTCGAGGGAATTTTTTGATTCCAAAGTTTACTGATTTTAAACCCCCAATCAGACGAGTGTGCTTGCCCTTTAATAAAACTGTAGGTGGATTTGATGCTGAATTTGCCTGAATTAGTAAAATACCATATAGGTATATCATTTCCATCTTGGAAAACAAAATTCTGAATTTCATTTTGCACCTGCTGATCTCTCAAGTAATGCCAAACCGGATGCTGTCAGTTTGTTATAGCCATTTGGACAGAACAATCTTCAATCAGAGGAGAAGTCTGAATAGACAGAATATCAGCCAGTATAATTCCTTTGTACCAGTTATCTTTAAGAAAGTTAGTATTAGCACCATCTTGGACAATCATCCGAAGGCCTGTCTTCATAATAGTCTGAGCTTTTTTGAAATCAGTAACTTTAATTCCAGCAGGGAATGGATTTTTACAATCTGTTATGTGGTTGCCATGAATATATTTGCTTCGAACAAACTTAGCCCAGAGAGAGTCACTGTGTATGGACAACCATAATTGTTTAACATATAAGCATATCTGTGAATCTGAAGGGCTTCGAATGCCAAGGCCGCCATCTGAAATGGGGCAGCATATTTTATCCAAGGATACCCAGTGTTTCGTGTGAGCAGTTTCAAAACCCTGCCAGAAAAATTTAGAGCAAATTCTCCCAATTTGTTTGAGTATTGTGTAGGGAATAGAGGCTGCATTAGCTGTGTATATAGGGATAGAAGAAAGAACATACCGAATGAGGATAAGTCTCCCTGCCTGAGAGAGTAATTTACTCTGCCAACCAGCTAGCTTTGCATTGACTTTATCTAACAAGTATTTAAAGTGAGGGACTTTAACTCTGCCTTTGAAAAGAGGGATGCCCAAATATTTGATGCAGCCAGTTTTATGTTGATATCCAGATAATTGGCAAATTCTATCAATAGAACATCGGGGCATCTGTTTAGCAACCATAAAGCAGCTTTTTTGAGCATTGATTCGTTGTCCTGATGACAATTCATATCTTCCCAAAAATAGCAAAAGATGTTTAATCGATGTAGCCCCACCATTTATAAAAATTATAGTATCATCAGCATATAGAATGTGTGAAATGGGCTGCACACCCCGAGGGAGATGGAAGAATTGACACTGTCCAGAGGAAAATAGATAATATAGACCCCTGCTCAACACTTCTTCTGCTAGGATAAACAAGGCAGGGGCTAAAGGATCTCCCTGTCTTACCCCTCTTGAGGATTTAAAAAAGCCATGAATATGTCCATTTAGAGATATAGAAAACCAGCAATTCACCAACATTTGGGCAATAAGAGATACAAATCTGTTCGAGAATCCAAATCTTTTTAGTGCCATGAAGAGGAAATCCCACTCTATACGGTCATAGGCTTTAGCCATGTCAAGTTTAAGAAGCAAATTGTGACCCCTAACAGGTCTATCAATTTCCATGAACATTTCCTTGGCCAATAAAAAACTGTCGGATATTTGCCTTCCACTAATGAATCCACTTTGTTCATTTGAAATGATACAAGGCAAAATGGGCCGCAACCGATCACAAATGATTTTGGCAATAATCTTGTATGTGAAATTGCAAAGACTTATAGGTCTGAAATCAGCATAGGTAGTAGGGTTTTTTACCTTTGGAATCATACAAAGAATGGTTGATGTAGTACCATGTGGCAGTCCCCAACCCTGGAAAAAACTCTGGACTGCACTATTAACATCTTTTCCAACAATATCCCAACAATGAGTGAAAAAACCTCCAGTAAAGCCATCCGGCCCAGGAGAGCTGTTGCCAGATAGTGAGAAAACTGCTGTTTTAATTTCTTCTGCTTGAGGAATGGAGCACAGGATGATGTTTTGATCTTCATTGATCAACTGAGGAATAACTGTGAAGAGATCTTCATCAATACTGTGTTCTTCAGTTGTAAGAAGGGATTTAAAAAAGTCAACTTCACCTTCTGATATAAGATTCTGATCTTCCACCCATTGATCATTGATTTTAAGTTTATGGACAAAATTCCTTTGCCTTTTGACCTTGGTGTATTGATGAAAAAAATTAGTGTTCCGATCACCACAAGACATCCATTGTACCCGAGACTTTTGGAACCAAAAAATCTCTTCCCTATAAAGTATCAGACAAAGCTCAGCATTTGCTTTTTGAAGAAGAATTCTATTCTCTATAGAAGGGTTAGCATCATAAGAGGACTGTGCCTGCTCAACCTGAAACTCAGCATTCTCTTTAGCCTTATTAATATTGCCAAAGATCTCTTTATTCCATGTCCTAAGTGTTGCTTTCAACTTTTTTAGTTTCCCCTGTAGAGCCTGAAAAGGATGGCATTCCATTTGCTTGAAATTAGACCACTGTATTTTAACAAAATCCAGAAAGCCCTCATGAGTGTGCCACATATGCTGATATATGAATCTCCCAGGGGAGGGTAGAACTGAATTTATATGCAGTAATAAAGGAGCATGATCAGAAGGCCCTCTAATTAAGTGTCTGACTGACATATTATGACCTGCTTGAAGCCATTGAGAATTATATAAAACTCTGTCCAACCGAGCTCTAATGTGAGAAAGTCAGTCTGATTATTGGTCCAAGTAAAGGAAGAACCAGAGTAGCCAGCATCAACCATTCCAGTGGCTGACAAAAATCCTTGGAAATCTGTCATAGCTGTCATAGATGATAAAGAACCACCTATCTTCTCTTCAGGAGAAATAATACAGTTGAAATCTCCTCCAATGATCCAAGGGATTGAAACACCTTGGTTAAATTCCATTAATGAGCTAAATATTTCTCTACGACTACTCACATTGCAGGCAGCATATATAACAGTAAAAAACAAAGTGGCAGAGTTATTTTCTGTAATGGCAACTGTTAAGTATTGGTAGTGACTTTCTATAATGTCTAGACATAAACTAGACTTATGAAATAACCAAATTTTGGAGGAATCTCCATTATTACCAATAAAATAATGAAGATTAATGCGATGAGCCACTCTCTGAGCACGACTAAAATCAACTCGAGGCTCTGAAATAGCAGCAATACTAATGTCATGAGCTTTTATGTGTTGATCCAAACTTCTTACAGTGGCTTTATTGCCTATGCCTCGAACATTCCATATTAGTGCTGAGTTAATCATGATCAAGAAGAGATGTATTAGAAGCCAGAACCTTGGCTTTGGCTCTAGTAAGACGAGCATCACTGAAAAGCACTCCAGGGAGAACTGAAACCTCGTTCGATTTAAAATCATGAGGATGATTATTTCTTACATTAGCTTGACATTGCATTCTGGAATTCTCCAATGCTGAAATTATTGAAACAGATTCTGAGCTTGTATTTGTGTTATCATTAGCATAAGAGCATTATGGATCTTGAGCAATAAGAGAATTTCCATTGTGGTTGACTTCATTTTGCTGGATTGAAGGAAGCTCAGATACCTCTATAATCTCTTCTATTCGAGAAAGAGATATTGTATTAGCTTTATTGGAGCCATTTATACAAACAGCTGAAGGGGGGCCATAACAGCTTAAATCTGGCTCTGAAATATGAGTTATTGACTTGTCGCACTTTGTATCTCCAAAGCAAATATTATTTTCAGCAACAAGTTTATCCTGTACCATAAGTTTTTCCGAATCAAACATATCAGATGTATGACTCAAAATTAAGAATCTATTTGTGTCTTGAACTACTATTTATGGACCAAGAGATTTGGGTCTGAACTCCTGTCGAACAATTTGCTGATTCACTCTAGAAGCAGCATTAATTGGAATTTGAGTTCGCACCATCTTCTTGCTTAATTTCTTTTTGCAATCAGCTTCTAAGTGCCCGATCTTATGACAGAAAGTACATAAATGCGGCACTCTGTGATAATTAATTCTCTGCCAGAAGCCATTTCCTTCCATACCAATCCAGAGCCGATCCTTTCTCTATACTGAAAGATCAAGTTCAACACAAACTAAGGCCTCAGATGTTTCTGTCAAAGCTGAAGTGGCTTCATGAATCCGCAGGATTGATCCAACATTCCCTGCAATTGAACGAAGCAAATCCTCATGATAAAAATTTACTGGAAGTGAAGGGAAGCCTATCCACACAGGAGCAGCCGGAGGATCCGAATCAAAATCAAAGTCGTGCGACCATCTAAAGAATCTGAATAGGAAACCTTTGATATATAGGTTCCTTTGAAGAAGGATTTTAATAAAATCAGTTTCACTACCCAAACGAATCAAGAGATGCCTGGCATTCATCCGACTGATAACGAAATTAGAGCTTAGTTGAAGGCGCTGCAACAGACAAGCTTTAATCTCTAGGATCGATGGACGGCCATAGGAGCATTTGGCTATAATAGCATTCTGAAGATGCAAATATGAAGCTTGGATCTCTTCTTGGGAGAAGAAAACCGCCGGTTCTCCTTGATCTGTAAAGGAAGGGGCCTTCACCTGGAACGAAATACACAGCCGAAATTGTGATTCCATCAAGGTTTGAGCATATGTTCTCCGTGGAGCTACCACCACCGCATCAGGACAACCAGCGACGATGCTTTTTGAAGAGACTATAACCTCCCCCGCCACACCTGCCATGAAGAAGAACAACAATCATGTTTTAAACTTCTGTCATAATCTTGCTTTTAGGGGACACTTTTCTGGATTATAATACTTTCATCGCAGTCTTTTTTTTTTACTGACCTAAGCGCCCTTTCGGGTTTTCGCTGAAGCCAGCCCCCTCTTGCTTTTGCTCACGCGCCCTCTCGGGTTTTCACGTGGCGGGGTACCCGATTTTGCCTGCAACGCACTTTCAGGTTTTCACCACAGCTAGGTTATAGCCATTTTTGCACTTGTCCTAATATAGGAGCAAGTGTGGCGGGGTATCTCTCATTTTTCTTTTCTTTCTTTCTTTTTTGATTTCGAATTCGGAGTATGGCAGAACTGGGCTAGCAGAATGCCGACCGGCCTTGTCGATGATGATAAGGATTGGTCCCGGGTTCAGTTCGTCGACACTGGTTAAAAGCCTAAGCAAAGGCGAGATTATCAACAGGGACGGAAGGTCCAAGTTAGGGGTAGAGATCGACCGACCTCGCCGATGATGACGAGGGTCGAACATTGGTTTATTCATCAGCATGGGTCACATGCCGAAGCAAGGGTAGGATTGTTAACAGGGACGGAAGGTCCAAGTTAGGGGTAGAGATCGACCGATCTTGCCGATGATGACGAGGGTCGAACATGGGCTTGCTCGAGGATCTCCGGTGGGATTTTTTGATGACTATCCCTTCTGGAGTTTCGTCGGTGGAGATAAGGAGAAATTCTTTTTAAATTACCACTTTACTGACTTAAGCGCCCTTTCGGGTTTTCGCCGAACCTAGCCCCCTCTTGCTTTTGCCCACGTTCTCTCCCGGGTTTTCACGTGGCGGGGTACCCGATTTTGCCTGCGACGCCCTTTCGGGTTTTCGCCACAGCTGGGCTATAGCCATTTTTGCACTTGTCCTTAACATAGGAGCAAGTCTTACGGGGCATCTCTATTTTTTTAACCCCATTTTTCTTTTCTTTTCTATATATTTTGTTAGCATACAAAAGGCTGTAGGTCGAAGTGTGATGTCTGACCCTTGGTTGGTGGCAGAGGGCAGTTGGCCAGATCATCGGGCCTTGCGCCGAGCAGAGTAGTTTATTCGTTAGCAGGGGCTGAATGCTAACGCAAAGGAATGATCTTTCGCCGATCCGGACGTAAGGCCCGTAACAGCAGTATGGTGTATTCTTTTGAGAGATCGGCTAGGGCGGGATGCCACTGGACCAAGGAAAGGTAGCTCGATCAGGGTGGAATGCTGATAGACCAAGATAAGGGTAGCTCGGCTAGGGCGGAGTGCCACTAAACCATGATAAGGTAGCTTACTCAGGGCAGGATGCCACCAGACCAAGATAAGGGTAGCTGGGACAGGGCAGAGTGTCACTAGATCAAGGAAAGGTAGCTCGATCAGGGCGGAATACCACTAGACCAAGGAAAGGGTAGTTCGATCAGGGCAGAGTGCCACTGGACCAAGGTAAGGGTAGCTCGACAAGGGCGGAGTGCCACTAGATCAAGGAAAGGTAGCTCAATCAGGGCGGAATGCCACTAGACCAAGGAAAGGGTAGCTCGATCCGAGCGGAATGCCACTAGACCAAGGAATGGTAGCTCGATCAGGGCGGAGTGCCACTGGACCAAGGTAAGGGTAGCTCGACTAGGGCGGAGTGCCACTAAACCAAGATAAGGGTAGCTTGGCTAGGGCGGAGTGCCACTAGATCAAGGAAAGGTAGCTCGATCAGGGCGGAATGCCACTAGACCAAGGAAAGGGTAGCTCGATCCGGGCGGAGTGCCACTAAACCAAAATAAGGGTAGCTAGGCCAAGGCAGAGTGCCACTAGACCAAGGTAAGGGTAGCTGGGCTAGGGCAGAGTGCCACTAGACCAAGATGAGGGTAGCTTGGCTAGGGTGGAGTGCCACTAGACCAAGATAAAGGTATTCTGACCGATCACTCGGGGAATGTCGGTTGCACTGCATGATACAGCTTTATATGCTTTCCGTTGAGGGGAGAGAACTGGATGACTCCTTTGTGGTCTACCAGGACGTAGGCACCCCCTTCATATACTCGGCGGATGATATACGACCCGATCCAGTTTTTGACCAACTTCCCTTTGGGGTTGGAGGCCATTACTTCTCTTCTTTTGACCATTACCAGATCTCCTTTCTTGAATTCTCGACCCCTGACCAGCTTATCAAAAGCACGGGCCATGCGAGCTTGGTAGAGTTGGATGTTTTGTTGTGCCCGGAGGCGTTTTCCTTCGAGCTCAGCGAGCTCTTCTAATCTTCTTTCTGCATTGGTTTGATCACCGTTGGCTAGTCCATGTTGGATGGCAACTCGCAGCGAAGGAACTTCCAGTTCAATTAGCACCACAGCCTCTGACCCATACACGAGGGAGAAAGGTGAACAGCCGGTTGGGGTTTTGTAGATAGTATGATAAGCCCAGAGTGCTTCGTACATCCTTTCTTCCCAATCTTTTTTATTAGACTTGACAGTCTTTGCCAGCAACGTACATAGAGTCTTGTTAAAGGCTTCTGCAAGTCCATTGGCTTGAGGGTTGTAGGGGGACGATGTCCTCCAGTCAATCTTGTATTTGTCGGCTAGCCGATAAACCCTCTAGTTCCTAAAATGGCTGCCATTATCAGAGATGATTCGGCTGGCGATCCCGAACCGGAATATTATATTCTGTCGAAAGAATCTTGCAACTAGCTCTCCCGTCACATCTCTTAGTTCTACCGCCTCTGCCCATCTAGAGAAGTAGTCTGTAGCTGCTAAGATATACTTGCACCCTGATGAAGATGCTGGTAGCGGCCCTACCACGTCTGTGCCCCACTAAGCAAACGGCCAGCTAGGCAGGGTCGGGTGTAATGGCACTGGAGGTCTCCTTGCCACATTAGCGTGTTCTTGACACTTCTGACAAGCTTTGGCGAACTTGCAGCAATCATCAAATATAGTGGGCCTATAGTATCCTAATTTCTTTATCTCAATTTTCATCTTTGGGCCAGCCTGGTGTGCTCCAGCTGATCCCGCATGAACTTCTTGCATCACCTGTCCTGCCTCTGTTGAAGACAAGCAACGAAGTAGGACTTTCCTTCGGGCATCTACCATTATTCGAAATAGGGTTCCGCTTCTCATCTCGTAAGAGTCCTTGACCCTCAGGAGCTTCATTGTCTGTTCTTTTTCTTTTGGAAGCTGTTGGTGTTGGAACCACCGTAGGAGGTGTTCTCGCCAATTGGGCTGCGAAATCTGCTCGACGGCTACTACCTCAATCTCTTGTTCGTCGGCTAAGACCTCCGTTACACTGGGGACCTACTAGCGGTTGATCACTGTTATATTCAGGCTTGCGTCTGGCGGAACTGCCAATGAACTGGCCAGCTTAGCGAGGGCGTCTGCCTGAGCATTCTGACCTCGGTTGATGTGCTTGATGGTGATGAAGTAGAATCTTGACATCAGGCAGGTTGCTAGCTGGTGATAGGGGAGAAGCTCTTGCTTTCGCACATCGAACTCTCCTTCCAGCTGTTTTATAACTAGTAGGGAGTCTCCGAATGCTTCCAGCATCTTAATTCCCATGGACAGAGCGATCTGCAACCCGATTATCAGGGCTTCATATTCCGCTTCATTATTTGTGCAATGTTTGTTTATGGAGCAGGATGTGTGCACCACTTCTCCTTCTGGGGATTTCAGGACTATGCCTGCTCTTGCCCTGACTCTGGCAAATCCAGTGGCAAGGTGTCAATTCTGGAAGCGCCATCAAAATATAGCTGACACAAGGAGGGCTGCACCTGAGCGGCTTCTAGGGTTTCATTTTCTGGAAGCTCCGGCTCCAACGGGCAATCCCCGGGTAGAGGGTGCTCAGCGAAGAAGTTTGCAATAGCTTGACCCTTGAGGGCCTTGCGCGGTACATAGGAGATGTCAAACTCCATGATGATTACCGCCCATTTGCCCAGGCGACCTTTGAGTGCCGGCTGGGACATAATATATTTCTAGGGATCCTCTATGGATACCAAGCTGATTTCATGCGACAACATATAGTGTCGGAGCTTCTTAACTGCGAAGACCAGTGCCAGACAGACCTTCTCAATATAAGTATATTTTCCCTAGGTCCTGACTAGTCTCCGACTGAGGTAATAGAGGGCTTGCTCTTTCCCTTCTTCATTATTCTGGGCCAGCATTGCCCCTAGAGAGTTATGTGTAGCTGCTATATACAGCATCAATGGTCATCCTTTCACCGGTGCGCCCAGCACTGGAGGAGTCTTCAGATAGTCTTTCAGCTTCTTGAAGGCTGTCTGGCAATCTTCATCCCAATAAAAGGGGACATCTTTCATCATCAACTTGTGGAAAGGCTGGCATCGCCCTGACAAATTGGAGATGAACGGCCGGATATAAGCCAGGCGGCCCTGTAATGACCTCAGCTCGGAGATATTTCTTGGTGGAGGTAACTCTTGAATTGCTTTGATCTTTGCGGGGTCTATCTCGACCCCCCGATATCGGACGATGAAGCCCAAGAATTTTTCGCTCGACACTCCGAACGCATATTTCATGGGGTTCATCTTCAGCTCATGCTGCCTCAGCCTCTGAAAAACAATCCAGAGGTCTTGCAGATGATCTTCCTTTCTTCTGGTTTTGACCACCAGGTCATCTATGTAGCACTCGACCTTGTGGTAGAGCAACTCATCAAAGATTTTGGTCATTGCGCACTGATAGGTTGCGCCAGCATTCTTTAGTCTGAACGGCATCCTCTTGTAATGATAAATGCCTTTAGGGGTTCGGAAAGCAGTATGGACTCGGTCATGCTCCGCAATCCAAATTTGATTGTAACCGGATGACCAGTTCATGAATGACAGGGCCTCATGGCCGGTCGTAGCATCTATCATGACTTCAGTTATTAGCACCGAAAAATCATCTTTAGGGCAGGCTTCATTTAGATCTCGGAAGTCGACACATATCCAGATCTGTCCATTCTTCTTCTTCACAGGGACGATGTTCGCCAGCCATGTGGTGTACTCGTTTTCTTCTACAAATCTCACGTCAATGAGCTTGTTGACTTCAGCACAAATTTGGGTGATGAGTTCTGGCCTCATGTGCCGCGGTGGTTGCTTCACCGGCTCGGCCTCAGGGTTGATTGCCAGCTCATGTTGTGAGACAGCAGGGCTTAGACCCGGCATCTCTTTGTAAGTCCAGGCGAAGCAATCCCGGTACTCTAGCAGTAGCTGTATGTATAGCTCCTGTTCTTCTGGGGACAGTTGGGCACTGAGGAAGGTAGGCCTAGGGTCCTCCTCGTTTCGCAAGTTGACTTCTATTAGTTCATCGACTGTGGCTTGGCCTCCGTCTTCTATCTCCGGAGGTGCCGGCTGGAGGTTAACGAAATCTGGAATACCATCTTGAGGGTCGAGTACTTCGACTTCCTCGTCAGACACCACCAGAGCTTCTTGAGGTTCCTCTATTTCTTGTGCCAGCAGCGCCGGGCTTGGACATCATCCTTGTTTTGTAGCAGAAGTTAAGGAGGTCTCGCCTTCTGGGGCACTTGTATCTTCCGTAGAAGTGGCTTTTTCTTTGCTGGTAGCTTGTTCCCCCTGATCGGAGTCGACCGAGGCTTCCCTGATTGGTAGAAGGGATGTTGAAGTTATCATCAGTAGGGCTCCATTGGAGGGAGAAACTCCTGCTTCCTCAATATCTTCGGCTTCACTGCTGCTAGCCGTGTCAAATTTGGCTTGAAGGGCCGCTTCTTTAGGGTAGACCAGCTCCCAGCATCGGCAGGGGACCGAGGTCTCTATTTCTTGATTTCCGGATTGAGCCAGTTCAACATGTTCAGCTTCCGTCGGGTATTCATCAAAAGCTACCCCCAGCGGGCTATCTTCAGTAGGATAGAAGGCGGAGATGGTGTCCACCTCGTATCGCCCACTGTAATAAAATTCTTCTAGGGTGAAGCCCAACCCTGGATGTTGAGAGACACGTCTCATTTCCTTGTCCAGATTTGCAGGATACCACATCTTCTGGAAAGCTTCCTTGCGCTTTTGAGATTGATCGGTGGGAATGTGTTGCTTCTGAAACATCCTGGCCATCCGATCAGTTGTAAATGCCAGAACCTGGACGGGAACCGGCGGGTTGCTTATATCTTCGGGGAGGCTACAGTCTGTGTCTTCCCGAGTAGGATGCTCCTCAGCTGTATAGAACAAGCTATTGGGTCCATCTTCCTGCGTCACCTCCCAAGTCTTGAAGAGCTCGACAGTGGGGTCATCGAGGCCGAGGACTGGCTTGATGAGGCCGATCGGGACTCCGATGTAATTATGCTACCGATTGACCTGCACTTCATTAGCTTCGGGGTAGAATGCTGGGGGTGTTACCCTGCCGACATCCCTGAAGCTATGATGTGGGAGACCACCTTTGGCTTGACATATCGCGTGGCGGTGGTGGGTACCAACTATCGCAGGATCTATTCTTAGATGCCCCCACAGGGGTCTTAGCTTCAGAAATCTTCCGGGGAGGCCCCGTATATAAGTTGGCGTCCGCCAAGTGACATTCAAACACCTCGAATGGGTGGAGGTCAGCTAATATCCTCTCCTCCTTCCCCTGGAGGCTGTATTTGATGCATTGGTGGAGCGTGGAGGGCACCACCATATTTTCATGCAGCCATGGGCGGCCGAGCAGTGCCTTGTAAGAGGTGCGGGAGTCAATGACATGAAACTGCACCATTGTAGTGAAATCTGCGAGGGTCAGTGTGAACTCCGCCACTCCCATTGGTACTTCACATTTTTGATTGAAGCCGGCGATATGCATATCCCTGACTTTCTCGAGATGCACGTTAAAGTGGTGCCTCTCATATATTCTATATGGCAGGATGTAGACCGCTGCACCGGGATCAACCAGTATTCAGTTCAGCTCCCTTCCATTCAGGTGCCCCTTCATATATAGCGGCCTGTTGTGGCTGGCGGTAGGTAGCAGCATGTCTTCTGGAGAGAATGTCATACTGGCTTTTGGTACAGCTTCAGCTATGCAAGTCTCGAAATGAGCAGGCGTTTGCAGAGCCGTGATGATCGCATGTCGGGTCTCTTCACTCAAAGAGAGGATCTCCCAGATTGTAAATCGAGCAGGGAGCTTCTTGAGTAGCTTCATTATCCGGCTCCTGGCTCGGACATTGGAGAGCTTCATCTCTTCAGCCCATCTGGGCTTGGGGAGGTTTTGATTTACGGGCCCTGACGGACCTGCTTCATCTTCCTCAGATTCGGCACCCTTCTGGCTGGTACCGACTTCTGGGTCTCCTTTGTTAGTTGCTGCGGGGCAAGCTCCGCCTGCATTTGGCTCTTCAGTAGATTGCGCTGGCTGCGGGTGAATATATAGGGGGCTCCACCCCTGTTAAAACAGCGCGCCCCGGGGCGCGCCGTTTTAAGCAATTGGCGCGCCATAGAAGCCGCGCCGTTTCAACCTCAAAGCCCAGCGCGCGCCGGATTTGTCGACGCCGTTTTAACTTCTGAATAAAAGGGTGTGCCGTTTTAAGTGGTGCCGTTCAAGCTTCCTACCGCGCCGGATTCACGTCCTAAGCCAGAATTAAGTACCATTTCAAGCTTTCGTCACCGAACGAAGCTCATCCGTAGGTACTGCTGCACTTTCACCTCGCTTGCACCACCCACGTCTGGGGGGCATTTGTTGGCACTCAAAATATAATCCTTCGGCGACCAAGCCGCAAAGACAAATGACACGGCCCACTGAAGCACAGAAGCCGATGAAGATCAACTTATCAAAGATTCCTCAAGTTGACGGAGCCCCAAGTCACCTCGATATGAGCACCGGGGACTTTACCTCAGGAGAGTCGGAATGAAACCGCGACCAACCGGCAGCGCGACCAAGCCTGTCCAATGATCCGGCATCGACCTCGTCATGCCGCTACCCTACAACCGTCACCCGACCAAGGACGACGGTTCACCCAATGACTCACCTAAGGAGGAAGAACGTCCTCGGCCGTCCACAACAAGGGGCCGAAGGTTCTGTCAGCAGAAGGCCCCGATCACCCGACACGGGTTCGGCTTCTCGCCATAGTAGGCCCGTTAGTGGCCGATTGATCACCATTCAAGGTGAAATTATCCCGGATGTAATGCCATCCCACAAGGAAGCTTCGAGCACGAGTCCGTCTCGACCAAAAGCACAAATCACAGTGCCGAAGGCCGTGCCAGCAGGATACCCGTGTGCTCAGCCCAGACACACGTGAAGTTCTGATTAAGGCCATTCGTCATATCAAAGAGCTTCGTCAACACCCCATCAAGGTTTTCCAAGGGCCAGGGCGAGAGGAACAGTCAACGGGAGCTTTCGGAACCATCCCTGGACCCATCGGCTGACCCACGCCGAGCAAATAAGCTAAAACGGCGCGTGAACGATCACCGGCGCTGCTTAATACGGCGCCACCAAATCCGGCACGCCCATACCATCGGGGACTTTCCCAGTGCCATTTGATCCGGCGCGCCCCATTCCCAGGGTGCCGGATTAACGAGGTATATATATACCCTGCCTTCGAAACAAAAGAAAAAGAATGACACACAAGGAAAGGGAGAGGAGATCAAAAAAACAAAAAAGAAAGAAGGCAAGAAGAGAGTGGGGGAGAGCCAATAGGGGGAGAGAGTTCTGTTGGTCAGAGAGAAGAGCCTTGGGGAAGAAGTAGGGTTTCCACGGAGGTTCTCGCCGCCGCCTTCCTCATCTGCTCGTCTGAGTATCTCCGAAGCCGAAGAAGAGAAGATTGTGGTCCAATACCCTGTTCTAGAAAAGAGTCTAGGTGGGCCTCCGTGATTTCTCCCTCCGGTCGCTTCCCCTTTCTTCGTTGTTTCCTTTCTCCTGCTATAATGTAAGTGAGAGAGGGGGACGGGCGATGAGATGAGCCTGACCTCCCCCCCTCACCTTTATTGTTGTTCTCTTTCTCGTCACTTGTAGCGTCCTCCTTCCATGAATGTAAACAGCAGCCGAGCGACAACACCGGCGCTGGAATATATATATACAGTGTATATCTACCTGAATCGTTCATCGAATGAATGGAATGCATTGGTGCCTGATGTTGTATCTACCTTTCATGCCCTCTCTCTGATTTCTTTTCCGACGTACATTTAATGTTTTCCTGGTGTGCATAGCTTCTGGATCCCTTCTCCCCTATACTGGATATGCCCCTAGGTTATACGAATCTTCCCCCCTCCCCGGGGCTTTCTCTCTCGATTCTAATATAATGGTCGGGTTCTGCACCATGTGTGCCACGGGTTCTGTGATCGGAGATGCACCTGTGTGCGTATCTCTGTTCATCTCCGTCTAGGGAGTAGTCCCTTCACCGCCCCTCTGCGCTTTCCCTCATAGGCCAAGGGGGGGGGGGGGAGATCGCTTCTGTCATTCATTTTTCCGAACATGATATATGTACATATCCCGTCCCCAAATCTCTACGCTGATCATATAGCATGCCGGTGTTAATTTATTTAGCATGCGGGCTCCGCTGCCCTAACATGTGTCTAGCCATTCGGTTGCCCATTGGTCGTCAGACAATGTCTTGCACCGCTCTTTCCAACCCGTTCGCATCTCAATAGGAGTATGCTCTGTAGCATTGCTCCAGTACCCGGGGAAGGGGACATTCCCCCAATCTTCTATGATTAGTCACTCAGTCGACAGGGGAGGCTCATCCATTGATGATGAGTATCCCTTCAAGGCATTGAGTGCACAGTGACGGGGCTAAGCCCTACAGTTCAAATCCACGATTCTTAATGGACTTCGTGGTGGCCGCGGGTTGTGTGCCCCTTGTAGGCTAGCCCTCGGGGTTTCCTTCCCTATGTCGGTCGTCCCGATTTGAGTGTTGTGGTGACTTGGGTCACGTGCCCCTCGTAGGCTAGCCCTCGGGGTCTTTGCTCCCATAATAAGTCACCTCATTCGCTCATTGTCGCCCACGGATTCGGTGCCCCTAGCAGGCTAGGCCTCGAGGTTTTCCTTTCCATTCGGGTTTGCCGACCGCCGTTGCGCCACCCGGCCCTTAGGGGTTGCTCCGCCACGTGAGTATTCCCCGCTTCTCCCCGATAATCCTCCGGGATGGGGAGATGCTGCCGAAATTTTGGCTCGAACGAGTTTGACTCGGAACAATCGCTGCGCTCGAGTGTGAACCTCGCGCGAGCCTGTGACTCGGCTCCCGGATGCCCCGGGGTCGATCCTTTGAATAAATGACTTAAGTGAACTTCTGAAGTTTCCTAAAGTACTTTAATAAACCCAAAAAAATGAATAAAACCTCGATTTTCGTGAGATCGGGTTAAACCGGTGCCGTTTATAGACGACGCGCCTTAAAACGGCGCTCCTTAAAACGGCGCGCCCCTTTCCGGCGCGCTTCTTCCCGCCACGCCCCAATCAGGCCACGCAATTTTAATTCCCCTCTTATACCTACGGTTTTCCCACGCCGTTTTGAGTACTACACCTACGCTTTCAGGCGCCGTTTCTAATCGTCACGCTCTCCAATCCCTGGCTCACCCCCGGAGCGACCCTCGCTTCCCGTGGTCGAAGTTAACAAACTCTAATTAGTAATAAATTGAATAAAAGTAGGGCCTTTCGAGTCCAAATCTTTTCGTTATCATGACTTCACCACTATGTCCGTCATCACTCTGCTTTTGCTAGCATGCTTGTGTCCCTTTTCCCCGTTGGCGGGGCTTAATAAAATATGACTGAGCTCTGCTCACCTTCATAATTCTGTCATCATGCTTAGTACAGTCATCATCGTCGTGCATGTATGCTCGCCTCGACCCTCGGGTATATCAAATGGAGTTGACAGAAGGTCAGGTTGTGCCCAATCGGAAGGCTCCACTATGCGCGAGGGTGGTCTCCGGACCTACGTCCTCCGCCACGTACCACGGGTCTCTAATTAAATGAACCATGCCTCTCCTGCATGATAGATAGACGCATCTCGCATGATCCCGTCATGTTTATAGTGTCGCATCCTTTATCCCGGCCTCGATAGCCCACTATCTCGGCAATTAATCAAAGGTGTTCCCTCCTCGTGGGGGATGTAATTAACACCATAGCCTTTATGGTATGGCGGACTGCTGGTCCCGACCGAACCTCACTTTCGTCTGACCAAGTCAGAATGAGCGCACGATAAATTTGTCACGTATGTGACTGGCACGCCCATGCAGTCAACCAATCAGTTAACTACCAGTTAGTTAATTGGTTGATCGACGCGTGAAACAAGATTTATACACCCAACAACGAGGAACGAAAAAAACTCGCAAAAAAGTCTGGCCATTCGGTTGCCCATTGGTCATCAGACAATGTCTTGCGCCGCTCTTTCCAACCCGTTCGCATCTCAATAGGATTCTGCTCTGTAGCATTGCTCCAGTACCCGAGGAGGGGGTCATTCCTCCAATCTTATATGATTAGTCACTCAGTCGACTGGGGAGGCTCATCCGTTGATGACGAGTGTCCCTTCAAGCCATTGACTGCACAGTGACGGGGCTAAGCCCTACAGTGCAAATCCACGGTTCTTAATGGACTTCGTGGTGGCCGCGGGTTGTGTGCCCCTTGTAGGCTAGCCCTCGGGGTTTCCTTCCCTCTGTCGGTCGTCCCAATTCAAGTGTTGTGGTGACTTGGGTCGCGTGCCCCTCGCATGCTAGCCCTCGGGGTCTTCGCTCCCATAATAAGTCGCCTCATTCGCTCACTGTCGCCCACGGATTCGGTGCCCCTACCAGGCTAGGCCTCGGGGTTTTCCTTTCTGTTCGGGTTTGCCGGCCGCCGTTGCGTCACCCGGCCCTTAGGGGTTGCTCCGCCACGTGAGTATTCCCCACTTCTCCCCGATAATCCTCCAAGATGGGGAGATGCTGCCGAAATTCCGGCTCAAACGAGTCTGACTCGGAACAATCACCACGCTCGAGTGTGAACCTCGTGCAACCCTGTGACTCGGCTCCCGGATGCCCCAGGGTCGATCCTTTGAATAAATGACTTAAGTGAACTTCCGAAGTTTCCTAAAGTACTTTAATAAACCCAAAAAAAATGAATAAAATCTCGGTTTTTGTGAGATCAGGTTAAATCGGCGCCGTTTATATAAGACGCGCCTTAAAATGGCGCGCCTTAATACGGCGCGCCCCTTTCCGGCGAGCTTCTTCCCGACGCGCCCCAATCAGGCCACGCCGTTTTAATTCTCCTCTTATACCTACGGTTTTCCCGCGCCGTTTTAAGTACTACACCTACGCTTTCAGGCGCCGTTTCTAATCGCCACGCTCTCCAATCCCTGGCTCGCCCCCGAAGCGACCCTCGCTTCCCGTGGTCGAAGTTAATAAACTCTAATTAGTAATAAATTGAATAAAAGGAGGGCCTTTCGAGCGCAAATCTTTTCGTTATCATGACTTCACCACTATGTCCGTCATCACTCTGCTTTTGCTAGCATGCTTGTGTCCCTTTTCCCCGTTGGCGGGGCTTAATAAAATATGACTGAGCTCTGCTCACCTTCATAATTCTGTCATCATGCTTAGTACAGTCATCATCATCGTGCATGTATGCTCGCCTCGACCCTCGGGTATATCAAATGGCGTTGACAGAAGGTCGGGTTGTGCCCGATCGGAAGGCTCCGCTATGCGCGAGGGTGGTCTCCGGACCTACGTTCTCCGCCACGTACCACGGGTCTCTAATTAAATGAACCATGCCTCTCCTGCATGATAGATAGACGCACCTCGCATGATCCCGTCATGTTTGTAGCGTCGCATCCTTTATCCCGGCCACGACAGCCCACTATCTCGGTAATTAACCAAAGGTGTTCCCTTTTATTAATTATAATACTTTCGAACAAGCCGCAAAGATGAATGACACGGCCCACTGAAGCACAGAAGCCTATGAAGATCAACTTATCAAAGATTCCTCAAGTTGACGGAGCCCCAAGTCACCTCGAAATGAGCACGGGGGACTTTACCTCAGGAGAGTCGGAATGAAACCGCGACCAACCGGCAGCGCGACCAAGCCTGCCCAATGATCTGGCATCGACCTCGTCATGCCGCTACCCTACATCCGCCGCCCGACCAAGGACGACGGTCTACCCAATGACTCTCCTAAGGAGGAAGAACATCCTCGGCCGTCCACAACAAGGGGCCGAAGGTTCTGTCAGCAGAAGGCCCCGATCACCCGACACGGGTTCGGCCTCTCGCCATAGTAGGCCCGTTAGTGGCCGATTGATCACCATTCAAGGCGAAATTATCCCAGATGCAATGCCATCCCACAAGGAAGCTTTGAGCACGAGTCCGTCTCGACCAGAAGCACAAATCACAGTGCCAAAGGCCGTGCCAACAGGATACCCGTGTGCTCAGGCCAGACACACGCGAAGTTCTGATTAAGGCCATTCGTCAATTCAAAGAGCTTCGTCAACACCCCGTAAAGGTTTTTCAAGGGCCAGGGCAAGAGGAACAGTCAACGAGAGCTTCCGGAACCATCGCCGGACCCATCGGCTGACCAACGCCGAGCAAATAAGCTAAAATGGTGCGTGAAGGGTCACCGGCGCTGCTTAATACGGTGCCACCAAATTCGGCGCGCCCATACCATCGGGGACTTTTCCCGGCGCCGTTTGATCCGGCACGCCCCCTTCCCAAGGCGCCGGATTAACGAGGTATATAGATACCCCGCCTTCGAAACAAAAGAAAAAGAATGACACACGAGGAAAGGGAGAGGAGATCAAAAAAACAAAAAAGAAAGAAGGCAAGAAGAGAGTGGGGGAGAGCCAATAGGGGGAGAGAGTTCTGTTGGTCAGAGAGAAGAGCCTTGGGGAAGAAGTAGGGTTTCCACGGAGGTTCTCGCCGCCGCCTTCCTCATCTGCTCGTCTAAGTATCTCCGAAGCCGGAGAAGAGAAGATTGTGGTCCAATACCCTATTCTGGAAAAGAGTCTAGGTGGGCCTCCGTGATTTCTCCCTCCGGTCGCTTCCCCTTTCTTCGTTGTTTCCTTTCTCCTGCTATAATGTAAGTGAGAGAGGGGGACGGGCGATGAGATGAGCCTGACCTCCCCCCCTCACCTTTATTGTTGTTCTCTTTCTCGTCACTTGTAGCGTCCTCCTTCCATGAATGTAAACGGCAGCCGAGCGACAACACCGGCGCTGGAATATATATATACAGTGTATATCTACCTGAATCGTTCATCGAATGAATGGAATGCGTTGGTGCCTGATGTTGTATCTACCTTTCATGCCCTCTCTCTGATTTCTTTTCCGACGTACATTTAATGTTTTCCTGGTGTGCATAGCTTCTGGATCCCTTCCCCCCTATACTGGATATGCCCCTAGGTTATATGAATCTTCCCCCCTCCCCGGGGCTTTCTCTCTCGATTCTAATATAATGGTCGGGTTCTGCACCATGTGTGCCACGGGTTCTGTGATCGGAGATGCACCTATGTGCGTATCTCTGTTCATCTCCGTCTAGGGAGTAGTCCCTTCACCGCCCCTCTGCGCTTTCCCTCATAGGCCAAGGGGGGGGGGGGAGATCGCTTCTGTCGTTCATTTTTCCGAACATGATATATGTACATATCCCGTCCCCAAATCTCTACGCTGATCATATAGCATGCCGGTGTTAATTTATTTAGCCTGCGGGCTCCGCTGCCCTAACATGTGTCTATCCATTCGGTTGCCCATTGGTCGTCAGACAATGTCTTGCACCGCTCTTTCCAACCCGTTCGCATCTCAATAGGAGTCTGCTCTGTAGCATTGCTCCAGTACCCGGGGAAGGGGACATTCCCCCAATCTTCTATGATTAGTCACTCAGTCGACAGGGGAGGCTCATCTATTGATGATGAGTATCCCTTCAAGGCATTGAGTGCACAGTGACGGGGCTAAGCCCTACAGTTCAAATCCACGATTCTTAATGGACTTCGTGGTGGCCGCGGGTTGTGTGCCCCTTGTAGGCTAGCCCTCGGGGTTTCCTTCCCTCTATCGGTCGTCCCGATTTGAGTGTTGTGGTGACTTGGGTCGCGTGCCCCTCGCAGACTAGCCCTCGGGGTCTTCGCTCCCATAATAAGTCACCTCATTCGCTCACTGTCGCCCACGGATTCAGTGCCCCTAGCAAGCTAGGCCTCGAGGTTTTCCTTTCCGTTCGGGTTTGCCGGCCGCCGTTGCGCCACCCGGCCCTTAGGGGTTGCTCCGCCACATGAGTATTCCCCGCTTCTCCCCGATAATCCTCCCGGATGGGGAGATGCTGCCGAAATTCCGGCTCGAACGAGTCTGACTCGGAACAATCACCGCGCTCGAGTGTGAACCTCGCGCGAGCCTGTGACTCGGCTCCCGGATGCCCCGGGGTCGATCCTTTGAATAAATGACTTAAGTGAACTTCCGAAGTTTCCTAAAGTACTTTAATAAACCCAAAAAAAATGAATAAAACCTCAGTTTTCGTGAGATCAGGTTAAATCAGCGCCGTTTATATACGACGCGCCTTAAAACGGTGCGCCTTAAAATGGCGCGCCCCTTTCCGGCGTGCTTCTTCCCGCCGCGCCCCAATCAGGCCACGCCGTTTTAATTCCCCTCTTATACCTACGGTTTTCCCGCGCCGTTTTAAGTACTACACCTATGCTTTGAGGCGCCGTTTCTAATCGTCACACTCTCCAATCCCTGGCTCGCCCCCGGAGCGACCCTCGCTTCCCGTGGTCGAAGTTAATAAACTCTAATTAGTAATAAATTGAATAAAAGGAGGGCCTTTCGAGTCCAAATCTTTTCGTTATCATGACTTCACCACTATGTCCGTCATCACTCTGCTTTTGCTAGCATGCTTGTGTCCCTTTTCCCCGTTGGCGGGGCTTAATAAAATATGACTGAGCTCTGCTCACCTTCATAATTCTATCATCATGCTTAGTACAGTCATCATCGTCGTGCATGTATGCTCGCCTCGACCCTCGGGTATATCAAATGGAGTTGACAGAAGGTCAGGTTGTGCCCAATCGGAAGGCTCCACTATGCGCGAGGGTGGTCTCCGGACCTACGTCCTCCGCCACGTACCACGGGTCTCTAATTAAATGAACCATGCCTCTCCTGCATGATAGATAGACGCATCTCACATGATCCCGTCATGTTTGTAGCGTTGCATCCTTTATCCCGGCCTCGACAGCCCACTATCTCGGCAATTAATCAAAGGTGTTCCCTCCTCGTGGGGGATGTAATTAATGCCATAGCCTTTATGGTATGGCGGACTGCTGGTCCCGACCGAACCTCACTTTCGTCTGACCAAGTCAGAACGAGCGCACGATAAATTTGTCACGTATGTGACTGGCACGCCCATGCAGTCAACCAATCAGTTAACTACCAGTTAGTTAATTGGTTGATCGACGCGTGAAACAAGATTTATACACCCATCAACGAGGAACGAGAAAGACTCGCAAACAAGTCTGGCACGCCCGGTGGGACCAGTGTCACCTTTCATCTCTTTGCCGAGATACTTGGGCTTCGAGGCCCTCTGAAAGGCTATTGATCGTTGGCTTGTTTGTCTTTGCAGGCGAACGATGACAACCAATGGATTAACTGGCGTTGGCTTCGGTCCTTCGATCGTTGCTGGACATGCACAAGGGTACCTGGCGGTGCCCATGGAGTTCTGCAGCTTCCCTGCCGTTGTTGGCTTCCCCAACTTCTTGGGCTTAGCCTTTGTTGATATGCTAGAAGTCGAAGCCCCAGAACCTGTCGAGGAAGCTATGGGGAAGGTGGAGCCTCTGAAGGCTCCCTGCTGCAGCGACTCATCCAAGAGTCCAGCCCCGGCCGCTAGCTGTCTAGTGCACCACGTCATACGTGGGACCCGCCCCGATATCGTCAACAAGCACCCAGGAGGACGTCAACATCGCCAAGCTCAAAGGAGTGTTGTTGTGATCACCGGGACTCTATCTCAGTCCGGGAAGTCTATGATGGTCGGCGGCATGCGCGTCTTCCTCAACGGACGCAATGCACGGGCGGCTCCGGACCGAGTCATCCCCACCATCCCTGTCCACAACGCATACCAGGCCCTCGCTGGAAGGAGGGCAGAAAGAGAAGAAACCGGCCACTATGGCCAAGGAAGCTCGGCCCCCAGGCCGAGGAAGTTCAAACAGGTGTAGGTTCCCAAGCAGGCCCAACCTGCCCACCAGCTGACACCCATCCACCGCCGTCCTGTGAATGACGAGGCGGAAGAGAGATGGGAAAGGGGCTTGCCCTCAAAGAAGGAAGAAGAGGTGGTTGCGGATCCTCCGCGCCGCAGAAGTTTTCGGGTTGCTGCCCGTCAAGCCAATGTCCCAGCCACAGGATGAAGATTCTAACAACCTGCCGATAGAGCTTGGCTGGCTTATATCCCTCTTGCGGGGGGTCGAAAACTATCCCCCATGCTACATCAAGAGCGGGGTCAAGAAGAGATGACCTGTTTGGTCAGAAACTACTTTCGAGGGTTAGGCAACCCCTCGCTGGGTCAACAGTGACTGATGCAGACAGTCGCCACTGATGAAGATTACTGCCCATTAATGGCAGATGAAGAAGGTATGGGAGAAAGAATGATGGTGTCGTCAGTCGACGACAATGGATAAGATAACGACATCGAGATCGAAGCCGATGAAACCATCCCCGAGCGGGAAGAAAGAAGAAGAGTTTCTGTGTTCGAGAGGCTGACCTTCCCGCAGCAAACTAGAAGGAGGGTCCATCGGCAGAGAAGAAGGATGCAGGTCTTCACTTGCAACATGGCTGGTATATCCAGCTGATATGGGGTGCTCCCTGAAGATCCCTGAGATTTGGCTCAGTTGGCCGCACGGCCGGGGCCGAGCACTCGCAGAACAGAAGCAGCGAGGGAGCTCCTAATGATGGCTAAAGGGAAACAACCCCAGGTCTACCGCCACTGGGACGGCAAGGCCCCCGTCTTGACAGCTAATGTAGTGATGGCAGAGGAAGAAGACGACGTCCCCCTCGACATCCTGCCCGAGGGTACGTCTGGGGATACAGCAGAAGTTATCCCCACTACAGCCACTATAGACCCATCGGTCTTGATGCTACTGCAGAAATATCGGCAAGAAATAGACTTGCTGAAGAAGCAGCTGATGGAGAAAAATGAGCAATCCTCAGCTTCCAAACCACCCGAAGTCCAGGGTGAATCATCTCGGGGAGCAGTCCGTCGTGACGGCCCTCCACCACTCTACACACTGCCTTCATCATCAGAACCAAGCATGGCGACAATGCAACAGCGGCCGCCACAGCTACAGCCGCTGCTACCTCCGGTGCTCCCTCAAGCGCACCAGACACCCCCGCTGCTCCGCCCTCCACAGGCGACCACCGTGGTCACCCCGTACCTGTAGCCGGCACACTTCTATCTGGAGCCAATTGACCCCACGGTCATGAACCGGATGATGGTGGAGAGGATGATCGAGTTGAAGCTCGTAGAGAAAAGTGAAGGCGACTATGTCGCATTTGATGCCTATCGGGTGCCCTACCCGCAACACCATGCGGCTAAACGACTTCCTCAGGCGGTCAACAAGCCGCCTAAGTTCGACAAATTCAACGGAAAGGGGTCCCTGAAGGAGCACATTGCATATTACATGACCGTCATGGGTGATCTGGCCACCGACGAGTCATATTTGTTGAAGTTCTTCGGGTCCTCGCTGACGGGACTCGCATTTGAATGGTACTCCAGCCTCCCGGCCGGGTCGATCAATGACTGGTCAGATATGCAGAGGAAGTTCAGAGAAAGGTTTCATGTTACAGAGAGGGAGGTCACAGTGGCCGAACTCTATTCAACAAGGCAGAGGGCCGATGAGACAGCCCTCGATTATATCAAGAGGTGGAGAAACCTCGGAATGAGGTGCAAGCGGCCCCCGCATCAGGAGGATGCCTGTGCAAATATGCAAACAGAATCTCAGAAGAGAGGTTCTGGAAAAGATGATCGGAATGGAAATACGGTCGTTCGACCGACTGAATAATGTCGTGGATGAGGTGGAAGCTTTCCTGGCCAGACCTGCCCCTACGTCTGCTGCCAGCATGACCCAGAAGGGCAAGGCGGTAGACCGGCACTCCTCACCCAAAGAAGCGAACGCTCTTGACATAAAGACGTTCGAATAGCAAAAAGGTGAAGGCAAGAAGGGAGTCACCCCACAGCCTGCAGAAGCTCTAGACGGCAAAGAAGGTCCTTCGCTGAGGGAAAAGATGAAGAAGGCTTATTCCTTTCCAAAGGACAATACCCGGGTTCTGTTCGACTGGGTAACAGAATATAGCATGGTCACCCTGCCAGAGCCAAGAAGACCGGAGGACCTGAAAAGAAAAGACAGTCCAAGATTCTTTTCCTACCACCAGATGTTGGGGCATCCAATCGAAGACTGCTATATTTTTAAGGACATCATCAAAGGGATGGTGAAGAAGAATGAATTGAGCTGGGAGAGTACAAAGTAGACCCTCCTCAGCCACATGAAGTCCCTCGGAGAAGGGCAACAGTCAACATGATCTCCCTCTACCAGGCAGTGCCCGAGGAGATCTCTGAAGCAAGCACGCAGAGCACCTATGAAACTCATTTCTTGGAGCCTGCAAAAGAACAGCAGGGATGGCAGCAGGCCCCTGTAAAGCACAAGAAGAAGAGGGCACCCCACCCGAAAGAGGAGGCACATGTCCGTGGCGTTACACCCTGTCCTGCTCCGCCAGTGGTAGCACCCGTATGGGTCACTCCACCTTCAACTGTCAGGATACATACACATAATCGGAGGAGACAAACTCCACTGCCAGTGATTAAGGAAACCAATCCTGGGGTCCTTCGGTTGCAAAACCTCATAGAGGGGCTAGATGAATATGTGTAGCCCGAATTGAAACCTCTGCTGGTGCGGGACCATGTCCCGTGGCAAGACATAGAACAGCTCTCACTTGAACAAAAAGAGGAAGCTGAAGAGGCACCCGACGGAGATGGCAGTCTATTCTGGGGGCACTCGCCTCAGAAACAAAAAAGAAGAAGAAACAAAAGAAGAAGAAAGAAAGGTTGCTGGGGACAATAAAGTGCAGGTTGTCTCCTGTAACACCCTATCAGCACTCTTCAACCTACCCGGAGAGGAGGAAGAAGAGGAAATTTGCTTCACACCCCATGCTGGGGGAGTCAAGGCCGAGGCCGAAACTATTGCAAGTGCCACCCGGTCAGGCCGAAAATGGGGGCGCCAGCCGCCACCCAACCACAACATCATGTTCAGAGGGGAGCAACCCTACAAGACACCTCCTCCGGAGGTCAAGGGAGTCCAAATCCCTCCTCCGTCAGGCCTATATAACAAGAGCGGGGGCAAGGGGGTCCCTTCATTTCTTGAATTCATGAAGATGTCTAAGGGGAAGCAGCCTTGTCAGGAGGCTAACCCTACACCCGGGGCCATTCACCCACAGCCACGCAATCTGCTGAAGAGCCAAATGCAGGCGAGCATGCCCCGCAGCAACTAACAAAGGAGACCCAGAAGTCGGTACCAGCTAGAAGGGCGCCGAATCTGAGGAAGATGAAGCAGGTCCGTCAGGGCCCGCAAATCAAAACCTCCCCAAGCCCAGATGGGCTGAAGAGATGAAGCTCTCCAATGTCCGAGCCGGGAGCCGGATAATGAAGCTACTCAAGAAGCTCCCTGCTCGATTTACAATCTGGGAGATCCTCTCTTTGAGTTAAGAGACCCGACAGGCGATCATCACGGCTCTGCAAACGCCTACTCATTTCGAGACTTGCATAGCTGAAGCTGTACCAGAATCCAGTATGACATTCTCTCTAGAAGACATGCTGCTACCTACCGCCAGCCACAACAGGCCGCTATATATGAAGGGGCACCTGAATGGAAGGGAGCTGAACAGAATACTGGTTGATCCCGGTGCAGCGGTCAACATCCTGCCATATAGAATATATGAGAGGCACCGCTTTAACGTGCATCTCGAGAAAGTCAGGGATATGCGTATCGCCGGCTTCAATCAAAAATGTGAAGTAACAATGGGAGTCGCGGAGTTCAAACTGACCCTCGCAGATTTCACTACAACAGTGCAGTTTCATGTCATTGACTCCCGCACCTCTTACAAGGCACTGCTCGGCCGCCCATGGCTGCATGAAAATATGGTGGTGCCCTCCACGCTCCACCAATGCATCAAATACAGCCTCCAGGGGAAGGAGGAGAGGATATTTACTGACCTCCACCCATTCGAGGTGTTTGAATGTCACTTCGCGGACGCCAACTTATATACGGGGCCTCCCCGGAAGATTTCTGAAGCTAAGACCCCAGTGGGGGCATCTAAGAATAGATCCGGCGATAGTTGGTACCCACCACCGCCACGCGGATATGTCAAGCCAAAGGTGGTCTCCCACATCACAGCTTCAAGGGATGTCGGCAGGGTAACACCCCCAGCATTCTACCCCGAAGCTAATGAAGTGCAGGTCAATCGGCAGCATAATTACATCGGAGTCCCGACCGGTCTCATCAAGCCAGTCCTCGGCCTCGATGACCCCACTGTCGAGCCCTTCAAGACTTGGGAGGTGACGCAGGAAGATGGACCCAACAGCTTGTTCTATACAGCTGAGGAGCATCCTACTCGGGAAGACACAGACTGTAGCCTCCCCGAAGATATAAGCAACCCACCGGTTCCCGTCCAGGATCTGGCATTTTCAACTGATCGGATGGCCAGGATGTTTCAGAAGCAACACATTCCCACCGATCAATCTCAAAAGCGCAAGAAGCTTTCCAGAAGATGTGGTATCCCGCAAATCTGACAAGGAAATGAGACGTGTCTCTCAACATCCGGGGTTGGGCTTCACCCTGGAAGAATATTATTACAGTGGGCGATACGAGGTGGACACCATCTCCGCCTTCTATCTGCTGAAGATAGCCCGCTGGGGGCAGCTTTTGATGAATACCCGGCGGAAGCTGAACATGTTGAACTGGCTCAATCCGAAAATCAAGAAATAGAGACCTCGGTCCCCTGCCGATGCTGGCAGCAGGTCTACCCTGAAGAAGTGGCCCTTCAAGCCAAATTTGACACGGCTAGCAGCAATGAAGCCGAACATATTGAGGAAGCAGGAGTTTATCCATCCAATAGAGCCCTACTGATGATAACTTCAACATCCCTTCTACTAATCAGGGAAGCCTCGGTCGACTCCGATCAGGGGGAACAAGCTACCAGGAAAGAAAAATCCACTTCTACGGAAGATACAAGTGCCCCAGAAGGCGAGACCTCCTCAACTTCTGCTACAAAACCAGGATGCTATCCGAGCCCGGCGCCGCTGGCACAAGAAATAGAGGAACCTCAAGAAGCTCTGGTGGTCTTGACGAGGAAGTCGAAGTACTCGACCCTCAAGATGGTATTCCAGATTTCGTTGACCTCCAGCCGACACCTCTAGAGATAGAAGACGGAGGCCAAGCCACAGTCGATGAACTGATAGAAGTCAACTTGGGAAACGAGGAGGACCCTAGGCCTACCTTCCTCAGTGCCCAACTGTCCCCAGAAGAACAGGAGCTATACATCGAGCTACTGCTAGAGTACCGGGATTGCTTCGCCTGGACTTACAAAGAGATTTCGGGTCTAAGCCCCGCCGTCTCACAACATGAGCTGGCAATCAACCCTGAGGCCGAGTCGGTGAAGCAACTACCGCGGCGCATGAGGCCAGAACTCATCACCCAAATTTGTGCTGAAGTCGACAAGCTCATTGACGTGGGATTTGTTGAAGAAAACGAGTACACCACATGGCTGGCGAACATCGTCCCCGTGAAGAAGAAGAATGGACAGATCCGGATATGTGTCGACTTCCGAGATCTAAATAAAGCCTGCCCTAAAGATGATTTTCCGGTGCCAATAACCGAAGTCATGATAGATGCTACGACCGGCCATGAGGCCTTGTCATTCATGGACGGGTCGTCCGGTTACAATCAGATTTGGATTGCGGAGCATGACCGAGTCCATACTACTTTCCGAACCCCTAAAGGCATTTATCTTTACAAGTGGATGCCGTTCGGACTAAAGAATGCTGGCGCAACCTATCAGCGCGCAATGACCAAAATCTTTGATGAGTTGCTCTACCACAAGGTCAAGTGCTACATAGATGACCTGGTGGTCAAAACCATAAGAAAGGAAGATCATCTGCAAGACCTCCAGATTATTTTTCAGAGGCTGAGACAGCATGAGCTGAAGATGAACCCCATGAAATGTGCGTTCGGAGTGTCGAGCGGAAAATTCTTGGGCTTCATCATCCGATATCGGGGGGTCGAGATAGACCCCGCAAAGATCAAAGCAATTCAGGAGTTACCTCCACCAAGGAATATCTCCGAGCTGAGGTCATTACAGGGCCGCCTGGCATATATCCGGCGGTTCATCTCCAATTTGTCAGGGCGATGCTAGCCTTTCCACAAGTTGATGATGAAAGATGTCCCCTTTTATTGGGATGAAGATTGCCAGACAGTCTTCAACAAGCTGAAAGACTATCTGAAGACTCCTCCAGTGCTGGGCGCACCGGGGAAAGGACGACCATTGGTATTGTATATATCTGCTACACATAACTCTCTAGGGGCAATGCTGGCCCAGAATAATGAAGAAGGGAAAGAGCAAGCCCTCTATTACCTCAGTCGGAGACTAGTCAGGATCGAGGAAAAATATACTTATATTGAGAAGGTCTGTCTGGCACTGGTCTTCGCAGTTAAGAAGCTCCGACACTATATGTTGTCGCAAGAAATCAGCTTGGTATCCAAAGAGGATCCCTTGAAATATATTATGTCCCAGTCGGCACTCAAAGGCCGCCTGGGCATGGAGTTTGACATCTCCTATGTAGCGCGCAAGGCCGTCAAGGGTCAAGTTATTGCAGACTTCTTCGCTGAGCACCCGCTACCCGGGGATTGCCCGTTGGAGCCAGAGCTTCCGGAAGATGAAACCCTGGAAGCCACTCAGGTGCAGCCCTCCTTGTGGCAACTATATTTTGATAGCGTTTCCAGAATTGACACCTCTACCACTGGATCGGCCAGAGTTAAGGCAAGAGCAGGCATAGTCCTGAAATCCCCAGAAGGAGAAGTGGTGCACACATCCTGCTCCGTAAACAAACATTGCACAAACAATAAAGCGGAATATGAAGCCCTAATAATCGGGTTGCAGATCGCTCTGTCCATGAGAATTCAGATGCTGGAAGCATTCGGAGACTCCCTACTAGTTATAAAATAGCTGGAAGGAGAGTTTGACAGAATCGACTTCAACAAAATTATCAAATAGATATTGTCTCATGTTAATTGGGCCACATGTATGGGCCTAATGGGTCATGTTTTATGTTTATAGTAATTATGTCCACAATAATCATGTAAGAGTCCTTTTTTTTGTCTTTTAGTATTCCCAAGAGAGTTATGATGAGTAGAAAGTAGGTGTTAGGTGTTAGGTGAGTTGTCTTTTGGTCTTCTTTGTGGAGTCTATATAAGTGTCATGTAACCTCTCTTTTAAGGCATTGAAGATGATTCAAAAATATTTGAAAGACTACCTCCAACGTGAGGCCCCTACCCCCCTTCTACCACTCTCTCTTTGGAGTGGATTCTCCAATATGTTCTCTCTCTCTAGGAGTGGATTCTCCTAGGTTTATTTCTTCTCTCTCTCTCTCTAGGAGTGGATTCTCCTGGGTTCTTTCTTCTCTCTCTAACTTCTCTCTCTCTCTCTAAGGGGTGGATTCCCCTCTCCTCTCTCTTCTCTCTCTCTTCTCTCTCTCTCCAAGGAGAAGGGTGCCCCCTACTCTCTCTCTTCCCCTCCCAACCACCTCCACCCTCCCACCTACCTCCATTAAATCCTCTACAACTTCCCACAAGCCATCATTACTTACCCCCAGTCCCAAGAGACCCTCCACCAATCCACACCCCACCCTCCAACCCCCAACTACCCATCCCCTTCCCCAAGAAGCCCTCCAACTTCCCAAGGCACCTCTTCCCATCCCCAAGACCACCATTGATTACCCCACATTAAAGGAAATTCAAACTCACATTCCCTCCACCCACTTGTGCCCCCTCACCTCCCCCCCTTCTCCCTCCAAGCCCAAATTCGTAGCTCCTCTCTCACCAACTACAAACACCCCATTCCAGACCCCATTCTCCCTCTCCCACACCTTAGAACACCCCCTCCCATGCCCCCTCACAACTAGGGGTCACCCCCACACCCATTCACCCCATTTCCCATCCCTTCTACCCCATTCCCCCACCACCCATCACCACCTGCAATTCTCAGGTCACAGTCAGCAGTAATCCAGCAGCTTGCAGGGGCGACCACGGCTTCTCCTGAATGTTCCTGAAGGCTCAAGAGGCACCGTTGGAAGCGTCTCCCAGTCTACTTCGCAACGGCGGTAGTTTCGTCATCGTCGGAGCACTGTGCTGCCCGGGAGAGCCATGCTCCCTCGACTGCGCGAAGCTTCCCCGGCAAAGCACCTGAACCTAATGGGAAGCTCGACTGCGGCGATCCTAGTGGGAATCTGAGCAAGAGTTCTTCTTCAAAAATCTTCTTCGACCAGTCTCTTTTCATAATCAAGAAGAAGAACTTGATTTGGCGTCCAGAGCTGAAAGTTACCAATTTCCTCCCCCGGATGCGCGGTTCTGCTTCCTCTCAGTCTGCACCGACCCCTCCTCAGTGTTCAGAGTCTACCGGTCTGCTCCGACATCATCTGGCGTCCCCGTTGCTTGCGTTTCGAAGAGGACTTGACAAAAAATCCATCGTTACCAGCGATGCTCAAATTTTAGTTTTGAAGCGCCCGTGGTACCCTTATCTTTCAGCTGCTGAGGTTCTGCGACAGTCAAGAACAGCAACCTGCTTCCCTGTTCAACCCTCTGCCCCGACCAGAACCGGTGACCACAGAAATCAAGAAAATTCTGGCATCATCCTGCTCTAGTTACGAAGCATTCCCCACTAGTACCGTCATCAACAAAATTCGTGCACGGCCGTAGCATCAACATCTTCGACTGATTGTCCTCAGTTTCAGAGAGCTGGCAGAACCAACTTCATCCACCGCTCGGCTTCCAATTGTGTTTTCCCCCTCCCCGCTCGCCCTCGTCTCCAGCCAGGATCGGCGTATTCACACCGATCAGGTCCATAGGTGGTGTCACATCAAAATGGCATCAGAGCAAGTCATCTGGTTTGTCCCAACAAGTCGGGGTCCTGCAGTTCGAGATTCAAGAATAAAGGTTCGAGGTCAAACCTTCTCCAAGTGGAAGGGTTTGACGGAATCGGCTTCCACAAAATTATCAAATAGATATTGTCTCATGTTAATTGGGCCACATGTATGGGCCTAATGGGTCATGTTTTATGTTTATAGTAATTATGTCCACAATAATCATGTAAGAGTCCTTTTTTGTCTTTTAGTATTCCCAAGAGAGTTATGATGAGTAGAAAGTAGGTGTTAGGTGTTACGTGAGTTGTCTTTTGGTTTTCTTTGTGGAGTCTATATAAGTGTCATGTAACCTCTCTTTTAAGGTAATGAAGATGATTCAAAAATATTTGGAAAACTACCTCCAACGTGAGGCCCCTACCCCCCTTCTACCTCTCTCTCTTTGGAGTGGATTCTCCAATATTTTCTCTCTCTCTCTAGGTGTGGATTCTCCTAGGTTTATTTCTTCTCTCTCTCTCTCTCTAGGAGTGGATTCTCCTGAGTTCTTTCTTCTCTCTCTAACTTCTCACTCTCTCTCTCTAAGGGGTGGATTCCCCTCTCCTCTCTCTTCTCTCTCTCTCTTCTCTCTCTCTCCAAGGAGAAGGGTGTTGCATCCCTACGGTTTTGATGATGTCTCACACTATAAATCAATCTTCTATCTCTAGAATAATTCATGCTTCATCATGTAGGACTGTGCAGTTCATATGGTTGTCAGATAGATATGCACTACTTGATCATGTCTACACACTGTATGTCACGCCCCGAACCGATAGCAGCGGAAAGCGATGCTCGGAGCGTGGCAAGAGACAAGTCACGGTAACAAGAGCGGAAGATAAATAATCACAATAAAATACAAAGAGGCCAGACACACATTAGAGAAAATATGAACTCTTATTAATTTAAAAAGATATATTTTGACACCACTTACAATAAAAGATTCAAAATAAATAACAAAAAGAAATAACTAGACTAGCTAGACTCAAGAAAATGAAAGAGCAGACTCCAACTCTAGGTTCCAAGTTCCACTCGATCACACTGATCCATTTCCCAATGCATGTACCGATACTCGCATAACCTGAAAAGGGTTGGAAGTAGGGGTGAGCAAAAAGCTCAGTAGGAATTATACTCTATCATCAGGCATATTTTAAGTGATTAACAAGTAAATTACAGTTTCATATGCCATGCTAATAAGAGAAATAAATGACAATATAAAGAAACAACGATAATAAAACAAATCTTGCAAGGTCAAGAAATATAAAGGAACAGAATGGTAATACTTAAGAGGAATAACAAAGATAAGAATTTACTACAGGAGATTACGATAAAGAGTTGGCCATATCAAGATGATTCAAGTCATGTCAAGCACGTTTGTAATTTCATTTCCACGTCCAAGTAATAGCAAGTAAAGTAACAACAAGTAGAGTATAGAACAGTGAAGAGTGGAAAGTGCAACGTAGTAGAGAGTAGTGGAGAGTAGTGAAGAGTAGTGGACAGTCCTAGATTTAACTCATGTCATAGTACTGGTGCCAAATGCCACACCTAGTCAGTCACCTCCCCGGGGGTACACGTAGTGTTCGGGCGCTCCTCCCAAGACTAGACCGAGCCCTTAATTATTTGCCAGGCATTGATTTCTTTGGATCAAAGATCCCACGAATCTAGACTTCCACAATTTATGGCCATAATTCCAAGGTTTGAACTATGTAGCAATAACAATTTCCAGTAGGAAGGAGATTCATTTCTGAATTTCAAGGTAAGCACAATCATCAAGAAGATTGAAAACCAAGTCACAATAAGAGTTAATCGTGTTGCGCTACTGTAGTACAGCAGTTAAACAGCAAGCTAATGAGCATATTAATCCTAATTACAAGCCAAATTAACAAGAATTAAGTTTTACGTTAAGCCAAGATGCCAAAAGAATGATTCAAGATGATAAGCTAATGAACAAGATCGCGTAAGTCGCGTAGGCACGAATAACAAGCAATTAACAAGAATTTAGTTGCATAATTAGACATTTATTAAGTGGGTTTCTATTTCACTAATTACCATTAATGACATGAAAAAGAATGCATTAGAACCAGTATTAAGTCACTCTCTGAGGGGATAAACGGTTCGGACTGGACCTTATATCCCCTGGGCTTAAACAGGGCTGAACGGGGGTCAAAGACTGAAGCAGGGAGTTGGGCGGTTCCTGTTGGGCTGCCCAAGTGCTTGGGCGGTTCTGTCTGGGCCACCCAAAGGGTTGGGCGGTCAGGTATGGGCCGCCCATCCCTGGCCCTGCCAGTTGTGTGGTCCTCTGGGGACCTTTTATCCTGCCAGGGGGATATGTGGTTACTTATGGACCGTTTATCTAGATATGTGGTCAGTTTGGGACCGTTCATCTAGATATGTGATCAGTTTGGAACCGTTCATCCTGGGATGTGTGGTTGTTCATGAACCGTCCATACAGGATGTGTGGTCTATCGTAAGACCGTCCAAGTTATGTGGTTGCTCCGGGACCTTATATCTAGATATGTGGTTAGTTTGGAACCGTTCATCCTAGGATGTGTGGTTCCTGAATGACCGTTTATCTCAGGCCATGCCAAGGTCAAAAGTGGTCAACAGAGATGTGCGGTCTATCGTAAGACCGTCCATCCCTGGGTCGATTCCGGTCATCCCTGCCGCGTCCGATGAACGCCGGGAAGCCAAGGTTTGATAGGGTTGCACTAAAACTCTAATAACTCATGGAAATGGATTCCAAATAAGGGGATTTTGGTATCAATGGAAAGCTAATACAAAACTCTACCTATCTGTAAGGTCAATTGCATGATTAATTCCTGAAATTGAGATCTATAAAGACAAGAACACAAGAAACCTTAGTTTTGACAGGCTGTTACTAAAACGTAAAATTCTCTCAACATACAGAACGAAAATTGGGGATTCTTATGTCAAAAGAAAGCCACTTCGATGCTGAATCCAACCATATATGATATGGTTCATGTGGATCAGGATTAACACTTCGAAATCAGTCGAAATCAGAAATCAACTTGGAAGAACACATCAAAAACTAGGTGTAAACATGATGTTACTACGAACAGAAATTCTCTAAACATGTTGGATGGAATTTAGGGCTTTTATAATCAATGGAAAGAGCACGAAAAACTATACAAGATGTATGGATCAATTTCATATTTATGTCCTGAAATCAGAACTAAATCGAAGAAGGAACAATGTTAACCCTAATCTAACATGCTTCTAACATGCTTCTACTAAACCTCGAAATACTCGCAGGATACTACATGATATTTGGGGCTTTATATATCAAAAGAAAGAGGACTTCATGCTGAACATTTTGATATATGATTTGATGTTTGAGCCCGAGAGAACCTACCTCAATTTGATGAAGAACAAGGAAGAACAAATGAGGAAGAAAGAAAGAAGGAAGCCGACACCCACGCACTCAACGCGAGATATCTCCCAGATCTGAAAACTTCAGCGACTGCCGCGGCTACCAAATGAAATTAGACCCAAATGAAATTAGACTGGAAGGGCTTCATTTTGATAGTTTATACACGTTCTGGAATGATCTGTGGAGAGAGGAATCGACGCCACAAGAGGCGTGTTGGACAAGGCGCCGCCAAGCAAGACCAAGTCAAAACTCGACCAGCCGCCTCAATTAGGGTTAGGGTTTCGAGCAATTTTTAGAGGGTTATTGAAGTTAAGATCATGGCCTTTAATTTGACACCAATTTCAGATCAAATGGTTGAGTATTAAGGTCAGATTTTGTGTTTGAAGTCAAGGTTAGGTAAAGGTTGAAAGTGTGGATTTTTCACTTAAATCTTTAAATAGATCTTGCTACGGATTGTTACTAGGTTAATCCCAGAAGACAAATTTGTTACATACACTTCCAGAAACCTAATTACCATTGTTATGGATTTTTATCACGTAGAAGAATTTTCAATGGTACTATTCCAAGGAATAAAATATTATTTAATGGAACTCACTTAAACGTTAAATAGATTTAATTACAGATTTTTACTGATAAAACTCAAGAAGGCAAAGTTGTTTCATAAATCATTCTCTATCAATTTACTATTTTTCTAGATTTTTTGAGAAAGTCGAAATTACGCTAGCACTATTCACTGAGGAATATAATATTAATTTTTGAAATTCATTTATCTAAATTAAAAATTCACTATTTCAATTAAATTTTAGATTTTAAAAATCGGGGTGTTACACCCTCCCCCACTTAAAGGAATTTGGTCCCCAAATTCACCGACTATTATCAGTTATGTGAATGTTCGAACTAAGATGATCTTACTCATTAAAATAATGTTAACTATACAATTGATGACGAAAGGAATTAGCTAACTAAGATGATCTTATTCATTAAAAATAGCATGTTAACTATACAATTAAAAGAATTAACTATAGCTAGGGGTAAAAGAGAACGATACCATATACTAATACTACGCTTCTTCTTCTTATTACGTCGGGTTTCCTTACGACGGACTCGCCAGCCTTTCGCAGAACTGAAACTTAGCTTACCGGAACCACTCGGTTTCATTTTAAGAATTGGCTCAAAAACTTGCAAGATAGTTATATGGTTAACCTTTCATTACCCTTACGCGTAACGCAACACAATCTTGCATATATTTTATTACTTACCCCACTATACTACCCAATCTCACCAGGTCGGGTTCTAAGACTTTAACAAGGTTAGGGGTACTATGCACCTAGACATGACCAAAACTCGGTACCTGGCGGAGATAATCGATCCGAAGACCACTCGCGCAAGTATGCGATCTTCCCGAGAGGCGTAGCCTAACGTCCGGACAACATCTTTTGATATACCGGGTCATTGGGATGCAAGGCAAAACTTAGGAAGCCTAGAACTTAGGAAAACCTATACTCTTGGACAAAATCCAAGGGACTCAGGCAAGGAGACAACACTTGGACAAAATCCAAGCGACTCAGGCAAGGAGGCTCTGATACCAAAACTGTCACGTCCCGAACCGATAGCAGCGGAAAGTGATGCTCGGAACGTGGCAAGAGACAAGTCACAGTAACAAGAGCGGAAGATAAATAATCACAATAAAATACAAAGAGGCCAGACACACATTTGAGAAAATACGAACTCTTATTAATTTAAAAAGATATATTTTGACACCACTTACAATAAAAGATTCAAAATAAATAACAAAAAGAAATAACTAGACTAGCTAGACTCAAGAAAATGAAAGAGCAGACTCCAACTCTAGGTTCCAGGTTCCACTCGATCACACTGATCCATTTCCCAATGCACGTACCGATACTCGCATAACCTGAAAAGGGTTGGAAGTAGGGGTGAGCAAAAAGCTCAGTAGGAATTATACTCTATCATCAGGCATAGTTTAAGTGATTAACAAGTAAATTACAGTTTCATATGCATGCTAATAAGAGAAATAAATGACGATATAAAGAAATAACGATAATAAAACAGATCTTGCAAGGTCAAGAAATATAAAGGAACAGAATGGTAATACTTAAGAGGAATAACAAAGATAAGAATTTACTACAGGAGATTACGATAAAGAGTTGGCCATATCAAGACGATTCAAGTCATATCAAGCACGTATGTAATTTCATTTCCACGTCCAAGTAACAGCAAGTAAAGTAACAACAAGTAGAGTATAGAACAGTGAAGAGTGGAAAGTGCAACATAGTAGAGAGTAGTGGAGAGTAGTGAAGAGTAGTGGACAGTCCTAGATTTAACTCATGTCATAGTACTGGTGCCAAATTCCACACCTAGTCAATCACCTCCCCGGGGGTACACCTAATGTTCGGGCACTCCTCCCCGGACTAGACCGAGCCCTTAATTGTTTGTCAGGCATTGATTTCTTTGGATCAAAGATCCCACGAATCTAGACTTCTACAATTTATGGCCATAATTCCAAGGTTTGAACTATGTAGCAATAACAATTTCAAGTAGGAAGGAGATTCATTTCTGAATTTCAAGGTAAGCACAATCATCAAGAAGATTGAAAACCAAGTCACAATAAGAGTTAATCGTGTTGCGCTACTGTAGTACAGCAGTTAAACAGCAAGCTAATGAGCATATTGTTCCTAATTACAAGCCAAATTAACAAGAATTAAGTTTTACGTTAAGCCAAGATGCCAAAAGAATGATTCAAGATGATAAGCTAATGAACAAGATCGCGTAAGTCGCGTAGGCACGAATAACAAGCAATTAACAAGAATTTAGTTGCATAATTAGACATTTATTAAGTGGGTTTCTATTTCACTAATTACCATTAATGACATGAAAAAGAATGCATTAGAACCAGTATTAAGTCACTCTCTGAGGGGATAAACGGTTCGGACTGGACCTTATATCCCCTGGGCTTAAACAGGGCTGAACGGGGGTCAAAGGCTGAAGCAGGGAGTTGGGCGGTTCCTGTTGGGCCGCCCAAGTGCTTGGGCGGTTCTGTCTGGGCCGCCCAAAGGGTTGGGCGGTCAAGTATGGGCCGCCCATCCCTGGCCCTGCCAGTTGTGTGGTCCTCTGGGGACCTTTTATCCTGCCAGGGGGATATGTGGTTACTTATGGACTGTTTATCTAGATATGTGGTCAGTTTGGGACCGTTCATCTAGATATGTGGTCAGTTTGGAACCGTTCATCCTGTGATGTGTGGTTCTTCATGAACCGTCCATACAGGATGTGTGGTCTATCGTAAGACCGTCCAAGTTATGTGGTTGCTCCGGGACCTTATATCTAGATATGTGGTTAGTTTGGAACCGTTCATCCTGGGATGTGTGGTTCCTGAAAGACCGTTTATCTCAGGCCATGCCAAAGTCAAAAGTGGTCAACAGAGATGTGCGGTCTATCGTAAGACCGTCCATCCCTGGGTCGATTCCGGTCATCCCTGCCGCGTTCGATGAACGCCGGGAAGCCAAGGTTTGATAGGGTTGCACTAAAACTCTAATAACTCATGGAAATGGACTCCAAATAAGGGGCTTTTGGTATCAATGGAAAGCTAATACAAAACTCTACCTATCTGTAAGGTCAATTACATGATTAATTGCTGAAATCGAGATCTATAAAGACAAGAACACAAGAAACCCTAGTTTTGACAGGCTGTTACTAAAACGTAAAATTCTCTCAACATACAGAACGAAATTGGGGCTTCTTATGTCAAAAGAAAGCCAGTTCGATGCTGAATCCAACCATATATGATATGGTTCATGTGGATCAGGATTAACACTTTGAAATTAGTCGAAATCAGAAATCAACTTGGAAGAACACATCAAAAACTAGGTCTAAACATGATGTTACTACGAACAGAAATTCTCTAAACATGCTGGATGGAATTTAGGGCTTTTATAATCAATGGAAAGCGCACGAAAAACTATACAAGATGCATGGATCAATTTCATATTTACGTCCTGAAATCAGAACTAAATCGAAGAAGGAACAATGTTAACCCTAATCTAACATGCTTCTAACATGCTTCTACTAAACCTCGAAATACTCGCAGGATACTACATGATATTTGGGGCTTTATATATCAAAAGAAAGAGGACTTCATGCTGAACATTTTGATATATGATTTGCTGTTTGAGCCCGAAAGAACCTACCTCAATTTGATGAAGAACAAGGAAGAACAAAGGAGGAAGAAAGAAAGAAGGAAGCCGACACCCACGCACTCAATGCGAGATATCTCCCAGATCTGAAAACTTCAGCGACTGCCGCGGCTACCAAATGAAATTAGACTGGAAGGGCTTCATTTTGATAGTTTATACATGTTCTGGGATGGTCTGTGGAGAGAGGAATCGACACCACAAGAGGCGTGTTGGACAAGGCGCCGCCAAGCAAGACCAAGTCAAAACTCGACCAGCCGCCTCAATTAGGGTTAGGGTTTCGAGCAATTTTTAGAGGGTTATTGAAGTTAAGATCATGGCCTTTAATTTGACACCAATTTCAGATCAAATGGTTGAGTATTAAGGTCATATTTTGTGTTTGAAGTCAAGGTTAGGTAAAGGTTGAAAGTGTGGATTTTTCACTTAAATCTTTGAATAGATCTTGCTACGGATTGTTACTAGGTTAATCCCAGAAGACAAATTTGTTACATACACTTCCAGAAACCTAATTACCATTTTTATGGATTTTTATCACGTAGAAGAATTTTCGATGGTACTATTCCAGGGAATAAAATATTATTTAATGGAACTCACTTAAACGATAACTAGATTTAATTACAGATTTTTACTGATAAAACTCAAGAAGGCAAAGTTGTTTCATAAATCATTCTCTATCGATTTACTATTTTTCTAGATTTTTTGAGAAAGTCAAAATTACGCTAGCACTATTCACTGAGGAATATAATATTAATTTTTGAAATTTATTTATCTAAATTAAGAATTCACTATTTCAATTAAATTTTAGATTTTAAAAACCGGGGAGTTACACTGTATGCATAGTATGGACTCTGATGGGTCGACGCTCCACCTCTGATGGGTCGACGCCCCCTTTGCCTTCCAAGTCCATACAACGGCACTGTAGCTTGCATCTGAAGTGTATACATCCTTTCAAGGGGTCAAGTCTATACATTCTCCCGTTCATTTCAAAGTCTACACATCGCCTTCCATCTTCCAAGTCTATACATCCAGTTGAACCCCAAGTCTATACATCGTCTGCCATTTCAAAGTCAATACACTGTCCCTCGTCTCACGCATCATGACCCAAAGTCTGTACAGCCTCTAGTCACTGTACAAGTCCATACACTGGCTGCACTGCACAAGTCTATACATTGGCTTGGGCATCCAAGTCTAGACATTGATTCTCTATTCATGCCTTGATTCGAAGTCTATACAGCGAGCGGCGTTCATCAAAGTCTGTACATTGCTTGGCGCTCACCAAGTCTGTATATCGCTTCAAGCGTTCAAATGTCTATACAAGGCCTGCATCATTAAGTCTAGACATAGCACTGTAGCTTCCCTAGTTGAAGTGTATACATCGTTAATGCAAGTCTGTACAGCCAATACCTTCATTGATTCCAAGTCTGTACACTGGTCCTCAGGCGTTCCAAGTATGTACATTGGTTCATGTTTACCAAGTCTATACAGTGCTTCAATAGTCTCCAAGTCTATACAGCCTGCCTTCACGTTCAGAGTCTATACACCATTCCTCAAAGGCCAAGTGTATACATTGTCCATATGTTCAAAGGTTTCTAGTCTATACATTGGATAGACTCGTTCATGCTTTGTTCATCTCAAGTCTGTACACTGCCTTTCATGTGCACTCTTTAATCAAGTCTGTACAGTCCCTTGTTCGCAAGTCTACACACTCTATTCCTTCATACACTTCACAGAAGTTAACATTCCTCTTTGTCATGTTAATGCATCAGATTTCAAGTCAATACACTAAGGACGCTGAAGGCCTGCAAGTCTATACACTCTCAAGTTGTTCATACTTGCCTATATGTTGTTTTCAAGTGTATACACTTTCTCATTTGACACACTTGCTTAATTACTATTTCTAAGTCTACACATTCGATGCCTTCATGCATTGTTCTCATCAAAGTCTATACATCGACGTCTATACATTGAAGTCTATACATTGCATACAGTTGTGCTTCACAAGTCTACACATTGCTGCTCTTCATTACAAGTCTTTACACTCGTCCTCCTTCACACGACCAACTCTATACATCCATTGTCTTGCCTGCTGAATGAAGTCTACACACTGAGGTCGCATGAACACTTATAAGTCCATACACTGAGCTCGCATGAAGAACTTCAACTCTACACACTCTCACACTTGACACACTTGCCTAATTGACATCTCTAAGTCTATACACTCGATGGCTTTATCCATTTCACAGAAGTCCACACATTCCCCCTGTTGTGCTAATGCATTATTCAGCTAGTCTATACACTGAGGTCGCATGAGGACTCACAAGTCTATACTCTCCCTCAGTGTACACACTTACTCATTTGCTATTCTAAAGTATATACATTCGTTGATATCTGACTGAACTAACTAATCACATTTCCTTGTTTCTGCCTGCAGATAATTCAGGTTAATGATTGGACACGTGAACTGAGGATGATACCTGGCACGTGATCCGAGAATGCTCTGGAAAAGGAGGGAACGAGACTCACTCGTGTGAAGGCCTGAAACACAGGTCGAATGCCATATAAAAGGTGCCTTCTACGATTAGATGGACAGAACTGGAGAAAAAGCTGAAGAGCAGAATCCCTGAGCAGAAGAAGAAAAGAGAGAGAGCCTCCACGTTCCAGAAAGAAGATAGAGAGAAAAGATTTGAGAGTATTGCTGTGAGAGAAAAGTCTGAGTGAGAGAGAAGAGTCCAATTTGCTTCTTCGGAAGCTACATTTGATTTTGGTTTTTCTGAAACGATTGTTGTTCATCGTTGGTCTTGTTTACATTTCTGTTTTTCCTTTCATTTCTTCATATCTCTGATTTCGAGTTGTTACCCTCCAGTGTTTGGAGGAAGGGAGAGTTACTCTGGTTCCCCTCTGGGCTGCAGAGGAAGAGAGATTTGTGATCTCTGGTTTTGCCAGTGACGGGTTGTCATTAGCAGGTTCCCTCCGGGTTGGAGGAAGGGAGAGCCATCTCCGGTTCTGGTCTTGTTGGTAGCAGGTCCAGGTGTCAAGCTCTATGGGTAGCAGAGTTTGGTTAAGGGATTTGTTTCCCTTGGTTGTTCAAGCTGTGTGGCAGCATATTGTTCGCAGATTGAGTCTGCAGTTTTCTAGCAATGGCTAGTGGAATCCTCACTCTAGTTGGAGTGAGGGGTGGATGTAGATTGTGGACTACAATCGAACCACCTTAAAATCTCTTGTCTCCTCTGTGGTTACTATTATCGTTTGTGCTTTCCTTCAGTTTGGCATTTTGTTTTTGTGTGGACGGCCTCTTCCAATCGCACCTTATTATCCTATCTTAGTTTCTCACTGCGTTAGCTGCATTGTTTAGCCATATCTGAAGGGTTGTATTTCGAAGTAGTGAGTTTTCGCTGAAGTTTTGCTAATTGGGAGTGACCTATTCATCCCCCCCTTCTATATCACTCTTCGCTGCGCTAACATTTGGTATCAGTGCAGGTTTGCATCATGTGGACGAACGGTCAGGGAAATGCTAATGGTCCTAGAAGCTTCATGGCTGAAAGTCAATCCATTAGTCACCCTTCATTTTTTGATGGAATAATTATCTCTTTTGGAAGAACAGGATGGAAGTGTTTATCAGAGCACAGAGCCACAAGCTGTGGAGGGTAATCACTGTTGGCCCGTATGATCTGCCACCGAACGAGGACGCGTGGACAGATGACCATGTCAAGCTATCTTCACTCAACTGGACGGCGCTGAACATCATCCAGTTTGCTGTTCACCCAGAGGAATATGCCCGTATATCTGCCTACAGGACCGCCAAGCGAATGTGGGATGAGCTGCAATTAATCTATGAATGTACAGCTCAAGTGAAAGCCTCGAAGGTAAACCTCTACACCTCTAAGTATGAACTGTTTAGGATGAATGCAGAGGAGAATATTACTGAAATGTATGCCAGGTTGTCCTTGATCACAAACACACTTAAGGGGCTAGGGAAGGATCTAGCTGAGCAGACATAGTCAGGAAAATTCTTAGATCCTTATCCCCAGCATGGCACACTAAGGCCATCGTGATTGAAGAGTCAAAAGATCTGACGACCTTGACAGTGAATGAACTCATAGGATCCCTCATGACCTATGAGATGAATTTCAAAGGAGGTGGTGAAGGAAGTGATAGGAAGGCTAAGAATGTAGCTCTCAAGGCATCCCGCAACAAGAGTAGCAGTAGCAGCAGTAGCGGTGAGTCTGATGGCTTCTCAGATCTCGACCAGAAGGAGCAGGCAATGCTCACTCGTCAGTTCAGTAAATTTTTAAGGAGAAAGGGGAAGACCTTTAGGAGGAAAAAGCCATACTCCTTTAACAAGAATGTTGAATCTACCAATCATAGGGATAGAAATCCTAAGAGACTGACTTGTTATCATTGTAACAAACAGGGACACATGAAAGGTGAATGCCCAGATCTTCAGAAGAAGGGTCCCTACTTCCAGAAGAAGAACACAAAAGTGCAGAAGAAGAAGAAGCCATAGGCGATGGTCTGCACATGGAGCGAGGAGGAAGAAGATCCCGAAGATACTTCCTCAGAGGAGCATGAAGAAGGAATTTGCCTTATGGCAAACAGTGAAGAGGAGGTAACCAATATTTTTGAAAATTTTACGATTGATGACTGGGAAGATGCTTATGCTGAGTTATTAGATAAATTCAATTCTCTTAGTAAAGAGCATAGGGTTCTGAAAAGAAAATTTAATACTAATGTTGAAGAATAAACCCAGGTCTGTGAGGAAAATCAAAAACTAAAAGAGCAACTAGAAGAAATGACCTCACTAAGAAAAGAAAATGATAAGCTCAAGGGAGAAAACCAAGAAAGTCAAAATCAGCTCAATGAACTCAAAATAAGAATTGAAGAAAGCTTGAATGAAAGTAGAGTGAACTCAGAAAAATATGAAGCTGTTAAGAAAGTCAATGGTGAACTTCTAAAAAATTCTGAGTCCCTTCAAAAGGAGCTGGAAGACAAACAGAAAGTTTTGGAAAAATTTGTCCAAGGAAAATCTAGTCTGGATGCTATACTGGGGGCTAGGGTTAACTTCAATAAGGAGGGTCTAGGCTATGACCCAACTAACAAAAGACCCTTACAATTCAAAACCATTACCTTCTGCCCAGAGAAGGGAAAAGAAAAGCTGGACACACCATCCAGCTCAAACAGCAGTAAGGGAACTCAAGGTCAGAAGGAAAGTTCTAAAAATAGTGCTGGTCAACCATTTAAAATGGGAATTAATTCTGTGAAGAATTTCACTAAGCCTACCAATCAGAACATAAATGGTAAATGGACCAAGCAAGTGGATCAGAAGAAAAGCTGGAATTACTACAATCAGATGGGTCCAAAGAGGACCTACTGGAGAAATGATCATCATCTTCAAAAATTTGTTGATCAACAAACTTACATGAGATATCCTAGGAGTGGAAAGCCTAATGAATGGAATAGAACTTACTTCTCCAGACCAGCTGGACTTAATTTCAATAAACCAGAAGTAAAGGTGCCAGGGAAATCCATGCTGAAGCAAATTTGGATTCCTAAACACTTGATTAGAGATTTGAATAATGTCCTTGGACCCAACTCATCTTGGGTTCCAAATCACTCTGCTTGATGTTATTTGTGTAGGTCGGCCTGGCAGCTGAAGACAACAAGTGGTACCTCGACAGTGGCTGCTCCAGGCACATGACAGGTGACCGATCCAAGTTCAGCAAGATAGAGATGAAAGTAGGGGGTCTGGTCAAGTTTGGAGGAAAGAACAAAGGTAAGATTATTGGAGTTGGTACAGTAGGTAAGTCTTCCACAAACTCCATTGCAAAAGTTCTAATTATGGAAGGTCTTCAACACAACCTGATTAGCATTAGTCAGTTATGTGACAAGGGTCACAGGGTTGTGTTTGATGATAACTCATGCAAAATCTTTGAAATAAATTCTGATGTGGTTAAATTTGTAGCCAACAGGATTAATAATGTCTACATGGTAGACCTAGATGAGGAATCTGAATCTAATATTTGTTTATCTGCCAATTCTGAAAATGATGCTTTTGAATGGCATAGACGTCTAGGTCATGCTAGCTTTACTACTTTAAATAAATTGGTCAAGCATGATTTAGTGAGAGGCTTGCCTAGAATAAAATTCAATTCTATTTCAAAATCATGTGATGCATATGCTCTAGGCAAACAGACCAGGAATTCTTTCAAATTAAGATCTGAGCCATTGTCCTCTAGACCAATGGAACTCCTCCATATGGACCTCTTCGGTCCTACTAGAACTCAGAGTCTTAATGGGAACATGTTTGGCTATGTCATCATAGATGACTTCTCTAGATATTCATGGATCTTTTTCTTAGCAAATAAAAGTGATGCATTTCAAAAGTTTAATCTGTTTTTCAATAAGGTCAAACAAGAAGGAAAACACAAGATCTGTTCTATTCAATCTGACCATGGAGGTGAGTTTGAAAACTCCATGTTTTCTGATCTTTGTGAAAGAGAGGGACTAACACACAGATTTTCTTCTCCCAGGACACCTGAACAGAATGGAATTGTGGAGAGAAGAAATAGAACTGTGGTGGAGATGGCCCGAACCATGCTAATTGAAAGTCAATTACCAAGGAGGTTTTGGGTAGAGGCGGCCAATACAGTAACTTACATAATCAACAGGGCCATGGTAAGACCCATTCACAAGAAAACACCCTATGAGCTTCTAAAAGGTAAGAAACCAAACTTGTTTCATTTTAGAATTTTTGGAGCAAAATATTTTATTCACAACAATGACAAGAAAGATTTAGACAAGTTTGAAGCTAAAAGCTCCCCTGGAATATTTTTGGGATATTCAGAAGTGTCTAGGGCATATAGGGTCTTCAACATAACAGACAAAAAGGTTGAAGAGTCTCCACACATTATTTTTAGTGAAAAGAAAGGTGTTTCTAACAATGAAAATTTTGATAGGGACTCCAATCATGATGGGGAATTCCTAGAAGACCAAGAAGAAGAGAACACTCAGCCAAGTGAAATAGCAAATCCTCCCAACCAGGAAGAGCCAAGAGAAGCAGGTGAGTCTTTAATAAATGTTAGATTTCTTAAAGATCATCCGATAGATAATGTCATAGGCAATCCTGAAGATCCTCTTCTGACTAGGTCTCATTTTAGGAATGTGAATAATGAAGACTTAATTGCTTTTGTCTCACAAATTGAACCCAAATCAATAGAGAGGCCTTGGCTGATCAAGCTTGGGTCAATGCCATGAGTGAGGAATTGGGCCAGTTCGAAAGAAATAATGTCTGGGAACTTGTTCCAAGACCAGATAATGTTAATATCATAGGAACTAAGTGGGTGTTCAAAAATAAAATGAATGAAGATGGAATCATTTCTAGGAATAAGGCTAGATTAGTAGCCAAGGGCTACTGTCAAGAATTTGGTGTAGATTTCGATGAATCCTATTTACCTGTTGCTAAGATGGAGGCTATGAGACTGTTGCTTGCTTTTGCATGTTCAAAGAACATAAAACTCCAACAAATGGATGTTAAAAGTGCCTTTTTAAATGGAGTCATTAAAGAAGAGATTTTTGTTGAACAACCTCCAGGATTTCAATTTTCTCCTCAACCTGACCAAGTTTTCAGGTTAAACAAAGCCTTGTATGGTCTAAAACAGGCTCCAAGAGCATGGTATGAAAGATTGACTGAATTTCTGATCAGCAAGGGCTACAAAAGAGGTAAAGTAGATCAAACCTTATTTACCAAGGGTACAAATAAAGATCTCCTCATAGTTTAGGTATATGTAGATGACATTGTGTTTGGATCAACTAAGCATGAACTATGTGTTGAATTCTCTAAAATGATGTCTGCTGAATTTGAGATGAGTTTGGTTGGTGAACTAAAGTACTTCCTTGGCTTGCAGGTACAACAGCTAGAGGATGGGTGCTTCATCAACCAGACCAAATACACAATGGAACTGTTCAAGAGGTTTGGTATGGAAAACCTGAAGCACATTACAACACCCATGGGTACCAATACCTCACTGGATGCAGATGAGACAGGTAAAGAAGTAAATGCCAAGCTCTATCGAGGTATGATTGGATCTCTTCTTTACTTGACAGCTTCCAGACCTGATATACAATTCAGTGTAGGAATGTGTGCAAGGTATCAGTCTAGACCTACTGAATTACATTTAGCTGCAGTGAAAAGAATTTTCAGATATTTGTCAGCTACTCATTCTCTTGGTTTATGGTTTCCTGCATCACACACATTTGACTTAGTTGCATACACAGATGTTGATTATGCAGGATGTAAACTAGACAGGAAAAGCACTAGTGGTCATTGTGAATTTTTGGGTGGGTGTTTAGTGTCTTGGGGTTCCAAGAAACAACATTCAGTGGCCCTCTCCACTGCAGAAGCTGAATATGTGGCTGCAGGGAGTTGTGGAACACAAGTCATTTGGATTAAACACCAGCTTCAGGACTACCAAGTAGACCTGGGGTGCACACCTATCTATTGTGATAATACCAGTGCCATTAATCTTGCCAAAAATCCTGTTTTGCATTCACGCACCAAACACATAGAGATAAGGCATCATTTCATAAGAGATGAGGTTTCTAAAAGCAATTTTGAACTGATTCATGTAGGCACAGATAATCAGATTGCTGACATCTTCACTAAACCTCTGGATAATGAAAAATTCACAACACTAAGAAGAGAATTAGGCTTATACAAATTGTCTTAATTGTGTAGTCTTTTCTTTTTGTGAGGGGGAGTTCTGTATGACTGTTGGTTAGATTTCAGGAATGCTGTGAGTGAGGGGGAGCTGGTTGAGCTGTGAGAGGAAGTGTTCTTTGACAGATTCAAAAAGATTGACCAGATGTATGTCTTTGCTAGTTTTCATGACAGATCTAGTGTGGTTCTCTCAGATAGTAGAATGTCATTTAATTCTTAAGTCTAGAAGTCAGTGATACTAAAGTCCAGTTAGAATCTTTCCTCTGGTATTCCTTTAGAGATCTGGAATAATTGTAAAAAGTATATCTTCCTATATTGTCAATGATTCTGGTTCAGGCCAAAACCTGTATGTCTTGATATCTGACCCAATCAGCTTGAAACCTGGACTTCAAGATTCACTTCAAGTAATAGTTCTTCTGGTATTATTTTCAATCATTCCATCTCTTCAACACAAGGGCTTAACTAAACAAACATGTCTTGTTTTGTTCACTAAGAAACTGGGAGCTTCATCAATGAAATGAATATTTCTCCTATGTCATGAGATGTCAAATGCTTAAAATGAATGAAAAAGACATGACAGAGCAATGGTGGCTAGCTGGTGAGTAACTGGGGACTCTGGCCTCTAATCAAGGTGTTTCCTCATGTCAAAAGCCACAGTTACTAACTCTGTTCCTTAATAAAAAAAAGGGAGGAAGTAATGAGGTACTCACTCTGAGTAACTGGGGATTCAGGCCTCTAATCAAGGTGTCTCCCTAATGTCAAAAGAGTGAATCACCAACTTACTCATTGATCTTCTTGAAAATCAACTCAAAAATTCCTTGTTGTTTTGCAACTAATGGATTGCTTATCCTCAATACCTTGAGAAAACCTCTCTGACTTTGTCTCTTGTTGTCTTTTTGGATTGTTGACAGTTCAGCTATATCTGGCCATACTTGTTAACACCTGCTCTAAATCATACTCTATGTATGCTGATAAACTTTTCTATCATTCTATTTCTCTAGTGTGTACTGGAGTTCGAGAATCTTCACTTGAGTTTAGCACCTCATTTATTTTCTTAAGACTTGCTTGTGTCTTTCTGCACTAAGAAGTTACTGTACTTCTTCTTCATGTCTCCAGCACTTTCATATACTCTGCATTTCCTTTTGCTGATGTCAAAGGGGGAGAGAGGTTTTGCAATATCAGTAGATCATGTATTGTCATGAGATTTGGGGGAGTATTATTCATGAGCTAAGGGGGAGATTACCTTGTCATGTGATAGCTTTATCTGAGAATGGGTTGTAGGGGAGGTGAGAGGGAGTGGTTTTGGAGAAAGAAGTGCTTCTGCAGTAGTGTTTAATTTGGCTGTGCTTTCACTTGCCTTGAATTTGCTTTGATTGTTGAAACTGCAGTTGATTTCTTGTTAAGCTTTGATATTGCTTGATTCATAGTGTTGGCATCATCAAAAAGGGGGTGATTGTTGCATCCCTACGGTTTTGATGATGTCTCACACTATAAATCAATCTTCTATCTCTAGAATAATTCATGCTTCATCATGTAGGACTGTGCAGTTCATATGGTTGTCAGATAGATATGCACTACTTGATCATGTCTACACACTGTCTGCATAGTCTGGACTCTGATGGGTCGACGCTCCACCTCTGATGGGTCGACGTACCACCTCTGATGTGTCGACGCCCCCTTTGCCTTCCAAGTCCATACATTGAATTTCATATTCAAAGTATGTACATTGGTCTTCACCTGAAGTCCATTCCTTGAGTTCAAGTCCATACAACAGCACTGTAGCTTGCATTTAAAGTGTATACATCCTTTCAAGGGGTCAAGTCTATACATTCTCCCGTTCATTTCAAAGTCTACACATCGCCTTCCATCTTCCAAGTCTATGCATCCAGTTGAACCCCAAGCCTATACATCGTCTGCCATTTCAAAGTCAATACACTGTCCCTCGTCTCACGCATCATGACCCAAAGTCTATACAGCCTCTAGTCACTGTACAAGTCCATACACTGGTTGCACTGCACAAGTCTATACATTGGCTTGGGCATCCAAGTCTAGACATTGATTCTCTATTCATGCCTTGATTCGAAGTCTGTACAGCGAGCGGCGTTCATCAAAGTCTGTACATTGCTTAGCGCTCACCAAGTCTGTACATCGCTTTAAGCGTTCCAATGTCTATACAAGGCCTGCATCATTAAGTCTAGACATAGCACTGTAGCTTCCCTAGTTGAAGTGTATACATCGTTCATGCAAGTCTGTACAACCAACGCCTTCATTGATTCCAAGTTTGTACACTAGTCCTCAGGCGTTCCAAGTATGTACATTGGTTCATGTTTACCAAGTCTATACAGTGCTTCAATAATCTCCAAGTCTATACAGCCTGCCTTCACGTTCAGAGTCTATACACCATTCCTCAAAGGCCAAGTGTATACATTGTCCATATGTTCAAAGGTTTCTAGTCTATACATTGGATAGACTCGTTCATGCTTTGTTCATCTCAAGTCTGTACACTGCCTTTCATGTGCACTCTTTAATCAAGTCTATACAGTCCCTTGTTCGCAAGTCTACACACTCTATTCCTTCATACACTTCACAGAAGTTAACATTCCTCTTTGTCATGTTAATGCATCAAATTTCAAGTCAATACACTGAGGACGCTGAAGGCCTGCAAGTCTATACACTCTCAAGTTGTTCATACTTGCCTATATGCTGTTTTCAAGTGTATACACTTTCTCATTTGACACACTTGCTTAATTACTGTTTCTAAGTCTACACATTCGATGCCTTCATGCATTGTTCTCATCGAAGTCAATACATCGACGTCTATACATTGAAGTCTATACATTGCATACAGTTGTGCTTCACAAGTCTACACATTGCTGCTCTTCATTACAAGTCTTTACACTCGTCCTCCTTCACACGACCAACTCTATACATCTATTGTCTTGCCTGCTGAATGAAGTCTACACACTGAGGTCGCATGAACACTTATAAGTCCATACACTGAGCTCGCATGAAGAACTTCAACTCTACACACTTGACACACTTGCCTAATTGACATCTCTAAGTCTATACACTCGATGGCTTTATCCATTTCATAGAAGTCCACACATTCCCCCTGTTGTGCTAATGCATTATTCAGCTAGTCTATACACTGAGGTCGCATGAGGACTCACAAGGCTATACACTCCCTTAGTGTAGACACTTATTCATTTGCTATTCTAAAGTATATACATTCGTTGATATCTGACTGAACTAACTAATCACATTTCCTTGTTTCTGCCTGTAGATAATTCAGGTTAATGATTGGGCACGTGAACCGAGGATGATACTTGGCACGTGATCCGAGAATGCTCTGGAAAAGGAGGGAGTGAGACTCACTCGTGTGAAGGCCTGAAACACAGGTCGAATGCCATATAAAAGGTGCCTTCTGCGATTAGATGGACAGAACTGGAGAAAAAGCTGAAGAGCAGAATCCCTGAGCAGAAGAAGAAAAGAGAGAGAGCCTCCACGTTCCAGAAAGAAGATAGAGAGAAAAGATTTGAGAGTATTGCTGTGAGAGAAAAGTCTGAGTGAGAGAGAAGAGTCCAATTTGCTTCTTCGGAAGCTACATTTGATTTTGGTTTTTCTGAAACGATTGTTGTTCATCGTTGGTCTTGTTTACATTTCTGTTTTTAATTTCATTTCTTCATATATCTGATTTCGAGTTGTTACCCTCCAGTGTTTAGAGGAAGGGAGAGTTACTCCGGTTCCCCTCTGGGCTGCAGAGGAAGAGAGATCTGTGATCTCTGGTTTTGCCAGTGACGGGTTGTCATTAGCAGGTTCCCTCCGGGTTGGAGGAAGGGAGAGCCATCTCCGGTTCTGGTCTTGCTGGTAGCAGGTCCAGGTGTCAAGCTCTGTGGGTAGCAGAGTTTGGTTAAGGGATTTGTTTCCCTTGGTTGTTCAAGCTGTGTGGCAGCATATTGTTCGCAGATTGAGTCTGCAGTTTTCTAGCAGTGGCTAGTGGGAATCCTCACTCTAGTTGGAGTGAGGGTGGATGTAGATTGTGGACTACAATCGAACCACCTTAAAATCTCTTGTCTCCTCTGTGGCTTGCTATTATCATTTGTGCTTTCCTTCTGTTTGGCATTGTGTTTTTGTGTGGACGGCCTCTTCCAATCGCACCTTATTATCCTGTCTTAGTTTCTCACTGTGTTAGCTGCATTGTTTAGCCATATCTGAAGGGTTGTATTTCGAAGTAGTGAGTTTCCGCTGAAGTTTTGCTAATTGGGAGTGACCTATTCATCCCCCCCTTCTATATCACTCTTCGCTGCGCTAACAAAGGGCGCCCCCTACTCTCTCTCTTCCCCTCCCAACCACCTCCACCCTCCCACCTACCTCCATTAAATCCTCTACAACTTCCCACAAGCCATCATTACTTCCCCCTAATCCCAAGAGACCGTCCACCAATCCACACCCCACCCTCCAACCCCCAACTACCCATCCCCTTCCCCAATCAGCCCTTCACCTTCCCAAGGCACCTCTTCCCATCTCCAAGACCACCATTGATTACCCCACATTAAAGGAAATTCAAACTCACATTCCCTCCACCCACTTGTGCCCCCTCACCTCCCCCCCCTTCTCCCTCCAAACCCAAATTCGCAGCTCCTCTCTCACCAACTACAAACACCCCATTCCAGACCCCATTCTCCCTCTCCCAAACCTTAGAACACCCCCTCGCATGCACCCTCACAACTAGGGGTCACCCCCACACCCATTCACCCCATTTCCCATCCCTTCTACCCCATTCCCCCACCACCCATCACCACCTGCAATTCTTAGGTCACAATCAGTGGCGATCCAGCAGCTTGCAGGGGCGACCACGGCTTCCCCCAGACGTTCCTGAAGGCTCAAGAGGCACCGTTGGAAGCGACTCCCAGTCGACTTCGCAACGGTGGTGGTTTCGTCATCGTTGGAGCACGGTGCTGCTCGGGAGAGCCATTCTCCCTCGACTGCGTGAAGCTTCCCCGGCAGAGCACCTGAACCTGATAGGAAGCTCGACTGCGGCGATCCTATTGAGAATCTGAGCAAGAGTTCTTCTCCAAAAACTTTCTTCGACCAGTCTATTCTCAGAATCAAGAAGCGGAACTCGATTTGGCGTCCGTAGCTGAAAGTTACCAATTTCCTCCCCCGGATGCACGGTTCTGCTTCCTCTCAGTCTGCACCGACCCCTCCTCAGTGTTCAGAGTATAATGGTCTGCTCCGACATCATCTGGCGTCCCCGTTGCTTGTGTTTCGAAGAGGACTAGACAACGAATCCATAGGTACCAGCCATGCTCAAATTGGAGTTTTGAAGCACCTGTGGTACCCTTATCTTTCAGCTGCTGAAGTTCTGCCACAGTCAAGAACAGCAACCTGCTTCTCTGTTCAACCCTCTGCCCCGACCAGAACCGGTGACCACAGAAATCAAGAAAATTTTGGCATCATCCTGCTCCAGTTACGAAGAATTCCCCACTGGTCCTGTCATCAACAAAATTCGTGAGCGGCCGCAGCATCAACATCTTCAACTGACAATCGTCAGTTTAAAAGAGCAGGCAGAACCGACTTCATCCACCGCTCGGCTTCCAATTGTGTTTTCCCCCTCCCCGCTCGCCCTCGTCTCCATCCGGGATCGGCGTATTCACGCCGATCAGGTCCATAGGTGGTGTCACATCATAGTTTGATGTGCGAAAGCAAGAGCTTCTCTCCTATCACCAGTTGGCAACCCACCTGATGTCAAGATTCTACTTCATCAGCATCAAGCACATCAATCGAGGTCGGAATGCTCAGGCAGACGCCCTCGCTAAGCTGGCCAGTTCATTGGCAGTTCCGCCAGACACAAGCCTGAATATAACAGTGATCAACCGCCGGTAGGTCCCCAGTGTAACGGCGGTCTTATCCGACGAACAAGAGATTGAGGTAGTAGCCGTCGAGGAGATTCCACAGCCCGATTGGAGAGAACACCTCCTGCGGTGGTTCCAACACCAACAGCTTCCAAAAGAAAAAGAACAGACAATGAAGCTCCTGAGGGTCAAGGACTCTTACGAGATGAGAAGCGGAACCCTATTCTGAATAATGGCAGATGCCCGAAGGAAAGTCCTACTTCGTTGCTTGTCTTCAACAGAGGTAGGACAGGTGATGCAAGAAGTTCATGCGGGATCAGCTGGAGCACACCAGGCTGGCCCAAAGATGAAAATTGAGATAAAGAAATTGGGCTACTATTGGCCCACTATATTTGATGATTGCTGCAAGTTTGCCAAAGCTTGTCAGAAGTGTCAAGAACACGCTAATGTGGCAAGGAGACCTCCAGTGCCATTACACCCGACCCTGCCAAGCTGGCCGTTTGCTCAGTGGGGCACGGACGTGGTAGGGCCGCTACCAGCATCTTCATCAAGGTGCAAGTATATCTTAGCAGCTACAGACTACTTCTCCAGATGGGCAGAGGCGGTAGCACTAAGAGATGTGACGGGAGAGCTAGTTGCAAGATTCTTTCGGCAGAATATAATATTCCGGTTCGGGATCCCCAGCCGAATCATCTCTGAAAATGGCAACCATTTTAGGAACCAAAGGGTTTATCGGCTAGCCGACAAATACAAGATTGACTAGAGGACATCGTCCCCATACAACCCTCAAGCCAATGGACTTGCAGAAGCCTTTAACAAGACTCTATGTACGTTGCTGGCAAAGACTGTCAAGTCTAATAAAAAAGATTGGGAAGAAAGGATGTACGAAGCGCTCTGGACTTATCGTACTGTCTACAAAACCCCAACTGGCTGTTCACCTTTCTCCCTCATGTATGGGTCAGAGGCTGTGGTGCCAATTGAACTAGAAGTTCCTTCACTGCGAGTTGCCATCCAACATGGACTAGCCAGTGGTGATAAAACCAATGCAGAAAGAAGATTAGAAGAGCTCGCTGAGCTCGAAGGAAAACGCCTCCGAGCACAACAAAACATCCAACTCTACCAAGCTCGCATGGCCCGTGCTTTTCATAAGCTGGTCAGGGGTCGAGAATTCAAGAAAGGAGATCTGGTAATGGTCAAAAGAAGAGAAGTAATGGCCTCCAACCCCAAAGGGAAGTTGGTCGAAAACTGGATCGGGCCGTATATCATCCGCCGAGTATATGAAGGGGGTGCCTACGTCCTGGTAGACCACAAAGGAGTCATCCAGTTCTTTCCCCTCAACGGAAAGCATATAAAGCAGTATCATGCAGCGCAACCGACATTCCCCGAGTGATCGATCGGAATACCCTTATCTTGGTCTAGTAGCACTCCACCCTAGCCAAGCTACCCTCATCTTGGTCTAGTGGCACTCCGCCCTAGCCCAACTACCCTTACCTTGGTCTAGTGACACTCTGCCCTAGCCCAGCTACCCTTATTTTGGTTTAGTCGCACTTCGCCCGGATCGAGCTACCCTTTCCTTGGTCAAGTGGCATTCCGCCCTGATCGAGCTACCTTTCCTTGATCTAGTGGCACTCCGCCCTAGCCAAGCAACCCTTATCTTGGTTTAGTGGCACTCCGCCCTAGTCGAGCTATTCTTACCTTGGTCCAGTGTCACTCCGCCCTGATCGAGCTACCATTCCTTGGTCTAGTGGCATTCCGCCCGGATCGAGCTACCCTTTCCTTGGTCTAGTGGCATTCCACCCTGATCGAGCTACCTTTCCTTGATCTAGTGGCACTCCGCCCTAGCCGATCTACCCTTACCTTGGTCCAGTGGCACTCCGCCCTGATCGAACTACCCTTTCCTTGGTCTAGTGGCATTCCGCCCTGATCGAGCTACCTTTCCTTGATCTAGTGGCACTCTGCCCTGGCCCAGCTACCCTTATCTTGGTCTGGTGGCATCCCACCCTGAGCAAGCTACCTTATCATGGTTTAGTGGCACTCCACCCTAGCCGAGCTACCCTTATCTTGGTCTAGCGGCATTCCGCCCTGATCGAGCTACCTTTCCTTGGTCCAGTGGCATCCCGCCCTGGCCGAGCTCTCAAAAGAATACATCATATTGCTGTTACGGGCCTTACGTACGGATCGGCGAAAGATCATTCCTTTGCATTAGCATTCAGCCCCTGCTAACGAATAAACTGCTCTGCTCGGCACAAGGCCCGGTGATCCGGCCAACAGCCGTCTGCCACCAACCAAGGGTCGGACATCACACTTCGACCTACCGCCTTTTGTATGCTAAAAAAATATATAGAAAAGAAAAGAAAAATGGGGTTAAAAAAATAGAGATGCCCTGCCAGACTTGCTCCTATGTTAAGGACAAGTGCAAAAATGGCTATAACCCAGCTGTGGCGAAAACCCGAAAGGGCGTCGCAGGCAAAATCGGGTACCCCGCCACGTGAAAACTCGGGAGGGCGCGTGGGCAAAAGCAAGAGGGGGCTGGCTTCGGCAAAAACCCGAAAGGGCGCTTAAGTCAGTAAAGTGGTAATTTAGAAAGAATTTCTCCTTATCTCCACCGACGAAACTCCAGAAGGGATAGTCATCAAAAAATCCCACCGGAGATCCTCGAGCAAGCCCATGTTCGACCCTCGTCATCATCGGGGAGATCGGTCGATCTCTACCCCTAACTTGGACCTTCCGTCCCTGTTAACAATCCAACCCTTGCTTCGGCATGTGACCCATGCTGATGAATAAACCAATGTTCGACCCTCGTCATCATCGGCGAGGTCGGTCGATCTCTACCCCCAACTTGGACCTTCCGTCCCTGTTGATAATCCCGCCTTTGCTTCGACATTTAACCAGTGTCGACGAACTGAACCCGGGACCAATCCTTGTCATCATCGGCAAGGCCGGTCGGCATTCTGCTAGCCCAGTTCTGCCATACTCCGAATTCGAAATCAAAATAGAAAGAATGAAAAGAAAAATGGGGTTAAAAATAGAGATATCCCGCCAGACTTGCTCCTATATTAGGATAAGTACAAAAATGGCTATAACCCAGCTATGGCGAAAACCCGAAAGGGCATCGCAGGCAAAATCGGGTACCCCGTCACGTGAAAACCCGAGAGGGCGCGTGGGCAAAAGCAAGAGGGGGTTGGCTTCGGCGAAAATCTGAAAGGGCGCTTAGGTCAGTAATATGAATAAAAAAAAGTGAGAAGAAAAATTATAAATCAATGATGAATAGTGATGAACCATCCTCCGTCCTGAAGACCCTTCACAAGGTCGAGGTGGAGTCTTCATCCGATATCCCACTTATACACATCCATTGTCTACCTTTCCGACCCTTATCATCATCGACAAGATCGGTCGCTACCCTTTCCAGTTTTTGTCATCATCGGTAAGACCGTCTACCCTTTTCGACCCTTGTCACCATCGGTAAGATCGGTCGCCACCTTTCCGATTGTTGTCATCATCGGCAAGACCGTCTACCCACTTCGACCCTTGTCACCATCGGCAAGATCGGTCGCTACCCTTTCCGGTTTTTGTCATCATCGGTAAGACCGTCTCCCCTTTTCGACCCTTGTCACCATCGGCAAGATCGGTCGCTACCTTTCCGGTTTTTGTCATCATCGGTAATACCGTCCACCCTTTTCGACCCTTGTCATCATCGGCAAGATCGGTCGCTACCTTTCCAATTTTTGCCATCATCGGCAATACCGTCTACCCTTTTCGACCCTTGTCATCATCGACAAGATCGGTCGCTACCCTTTCGACCCTTGTTATCATTGACAAGATCGGTCGCTCCCCTTTTGACCCTTGTCACCATCGACAAGATCGGTCGCTACCCTTTTCGACCCTTGTCATCATCAGCAAGATCGGTCGCTACCCTTTCGACCCTTGTCACCATCGGCAAGATCGGTCGCTACCCTTTTCGACCCTTGTCATCATCGGCAAGATCGGTCGCTACCCTTTCGACCCTTGTCATCATCGGTAAGATCGGTCGCTACCCTTTCGACCCTCGCCACCATCGACGAGCCTGGTCGACTACCCTCTAACCTGGGTCTTCCGCCCTCGTTGATCAACAAAGCATCATTGCGTCGACGTTTAACTCGTGTCGATGGTTATAGCCTACTTTTCGTCATCATTGGCGAAGTTCACTAGGCACATCCGCCGACGCTACCTGTGTCCTGCCCTGGCAAAAGATCCTGCTCCGGGAACGGCTGCGCCGCGGTGGAGAGAACACCTCACCCCTTCCTTGAAGGCATGAGCGCTCTCCTGTGCCATCAGCACGTATCCCTAAGTTCAGACGGTCGGCCAAAAGAATAAAGAGAAGAAAAGAAGGAAAGAAGTCGTGATTGAGGCGACAGATAGAGATGTTTTCATTAATAAGAGCTGTCAGAATACATTGGTGTCCGGGGCATTCCCCTGAGGTACATAAGCTCCGAAGGCAAAAAGAGGAGCAGAACCCGATGCAAAAAAAAAAGAAGCGAAGCAAAGCTACGGCATGGGACGCCGGAAAATATTTGCCAACTCCAGGAGGCCTAGTGAGAGATATTGGGTCAATTCCTGCAAATGGGCCTCGTGGCTATCAGCTGCAATAGCCTCTCATCTAGTGAGGCAAGTCATCCTTCGGCCAGGTCAGCTTCTTTCGTTGTCTGGACCTCTAGGCGCTCGCCATCCTACAGCTCGGCTTCGACCTTAGCAAGTTCCGCGCGCAACTCTTCCATCCGTGACGTAAGGAACAGCCGACATTCTGAGATATTGCCAGCAACAATTCTCAGTTGTTCCATGGTCACCCTCAGCGAAGTAGTGGCGGCGCGGCAATCTGCCCTCTCCAGCTTCACAGCCGTCAGCTGATCAAATACCTCTCGACTGAGGAAATCCCGCCTGTTGGCATGCTTTAACAGCATTGTAACCTGCGGGATCCAGTCATCCATTGGGCAGCCAAATGCTAGTAATGATCATGAGAGGTGGTCTATCAGGCCTCTCAGCTGCACATAAGTTAGACCTGGGGAAGCTGACATGGCCCGTTGGAGATTGTCCAGAGACTGCCACACCATGTCACTGGAAAATTGCAAGCCTAGTGGCAAAGTCTTGAGGAGCTGAAATTCCACCTTGCTATCTACCTTGGCCCAGATATCATCGGCCACCATAAGGGATGTCGACGGCATGGTCTGTACAGTGCCAACGTCCGGCCCGACAATTGCAGTTGCAGCAGCTGAAGGGCTCTCCACGATGGCAACTTCCTTGCCCGCCCTTTGAGGTGAAGCTATGACAGCCGTCTCAGCAGTGGAGGGCACTTGGTCCTCCTGAATAGTCTCACCTGCCGCTAAAGGAGGGGAGCTTTCTATGACCGACATGGCTTTGATAGCATCGGCCTCTTCTGCGATAATTTATCCTGCCTCTATTTCCGGGGGGCCACCTGGCTTTAGCAACAACTCCTCGCCGGTAACCAAGGCTTGAGTCCCTGCAACCTCGGTCAGGTCGCCGACTTCAGCAGTTGTGTCGGGCTCCTCTGAGGCCGCTGCAGCAGCATAGGTCCGTGGAAGCCGTAGGGCGATGGGCCGCACAACAGGTGGAAAGGCGATTGGCCCATGCCCAAGTCAGGGAGGGGTATGCGAACCATCACAGCTGGCGGTACCACCTCAGCCTGCATCACATGTATGTACATTAGCCAGCTGGCTTGGAAATAAAAAGAAGTGCTGCGGGCGGGAGTCGGAACATTTCCTACCTCAACCGGCACTATATTTAAGCCTCCAAAAGTGGCCTCTCAAGATTCTGGCCCCTCTCCTGTGGTCGGGTATGATGGCCCGTGTTCGGCTCCCGATAGTCTCGGAGGGCTGAATGTTAAAAGGTCACTTTCATAAGCTGAAGAAGCCCCGACATCCTCGGCCTCGGTGTCGACCGGTGGGAACCCCTCGTCGTCGCCAGAGCCGCCACCATAATCAACTCGCTCAGAGGAGGATGACTCTTCCGCTTGTTCTCGAATCTTCACTATCTGAGCGGGGACCATGCTACTAGAAGAAGGCTCTTTAGCCGGAACCTCCTCGGCGGTCTCTGCCTCGGAAGCACCCGTTGGCTGAATATCCAGGGGCTTGTCCCTTGGAAGCCCCTGCTCTCCAGTAATAGCTCCTACCATGGCACCGACCTCGGGGAGCATCGTTGGTCGGACATCGACTGGAGTTAAGAGACAATAAATAGTCAAGACCCGACTGAAAGCACAATATGCCGCTAAGCTCTACGGGCAAGCTGCAAGTTACCTTCTATTTCTTGATGGGGTGTCGGTGAAGGCAAGTCACCCTCAACAGAGTCCGAGGGGGCTTCCTCCTCTCTCTCCTCAGCCGCGGCTCCGGTCATCGCCTCCAACCCAACAACGGCGGAGGTAGTGCCAACAGCTAATGAAAGGAAGGATGATCAGCCAAGGTGGCAGAAATAAACAAACAATCCATACAAGAAGGAGAAGTTACCTTCACCCTCAGGCCCTTGCATCCAAGCGGCCTCAAACTCGGAGAATGATGGAATCCGAGGAGGGGTAACTAGGGGCTCCTCTTCAGCGGCCTTTCTCGGGCATGCCCGGGGAGCACGGGAATCTACCCTATTGGCCTTCTTGGCCCTACTGATAGCCTCCCTGACTTGGGACCTGGTTCGCTTCCGCGAATCCCCAGGGGGAAGCGGTGTAGTGGTCAGAGCTGGCTCTGGAATGTTAAAATACGAAGGCTTCTGCGCCTTGGAAATCAACTCCCTATAATGTCTGGTCGCCTCCACAGAGAGGTGGGCTGCAAAAGTGCGTAGGTGAGAAAGGTGCATACTGACTATAAAAGAAGCAATTTCAAGGCTGAAAGAAAAGTAAGCATTACCTGGCGGCCCTGTGTATCTGGGGCTGAGGGACCAGTAAAGCAATATGGGCGCCTTGTCCCGGGAAGCCGCCTCACGGACAAGCCAGCACACATCACCAATCTTCTCACTTTTCTCCGCCAACTGCGCCAGATCTTCATGGCCACAGGAGGATAAGTGATGATATAGACCCAAGTGGTCGAATCCCCTACCGTCGACATACTTGAAAGATACGAGGAGCTGATGGTCCCGGATGGCTTCTAGTGGACCATAAATTGAAAGCCCATGCGAATGAAGCAGGGCGAATATCCAGAGGGTGCTGGAGTACAAGTCAACCCGTCTATCTTCCCTCCTGATGAAGGTCTGGTAGGGATAAAAACGGTCAGCTTCTGGGCGCCAACCCGCCACTGCAGGAAGAGGTTCTTCCACTGGGAAGGGGATCGTCTGAAGGGCAATACGGTCACTGCTAACCCGGCACAGCCCCCGAGAGTCTTGATATAATCATCCTTCTGGATCTCTGGCATCTTCGGGTCGGCCTTAGACGACCTACCCTTCGCAGCCTTCCTAGCCTCCAGATACGCCATCACCTCGGTGTTGGACCAGGACTTCAACTTCTTCAAATAGCTGGGATCAACATCCAAAGCAGGCTCCCGCTGGGAATCTAAGAAATGACATTCGGCAACATGCCAACAGTCTTTCCGGAAGTTCTGGTAGAAGCCCGTCCGTGCATTCCACCACTTCACGAAGTCCGGAGTCACTCGGGGCAGATGAGCCGGGGTTGGCACCCTGAAGGATACATCCTCCCGACGATGGAAGTAGTCCCACCATGTGCGGGCTTCATCCGTAGTCGTCTGTCCAGCTCGATGTCTGTTCGGGAGATTGAACCGGGCTGAAGAAGAAGGAATTTGCTGGTCATATCCAAAATTTCAGTCGAAACGGAAGGGATAATACGGCTCTAACCACAGCAAGCCGCTCATTCTAAATACAAGGACACTGGGGTGGATAGACATTGCCCAATCAATCAGTTCTAGTTCCAAGATTGGCCTCGTGCTCTTGGCCCCGGTGAGCTGATGAATGAATTCCTCTGTCTCAAACAACCGGCATTGTTGCATCCTGTTGGCAAGAGGACTGGAGCTAGCAGCCAAGCTCCAAAAATGCAAGACTCCTGGAGAATCTGTCGGAACTGTAGTCAGCTTCCCCCGAATAGCAAAAAGCTGATCCGCTAGTGAAGATGGCTCAGCACTAGCAAATTCGATCATCCGTGGCAAAGGATGATCCGACTGCATCGTCCGGGGAGCTGCTTTAGGAAACAAGGTGCAGACCCAGGCATTGAAGAAATGGATGGGACCAACTATCTATGAATTTTTGGGGATGCCTGACTTGTGCAAATCCCCCAGCATCTTGTATATAAGGCATAAGGCCACCGGGCACAGGGACAACTTTGTCCCCCAAGCCATCAAACAGGCAGGGTAAATGGCCTCCGGCCTAATTATCGTCTCATCCCCCTGAGGAAGGGCGAACGAGCAAAGCCAATAGGTCAGATATGCAGCACAATGTGTGACTGCGTCAACTCCTGTGGGATTCGGGCCCCCTTGCCGCCCTCTCCCTGAAACAGCAGGATATGTCACCTAGCGTCGAGCCCTCTTCTTCCGCTTCACCGCTGTCGGAACCACCGTGGGGAAATCCTCATATTGCTGCTCCCCACCGAAGAAATATTGAAGCCATGTGCCCATCCGCATGCGTCTCTTTTCGCCAGGCTTCCGCTCTTCCCGCGAGTCAAGCGTCAGGCGCAGCAGGGTGCGGTATGCCTTCATCAAATAACGGTAGGCGAAGCCCGTGAAATATTTGCCTTCACCATCCATCTGGTCTTTCAGCCAGTCAGGAAAACAAACTTCTTCATACGGCTCCCCATCTATCGGCAAGCCGCTCAGCTGGGAAAGGCTCCAGAGATCCAGTGAAGTCTCACCCTCTACAGTATAAAAAGTGTTGTATTCCGGGCAGAAGACCTCAACCATCCCGCAGCACAGACCTCGGGAGATCGGATACCTGTACCGGGAAGCATATACACTCTGATAAACACCGGCATGTACCAGAATGGGAGCGTACTTCCGTAATACAAAATCTTTAAATTCAACGGCACCTGGTCTGAAGGCGTGAGCATCGGTGGCTTTGAGTTCTCCGAACCACCCTACTGAAACCTGATTCTTGAACCGGACTGCTAAGCAGTCCAAGAGGAAAGGCTCATCTTGGTACCCCCAATGAAGCGGGGCAAGGAATAAACCATACACGGGCTTCTCCCTATCAACGCACCCGACAATCTCATTCCAGCGGGCTGGTGTATACTGCGGTGCTCTTGTCAGCAACCCAGCCTCTGGAGTTAATTCCTGCACTCCAAGAACGGCCCCCCATTTTCTGGGCTCGCCCGGGATATATATAGGCATACCGTGAGTGACTGACTTGGTCAGGCTGTCTCTCTCCGCCAGTAGAGCTCCCTCGGCTCGACGGATGAGAATTATACCGCGCTTCCTGCCAAGGTTGAAGCGCTCAAGGAATGCCATCAAGTGTTTGTCCTTGGGATGGTCCAATCTGATGCCATCCCCTCGCTCATACTTGAAGTGGTTGCCGTCAAGAATCAATAGGTGGCCGGTGTCAACGGTGTCGGTCTCTGACTCTGAGGACTCAGCTATAACGGCTATCCGTCGAGGCCCCCGATCAAGGGAATGGACATTCCCCCATGTCACAGCGACCCGGGATGCAGAGGAAGAAGGGCCGGATGCCATATTATCTGCAAAACAAGAAAAGAATGAGCAAAGTCAGAAATCAGTTGATCAAAGCAAGACTTCTGACAAAATTTCGGCGGCATCTCCTCAGCTCGAGGGTTTGCCAAAAGAGAAGTGGAAACCGTCCACTAAGGGAGCGGCCCCTAAAAGTAGCCATAGGCACTCAGCCAAGGCCAAACGGGACACCCGGGGGATTTAGCTCCGGGGACAAGTCCTTCTAGAAGCCTCCCGGGGCCCGGAAGATGGATTCTAAACCCATAACAAAAAACCCCTCAACCCACCTTCGACTCAGGCTCGCTCGCTAGTCGCTCGTCGCGGTGGAAGAGGGAGATGAAGAGAGAGGAAAAAATTTCACAAATGAAGAGCTGTAAAGAAAAAAATGAAGAAGAAAATAATATATAGGGGGCTCCACCGCTGTTAAAACGGCGCGCCCCAGGGCGCGCCGTGAAAGCCGCGCCGTGAAAGCCGCGCCGTTTCAACCTCCAAAGCCCAGGGTGCGCCGGATTTGTCGGCGCTGTTTTAACTTCTGAATAAAAGGGCGCGCTGTTTTAAGTGGTGCTGTTCACGCTTCCTATCGCGCCGGATTAACGTCCTAAGCCGGAATTAAGTATTGTTTCAAGCTTTCATCACCGAAAGAAGCTCATCCGTAGGTACTGCTGCACTCCCGCCTCGCTTGCACCACCCACATCTGGGGGGCATTTGTTGGCACTCAAAATATTATCTTTCGGAGACCAAGCCACAAAGATGAATGACACGTCCCACTGAAGCACAGAAGCCGATGAAGATCGACTTATCAAAGATTCCTCAAGTTGACGGAGCCCCAAGTCACCTCGAAATGAGCACCGGGGACTTCACCTCAGGAGAGTCGGAATGAAATCGCGACCAACCGGCAGCGCGACCAAGCCTGTCGAATGATCCAGCTTCGACCTTGTCATGCCCCTACCCTACATCCATCGCCCGACCAAGGACGACGGTCTACCCAAGGACACTCCTAAGGAGGAAGAACGTCCTCGGCCGTCCACAACAAGGGGTCGAAGGTTCTGTCAGCAGAAGGCCCCGATCACCCGACACGGGTTCGGCAAACAAGTCTTTCTCATTTGTTTGGTGTATAATTCTTATTTCACACGTCGATCAACCAATTAACTAACTGTAGTTAACTGATTGGTTGACTGCATGGGCATGCCAGTCACATACATGACAAATTTATCGTGCGCTCGTTCTGACTTGGTCAGACGAAAGTGAGGTTCGGTCGGGACCAGCAGTCCGCCATACCATAAAGGCTATGGCGTTAATTACATCCCCCACGAGGGGGAACACCTTTGATTAATTGCCGAGATAGTGGGCTGTCGAGGCCGGGATAAAGGATGTGACGCTACAAACATGACGGGATGATGCGAGATGCGTCTATCTATCATGCAGGAGAGGCATGGTTCATTTAATTAGAGACCCGTGGTACGTGGCGGAGGACGTAGGTCTGGAGACAACCCTCGCGCATAGCGAAGCCTTCCGATCAGGCACAACCCGACCTTCTGTCAACGCCATTTGATATACCCGAGGGTCAAGGCGAGCATACATGCATGACGATGATGACTGTACTAAGCATGATGATAGAATTATGACGGTGAGCAGAGCTCAGTCATATTTTATTAAGCCCCGCCAACGGGGAAAAGTGACACAAGCATGCTAGCAAAAGCAGAGTGATGACGGACATAGTGGTGAAGTCATGATAACGAAAAGATTTGGACTCGAAAGGCCCTCCTTTTATTCAATTTATTACTAATTAGAGTTTATTAACTTCGACCACAGGAAGCGAGGGTCACTCCGTGGGCGAGCCAGGGATTGGAGAGCGTGACGATTAGAAACGGCGCCTGAAAGCGTAGGTGTAGTACTTAAAACGGCGCGAGAAAAACGTAGGTATAAGAGGGGAATTAAAACGGCGTGGCCTGATTGGGGCGCGCCGGGAAGAAGCGCGCCGGAAAGGGGCGCGCCGTTTTAAGGCGCGTCGTATATAAATGGCGCCGGTTTAACCCGATCTCACGAAAACCGAGGTTTTATTCATTTTTTTTTGGGTTTATTAAAGTACTTTAGGAAACTTCGGAAGTTCACTTAAGTCATTTATTAAAAGGATCGACCTCGGGGCATCCGGGAGCCGAGTCACAGGCTCGCACGAGGTTCACACTCGAGCGCGACGATTGTTCCGAGTCAGACTCGTTCGAGCTAGAATTTCGGCATCGTCTCCCCATCCCGGAGGATTATCGGGGAGAAGCGGGGAATACTCATGTGGCAGAGCAACCCCTAAGGGCCGGGTGGCGCAACGGCGGCCGGAAAACCCTAACGGAAAGGAAAACCCCGAGGCCTAGCCTGCTAGGGGCACCGAATCCGTGGGCGACAGTGAGCGAATGAGGCGACTTATTATGGGAGCGAAGACTCCGAGGGTTAGCCTGTGAGGGTTACGTGACCCAAGTCAACACAACACTCAAATCGGGACGACCGACAGAGGGAAGGAAACCCCGAGGGCTAGCCTACAAGGGGAACACAACCTGCGGCCACCACGAAGTCCATTAAGAACCGTGGATTTGAACTGTAGGGCTTAGCCCCGTCATTGTGTGCTCAATGGCTTGAAGGGATACTCATCATCAACGGATGAGCCTCCCCTGTCGACTGAGTGACTAATCATAGAAGATTGGGGGAATGTCCCCCTCCCCGGGTACTGGAGCAACGCTACAAAGCAGACTCCTTTTGAGATGCGAACGGGTTGGAAAGAGAGGCACAAGACATTGTCTGATGACCAATGGGCAACCGAATGGCTAGACACATGATAGGACAGCGGAGCCCGCAGGCTAAATAAATTAACACCGGCATGCTATATGATCAGCGTAGAGATTTGGGGACGGGATATGTATATATATCATGTTCAGAGAAACAAACGATAGAAGCGATCTTCCCCCCCTGGCCTATGAGGGAAAGCGCAGAGGGGCGGTGAAGGGACTGCTCCCTAGACGGAGATGAACAGAGATACGCATACAGGTGCGTCTCCAATCACAAAACCCGTGGCACACATGGTGCAGAACCCGACCATTATATTAGAATCGAGAGAGAAAGCCCCGGCGAGGGGGGAAGATTCGTATAGCCCAAGGGCATATCCAGTATAGGGGAGAAGGGATCCAGAAGCTATACACACCGGGAAAACATTAAATGTACATCGGAAAAGAAATCCGAGAGAGAGCATGAAAGGTAGATACAGCATCGGGCACCAACGCATTCCATTCATTCGATGAACGATTCAGGTAGATATGCACTGTATATATATATTCCGGCACTGGCATTGTCGCTCGGCCACCGTTTACATTCATTGAAGGAGGATGCTACAGGTGACGAGAAAGAGAACAACAATAAAGGTGAGGGGGGAGGTCAGGCTCATCACATCGCCCGTCCCCCTCTCTCACTTACATTATACCAGGAGAAAGAAAACAACAAAGAAAGGGGAAGTGACCGGAGGGAGAAATCACGGAGGCCCACCTAGACTCTTTTCCAGAACAGGGTATTGGACCACAGTCTTCTCTTCTCCAGTTTCGGAGATACTCAGATGAGCAAACGAGGAAGGTGGCGGCGAGAACCTCCGTGGAAAGCCTACTTCTTCCCCAAGGCTCTTCTCTCTGACCAACAGAACTCCCTCCCCCTATTTGCACTCCCCGACTCTCTTCTTGCCTTCTTTCTTTTTTTGGTTTTTTGATCTCCTCTCCCTTTCCTCGTGTGTTGTTTTTTTTCTTTTGTTTCGAAGGCGGGGTATATATATACCTCGTTAATCCGGCGCCCTGGGAAGGGGGCGCGCCGGATCAAACGGCGCCGCGAAAAGTCCCCGATGGTATGGGCGCGCAGGATTTGGTGGCGCCGTATTAAGGGGCGCCGGTGACCGTTCACGTGCCGTTTTAGCTTATTTGCTCAGCCTGGGTCAGCCGATGGGTCCGGGGATGGTTCAGGAAGCTCCTGTTGACTGTTCCTCTCACCCTGGCCCTTGTAAAACCTTGACGGGGTGTTGACGAAGCTCTTTGATATGACGAACGGCCTTAATCAGAACTTCGCGTGTGTCTGGCCCGAGCACACGGGTATCCTACTGGCACGGCTTTCTACACTGTGATTTGTGCTTCTGGTCGAGACGGACTCGTTCTCGAAGCTTCCTTGTGGGATGGCATTGCATCCGGGATAATTTCACCTTGAATGGTGATCAATCGGCCACTAACGGGCCTACTATGGCGAGAAGCCAAACCCGTGTCGGGTGATCAGGGCCTTCTGCTGACAGAACCTTTGGCCCCTTGTTGTGGACGGCCGAGGACATTCTTCCTCCTTAGGAGTGTCATTGGGTAGACCGTCGTCCTTGGTCGGGCGACGGATGTAGGGTAGCGGCATGATGAGGTCGATGCCGGATCATTGGGCAGGCTTGGTCGCGTTGCCGGTTGGTCGCGGTTTCATTCTGACTCTCCTAAGGTAAAGTCCCCGGTGCTCATCTCGAGGTGACTTGGGGCTCCGTCAACTTGAGGAATCTTTGATAAGTTGATCTTCATCGGCTTCTGTGCTTCAGTGGGCCGTGTCATTCGTATTTGCAGATTGGTCGCCAAAGGATTATATTTGGAGTGCCAACAAATGCCCCCCAGACGTGGGTGGTGCAAGCGAGGCGGGAGTGCAGCAGCACCTACGGATGAGCTTTGTTCGGTGACGAAAGCTTGAAACGGTACTTAATTCCGGCTTAGGACATTAATCTGGCGCGGTAGGAAGCTTGAATGGCACCACTTAAAACGACGCGCCCTTTTATTCAGAAGTTAAAATGGCACCGACAAATCTGGCGCACCCTGGGCTTTGGAGGTTGAAACGGCGCGGCCTCCACGGCGCGCCAATTGCTTAAAACGGCGCGCCCCGGGGCGCACCGTTTTAATAGGGGTGGAGCCCCCTATATATTGTTTTCTTCTTCATTTTTTTCTTCACAGCTCTTCATTTGTGAAATGTTTTCCTCTCTCTTCATCGCCCTCTTCCATCGCGACGAGCGACGACTGAGCGAGCCTGAGTCGAAGGTGGGTCGAGGGGTTTTTTGTTATGGGTTTAGAATCCATCTTGCGGGCCCCGGGAGGCTTCTAGAAGGACTTGTCCTCGGAGCTAAATCTCCCGGGTGTCTCATTTGGCCTTGGCTTAGTGCCTATGGCTACTTTTAGGGGCCGCTCCCTTAGTGGACGGTTTCCACTTCTCTTTTGGCAAACCCTCGAGCTGAGGAGATGCTACCGAAATTTTGTCAGAAGTCTTGCTTTGATCAATTGATCTCTGACTTTGCTCATTCTTTTCTTGTTTTGCAGATAATATGGCTTTCGACCCTTCTTCCTCTGCATCCCTGGTCGCTGTGACATGGGGGAATGGGCATTCCCTTGATCGGGGGCATCGACGGATAGCCGTTATAGCTGAGTCCTGGGACTCGGAGACCGACACCGTTGACACAGGCCGCTTGTTGATTCTTGACGGCAACCACTTCAAGTGAGCGAGGGGATGGCGTCAAATTGGACCATCCCAAGGACAAACACTTGATGGCATTCCTTAAGCGCTTCAACCTTGGAGGGAAGCGCGATATAATTCTCGTCCGTCGAGCTGAGGGAGCTCTACTGGCGGAGAGAGACAGCCTGACCGAGTCAGTCACTCATGGTATGCCTATATATATCCCGGGCGAGCCCAGAAAATGGGGGGCCGGTCTTGGAGTGCAGGAATTATCTCCAGAGGCCAGGTTGGTGACAAGAGCACCACAGTATACACCAGCCCGCTGGAATGAGACTGCCGGGCGCGTTGACAGGGAGAAGCTCGTGTATGGTTTATTCCTCGCCCCGCTTCATTGGGGGTACCGAGATGAGCCTTTCCTATTGAACTGCTTAGCGGTCCGGTTCAAGCATCAGGTTTCAGTAGGGTGGTTCAGAGAACTCAAAGCCACCGATGCTCACGCCTTCAGACCGGGCGCCGTTGAATTTACAGATTTTGTATTACGGTAATACGCTCCCATTCTGGTACATGTCGGTGTTTATCAGAGTGTATATGCTTCCCGGTACAGGTATCCGATCTCCTGAGGTCTGTGCTGTGGGATGGTTGAGGTCTTCTGCCCGGAATACAACACTTTATATACTGCAGAGGGTGAGACTTCATTGGACCTCTGGAGCCTTTCCCAACTGAGCGGCTTGCCGATAGACGGGGAGCCGTATGAAGAAGTTTGTTTTCCAGACTGGCTGAAAGACCAGATGGATGGTGAAGGCAAATATTTCATGGGCTTCACCTACCGTTATTTGATGAAGGCATACCGCACCCTGCTGCGCCTGACGCTTGACTCGTGGGAAGCGCGGAAGCCTGGTGAAAAGAGACGCGTGCGGATGGGCACGTGGCTTCAATATTTCTTCGGTGGGGAGCAGCAATATGAGGATTTCCCCACGGTGGTTCCGACAGTAGTGAAGCGGAAGAAGAGGGCTTGACGCCAGGCGACATATCCTGCTGTTTCAGGGAGAGGGCGGCAAGGGGGCCCGAATCCCACAAGAGTTGATGCAGTCACACATTGTGCTGCATATCTAACCTATTGGCTTTGCTCGTTTGCCCTTCCCCAGGGGGACGAGATGGTAATCAGGCCGGAGGCCATTTACCCTGCCTGTTTGATGGCTTGGGGGACGAAGTTGTCCCTGTGCCCGGTGGCCTTATGCCTTATATACAAGATGCTGGAGGATTTGCACAAGTCACGCATCCCCAGAAATTTGCAGACAGTTGGTCCCATCCATTTCTTCAATGCCTGGGTCTGCACCTTGTTTCCTGAAGTAGCTCCCCGGTCGATGCAATCGGATCGTCCTTTGCCACGGATGATCGAATTTGCTAGTGCTGAGCCGTCTTCTCTGGCGGATCAGCTTTTTGCTATTCAGGGGAAGCTAACTACAGTTCCGACAGATTCCCCAGGAGTCCTACATTTTTGGAGCTTAGCTGCTAGCTCTAGTCCTCTTGCCAACAGGATGCGGCAATGCCAGTTGTTTGAGACAGAGGAATTCATTCATCAGCTCACTGGGGCCAAGAGCAAGAGGCCAATCTTGGAACCAGAACAGATTCATTGGGCACTGTCTATCCACCCCAGTGTCCTTGTATTTAGAAAGAGCAGCTTGCTGTGGCTGGAGCCATACTATCGCTTCCGTTTCGGCCGAAATTTTGGATATGACCAGCAAATTCCTTCTTCTTCAGCCCGGTTCAATCTCCCGAACAAACATCGGGCTGGACAAATGACTACGGATGAAGCCCACACATGGTGGGACTACTTCCATCGTCGGGAGGATGTATCCTTCAGGGTGCCAACCCCGGCTCATCTGCCCTGAGTGACTCCGGACTTCGTGAAGTGGTGGAATGCACGGACGGGCTTCTACCGGAACTTCCGGAAAGACTGTTGGCATGTTGCCGAACGTCATTTCTTAGATTCCCAGCGGGAGCCTGCTTTGGATGTTGATCCCTCCTATTTGAAGAAGTTGAAGTCCTGGTCCAACACCGAGGTGATGGCGTATCTGGAGGCCAGGAAGGCTGCGAAGGGTAGGTCGTCTAAGGCCGGCCCGAAGATGCCAGAGATCCAGAAGGATGATTATATCAAGACTCTCTGGGGGCTGTGCCGGGTTAGCAGTAACCGGATTGCCCTTCAGACGATCCCCCTCCCGGTGGAAGAACCTCTTCCTGCAGTGGCGGGTTGGCGCCCAGAAGCTGACCGTTTTCATCCCTACCGGACCTTCATCAGGAGGGAAGATAGACGGGCTGACTTGTACTCCAGCACCCCTGGATATTCGCCCTGCTTCATTCGCATGGGCTTTCAATTTCTGGTCCACTAGAAGCCATCCGGGACCATCAGCTCCTCGTATCTTTCAAGTATGTCGACGGCTGGGGATTCGACCACTTGGGTCTATATCATCACTTATCCTCCTGTGGCCATGAAGATCTGGCGCAGCTGGCGGAGAAAAGTGAGAAGATTGGTGATGTGTGCTGGCTTGTCCGTGAGGCGGCTTCCCGGGACAAGGCGCCCGTATTGCTTTACTGGTCGCTCAGCCCCAGATACGCAGGGCCGCCAGGTAATGCTTAATTTTCTTTCAGCCTTGAAATTGCTTCTTTTATAGTCAGTATGCACCTTTCTCACCTACGCACTTTTGCAGCTCACCTCTCTGTGGAGGCGACCAGACATTATAGGGAGTTGATTTCTAAGGCGCAGAAGCATTCGTATTTTAACATTCCGGAGCCAGCTCTGACCACTACACCGCTTCCCCCTGGGGATTCGCGGAAGCGAACCAGGTCCCAGGTCAGGGAGGCTATCAGTAGGGCCAAGAAGGCCAAGAGGGCAGATTCCCGCGCTACCCGGGCGCGCCCGAGGAAGGCCGCTGAAGAGGAGCCCCTAGTTACCCCTCCTCGGATTCCATCATTCTCCGAGTTTGAGGCCGCTTTGATGCAAGGGCCTGAGGGTGAAGGTAACTTCTCCTTCTTGTATGGATTGTTTGTTTATTTCTGCCACCTTGGCTGATCATCCTTCCTTTCATTAGCTGTTGGCACTACCTCCGCCGTTGTTGGGTTGGAGGCGATGACTGGAGCCGCGGCTGAGGAGAGAGAGGAGGAAGCCCCCTCGACTTCTGTTGAGGGTGACTTGCCTTCACCGACACCCCATCAAGAAATAGAAGGTAACTTGCAGCTTGCCCATAGAGCTTAGCAGCCTATTGTGCTTTCAGTCGGGTCTTGACTATTTATTGTCTTTTAACTCCAGTCGATGTCCGTCCAACGATGCTCCCCGAGGTCGGTGCCATGGCAGGAGCTATTACTAGAGAGCAGGGGCTTCCAAGGGACAAGCCCCTGGATATTCAGCCAACGGGTGCTTCCGAGGCAGAGACCGCCGAGGAGGTTCCGGCTAAAGAGCCTTCTTCTAGTAGCATGGTCCCCGCTCAGATAGTGGAGATTCGAGAACAAGCGGAAGAGTCATCCTCCTCTGAGCGAGTTGATTATGGTGGCGGCTCTCGCGACGACGAGGGGTTCCCACCGGTCGACACCGAGGCCGAGGATGTCGGGGCTTCTTCAGCTTATGAAAGTGACCTTTTAACATTTAGCCCTCCGAGACTACTGGGAGCCAAACACGGGCCATCATACCCGACCACAGGAGAGGGCCAGAATCTTCAGAGGCCTCTTTTGGAGGCTTAAATATAGTGCCGGTTGAGGTAGAAAATGTTCTGACTCCCGCCCGCAGCACTTCTTTTCATTTCCATGCCAGCTGGCTGATGTACATACATGTGATGCAGGCTGAGGTGGTACCGCCAGTTGTGATGGTTCGCATACCCCTCCCTGACTTGGGCATGGGCCAATCGGCCTTTCAACCTGTTGTGTGGCCCATCGCCCTACGGCTTCCACGGACCTATGCTGCTACAGCGACCTCAGAGGAGCCCGGTGCAACTACTGAAGTCGGCGACCTGACCGAGGTTGTAGGGACTCAAGCCTTGGTTGCCAGTGAGGAGTTGTTGCTCAAGCCAAGTGGCCCCCCGAAAATAGAGGCGGGAGACATTATCGCAGAAGAGGCCGATGCTATCAAAGCCTTGTCGGTCATAGAAAGCTCCTCTCCTTTAGCGGCCGGTGAGACTGTTCAGGAGGAGCAAGTGCCCTCCGCTGCTGAGACGGCTGTCATAGCTTCACCTCAAAGGGCGGGCAAGGAAGTTGCCATCGTGGAGAGCCCTTCAGCTGTTGCAGCTGCAATTGTTGGGCCGGACATCGGCGCTGTACAGACCATGCCGTCGACATCCCTTATGGTGGCCGATGATATCTGGGCCGAGGTAGATGGCAATGTGGACTTTCAGCTCCCCGAGACTTCGCCACTAGGCTTACAATTTTCCAGTGACATGGTGTGGCAGTCTCTGGACAATCTCCAGCGGGTCATGTCAGCTTCCCCGGGTCTAACTTTCGTGCAGCTGAGAGGCCTGATAGACCACCTCTCACGATCGTTACTAGCATTTGGCTGCCCAATGGATGACTGGATCCCGCGGGTTACAATGCTATTAAAGCACGCCAACAGGCGGGATTTCCTCAGTCGAAATGTATTTGATCAACTGACGGTTGTGAAGCTGGAGAGGGCATATTTCCGCGCCGCCACTACTTCGCTGAGGGTGACCGTGGAACAACTGATAACTGTTGCTGGAAATATCTCAGAACGTCGGCTGTTCCTCACGGCGCGGATGGAAGAGTTGCGCACGGAACTTGCTAAGGTCAAAGCCGAGCTGCAGGAAGGCGAGCGCCTAGAGGTCCAGACAACGGAAGAAGCTGACCTGGCCGAAGTATGACTTGCCTCACTAGATGATAGGCTATTGCAGCTGATAGCCACTGAGGCCCGTTTGCAGGAATTGACCCATTATCCCTCACTAGGCCTCCTGGAGTTGGCAGATATTTTCCGGCGATTTGCTTTGCTTCTTTTTTTTTTTGCATCGGGTTCTGCTCCTCTTTTTGCCTTCGGAGCTTATGTACCTCAGGGGAATGCCCCGGACACCAATGTATTCTGACAGCTCTTATTAATGAAAACATCTCTGTCTGTCGCCTCACTCATGACTTCTTTCCTTCTTTTCTTCTCTTTATTCTTCTGGCCGACCGTCCGAACTTAGGGATACGTGTTGATGTCACAGGAGAGCGCTCACGCCTTCAAGGAAGGGGTGAGGTGTTCGCTCCACCGCGGCGCAGCCGTTCCCAGAGCAGGATCTTTTGCCAGGGCAGGACACAGGTAGTGTAGGCAGATGTGCCTAGTGAACTTCGCCAATGATGATGAAAAGTATGCTATAACCATCGACACGGGTTAAACGTCGACGCAATGATGCTTTGTTGGTCAATGAGGGCGGAAGGCCCAGGTTAGAGGGTAGTCGACCAGGCTCGTCGATGGTGGCGAGGGTCGAAAGGGTAGTGACCGATCTTGCCGATTATGACAAGGGTCGAAAGGGTAGCGACCGATCTTGTCGATGATGACAAGGGTCGAAAAGGGTAAACGATATTGCCGATGATGGCAAAAACTAGAAAGGTAGCGACCGATCTTGCCAATGATGACAAGGGTCGAAAAGGGTAGACGGTATTGCCGATGATGACAAAAATTGGAAAGGTAGCGATCGATCTTGCCGATGGTGATAAGGGTCGAAAAGGGTAGCGACCGATCTTGCCGATGGTGACAAGGGTCGAAAAGGGTAGACGGTATTGCCGATGATGGCAAAAATTGGAAAGGTAGCGACCGATCTTGCCGATGATGACAAGGGTCGAAAAGGGTAGACGATATTACCGATGATGACAAAAACCGGAAAGGTAGCTATCGATCTTGCCGATGGTGACAAGGGTCGAAAAGGGTAGCGACCGATCTTGCCGATGGTGACAAGGGTCGAAAGGGTAGCGACCGATCTTACCGATGATGACAAGGGTCGAAAAGGGTAGTGACCGATCTTGTCGATGGTGACAAGGGTCGAAAGGGGAGCGACCGATCTTGCCGATGATGATAAGGGTCGAAAAGGGTAGACGGTATTGTCGATGATGACAAAAACTGGAAAGGTAGCGACCGATCTTGCCGATGGTGACAAGGGTCGAAAAGGGGAGACGGTCTTGCCGATGATGACAAAAATCGGAAAGGGTAGCGACCGATCTTGCCGATGGTGACAAGGGTCGAAAAGGGGAGATGGTCTTGCCGATGATGATAAAAATCGGAAAGGGGAGATGAATATGGCATTTACAACTGATCGGATGGCCAGGATGTTTCAGAAGCAACACATTCCCACCGATCAGTCTCAAAAGCGCAAGGAAGCTTTCCAGAAGATGTGATATCCCGCAAATCTGGACAAGGAAATGAGACGTGTCTCTCAACATCCGGGGTTGGGCTTCACCCTGGAAGAATATCTTGCTTTTAGGGGACACTTTTCTGGAAAAAAGACTGCGGCGAAAGTATTACAAAGTGGATTCTATTGGCCCACACTATTTAAAGATGCTTATGAATTTTTGAAAACATGTTTGAGATGTCAAGCAGTGGCTAACAATTCTAAAAGAGACATGATGCCACTAAATCCCATTCTGATAGTTGAAATTTTTTATGTTTGGGGGATAGATTTTATGGGACCATTTTCACCTTCATTTGGCAATGAATATATTTTGGTGGCGGTGGACTATGTTTCAAAGTGGATTGAGGTTGTAGCTACTAGGACTAATGACCATAAGGTGGTGATGAAATTTGATAAGAAGAACATTTTTTCCAGGTTTGGTTGTCCTAGAGCTATCATTAGTGATGGGGGTTCTCACTTTACGAATTCTCAATTTCGAGCTCTGCTTTGCAAATGTGGTATCACTCATAAGATCGCTACCCCCTATCATCCCCAAACAAGTGGCCAGGTTGAAGTGTCTAATAGGGAGATAAAAAATATTTTACATAAAACAGTTAGACCAGATAGAAAAGACTGGTCTGACAGACTAGATGATGTGTTATGGGCCTACAGAACTGCACTTAAAACTCCCATTGGCATGTCCCCTTACCATCTCATTTTTAGAAAAGCCTGCCACTTGCCCATAGAAAACATAGAGCATATTGGGCCATTAAGCAAGTTAATTTTGATCTTACCCAAGCCGGTGCCCAAAGAGCTCTACAACTAAATGAACTGGAGAAACTAAGAAATGAAGCCTATGAAAATTCAAAGATTTACAAAGCTAAAACTAAAGCATTTCATGATAAGCATATTCCCAGGAAAATATTTTCTATTAATCAAAAGGTTTGGCTATTTAATTCAAGGCTACGCTTGTTCCCCGGTAAACTTAAATCCAGATGGGATGGACCATTTATTGTCATTAAGGTTTTTCACCATGGTGCTGTCAAAATTTTGAATCCTAAAAATGGTCATATTTTCACTGTCAATGTTCAAAGATTAAAACCTTACTTGGAAGGTGAGCAGCTATTAAAAGAGTCTGTTACTTTAAGTGATCTAGAATAAAATCTTTGTGAGCTTTCATGTGTCTAGCTGAAGACGAAGAATTTAGCGCTTCTGGGAGGCAACCCAAAGTTTTTGTTATTTTATGCTTTTATTTTAGTGTGTTTTAGTTGTTAGGTTCAAGCCAAGGAGAGGAAGCTGTTGAATCTTTACATGTTTTGATGATGACAACACTATAAGTCTTAGTGGTGTTCAAAAATACTTCTCTGGGAAAAAAAATAATTAACAAAAATAGTTTTCTGTGAAAGTGAACCAAGAACATTTTACTATGAAGAATAAACCTTCTTTTCACTTCAGATATTTTTCAGGGAATGTCTTCGTGTCTGTTGGTACTTCGTCATGTTTGTATATCGTGTCGTTTTTCGTTTTAGTACCATTTGTGCTTTCAACACGCCGTGTCATCCTCTCATACCTCGTGTTGGTTTAAGGTGTGTTCTGTTTGACCGCGTGTCGTGTTTCCTAGACCTCACCTCGTGTCGATTTCAGTTTTTGTCTTCGTGTTGTGTTTTGTATTGCTTTCTTTATTTCGTGTTGTAGTCAACGTGTGTACCTCATGTCGTTCCTTCTCACTTCGTGCTATTCTCATCTCACTTCGAGTCGTTTCTTTGTATTCTATCTTCGTGTTGGTTTCTCACTTTTGACTTCGTGTCGTTTTCCTTTCTGTGTCTTCGTGTCATGTTTTCCACACCGCGTGTCGTTGTCGCTTTAGTAACCTCACCTCATGTTGGTTACTGTTGTCTCCATGTCTTCGTGTCTTTTTTTGTTCCACTGCATACAGAACATTGCAGCACCTCGTGCTGTTTTTGTCTTCACGTCTCCGTGTTGTTTTTTGTCTTCGTGTATTCGTGTTGTTTTTGTATTCGTAACTTCGTAGTGGTTATTGTTACAGAGACACCTCGTGTCGTTCTCATTTTACTCCGTGCTGTTTTTTATCTGACCTCGTGTCATATTCTTCCTGTCACATGCTGTAGTAATACTTTCTACTTCGTGTCATCCTCTTTCTACTTTGTGCTGTTCTCCTTCTACTTCGTGTTGTTTACTTTCTACTTCGTGTTGGTTACTTTGTACCTCGTGTTGTTCTCTTCATAGTATCTGTTTTGTCACCTATGGACTTTGTGTCGTTCTCATAGTAGTGCTTGTTTTGTCACCACTGTACCTCGTGTTGTTCTCTATTTATTGCACCTCTTGTCGTGTCCATATACCTCATACAGTTCTAGTTCTTGTGGCACTCAAGGTTAATGGTTTTTTATCTCGTTGTAGGTCCAAGGAAGAACATTCATCGGTGTCTGGCCGCACATGATCCGATACTGAAGGAACAAATATGAAAAGGGCACGTGGCAGGAAGGTTCTGGATCAAGCATGTGAGGCACACGCACTTCGTATCCCACCCTCCTGCTGGTTGCTGATATAAAAAGAAGAAAGGTTGGTCGAGCAGAACAAGAGAGGCAGACGAGCCAAAAGGCACAAAAGAGCAGAGCTTGAGAGAGTAAAAAGAGAAGAAGAACAGAAGAAGAAAAAAAAAAGTAAAAGAGGAAGAGAGTTGAAGAGAAAGAAAGAGAGATAGTGAGTGAGCTAGAGAGCTCGTGGAGTAGAAGGAAGAAGCTTACCTGAAGATCTGATTACTGGACCGTGGATCAAATCCAGGCCAGTCAGCTCCATCCGAGCCACATTTGTGTTATCTATCTTTACAGCTTTCTGATCGCTGTGTATTTTCCTTTTTCTTATTTTTCTTGTTTTCTTTTGGTTATCTGTGTACTACCGATCCTCTGGTCTGAGGTTGGGTTCCCTCCGTTGGGAGGAAGGGAGACTTGTCTCCGGTTCTGGGCTTGTGGATTCAAGTCCAGGGGTTCCCTCCAGGTCTGGAGGAAGAGAGACCATGTGTCTCTGGTTTGCTAGTGACTTGTGTCACTAGTGGTTCCCTCCGGTTGGGAGGAAGAGGGGAGGCTGTTCCCCTGGTCAAGCTGTGTGGCAGCAACTGTTTGCAGACTGAGTCTGCTGGGTTCTAGCGTTTGCTAGTGAAGCCTCACTCCGGTTGGGAGTGAGGGGTGGATGTAGGTCTGAAGGACCGAACCACCTAAAAAATCTTTTGAGCAGTGGTTTGATTGTCTGATTTGCTTCCGTTAGATGCTTGAATAGGCGCGCTCCATGTGTTTCTCTTTGAGCTGAATCGATTTGTTTATATTCTGTGTCTTTATCTAGCATCCTAGTTTAAATTTGGCCATTATACGTAGTAGGATTCATTCACCCCCCCTCTGTATCCGGGCCAAGCACCCTAACAGTTGGTATCAGAGCGGGTGTCTGCTTACAAGGTCCAGCGACCTGCAGATCGATCTTGCAATCTTAGGTGCTTATTTCCTTTTAGTGCATCAATATTCTTGTGCGTTAATCTGTGTGTTCTCATGGCCCATCCACCGATCTTCAGTGGTACGCATTTTGATGCATGGTTTGCTATTTTGAAGAATTATGTTAAATCTGTGAATCCAGACCTGTGGAAAGTAATTTCACATGGTCCTCATGAACTACCTAGGAAAAAGTCCAAATGGACTGACAGTCACAAATCCATGCATGAAGAAAATCAGATAGCAATAAATTTAATGAAGGCAGCTACTGATAGAGCTTTTCATTCATGTTTCTTTAAATCCAGTTCTGCTAAAGATATTTTGGATGCACTGAAGCAAACTCAGGAGATAGATGTGGACAGATGCATGATGGCCAACAGAAGAAATCAAAGTGCCAGCGATCAAGGCAGCAATCAAACTAAAGAAGATGATGATGATGAGGTAAATATCTTCGAGAATTTCTCTCTAGAAGATTGGGAGAATGCATATGCTGAATTATTTGAATCTCATGAACTGTTAAGAAAACAGTATAAAAAGTTGAAAAAGAGTATTCGGGTAGATAGTTCTAGCTCTCCATGTAAAAATTGTTCAAGTACGAAGAAATCTCATGATGCATGTCTGTCTGATAATCATATGTATAAAAACCAGAATGCAGAACTGAAGAAGGAACTTGAATGTGTTCACTCTGAGCTGAACAATTTAAAATCTGAAGATGACTTCCTCAGAAAGCTCTCTAAAGAAAATGATGAACAACTAGAGAAACTTAAACGAGAGAATGAGTTGCTGATTGAAAATTTTAAAGCCATAAAATCTGTAAACATAGAATTACAGAAAGATTTTGAAAAACAACAAAAGGAATTGAGGGAGTTTGAAGCTAGGAGAGAAAGCATGGTTAACTCAGAAGATCAGCTTCTAATAAATGAACTAGTTCAAAATGATAAGCTTAAAGAAGAAGTTGAAAAATTAAAACTGTTAAACAGTGCCATGTCTGAAAGACTTCTCACATTGGAAAAAGGAAAAGTTATCTGTACAAACGAGACTGAAGAGGTAGATGAGCTAAGAAAGGAAATTGAAGAATACAAAACAGCTAACAAGTTTTTGAATGAAGCTGTCAATTGTAGTGAACAAGAGATCACTAGTTATGAAATACACATTGCATCTCTTGAAAATGAAATTCAGGATTTGAAAGCTTCCTTGTCTAAATTTGTTGATGGGCAGAAAAACCTAGACAAGCTGCTAGGTGTAAAAGTCAATGTCAAAAAGGAAGGGTTGGGCTACAATAATCTCAATAAGAAGGCCTTGCAGAACAAAGTAATGACATCCTTTGTAAATACTTCAAATGTAGCCACTACATCAAAAAATAAACAGCCCATTGTTCAGAAAATACTGGGAACAAAGATTAACTTTAACAAGGAAGGACTGGGTTACAGTCCAGTCATGAGGAAGGTTGATGGAGCCAACCTGAAAACTGTCTTTGTCAAATCCCCTGAACAGGAAAAGCCTTCTATCTCATCTCCACCTCAGTACAAGGTTAAGAAAATAGAAAAACAAAATAAAAATCATAAAACATCAAAAATTCAAAGGAACAATCTGCATGCTAAGAACTCATCAGATAAATGCCATGTTTTAAAGAAATCAAGTGGCTCATGTCATTATTGTGGTAAGTATGGACATCTTATGAGTAACTGTTTTGTGATGGAAAAAGATGACAACAAGCATGCTAGAAAATCTGTGTCTGGTCAGAAAAGGAATGTCACATGTTCTAATTGTGATAAAGTAGGACACACCACTGCTCATTGTTGGTTTGCAAGTAGTAAGGAAAAATCATGCTCATATCATACAAAACACTTTGCAAATCAGCATGTCTTTAACAAGAACCAGCACATTATATGTTTTAATTGTAACAAAATTGGTCACAAGGTCTCTGAATGCTGGTCAGGTTCTTTTAAAAGAAATTCTATCTCATGCTTTGAATGTGGAAAGTATGGCCACAGGGCCATTGATTGTTGGCATGCTCAAAGAAAAATTTTCAGTTCTGGAAAGTATAGATTCCCTGCTAGTAGAAATGCTCTTAGAAAGAACAAAGTGGTTTTCAAAAAGAAAAACTTTGAATGTGTTGATTATGGAAAACAGTTTGGTCATGCAAATAACAGAAATTTCCATGCTAATGCACATACAATTCATGCTCATAATAATGTGCATAACCCAGATCTGAAAACTACTGCTCCTTGCTATCAAGTTAAAAATGTGCTAAGAAAACCTGCTAGGAGTGATAATGTCATGACAGGACCCAAGACTTCCTGGGTACCTATTTGTGCAAAATAAACTTTGTTTTGCAGGTGTGCCTTGGGACTGGAATAAAAGGGGAAATGATCCAAGGCACTCAAGAATGAAAACCCCATTCTCACAATTTTCAGGTAATCTCTCTACATGTCCCATTTTGAAACTTACTGCATATCTGGTTTGATGCATTCTTGCATATCTTGCTATTAGTTTCATCTAGTGCATGCATATTGAATCTGGTCTTGCATATTCATTCATCATCTGCAAGTTGCATTATTTTCTAAAACATGCACTCTGAAATTTCTGAAATTTTTAACTGAAAGCGAATGCTGGTTGAAAACTGTATGTTGCATAATTCTTTGGAAATCTGAATTGCTTATAGGACTGTTGAGTTTACCCTGTTATCCATGACCTCCTTGGTATATCAAATGGTAAGCTACCAAAAGACTGGGAAATCTGTCAGGAGGTTCTTACTATGTGTGAGGTGGTCTCTTAGACCAAATGCTCCGCCTAGTACCATAAGTCATTCTGCTGATCAGGGGAGTCTGTTTATGCATAACTCATAAACACACTTGTTTAATTTTCGTGGCAAACACTGCATTCATTAAATAATTAACACTTCCAAGAGTCGTGTGTGAGTTGTCCTTGAGTGGGCTGAAGAGGAGCTTGTCAGGCTATTTGGTTTCTGAAGATTTTTGTCAGCCGATGCAGTTAATGTGGTTTTAAGATCAGTCATCTCAAGAGGTTGCAGTCTGTTGCCCAAGAGTTTCTCTGGATGTGAGACAGAACTACTTCAAAAAATACTATATTTGGATATGTCCTTAGTGCCTAATGTCTTGAGTGATCTCTCACTTGTTGGCTTGCTGATAGGAGTGCTGCTCATCTCATCTCATCTCTCTCTATTCGATCAGCCACCTCCTTATCTCTCACCTATCACTCTTGGTTCAGATTCTCTCTCGAAGAAATTGTGGGTTCAGTCTTCTTGCTCTTATCAGATATGATCTGTATACCTTAAACCACCCAATATCTAGTGTAACAATTCACACCTGTTAATAAAGAACTTCAATGTTTGGGGGTTATATTTGGTCCTTGATCCTTCTAAGTTATCTTCTCAAGTGTTGGTCAACATATTATAAAACTTCCTGTTAAATGAGAAAAACTTATTGAGGATTTCGACTTAACTGAAACTTATGTAAAGAGAGCTCTGAGATAAAATTATGTTAAGTAAGATTTCTATTTTTTGTCTAAAATCATGAGAAGTGCCTCCAGGGAATACGCCATTCTTTGTGGCAGAGCAATGGCTTTTGTGGAGAAATAGACACTCTTGATCAAAGAAGTCCAGAGTTTCTGTCATGATACAACTAGCTATCTCTGTATAGAAATGTTAAAAAAAAAAAAAGGGGGGAAAGTCCTCAAAGAAAAATATCATTGGCATAAAGGTAGTCCGTCCTGAGTAACCAGGGTTTCTGGTGTCTGATAAACATGTCTCCTTGTGTAAAAAGGGACTATTCTACCTTGTGTTCAACAAATTGGCTGACCCTGTATGCCTTCTCGTCCATTAAATGAAGAAATGAAATCTGCTTGACTTTGATGTGTTATTTCGTTGCTTGACAAACATAAGGAGCAATTTAATCGTGACTCTCTCTAGTTTAAGCAACTTTAACAGCTAATTTTGTGATTATGCTGATTTAATATCTTGAGTTAACTGACCTTGGTTTTTGGAAGAATATAACCCGTCCACATATTGAAGGGCTAACTTTAACATGCTGTAGCTCCGTTACATCAGGACTAAGGGTATTTTGGGTATTTACAGAAAAAGTTGATAAGAGTAAAAAGCTACCCGACAAAACCTTTCTTGTTTCACACGCCTTCCACCTCAAACCCTTATTTCCCCTTGCCGCTTCCTATTCATCCTCGTGCTGCTCTACCTTGAGCGTCTTCTTCAAACCCATCTCCATCTCTTCCCGCTCACTTTCTTCCCCCACAGAGGTCTATTCCTCTCTTAAGTCTAGCTTCACTTCCAATAGCAGCCTGCAAGAGAGAGTTGATACTCTGGAAGTTCCGGCAGATGGATCAGCAAAGGTCAGCAGCTCCGGGTGAAAGAAAGAGGAAGGGAAAAGAAATAGTTGAAGAGCCTTCATCTAAGCAACAGAGATGTCTTGAGCCAGAACCTGCTGCGGAAGTCTCTTCAGAACAAGGTACCAGGATTTCTCAGTCTACCGTGTTCTTAGAAAGTGGGAAAATCATTCCTCCTAGAATAATAGATTTCGGAGATGAAACCTTGGTCTCGAAGTTTCCAGAATTGTTGAAAATCTTTGAGTTTCAGGAGTGGAGAAATTTCTTAGAAAATCACCGTGTCTATTACCCTAGGCCGGTAATGGAATTTTACAATAACTTGTCCTTGAGCCGAGACAAGTCTACCTTGTTATCATCTGTTAAAGGGGTCGAGATAACTGTTACATGTGACTCCCTTCACAAAGCTCTCGGTATTCCAGATAAAGGGGAGGTAGAGGGAAGCTTTCGATACAGTCTCCATGTAGCTTTCTCTGTCATTACTGGTAAACCCAGTAACATTCATGATAAGGGGCAGTTGAAGCTAAAAGCTTATCAGACATCGTCATTTCCTCCTCTTCACAAGCTCCTTCAGAACGTCATTGCTTCCATTATCACCCCACAGACTGGGGCTAGAGGTAGAATTACAGACACATAGAGATTTCTACTGTTTTGTCTAATTCAAAATGTGAAGATATGTCTGCCAGAGATCATTTTTAATGTCATGAAGGGATGCATTGGATCCAAGAGACATCTTCCCTATGCCGCCCATATGACAGACATCTTCAAGCATTCTGAGATTTACTTGGATGGAGAGGCCGCATCAGAAGTTAAGGCCCGAAACATTTTTAATATGAATTTTGTTTCAGTGTTTTTGGGCTTAGAGGACTCTTCTATGGTGGGGCAAGTTAAGGTCCAAAAGGCCAGGGAATCACAAACTCAGGGGGAGCATTTGGAAGAATTTCAAGTCTTAGCCCCAACTGGTGAGCAATTAGTTTCTGAGATTGATCATCAGGAAACACCAGCTGAACAACCAGAGTCCACCTTTCCAGCTGCACCCACCGAAGTATCCTTCTCCTTTCAGAGGCTAGTTGAGGCTGCATCTGAGGACATCAGATTGTCTGACGAAAGCATTCAGACAGATCTAGATGCAACTATCGCTGGGCTATTTGATTCTTTTGGGAAGACATCTGAAGAGGTAATAGTGCCTGAAGAACAGCCAGCTAAAGAGCAAGACAGTACTGATCAAGATCTTGCTATTTTTGTTAATGAAATTTTAAGAGAAACTGTTGAGCGAAGCTTGGAAGAGGCTACCAACTTGGTCGTATCTGAAAGTTCTGTTGGCAGCCCTGCAGATCAGGAACTCATGGAAGATAGAGAAAAGGTTCCTGTCATAGAACTAGATACAGAATCTTCAAGTGAAGAAGAGGAACCTGAAGATGTATTCCCTCAGAAAGAAACTCAAGCTGAAGATGAAGTTCAGGTCCCAGCTGAGAGCAGTCAAATGCCAGTACAAGAGGAAGCAGCTGAGAGAACTGCATCTGGCAGTGAATTTTTTGGTACACCTCTAGGTCCACCTAGACTCTTATCTGCACAGGCGCCCAACATTGAATCTGCTCGGGCGCCCAACATTGAAGAGCTTCTTTTAAACCTGACTCAGCAGATGCACAAGCAAGATAAGAAATTAGATGACCTGCTCACATATGTCACCCTCAACATAAATCAGGTACATTCCAGGCTACTGAAGCTCGAGATATCCCTCCTCACTGAATGGAAGCGATTCCTTCTCAACAAAAAGGCTTCAGATGATGCCAATAGATCCCTGATGCAAGGGTTGCAGGAGGTGTGTTCAAAGATAGCTAAAGCACTGAGTGAGTTGCAAGATGTTCAAATCTCCTCCTTCAAAATGTCTTCCACCATTATAGATCACTGCTATGAGATCAGAACATCTTTAGAACTTTTGAAGAAGTCATCCAGTGTCCTAGGTCCAGGTATTCAGTAGGTCTATGATAAATTGGCCGCCTTCTTAACAGAAATGACACTTCTGAATGACAGATATGAAACTATCAATGTTCGCCAAGATGACATCATTTCTGAAGTGGCACAGGTCAGAAGCTCTGTGATATATTGGCTAGCTGAACTGTCAAATGACCTAAAGAAATTTTAGTCTACCTTGGGTTCAGCACCTGGTCACTCTTCTTCCAGCAGAACTCCACCTCAAGAACATTCTTCTGCTTCTCCAAGGGGGAGACCACCTCATGGCAGGCAGCGTGGCTCTTCTAGCAGATAAGCCAGATATTTTTCTTGAACAGTCAATTCTCTGTATCTTGTTGCCCATTTTTGAGGCCTTCTCTCTCACACTCTTGGATTTATTAATTAGAATTCATATCATTTGCATTGTTGCATCCTTCTTGTTTTCTCTTTTTGATGATGACAAAGGGGGAGAAAATCAGACCTTTGCTAACTCGGCGAGGTTGTTTGTTTTTTATTGAGAATGGTTATTTGACACCTTAAAAATGTCTATAATGGTGCTGTTGTTTGTTTAGCCTTGGAAAGGCTGAAATCTCTCTGCAAAGTTTCAAGACTCATAGTGTTGCCATCCATCAAAAAGGGGGAGATTGTTGAATCTTTACATGTTTTGATGATGACAACACTATAAGTCTTAGTGGTGTTCAAAAATACTTCTCTGGGAAAAAAAATAATTAACAAAAATAGTTTTCTGTGAAAGTGAACCAAGAACATTTTACTATGAAGAATAAACCTTCTTTTCACTTCAGATATTTTTCAGGGAATGTCTTCGTGTCTGTTGGTACTTCGTCATGTTTGTATATCGTGTCGTTTTTCGTTTTAGTACCATTTGTGCTTTCAACACGCCGTGTCGTCCTCTCATACCTCGTGTTGGTTTAAGGTGTGTTCTGTTTGACCGCGTGTCGTGTTTCCTAGACCTCACCTCATGTCGATTTCAGTTTTTGTCTTCGTGTTGTGTTTTTGTACTTCGTGTTGCTTTCTTTATTTCGTGTTGTAGTCAACGTGTGTACCTCATGTCGTTCCTTCTCACTTCGTGCTGTTCTCATCTCACTTCGAGTCGTTTCTTTGTATTCTGTCTTCGTGTTGGTTTTTCGCTTTTGACTTCGTGTCGTTTTCCTTTCTGTGTCTTCGTGTCATGTTTTCCACACCGCGTGTCGTTGTCGCTTTAGTAACCTCACCTCGTGTTGGTTACTGTTGTCTCCATGTCTTCGTGTCATTTTTTGTTCCACTGCGTACAGAACATTGCAGCACCTCGTGCTGTTTTTGTCTTTACGTCTCCGTGTTGTTTTTTGTCTTCGTGTATTCATGTTGTTTTTGTATTCGTAACTTCGTAGTGGTTATTGTTACAGAGACACCTCGTGTCGTTCTCATTTTACTCCGTGCTATTTTTTATCTGACCTCGTGTCATATTCTTCCTGTCACATGCTGTAGTAATACTTTCTACTTCGTGTCGTCCTCTTTCTACTTTGTGCTGTTCTCCTTCTACTTCGTGTTGTTTACTTTCTACTTCGTGTTGGTTACTTTGTACCTCGTGTTGTTCTCTTCGTAGTATCTGTTTTGTCACCTATGGACTTCGTGTCGTTCTCATAGTAGTGCTTGTTTTGTCACCACTGTACCTCGTGTTGTTCTCTGTTTATTGCACCTCTTGTCGTGTCCATATACCTCATATAGTTCTAGTTCTTGTGGCACTCAAGGTTAATGGTTTTTTATCTCGTTGCAGGTCCAAGGAAGAACATTCATCGGTGTCTGGCCGCACATGATCCGATACTGAAGGAACAAATATGAAAAGGGCACGTGGCAGGAAGGTTCTGGATCAAGCGTGTGAGGCACACGCACTTCGTATCCCACCCTCCTGCTGGTTGCTGATATAAAAAGAAGAAAGGCTGGTCGAGCAGAACAAGAGAGGCAGACGAGCCAAAAGGCACAAAAGAGCAGAGCTTGAGAGAGTAAAAAGAGAAGAAGAACAGAAGAAGAAAAAAAAAGTAAAAGAGGAAGAGAGTTGAAGAGAAAGAAAGAGAGATAGTGAGTGAGCTAGAGAGCTCGTGGAGTAGAAGGAAGAAGCTTACCTGAAGATCTGATTACTGGACCGTGGATCAAATCCAGGCCAGTCAGCTCCATCCGAGTCACATTTGTGTTATCTGTCTTTACAGCTTTCTGATCGCTGTGTATTTTCCTTTTTCTTATTTTTCTTGTTTTCTTTTGGTTATCTGTGTACTACCGATCCTCTGGTCTGAGGTTGGGTTCCCTCCGTTGGGAGGAAGGGAGACTTGTCTCCGGTTCTGGGCTTGTGGATTCAAGTCCAGGGGTTCCCTCCAGGTCTGGAGGAAGAGAGACCATGTGTCTCTGGTTTGCTAGTGATTTGTGTCACTAGTGGTTCCCTCCGATTGGGAGGAAGAGGGGAGGCTGTTCCCCTGGTCAAGCTGTGTGGCAGCAACTGTTTGTAGACTGAGTCTGCTGGGTTCTAGCGTTTGCTAGTGAAGCCTCACTCCGGTTGGGAGTGAGGGGTGGATGTAGGTCTGAAGGACCGAACCACCTAAAAAATCTTTTGAGCAGTGGTTTGATTGTCTGATTTGCTTCCGTTAGATGCTTGAATAGGCGCGCTCCATGTGTTTGTCTTTGAGCTGAATCGATTTGTTTATATTCTGTGTCTTTATCTAGCATCCTAGTTTAAATTTGGCCATTATACGTAGTAGGATTCATTCACCCCCCCTCTGTATCCGGGCCAAGCACCCTAACAGAAGCTGTCGCCATTATCAACAAAGGAGGTTCTGCCCCACACACCAGGTTGTCTCATTCCTACTCAGCAAACTTCATTGTTACATTGTTCTTTCATTTCAACTCTACATACCATTGAGGACAATGTCATTTAAGTTGGGGGGGGAGAGAGAAAATTTTCATCATTGCATATAGTATAATCTGGTTGGGATTTTTTTGCAAGAGATTCTTACAATCTGCATGAAAGTGAAAAGATGAATTTCCCGACTGAGTTTTACTATTTCATGCTTGAATTGAAAGTAATTCTAGATTAGAAAATACTAGAGAGAAGGATGAAGGAAAATTTATTTCAATGTAGCTATGAAAAACTGATATAATAATCTCTTTGAAGTTCATGTACACTTTAGAAAATAAAATCACGTTTCACACTAATGAAACAAGTTGGGTAGGCCTTCTGCTATTTTGGGTTTGTTATTTGATACTCTGCACTTTTTAAGAAAAGAAATCTTTTTACAAAGCTTTCTGCCAAAATATCTATTAAAATAAGTACAAATGCACATTGTTGAAAAATAACAAAAAGAGAAGAGAAGAAAATGAGAAAAAGAACAAACACCATGAAAATGTCCCGACTCTTAGTAACCAGGCCTACTTCACCTAAGACGTGTCGAGGTTCACGTAAAATGGAAAAGGGAACTTTGATCTGTGTAACTGGGCCTGCTTCTCCTACGGTAAGAGTCGAGGTTCGTGTGAAACAGTGAAGGGTAGTGCATCATCATGTGTGTAGAAAAAAGAAATAAAAAAGATCCCAATAGTGACATGAAATAAGACAGACAAAAAGTTAGTATAATCAATGCTCTGATCTAGGAGGTGTAGGGTTGAAAGGCACTTATCTGGAATAGCAAATGGGGGATGCAATTATCTATCATGTGGATTTGGTAGTTACACACACAAGCACTATTGAGCTTTGATTTGAATTCTTAATCATGTACTTTTAATTTCCAAAATATAAGGCTAGTGTGGATTAATGATTCCAGATTCCTAATCTTTGGTTAATTCTATGAAGAGAGAGCTTGATATGAGAGTATGGATTTTGTAAACTCTTGTTAGTCTTAAATTTTAATTTATTTTGCATTGCTAAGGGACTAGTAATGAGTAAGTTGGGGGTGTGATAAGTGCCATATTTTATATCATAACTTACATCACATTTATCATCTTTGAACATTAAAATGAATAAAGTTATGTTATATGAGCAGTTAATTTCATTCTCACCATTAATTTGAGTCTGTAAGTATTTTATCATATTTTTGAGCTAAAATGATCATGTGAGAATTATTCATGAATTTGCACAATTTTTTGGAAATCATTTTTTACATGAAATATGTTGATATTTTGAATTTTCTGAATTTTTAAGAAATTACGACCGAGCTCAGGATGCTATTTAATGAACGCCCTTCTGAGAGGGCGCATATTCAAGATACTGCGACACAAGGCCAAGCGTCAGTTCAACTATGTGGAAAATCAAGAAAAATAGGAAAAGGAAACTGCGCCCGTTCATGAAGTCGCTATTTCCTGGATTTATGGAAAAAGGAAATTGTCAAAAAATTAGAAATAAGGATTGAGCGACCGTACAAGCAGTCGTTCATTACAGAAAAAACGCCCACTGACCGGTCGCTATTTCAATCTGAACCAGAAACCGAGCTGGATGAAGCCGATTGAAGTTATCCTTCCATATTTGAGCTCATCTCCTCTTGTTTTAAGAAAGGAGGACTCTTAATATATCAAGATCCCTCCTTTGATCAAGCCTTGATGTTGGAAAGTTCGGTTTTGATGGGATTCAAAGACCCACGATCGTGCATACTATATAAAGCACCCGAAGGCCACCATGGAAAGTAGTTCGCGAGTTAACCCTTTTTAGCCCTTTTTTCTAGTCTCTTTTTCATGCACTTCTAGTCCTCATTTAATTTTCTTTCTTCTTCAACGTTGTTTATTTTTAAGTCTTCTATAATTTCTTATTCTTCATCTTCCCTTGATTTTCCCCATTTTTAAGTTATTCTTACTTTTTCAAAGCCATGTTCTTCTATTTTTACTGTTCATCCGTAAGTTGCAGAAGCGGTGCGTAATATAGCTTCAGGTGCTTCCCGTTGAGGGGTGGAAATTGAGTTTCCTCTCGGTGGTTAACAACGACATAGGCTCTACCTTCATAAACTTTCTTGACCACATAGGGTCCTGGCCAATTTTCGTTCAATTTGCCTTTGGGGTTGGCCGCCATAACTTATTTCCTTTTGACTATGACTAGGTCTCCTTTTTTAAATTCATGCCCTTTGACGAGCTTATCAAAGGCGTGGGCCATATGGGCCTGGTAGACTTATATATTTTGTTGGGCTTTAAGCCGTTGTCCTTCCAAATCATAGAGTTCTTCCAATCTTCACTCTGCATTCGCTTGGCCATCTTTTACCAATTCATGTTGGATTGCCACTCGTTGTGAGGGTTTTTCCAACTCTATCGAGATGACTGCTTCCGACTCGTACACCAGTGAGAACGATTAGCAACCCATCGGGGTCTTGCACACTATACGGTAAGCCCACAACGTCTCGTACTTCCTTTCGTTCCAGTCTTTTTTGCTAGAACTTACCGTCTTGGTAAGAAGTTGTAGACACGCCAAAATTGACGTTACTGTGAGTACATCTCATATTACTTTGTAATGTCCCAATTTGACCCTCAAATTAACTTTATTTGAGTGGTTTTTCTCACTTTTCTTAGATTTCTCCTTTTTTTTTCTCCCTTTTCTTATTTTCCCCTATTTTTTTGAATTTTTTGGATATTTTTCTCTATTTTTATGAAATTTTCAAAATTAACGGCGTGATGGGGGGCGTCAATTGTTTTTAATAAAATTTAAGAAAATAAAAAGAAAAATGACGCCTCTTTGAAGAGGAGTCAATTGCATTCATTTTCCCATTTTTCTGGATTTTTCTAGGAATTTTTCGGATTTTTTATCAATTGACGACATGTGAAGGGGCGTTTGTTTGATTTTTAATAAAATAAAAAATTAAAAAAAAGGAATTAACGACACGTGAACGGTCGTCATTTTTCAATTTGATTATTTTAATATTAATTCTGACCCTCTTTTAGGGGTGATTTGGTGGCCTTCCGGATGTCAGAAAAATACGAAAAAATTGTAATTGGAATCAACGCAGTTAGATGCACGTTCACCTAAAAAATGAAAAAATAATATTAAGAAATGAAAAATGGCCATGTTTTGCATATTTTTAAATAACGGCCCTCTCTCGGACGTCAATTTAATTGACGCCCAAATTCTCGGTCGTCCATTTCCTTTTGACTTTTTATCATTTTTGATTCACGACACTGAGAAAGTCGTCATTTGCAATTGACGCCCCTGGTCAAGTCGTCATTTTTATTGCTATATTTTGAGATTTCAAATCTGCCCGAAATTCGTATTAAATTCTAAATAGCGCCCCTCTCAAAGGCGTCAATTCGTTTCAAATTTCAGAAAGTCCGAATCCATCTCGAAAGGTCTCCAGAATTGACGACGCCTCCGAGGGCGTCATTTTAAGAAACGACCGTCTGTCTGGTCGTCAATTCTTGTTCAATTCCGAAGCCTTCTTCTTTCCTCATTTTAAGCCCCTTTTCACTTGGGGAAGGGCTCCTATGAGTTTCTAATATTGAGGGGACACTTGGGCAATATTTATCTCATTCCAAATCCCACTAAAACATGTTTTCCTAATTTCCCTTGGAATTAACTCTGAATTTCACCCCTATAAATAGGACCCCTCTCTCCCTTGTATAAAGAACATCAAGATCAATTCAAAAGGAGGTGATGTTGGACTAAAGGCTCAAGGAGGAGACTCACATGTACCTTAAAGCTTCATCCATGGAGTTCTTCTTCCTCCCTTAAAGATTTGGAGCCTCTTCATCCTTTGGAGCTTCTTCCTCCATGGAAGATCTTGAAAACCTCAATTGGAGAAACAAAACCAATAAGCCTTTCTCTTCCCCTCTTCTTTTATTTCATTCACTTAGCATTACATGTTCATGCATCATGTCATACTTTTCTTATTTCTTTTCATCTCGATATTGAGATCTCCACATTGTGAACACTAGCACACATCCAATTGTGCAACTCTTGCACACCTCCCTATTTACATATCATTCATCATATCTCCCATACCCTTTTGCATAGGGGTTTAAGGGCCAACACCCAACAAGGTGTGTTCTTATACATAATTTTCATGCTCATCTTTATTGTGAATTTGATGCTACACTCACCTTGGTTCTAATCCATATTCTTTATTGGTGTTTGTTAATTTTGCAAGGGTAATCTATAAAAAGAACTCTCTTCATCGGCCGGCCGATCAGAAGAGAAAGGTGCACTCACAATCTCCCCCGCATCCTTTTGAGGTATTTATATTCGCGATCCCTCCATTGATTATTTGTTATATCCTTTGAGGCCCTCGCATCTCTGGCGATCACATTCCCCTTAGCATCCACGCATGCTCCCCTTTTCTCCATTCATCCCTTTATATTTTCCATATTATTCTTCTTTTTCCCTAAGTGAATTTTTCATAATCTACAAATTGATGATCACGGTGGGACTCCTTTTATTTTTCTTTTGATTACCCTTCCCCTTGGGCACCCACGTGTGCCATCTCCCCTTTTGCACCCACGGTGCACCTTCTTTTGTGCTCCACGTAGCACTCTCCCTATGTGATTTATTAGTTTGATAGATTTTTATAAATTCCATTTATCCATGTCTTAAAAAAAATGATGAGCATGCTATATCCCCTTTCATGTTTTTATTGATTGCCATACTGTGATTGTGAGTGTTTTACTTCCTGTTGGTATTTTCGTCACTGTCTGAGCTTTCTGGCCCTTGGAGAGGAATTAACGCCCCTCATAGAGGCGTCATTTTCCAGTATAACGTCTCATACCAAGGCGTCATTTTCTTTGGACGCCCCTGTCAGAGGCGTCTTTCACTAGTACAGCGCCTTACTGGAAGGCGTCATTTTGATTATCATTATTTATTCATGTTGATTACTGCTATTTGATGTCCCTATGCACAGGCGTCCATTCTATAGGCAACGCCTCACCCTAAGGTGCTATTTTAGTCTGCCTGCACTTTTTACAGTGATTAGCGACTGACACTCAGACGCTGCTTCTTGATATAGCGACCTTTCCCATGTCGTCATTTTGTTCTGTGTTCTTATCTGCTTGATACTGCCTGCTGCATTCATCTTTGCATTGGTTTGGGAGACCTCCTCTCCCAACACTTTAGGAGATCTTACACTCTCTTGGTGAAGGAAGGACCCTCCATTGAGCACTCCGTCTCATTGGACCGAAAATTCCTAAACCAAACCTCCGTAAGTCCCCGCACCCGTGGATTCCCTCACGGACGCTGGGCAGGTTGTACCTTTGAGGTCCCGGGTTTAGTTGGCCTATGCGTGATAAGAGAGTGTTTCTAGTTGGCATCGAAGTGAACTTATATTGAAACTAGGTCCCTCCCTTGTGTGAATCACTCCAAAGTTTGTTAAAAATCATTAATTCACCAAGGTTCAAATAAATAAAAATCAACGGTAACCATTCCAACTTGTGTGCTTCTTTGCAAATTATTTTGCTTGAACTTTGATTGCATAATGGCTTACCTTGATAGATAAAATAACATGTTTAATCTTAATTATGTTCATGAGGATGCACAACCTAGCATATCATATAATCCTCAATTCCATAATTCTCACCACAATCATTCTAGGGGACCACGCCCTCATTCCTATGGTATTGCCCAACCTATGGGCAATGTCCAATCCCATGGTCCCTCGCCTCAATCGCGTGTCACTATTCCTTCGGGACCGTCTCCTCCCAATGACGAGAAGGTCTCTCAAATCATTCGTGGACTAGATCATTTCACCCCTCAACAAATCCGAGCCCTTAAGACCGTTGTTGCTGAGGGTACACCTCCTTCATCCACGCCCAACCCTCCTCGGGTGGCCCATCACCCGCCTCCTTCATCCACACATACTCCTATTCGGGTGGCCCATCACCCGCCTCCTTCATCGACACATACTCCTATTAGAGTATCCCATCACCCGCCTCCTTCTATTTCTCATCCTTCACGGCCCCAAGGCCCATTTATTCCTTGCAACCTGGCCCATCCGGGTCCTTCTATGGGTCAGCCCATTAACCCTCCTTCGCGGCCTTTATATCAAGCCACCCCTCCAAGGCAATCTTGCCAACCTTCCAATGTTCATGTTACACCCTTCCAGCAAAGCCTCTTTGATAGACTTGCTTCCATGGAGGAACAACTTAAGAAGCTCACCAGCCCGCAGCCCGCTCCTCCTCCACCTCAAGTCAATCCTCTTCATGATTCCATGAATAACATCGCTAAGTTGGAAAAAGATTGGAAGGAGATAAGAGAGAATGGCATCAACGATATATGTGAGCGAGAAAATGTTACAAGTTCTCTGGACGCCGTCCGCCCTCCACTCATCCGCACTACGCATTTACATGGCTCTCCGCCTCCATATACATATTCACCTCCTCAAAATCCCCCACAACACCATACTCCACCACTTATCATTTCACCTCCACCACGGCGTCCGCTGGATTTATTTAATGATGAAGATTTTGAGATGGTACAAGAATTTGAAGCTCCTCAGGATGCACCCCTTCCGAGTTTCCTTCGCCGTCCTCTTCCTCCACTGCCAGAAGACCCCTATGCTCAGGACTATGCCACAGTCCCCGATCCAACCCCCATTTATGAGACCTCTTGGTGTTACGATGATGGGTCGATACTCCAATCACCCATACCGCCGCACCATGAGTCTCCTCCTCTCCCCAATACTTGGTGTTACGATGATGGGTCGATACTCCAGTCACCCACATCGGTGCATCATGCGCCTTCCCCTATACCTGACACCTCTCACCCCATCCGGCATTTTCAGCGCACCAAACCCTCTCCTTTTACACCATTAACCTCTATTCCATCAGCCTCCGCCAAACCTCCACTAATCTCCACTCCACCGGCCTCCGCCGAACTTCCATCACCCTCCATTACGCCGGTCTCTGCCAAGCCTTCTATTACTACTCCTCTTTGTTCGCCACCTCAACCCTCCATTATCCCTTTAACCCCAAAACCCACTATGCCTATAACCCCTACTCCACTACTTAACCCTTCACCCTTACCCGTGGCTAATCCTGAACAGGATCCATCCCTTTTTGCACTCGAGCCAACCCTGACTGCTTCCAAGCAAAGGGAGAAGCTCGACGTGTTGGAACCTCCACTTTCACTCATCCTTTCTTCAACGCTTTCCATTACACCATCACCATCTATGGAGCCTTCCGCCTCCGCTTCACCCCCCTTTACTACTCGGAACGGGCGTCCTTCTGTAAGTACTCGTGCCAAAGATAATCAAGAGCCGGGAAAGAAAGATTTGGCCACGGCCGAGTTATTCAAGATGCAAGAGTTTATATGCCGGATGCCAATCCGTGTTGTCGTGCCAAGCATGGTCGAAGAGGCCAAGTCCCTGCCACTGCTCACTGAGAGAGAATGTCAAGCTTTGATGCCGTGTAAGTTTGTGCCCAAGGGCCGGACAGGGCACCCTTTGTTCCAACTTTCAAATCTTGAACCCATTCTTCCATACAAGGGGCAAATGACCATTTTGTTCAACACTCCCTATACGCCACAACCCCTGGGCAACACAATGCTTCATATCCCAACTTTCCAACTCTCTTACACTATTACTTTTCACTCTCCAGGGGAGTTGTCATTTCCTATTGAAGCTTCATCATGGGCTCTTGCTTTATCCATTGGGCCAATTGGTTATACACTTTCACTACCATGGAGGGGCGGTTATCTTGGTGCGAAGGGGCCTTTCACTATTCTATCCACCTTCTATTCAACGCCACCCATATTTTCGTCTATCACCGATTCTTCATGGGCCACTCCAGGGGTAAGGAGGAGGATCTCATCCCCTCGCCCTTCATGTTCTTCATATTCGTTGCATCTCATACATTCTGTTACATCCATGCATCCATCGCATCCGTTGCATTGCATCCACATGCATTGGCATTTCTTTCCCGGGTTTCAAAACCCGTATCTTCCCCGCCTTCCTGAACCTCCGGATCCCCCACGTTTCCTATATCTTCCGCCTCTATCTTTGGGATCCCCAGGTCCCCTTACACTCGTCGGGTATTGTGCCCCCTCTGATTTTCTCTTAGGGCACCACGCCCCTTTCCAACTATTGCATCCGCACTCCCTGGATCTCTCTCTTGTCCTCTTGGGGCATCACGCCCCTTGGTGTCTCATTCCTCCAGAACCTCCGGATCTTGCTCTTTGGGCATCGTGCCCTTGCACACCCTTACATCCGGATCTTCTGGGCTTCTTACTGATTCTCCCAGTGCATCGCGCCCTTTTCTATCTTCTTCCCCCGGAACCTCTGGATCTTTCTCTTCTCCTTGGGCATCACGTCCCTCGGTATTTGCTTCCTCCGAAACCTCCGGATCTTGCTCTTTGGGCATCGCGCCCCTACACACCCTCATGTCTAGACTTTCTGGGCTTCTTACTGATTCTCCCTGGGCATCGCGTCCCTCGGTATCTTATCCCTCCGGAACCTCCGGACCTCCCTTTTAGGGTATTGCGCCCCTCTACACCTCCATATCCAGATACTTCGGGTTTCTCTCCCGTCCTCCCTGGGCATCGCGTCCTATGGTGCCTTACTCCTCCGGATCCTCTGGATTTCTTATCCCCTCTCCTAGAGCATCACATCCCTTCTTTCGTCATCCCTCCGGAACCTCCGGTCCCTCCTGACCCTTTTCATCCACTCTTCCCGGGGCACCGCGTCCCTCGGCATTTTCTTCCTCCGGAACCTCCGGACCCTCCATCTTTCTTCCGATTCATCTTTCTACTCCTTCGGGACATCACATCCTTCATTCTTTTCCTCCTCTTCCATCATCTTTTTCCCTATTTCTTCCCAGGGCACCGCGTCCCTCGATATTTTATCCCTCTAGAGCCTCCGGATTCTTCTTCCCCTCATGATTCTCCTCTTCTGCCTCCAGACCCTCCGGATCCGCCTCTTTCCATCTATCAATTTCTTCTTCTAATTTCTCCTGATCCTGGGTCCGACCCAACTTCTTCCACGTCCACTGCCTTGGGCATCTGCCCTTTCTCCCATTGCTTTCGAGGCTTTAATCCTCACTCCTCCTTCTAATTCTCCTCTCCTTCTGTAGATTGTTCCATGTGATCAGGGTCTCCGTGCCTTAGCGAGGGAGTTCTAGCCCTCGCCTCTCTTCCTTTTCTCCTTATTCGTCTGAGTCTGGTCTGAGCACCACTCCTTCTTGTTAAGCCACTTTCAAATCCTTTGCTTCCACTCCTTTTATCTGCCTAAGAGGACTATCCCACGATGATCAACCCCGCCTCTCGCGACAGCTGCTTCATCAAAGGTTGCAAGGTAACATATTGGCGTAAGTACGCATTTTTATGATATCATTATCTCATTGCTTCACGCATGATTTTCAAAATGAAGTGCTTCTTAACATGATCAAGAGTATTATTCTAGATCATTATCTTAGACCTTTTCATTAAGTCAATTTCAAAAAAAAATTTAAAAAATATCTTTAGGCTTGCATTTGCAGCACTTTGGTTAATAAAAATAGCGCGCTGGGAGTTCAACGTTCTCTCCCTGCTTGTTAAGAGCAACCCTTAGCTGGGCACCGCACACACATCACGGCGTCCTTAGCCGGCTCCTTGATAAACACCGTTGCTACTTTGTCCATGTCATGAGTATATCTGAAAGTCTTTTCTCTTCTTTGCTCGGCCGAATGCAGGGGCAAGAGGTTGATGGATGAGATAACCGACCTAGGTAATCCCCAATACGAGAGAAGTCTCAAATAGGGGCAGTCTTGATCGAAATTAATGAAATTAGCTTTCATAATACATCTAGCCAAAAGGGCTATTATGAACATAAAAATTGAATTTGATAATTGTAAAATTATGAATTATGGTAAGTCAAGAGAGGGAAAGTCCCCGCAGGGAAAACCCTGGTTGTATGCATGTCAAGGGTCTAAAAATTAAAGGCACAGAGCCCGGCGCAACAGACTACGTCTTTGAGGGGTAATACCTTGGAAGGAATTCAAGTCCTGACATCTCCCATCCTGTATAAAGCTTGTCCTCAATTATTCTTCTCTTCTCCCTCTGAGACCAAATGTTTCTCGGGTATGGCCTTGGTAGGGGCATCGTTATACAAGGGTAGCCGGTCGTAGGGCGCCACCTTTAATGCACGCTCAGCTTTGGGCAGTTTTTAGCGAAAGGGGAAGAAATAAGGACCTCTAGCCAGTGGGTCAAAAAATCCTTTGATGCTGCATTAACAAAGTCTAAACCAAAATCCAAAAAAGTTGAATATTGCCTAAACCAAAATCCAAAAAAAGTTGAATATTTCCTGAACCAAAATCCAAAAAAAGTTGAATATTGTCTAAACCAAAATCCAAAAAAAAATTGAATATTTCCTAAACCAAAATCCAAAAAAAAGTTGAATATTTCCTAAGCCAAAATCAAAAAAAAACTTGAATATTTCCTAAGCCAAAATCCAAAAAAAACTTGAATATTTCTTAAACCAAAATTCAAAAAAAAAGTTGAATATTTTCTAAATCAAAAAAAAAGTTAAATATTTTCTAAATCAAAATCTAAAAAAAGTTGAATATTTCCTGATCAAAATAAAAAAAAATGAATGTTTTTAAAAAATTCACAAAAAAATTCAAATATTTTCTAAAAATCCACATAAAAATTTGAATATCTTTTTAAACCCATAAAAAATTTGCATATTCCAAAATCCAAAAATTTGCATTATATTTTCTGATGGTGTTTTTACAGGAACAACAATTTTGTAAAGGATCAAGAGCACGAGATGAGTCCTCTCCCTTCACCGCTATCAATCATTTGATTCTTCCCAATATCATCATGATTCGTCACTATGGACACTCCTGATTATCATCTCTCTATATTGGGCATTAATTGATCGTTCATCTCAAAATCTTTTAATAAACTCCTGCTGATTTCACTTGATCACTCTACCACTGGGCATTACTTGATTCTAATCATCCAATCCCAATCTCACATGCCAAGATTGTCATCCTCATGACAAACAACAAACGATGATGCTTTGCAATGTTATGATTTAACTCATGCTATTCATGCTAAACATGTTTCGCCTTGCTAATACATGCTTGAATGCTATCCACACCAAACTTTGATCGCTTTGATGTCTATGTTGTGATTGCTTATTAATACTTTGATTCATGCTATGCTTACTATGCTTAAATGTCTTATTCATTGCTTGCTATGCTTAAATGTCTTATTCATGCTATTCATGCTAAACATGTTCCGCCCTGGGCATTACTTGATTCTAATCATCCAATCTCAATCTCACATGCCAAGATTGTCATCATCATGACAAACAACAAACAATGATGCTTTGCAATGCTATGATTTAACTCATGCTATTCATGCTAAACATGTTCCACCTTGCTAATACATGCTTGAATGCTATCCACACCAAACTTTGATCGCTTTGATGTGTATGTTGTGATTGCTTATTAATGCTTTGATTCATGCTATGCTTGCTATGCTTAAATGCCTTATTCATTGCTTGTTATCTTTAATATCTTGGCTAATGAACTTTTGAGCGCAGGAAGAAGCCCTTGGTCCCACCGTCTGGGCATCATCATCCAAGCCCCACGGTGCTTGTGCCTCTCACAGTTCCCTTATGCTCATTGTTATCATCATCCCCTTGTATGCATTTTTACTATATGTTACATACGCTACTAGATTATATCAAGGACCTTGTGACTTTGGTAAATCTAGAATTTGAGTTCCCCTTAATCAAAAATAATGATGATTCCAGAGGCGTCTTAGTCATACGGATAGGCCGTTGAGCCATCCAAGACTGGGGACGATGGTTCCCTTTTGCGAGTTGGTGCGCGGATAAACGGGCTTCGGCTTAATATCAGCTCGCGAAATTAGTTTCTTGACTCAATCTTGGCAGCTTAACAATATTATCCTTGATTATCTTATATTTTAATTTGTTTTAATTTTTTCCTTTAAACCCAGCATGCATTCATATATGAATTTGAATCAACGTTGGAAAATCATTCTAACAAGCTGATTTGGAGAGTCAAATTGATCTTAATCTTTCCAGATATGAGATATTCATTGCTGAATGGAATCCTCAGTTCATTTTGTCGATGTTTTGGGTCATTTTCTCGAAAGCTCTTTATTTAGATTTTTATCCTCTTATTTCAATCCTTTTCCTTTGATCCACCTTGGCTGCAGCACATCCACATTGGCTGGTAACCGCTCCCCAATGGTGAAACTTACAGGTTTATGACCTGGGATACTTCCACCGCGCTGAAAATTGGTCATTCTTTTATCTCCTTCGTGCCTGCGTGCACACTCCCTCTTTTATCCAGACATCGTTGATTTCATTGAATTTCCCGAGATTGCTTCATCTCGAGTTTTGGATTTAATTCTCATCAAGTGAGGTTGATTGTGTGTCTCATCACACCTTGACATCTACTTTTCAGTTTGCTCTACTCCCTTGCAAAGCAGACGCCAAGGCGGGGCAGCTGTAGACATGTCAAAATTGACGTTACTGTGAGTACATCTCATATTATCTTGTAATGCCCCAATTTCACCCTCAAATTAACTTTATTTGAGTGATTTTTCTCACTTTTCTTAGATTTCTCCTTTTTTTTCTCCCTTTTCTTATTTTCCCCTACTTTTTTGAATTTTTTGGGTATTTTTCTCTATTTTTATGAATTTTTTAGAATTAACGGCGTAATGGGGGGCGTCATTTGTTTTTAAGAAAATTTAATAAAATAAAAAGAAAAATGTCGCCTCTTTGTTTGATTTTTTATCAATTTTTCTAGAAATATTTCAGATTTTTAATAAATATTTAATAAAAATGGCGTGATATTCATTTTCCCATTTTTATCAATTTTTCTAATTTTTTGAATTTTTTATCAATTGACGACATGTGAAGGGACGTTTGTTTGATTTTTAATAAAATAAAAAATTAAAAAAAAAAGGAATTAACGACATGTGAACGGTCGTCATTTTTTAATTTGATTATTTTAATATTAATTCTAACCCTCTTTCAGGGGTGATTTGGGGGGCTTTCGGATGTCAGAAAAATACGAAAAAATAGTAATTAGAATCAGCGCAATTAGATGCACGTTCACCTAAAAAATGAAAAAATAATATTGAGAAATAAAAAATGGCCATGTTTTGCATATTTTTAAATAACGACCCTCTCTCGGACATCAATTTAATTGACGCCTGAATTCCCAATCGTCCATTTCCTTTTGGCTTTTTATCATTTTTGATTCACAACACTGAGAAAGTCAGTCATTTGTAATTGACGCCCCTGGTCAAGTCGTCATTTTCATTGCTATATTTTGAGATTTCAAATCCGTCCGAAATTCGTATTAAATTCTAAATAGCGCCCCTCTCAAAGGCGTCAATTCGTTTCAAATTTCGGAAAGTCCGAATCCATCTCGAAAGGCCTCCAGAATTGACGATGCCTCCGAGGGCGTCATTTTAAAAAACGACCGTCTGTCCGGTCGCCAATTCTTGTTCAATTCCGAAGCCTTCTTCTTTCCCCATTTTAAGTCCCTTTTCACTTGGGAAAGGGTTCCTATGACTTTCTAATATTGAGGGGACACTTGGGCAATGTTTATCTCATTCCAAATCCCACTAAAACATGTTTTCCTATTTTCTCTTGGAATTAACTCCGAATTTCACCCCTATAAATAGGACCCCTCTCTCCCTTGTATAAAGAACATCAAGATCAATTCAAGAGGAGGTGTTGTTGGACCAAAGGCTCAAGGAGGAGACTCACATGTACCTTAAAGCTTTATCCATGGAGTTCTTCTTCTTCCCTTGAAGATTTGAAGCATCTTCATTCTTTGGAGCTTCTTCCTCCATGGAAGATCTTGAAAATCTCAATTGGAGAAACAAAACCAATAAGCCTTTCTCTTCCCCTCTTCTTTTATTTCATTCACTTAGCATTACATGTTCATGCATCATGTCATACTTTTCTTATTTCTTTTCATCTCGATATTGAGATCTCCACATTGTGCACACTAGCACACATCCAATTGTGCAACTCTTGCACACCTCCCTATTTACATATCATTCATCATATCTCCCATACCCTTTTGCATAGGGGTTTAAGGGCCAACACCCAACAAGGTGTGTTCTTATACATAATTTTCATGCTCATCTTTATTGTGAATTTGATGCTACACTCACCTTGGTTCTAATCCATATTCTTTATTGGTGTTTGTTAATTCTGCAAGGGTAATCTATAAGAAGAACTCTCTTCATCGGCTGGCCGGTCGGAAGAGAAAGGTGCACTCACAATCTCCCCCGCATCCTTTTGAGGTATTTATATTCGCGATCCCTCCATTGATTATTTATTATATCCTTTGAGGCCCTCGCGTCTCTGGCGATCACATTCCCCTTAGCATCCACGCATGCTCCCCTTTTCTCCATTCATCCCTTTATATTTTCCATATTATTCTTCTTTTTCCTTAAAAGGATTTCTTATAATCTACAGAAGTGTACAGAGAGTCTTTTTAAAAGCTTCAGCTAACCCATTCGCTTGTGGGTTGTATGGAGTGGAGGTCCTACAATCAATTTTAAATTTATCGGCCAATCTGTAGACCTTCTGGTTCCGAAGGTGACTTCCGTTATTGGAGACGATCCTGTCTGGCACGCCGAATCGAAATACAATGTTTTGACGGACGAATCTTGCTACGATTTCTCCCGTCACTTCCTTTAGAGCCACAGCTTCTTCCTAGTAGGAGAAATAGTCTATTGCTACTAAAATATACTTGCATCCAGACAAGGATGGGGATAGTGGGCCTACAACATCTGTACCCCATTGAGCAAACAGTCAGCTAGCTGCCATAGGGTGTAGCTGTATCGGGGGCCTTCTCGAGACCGCAGCGTGCTCCTGGCATTTATGACATGACTTGGCATATCTGCAACAATCATCGAACATAGTTGGCCAATAACAGCAAAGCTTCTTGATTTCAATTTTCATTTTCGGCCAAGCTTGATGGGCACCAGCTGATCTGGCATGAACTTCCTTCATGACCTTCGCAGCCTCCTCTATAGATAGACATCGGAGCAGTACCATTTGTTGGGCATGTGTGGAACATGCTTGATTCTATTATTTTGATGATGTCTGACTATGACTCATTGATGAGTCTTATTCGTAATTGATGATGTCAATGTTCATGTTGTACAGATTAAAGAGCCAACACTGGCATGTGAATGGCCTCATGTAGATAAGCAATACATGATACAATGCAGTAATGTAACAAGAAATGGCTATGCAAGCAAGAACTTATGTTCATGCTCAATCATAGGAGCAAAGGGGCTTAACTCTACTGAAATAAAGTTAAAAGTGATTGGGGAAAACATCAAAGGACGTGGAGCTATGGTTCTAAAGAAATGAAGCTGAAAACTCAAGTTATACAAATGATGCGTCGACCTATCCTTAGGATGCGGCAACCTCACTGTTGAAGAAACGCGAAGCACTTCAGACTACATCGACGCAATCAACATATGACAGTTCTTTTTGACAAAAGGCGACTGCTCCTACAAGCTAAGATTGATGGCTGCATAGAAATCGAGGTAACTGGCTGCACAGAAATCGAGGCAGGTGATGCAAAAAGAAAGATATTTAAAAGAGAAAGCCAAGTTGATTTTAGTCAACAATTGACCCAAACAAGTTTGACCAAGTCAAAGTCAACATAAGTCAAGTCAACAGTCAACACAAGTAGACCATTTCATAAGAAGAAGTCAACATGGTCAACCCAGTCACAAGGCTAACAAATAGCTATTACTGGTGTCACGGTGTCAAATGTGTCACAAAGGTCAAAAAGAGCAAAGGCGACGGCTCAAGGGTCACAAGGGTGACAAATAGATGATAACTGTGACAAATGGTGCATAAGGGTGACAAATGGATATATAAGGGTGACAAATAGGTGATACATATGACAACTGGTCCGTAAGGCAGTTTTCACAAAGGTGGTGTCGACCTCACGAAGCTATAGTGTCGACCTCACGAAGCTATAGTGTCGAGATCCAGAGGCCATCAGTTTGATGAAATCTCTAAAGTGGTGTCGACCTCGAGATCTCAAGAGGTCGACCTCATGGTGCTTCCAGAAGCCGTTGAAGACAGGATTTTACAAAGTAGTGTCAACCTCACTATCTTACCAGGACGACCTCATGGTGCTTCCAGAAGCCGTTGAAGATAGGATTTTACAAAGCAGTGTTGACCTCACTATCTCCTGCCAGAAGCTGTTATAAAGGGGATTCTTCAAAGCCGCGTCGACCTCACCTTCAAAGCAGGTCGACCTCACTGAAGGAAAACTCAAAGTACTCTGTCAAATCTACGCTTTTTAAAAACCGTACTGAGAGTATTAATAGCAGACGCAAACCTCCTAAATCACCTCTTTTGAGGTCTGGAAGAGGATCCCAGGTCAGAGCTTCTGCCATTACATAATGAGGGGTCATAACATCTTCTTGGAAAAAATTTGGTTAGCCACCAAACCTAGAAATGACCTTTCTCTGTTGTCCTATCTTCTGGAGCCTGCTAGTAAAAGCTTGTATCTAAAGGGAAAATATCCCTGGCAAAAGGACGTCCTCTCTGCAATGGGAATTAAGGATCTGCATGCTTCCCTTGGTCAAACCTCCTATTGTTTATTACCAGCCATTCAAAATGTAAAAAACTTGGAGGGAAAGTCTCTAGCCTTTGAGGCCTATAAATTGGACGCCCCTCCTTCACTTGCTCTTGCTGTTGCAACCCTTGAAGAAGAAGCTATTGGCCAGAAAAAGAAGAGAGCCCAAGAGAAGAGTGTGCCTGAGAAATATGTGTGAGAAAGAAAAGAGAAGAGTGCAGCCCAGTGCTAGGTCCAAACAAGCCTGGTGTTGTGAGAAGGAAAGAAGAGTGAGCACCATAGAGCAACCTTAAGGAGATTCTAAGAAGAAGAAGAAGAAAGGAGAAGCAGCCCTCCTCATAGTCAGTTCTGAGCCTGAGGAGCTTCCAATCTGAGAGTGGCCCTCTTCACAGATTCCAGATCTGTATCTGAAGCTACAGCTGGAAATATCTTCGTTTCAGTTTGTTTGTTTTATGTCATCTTCTTGAAACTCCATCTGCATTCTCGTGTGTGTGTCCAGTGCTCTTGTCAGAAATCGGTGGTGTGTTTGCTGTATTTACAGTCTGTTCTTTTCTTTGTGTGTGTGTGGGGGGGGGGGGGATTCGTCCCTCTGTGTGGGGGGGGGGGGATTTATCCCTATGTGTGTGGGGGGGGGGATTCGTCCCCGTGTGTGTGTGTGTTTGGGGCGTCGTCCCTGTGTGGGTTGAGGACCTCATCCTCGTGTGGTAAAGCCTAAACGGTTTGGTGAGGGGTGGACGTAGGTTGCGGGTTTACAACCGAACCACCTTAAAAATCCCTGTGCAGTGGGTTGTGATTTGTGTGATTGTTCCATGTCTTCTATCCCCATTCACAGGCTATTATGTTAGCTACCATGCATGATATCTTAAGTGCTTTCAATGTACACACACTAGCTTAATGGTCACACACTCACTGAGTCTTTCAACTACTCTTGATAAATCTGCTGTGCATTAAGGTTAAGTGTTTTATTTGCTTTATAATGGTAGCTTCTATTTTAATTAGCAAAGTTTTTATTTGGGCAAAATTTGTACCGGACCTATTCAACCTCCCCTTCTAGATCTGGTTGCACCAAAGGGACCCAACAATTGGTATCAGAGCAAGGCTCTATTATACTCAGATCCAACGATCTGCAGAGAAAAGATCCCAGTGCAAGTGTCATTGTCTTATTTTTCTGAACCATGTTTGTGGACTATTTGCCTGTGTTTGATGGCTCCAACTTCTTTACCTGGATAGGTAGAATGTGCAAGTTTGTGATTAGTGTTGATCCAAACATATGGATTTTAATCTCTCACGGGCCACATAAATTGTCCAAGGAGAAATCCAAATGGACTGAGGATCATAAATTGAAAAACAGAGATAATGTCAAGGCTCTAAAGATAATGAAAGTTGTAGTGGATGTCACTGTTTTTCCTTCCTTATCTTCATGCAGGTCTGTCAAAGAAATCTTGGATGGTTTAACTACCATCTATCAAAAAGAGAGTCAAAGATTCATGATGGCCAAAGAGACTGATCAAACAAGTCATGAAAAAAGTGAAGAGGTAAATTATGAATCCCAATCCATTGAAATTCCTTATGATGTCTTGGTAGAGATGTATCATGAACTGTTTGAAAAATACAAGAAAATGATAACTAAATATAAGAAATTCAAAAGGGAAGCTGAACACACATGTTCTAATAAATCTTCATGCAATGACGGCACTTTTTTGAAAGAACTGAATGAGGATCTTCACTTTGATCTTGAATGGCAGAAAACCTTGACTGCTTCATTAAGAGAAGAAAATAAAAACTTGCTGGATAAGAAAAGAGAACTTGAACAAGTGAAGGAGGAACTAAAAGAGAAATTAAGTTCAACACCCAATGTTGAAAAATATGTTGAGAAAATTAAAAAATTGAAAGAACAAAACAAGAAGCTCAATGTATTAAACGGTGCCATATCTGAGAGACTCATGATTCTTGAAAAAGAAAAATGTAATGTGGATGAAAATGAATCTAAAAATGTGAAGAAATTAAAATAGGAAATGAAAAGCCTCACAAGTATGAATGACAGGTTGCATCAGCAAATTATTTCTTGTAAAGAAGACGTAACTAGCTATGAACTTGACATCTCAACACTTCAATCTAAAATTCAAGAGTTGAATATTTCATTGGCAAAGTTTGTTCAGGGCAAAGAAAATCTGGACAGACTTTTGGGGACAAAAGTGAATTTTTAGAAAGAATGATTGGGTTACAATCCTATGAATAAAAAGGCATTTGAGAACAAATTGTGTACATCCTTTGTTTTCAGCTCCGGTGTTGCCTCCTCCTCTAAAGCATCTCCAAAAACATGTGTAGCCCAGAAAAATCAAACTCAAGAACAAGATAAATCTCAGAAATAGAAATTTAGCAAACTGGATATTGAGAGTTCTTATGTGAAACCTCATGCTTTAAAATGAAACACTGTTAACTGCTTCTACTGTGGTAAGCATGGACATTTTATGCATGATTACTTTGTAATGAAAAAGGATGAATAGAATGTTGGTAGGAAGCATGCTAGAAATTTCCATGCTAGGAAATCTCCTACTGTTTAGAAAAAGAGTATCAAATGTTTTCACTGCGGTATATTTGGACACACTGCTGCACAATGTTGGTTTGCTAAAGAACAACGAAAATCTCATTCTGATGCTAAACATGTCAATTTTCCTGCAAACCAACATGTTTTTAATAAAAATAAATTTACTTCAAAAGGCCAACACATTGTGTGTTTTAACTGTGGGAAGCCAGGCCATAAGGCTATTGAATGTTGGTCGGTTGTTAATAGAAGGAATTCTTTTTCATGTTATAACTGTGGACAAGATGGCCACATCATCTAGGATTGTTGGCAATGAAAAGGAAGAAATGGTTTTCATACCAAGAATGCTAACACTCATGCTCACCCACCAAAAGTCAATCCCTATGCTCACAGGAAAAATGTGAGACATCATGTGTGCTGCTTCTACTGTGGTAAGGTTGGGCATGAAATGAATGATTGCTTCTGGATGAGGAAGGATGACCTGGTGTCTCGAATATGGAGAGCACCAGTTAGAAGTGCCTTTGACCCTCCAAGACCCAAGAAAGTTCAAGACCCAAAAAACTCTAAATGAGAACTTTTGTTGTAGGGGTGCCTTGGAGCTGAGCAAGGACCAGTCTGATCATGAAAGCTCAAGGCACAGGTTTGTAGATAAAAGCTTCAACTTATGATCAATCTGCATGATAGGTTCTCTTCTAGAATTGCATTCATGATCATTATTGCCATTCTTAGTTTCTGCAACCATATGAATTTACAGTCTATCATTTTAAAACATCTGCCTTGATGATGTCAGATGTGGCTGCATATTATCCATTTCATCATTCATGAGCACAGTTAATTCCATGCTTGCATATCTCATTATCTGTTGTCATGGGATTGAGGGGGAGTCTTAGTGCTTGTTCTCTACTTTTAGAATATATTGTGAATGCCTTGAATCTGCACATGCAATGGACATTGAGCATTACTTTTTGGTATCATATACTAACACATATGACATGCTGAAACCAAATTGAAAAATCTGTCCTGCATAAGTAGAACTTGCTGCACCATCTTGTCATGACCCCTTGGTATATAAAATGGTGATTTGTGGGAGGTTGGATCAAGTCCAATGGGAAACTATCACTATGTGTGAGAGGATCCTTGGATCAAGTTCTCCGCCTAGTGCCATGGGTCAACTATTCATATAAGTCCTATGTTGCATACTCACCTATCAATATTTCACTAGGACACTTAAAACCATGAATGCATATCTTGTGAAGGAGTTAGCACAAAAAGATTTATCTGCATTTTTATAGAATTGCATTCTTTGTTTAAACCGATTTTTGCATCATGTTGATAAAGTGCATATCATTCTCTGCATGTACCTTTGACTGCATGACAGTCTGCTTGCATTTGCCTTCTGCCTAACAAGTTAGGTCGATCTATCTTCACCCCCATGTCGACCTAGCCTTAGACCCTCATCTTTGCAATTATCCACCTTACAACCTTTCTGTAAGGCATATCCTGAGGGGGAGTTTTACTGCCAAAATTCTATGCTCAATCAGTTTTGTGTATGTTTGCACACTATCTCCCATTCCCTTGAATTAACTCCTTGAAAACCTCAGATTTCGAGGGGGAGCACACCTGTCTAAGGTTCACTTAGTCCATACACTCAGGGGAAGCTTTCTCTCAACATTCTCCACTAAGAGCTCATTGTCTGTTCTTTTAGACCAATCCCAAATAAGCGGATTGTTTAAAGTATATAAACTCTAAATCGGGGTTTAAGGGTCTTGAAAACAAACATTTCAGTGTATGGAATAGAATTAAAATAGATTCGAATGACTTGTACCCTTACCTCTTCTTGAGATCTGAACACTGGAACTATTAAGGCCTCTTTTGGTTAAGAATTTCTGAAACTGAGTATTGTCTTTAAATATTCAAATGAACTGATGAATTGTAAGGGAAAAGGCCTAAAGAGTGGAAATGAAGTTACAGAGCAATGACTTAGAATAGCTAATAAAACATAGGCCCTTCACCCAAGAAGTGATGGGTACTATGTCATGAAGCATAAGTCCAGTTAACTCTATTTAAAGATTTCAGAAAAATAAAACATAAGATAGAGTAATGGCTAAAGCTCATTGAGAAACCATGTCCCTTCACCCAAGAAGTGACGTGGACTGTGTCATGATATGACAACCAACCTCTGTTCAAATTGAGACACGATAGTTAGAGAAATTCTGAGTAACTAGGGACTCTGGCATCTAATCAATGTGTCTCCTCGTGCCAAAGGAATGAACTAAACTTGAATGTCCTTGAAACATTGAGGAAAATGCAAAATCTGTGAAATACAAAATACATTTATCACTTGGTATCTCTTTTATGCTTAACAGTGGTGTTTAATACCAGTCTGAAGGCTAAAACTGGAATGTATTTCTAAAGGCTGACCCGAAAAGAAATTCTGCACCTTTGCAATGTTTATCTTCAATACTTGTTTAAACTTATTTTCTAGGGCTGCCTCATGAAATCTGTGCATAAGATGGAAAGGAATGAGGGAAGGGTATGTAATCTTGAGGAGTTTGTTTTAGCTCTATTAAATATACTAGCACATGCTTTCAGGGTTATTACACTCAGATTTTGGGCTTATAACCTTTTGAACCATTAATGCGAATATTGGTCTTGATGATTGATGTTGCTCTAAAAGGAGAATGTTAATCCTTCTAACTTTGAAAACCCTGCAATATGTACTCTGTCATCACTTCTGTTTCAGTCCACTGGCCCTTCTAATTTTCACTGCATCACTACCTTTTCTTTCATCTTGCATATCTGTAGATCATTTTCTAGCACTTCCTTGCATTGCATATGAAACTCAAAAACAAAACATCTAAAAAATAGGAATTCATAAAAATCGAAAGGGACCCAACAATTGCTACTGGCTGCATTATCTTCAATTGGTCCCTGCTAATTGATTTCCACTGCTTTACATCTATCTATGAATGTCTACCCTGACTAATTGCTTTGCCTTGCGGACAAATCTTGTCTCTGCTCATCTCCTACCTCTTTATTTGGTATCAAACCATGTCTTCTTTGCTGATGGCAAAGGGGGAGAAGTTTTAAGATGAGTCATTATTACCTAATTCATGATTGTATTCCTTTTTGAAATGACTCATAGTTGCCATCATCAAAAAAGGGGAGAATATTGGGCATGTGTGGAACATACTTGATTCTATTATTTTGATGATGTCTGACTATGACTCATTGATGAGTCTTATTCGTAATTGATGATGTCAATGTTCATGTTGTACAGATTAAAGAGCCAGCACTGACATGTGAATGGCCTCATGTAGATAAGCAATACAAGATACAATGCAGCAATGTAACAGGAAATGGCTATGCAAGCAAGAAGTTATGTTCATGCTCAATCATAGGAGCAAAGGGGCTTAACTCTACTGAAATAAAGTTAAAAGTGATTGGGGAAAACATCAATGTACGTGGAGCTATGGTTCTAAAGAAATGAAGCTGAAAACTCAAGTTATACAAATGATGCGTCGACCTATCCTTAGGATGCGGCAACCTCACTGTTGAAGAAAGGCGAAGCACCTCAGACTATGTTGACGCAATCAACATATGACAGTTCTGTTTGACAAAAGGCGACTGCTCCTAGAAGCTAAGATTGATGGCTGCACAGAAATCGAGGTAACTGGCTACATAGAAATCAAGGCAGGTGATGCAAAAAGAAAGATATTTAAAAGAGAAAGCCAAATTGATTTACTCAACAGTTGACCCAAACAAGTTTGATCGAGTCAAAGTCAACATAAGTCAAGTCAATAGTCAACACATGTCGACCATTTCACAAGACGAAGTTAACATGGTCAACCCAGTCACAAGGCTAACAAATAGCTATTACTGGTGTCACGGTGTCAAATGTGTCACAAAGGTCAAAAAGAGCAAAGGCGACGGCTCAAGGGTCACAAGGGTGGCAAATAGATGATAACTGTGACAAATGGTGCATAAGGGTGACAAATGGGTACATAAAGGTGACAAATAGGTGATACCCATGACAACTGGCCCGTAAGGCAGTTTTCACAAAGGTGGTGTCGACCTCACGAAGCTATAGTGTCGACCTCACCAGCTCCAGAAGCCATCCGTCTGATGAAATCTCTAAAGTGTTGTCGACCTCAGGATCTCAGGAGGTCGACCTCATGGTGCTTCCAGAAGCTGTTGAAGATAGGATTTTACAAAGTAGTGTCGACCTCACTATCTCAACAAGTCAACCTCATGGTGCTTCCAGAAGCCGTTGAAGATAGAATTTTACAAAGCAGTGTCGACTTCACTATCTCAACAGGTTGACCTAATGGTGCTTCCAGAAGCCGTTGAAGACATGATTTTACAAAGCAGTGTCGACCTCACTATCTCAGCAAGTCGACCTCATGGTGCTTCTAGAAGCCGTTGAAGATAGGATTTTACAAAGCAGTGTCGACCTCACTATCTCAGCAGGTCAACCTTATGGTCCTCCCAAAAGCCGTTATAAAAGGGATTCTTTAAAGCCGCGTCGAGCTCACCTTCAAAGCAGGTCAACCTCACTGAAGGAAAACTCAAAGTACTCTATCAAATCTTTATTTTTCAAAAATCATATTGAGAGCATTAATAGCATAAGCAAACCTCCTAAATCACCGATTTTGAAGTCTGGAAGAGGATCCCCGGTCATAGCTTCTGCCATTACATAATGAGGGCTCAGAACATCTTCTTGGAAAAGATTTGGTTAGCCACTAAACCTAGAAATGAACTTTCTCTATTGTCCTATCTCCTGGAGCCTGCCAGCAAAAGCTTATATCTGAAGAGAAAATATCCCTAGCAAAAGGACGTCCTCTCTGCAATGGAAATTAAGGATCTGCAGGCTCCCTTGGTCAAACCTCCTATTGTTTATTACCAGCCATTCAAATTGTAAAAAACTTGGAGGGAAAGTCTCTGGCCTTTGAGGCCTATAAATTGGACGCCCCTCCTTCACTTGCTCTTGCTGCTGCAACCCTTGAAGAAGAAGCTACTGGCCAGAAAAAGAAGAGAGCCCAAGAGAAGAGTGTGCCTGAGAAATATGTGTGAGAAAGAAAAGAGAAGAGTGCAGCCCAGTGCTAGGTCCAAACAAGCCTAGTGTTGTGAGAAGGAAAGAAGAGTGAGCACCATAGAGCAGCCTTAAGGAGATTCTAAGAAGAAGAAGAAAGGAGAAGCAGCCCTCCTCGCAGTCAGTCTTGAGCCTGAGGAGCTTCCAATCTAAGAGTGGCCCTCATCGCAGCTTCTAGATTTGTATCTGAAGCTACATCTGGAAATATCTTCATTTCAGTTTGTTTGTTTTATTTCATCTTCTTGAAACTCCATCTGCATTCTCGTGTGTGTGTCCGAGGCTCTTGTGAGAGACCGAAAGTGTGTTTGCTGCATTTGCAGTATGTTCTTTTCTTTATGTGGGGGGATTTGTCCTTGTGTATGTGTGTGTGTGGGATTCACCCCCGTGTGTGTGTGTGTGTGTGTGGAATTCGTCCCCGTGTGTGTGTGTGTTTGAGGTGTCATCACCGTGTGCATTGAGGACCTCGTCCTCTGTGGTAAAGTCTCACCGATTTGGTGAGGGGTGGACGTAGGTTACGGGTTTTCAACCGAACCACCTTAAAAATCCCCTGTGCAGTAGGTTGTGATTTGTGTGATTGTTCTATGTCCTCTATCCCCATTCATAGGCTATTATGTTAGCTACCACGCATGATATCTTAAGTGCTTTCAATGTACACACACTAGCATAAAGGTCACATACTCACTGAGTCTTTGAACTACTCTTGATAAATCCGCTGTGCATTAAGGTTAAGTGTTTTATTTGCTTTATAGTGATAACTTGTGTTTTAATTAGCAAAGTTTGTATCGGACCTATTCAACCCCCCCTTCTAGATCCGGTTGCACCAAAGGGACCCAACACCTTTCTTCTGGCATCCACCAGAATATGGAACAAGGTTCCGTTCCTGACTCCATAAGAGTCTTTTATTCTGATCAGCCTGATCTTTTCTTCCCTTTGCTTGTGCAATTGCTGGTATTTGAATCATTGCATTAGGGGCTCTCTCTAGTCAGGTGAGTCGGATACTTCATCTGTCACAGCTTCATATTCCTCTTCACCTGGTTCCTCTATCATGCTAGGGACCTGGCGCCTGTTTATCATAAGTATGTTGAGGGATTCATATGGCCGGACTGCCAACAAGCTTGCCAGCTTTGCCAGCGCATCAGCTTGCGCATTCTGGCGTTGGCCGACATGGTTTATCTCGATAAAATAGAATCACCCCACAAGCCGCTTTGCCTTGGCATGGTAGGTGAATAATTCAAGCTTCCGGATCACAAACTGTCCCTGTATCTGCTTGACAACCAGCATTGAATCCCCAAATACCTGCAACATTTGGATCTCCATATGGAGGGTGACCTGAAGGCCAATGATGAAGGCTTCATATTCTACCTCATTATTCGTGCAAGACTTGTTGATCGAGCATGATGTGTGCAACACTTCTCCCTCTGGAGACTTGAGGGTGATGCCTACTCCAGCTCTTATCCTTATCTGTCCTGACCGGGATGTTTCTGTTCTAGATGCTCCATCAAAGTATAGCTGCCATACGGCCTTGCGGACCTGGTCCACTTCTAAAGTTTTATCTTCGGGAAGCTCCGTAAGTAACGGATAGTTTTCAGGCACTGGTTGTACTGTAAAGAAATCTACAATATCCTGGCCCTTGATAGCCTTCTACGACACATAAGTAATATCAAACTCCATCAAGATGACGGCCCATTTTCCTAGCCGTCCTTTCAACGCTGGCTGGGAAAGTGTATACTTAACTGGATTAGCTCTCGATATCAGCTGCACTTCATGCGATAGCATGTAGTGCCTTATCTTCTTAACCGCAAAGATCAATGCAAAGCAAACTTTCTCAATCGGGGTATATTTTGCTTCTGTCTCCACCAATCTTCGGCTGAGGTAATAGAGAGCATGCTCTTTTCCCTCGTCATTGTTCTGGGCTAGCATTGCTCCCAGTGAATATTCAATAGCGGTTATATAGAGAATTAGCGGTCTGATGGGGGCATCCCTTGCCCCTCCACATTTTTTTCGAGACTCAGATTGTTCATCGGCATGTGCCATTGTGTTCGTCATGTGTTTTAGAGTCTAGTCATGTAATTTTTATATTTTATTTGAGTCATAAACTATGTAAATTTTTCTTTGTTTGAGTCTTGTACCTAGGTTAGTAAGTCATTTTGCTAAGTTAGTTGTCATATGGTTGGTTTGATAGGTTATTGGGCCCAATTCAATGGGCTAGGCCCAGGGGCGCCCCTCCTTGGACTGTGTGGTCAATATGTCAATTGTCCAGGGGCACTTTGGTCCTAGGAAAAGTATGGAGGCTATAAAAAGCCCCCTCCCCTCTCTCATTTGTAACTTTGGAATGAATTATTGAAAGAAGAAATTCTAGCACTCCTTTTCTTCTCCACTCAATTTCCCCTCTCTTCCCCCCCATCTCTCTTTCTCTCTTTCAACAAAGGGGGCTGCGCCCCTCCCTCTCTTCCCCCTCCCACCTACTTCCTAACTCCCCTCTCCTCATTCAATACCCTCCCCAACTACCTTCAACCCCTCTTTACTCCACCCCAACCCCAAGAGAGCCTCCACCACTCCTTGCTCCACCATCTAACCCCAAACTACCCATTTCCCTTCCCCATGCACCCCTTGATGCGCACCGACTAGTGTCGTTAAGAAAGCTGTGCCACAATTTCAAAATATTCACACTCACTCACTTTAAAAGATTGGAAAAATCAAATATATAGTGATAAGCGGAGTCGATCCCACGAGGAGGAATAATCTTTATAGAACAAGTTGGAAAAACACCTTATGCTTTGAAAACCAAATTTTTTAGTGTGATTAATCTAAGGAAAGATAAATTGCATAAAAACTATTTAAAAAATATGAGAGGGTTTAAGTAGAGAAATTTGGAGGAGATAGAAAGATAAACATAATTTCACAAAGATCAACTTTATTGCTATGAGAGGTGGCAAGTACAATGTATATGAAAACTAAAATTACAACTTGCAAAATAAAAGAAGAGAAAAGAAATTGTAAGCCAATAGGATGAAGAACGCCGTCAACTCCTTGTCGAGCCTTTGAGTGTATCACCCCGCCTTGGATGCCGACGCCGTGAGAGGACCGATTGGAAGAGAAATGGCCAAAGGGATGTGTGGATGAAATATAGGAGAGGGAGATGAAAAGGTGGAGGAAGAAAAATAAAATTAAAACAAAAGCATGTGTGAGCGGAAGAGAGATGGCTATGGTGGGTGATAAAATAGAAAACACAGTGAAAAAATTGAAGTTGAAAATAGAGAGAGATTGGAGGAGGAATAACTTAAAAAACAATGAGATTTAGAGAAAGTGGAAGAAATGAAAGTTGTAGAGAGCGAAGAGAGGAAGAGAATTGATGAACAACTCAGAAGCAAATAACGAGAGTAAGATGGAGAAAAATATGAAAAACCAGAGAGTAGCCGTGCGGATGAACAGTAAACTTAAAAAAAACTGAACTTTGAAAAATTGATTGTAACTTGAAAACGGTGAAGATGTGGAAGAAGTGGTAGAAGAAGAAGTTGAAGAACTTTCAAAAACACACAACGTTTGTGAAGAACACAGAGAGAGATGAGGATCAGAAGGGGGAGAAAAATGAGAAAGAACAGAGTTTGTAAAAATCGGATGAACAGTAAAAACACAGAGATAGATGCTTGAAAAATTGAGAATAGATTAAATACGGTGGAGAATTAGAAGAAGATGAAGAAGAAGAATTTGTAGAAGATTCAAAAATGAAAAACTTTAAAGAAGAATTTAACTGCAAAATATGAAAGGAAAAGTTTCAAAATCAATCCCTACGGCAGACCTCCAACTGGTTATCTCCCCTCATGGCACTCTCGGTGGCTTTATATAGTAGCAGAGAAGACATACGGCCATGACTTTTGAGAATCCCATCAAAACTCAACTTCTAGCATCCAGATTTGATCAAAGGAGGTGGCTTTCCATAGATAGAGTCCTCCTTTCCATAAAACATGGCTTAGATAAGAGCAAACATGGGAGAACACTTCGATCGGGAAACTACAGTTGCCGTTTCTGGTTCAACTTTGAATAGCAACCTAGATTGGGGCGTCCTTTCTTGAAGTAGCGCCTCTTCACTCGGGCGTTGTTTCCTTATTTCCTTATTTGCTATTTTTCTCATTTTTCATAAAATAAGAATTGACGACTGTTCATATGGGCGTTCTTTCAATAATTAGCGACTGCATCTTGGGTGCTAATTCTTTTTTCTTTTTTCACTTTCTTTTTTTTCAAATGAAATGACGCCCTTGGAGCTGTCGCTTCTTATTGAATGCGCGCCCTTGAAGCTGTTGTTAATTAAATAGCGTCTTGGTCTAGGTCGCTGTTTCCTGAAAATTAAAATAGCAATCTACTTAATTCTAAAATAATTATGCAAATATTTAAATATTTCTTACATGGTCTTTTAAGCTCAAAAAGAAGATAAAATACATGAAGACTCAAATAATGTGTGAGAATGTAATTAATGCTCATGTTGCACAACTTAATCCATTTAATGCTCAAAGATGATGGATGTGATGTAAATTATGATGTAAAATATAGCACTTATCACCCCTCCACTTCCCAAGACTGATATGACTCCTCCCTAGGCCCCCAAATTTGAATTTCCCTCCCCAAGAGCATCCATCCATGTTCCCCCCACCTCCCACAACCACTAGCCATCATCCCAATTCCAAACCATCACCCATCTCCACCTTCCACATCCCCTCCACAATCAGTCCTGTTCTGGTTCACAGGCAGCATACCACCCAGAGATTGCAGAGGCAGTCACGTCATCATAGCGAGGCTCCTGGTGGCATACCATATACCGCTGGATTCCTTGGCAAGTCAGCTTCGCAGCCGAGGTGGTCTTGCATCAATCCGACACCTCTGCTGCCCAGAGGCTCCAATCTCCCTCGACTGTGCAAAGCTACTCCGGTAGGGAACCTGAGCCTGAGTGGAATCTCGACCCCGACTGCTATTGTTTGAGTTTTGGCACGATTATTTCCCTGAAATCTTCCCCTTCAAGTCCTCTTCCATCGCCAAGAAGAAGAGATAAGTTTGGACATCATAATCAAAAGTTCCACATTTTCCATCCCAAGTGTGTCAGGTCAGTTTTCCTGAGCCAGAACCGACACATCCCTATTGTTTGGGCTTTCACGATCAGCTCCGACATCTGCTGACAACGCTGTTAGTCCCGACAGAGAGAAGACTCGACCACGATCGCAACAGTACCTACCTCGCCTCCAACAGAGTACGGGTCAGTTCTTGGCGCTCCCGTCTTCCAGCAGCATCACCCTAAGAGCAACCATAACCAGAGAAGACCAGCCCTGTTCCTGGCTCTGCCCCGGCTAGCGACATCGTCACGAAGCTCCAAGAAAATTCAGGCGACATCCTGGCCCAGTTTCAAAAGTGTTGGCACTGATTTTGACTAATTCTGAGCTCAATTGAGCCCGTGGCAGCGCCGACATCAACAACCTGTCAAGCTGTTCCTGAAGTTGGCAGAACCGGTGAAGCTTGGCAACTTGGTTTCTATCATAGTGTCCCCACCCCGCCTGGCCGGCTGACCGCCCCTCCCTACGTTGAGGTAGTTTTGAATGTGATTCAATAAGCCCCCTCCTGCGAGAGGTGTAGTGGTGTAACATTTTCAATTTCAGATCAAAGCTACACCGACGCGGCGTGCGGGTGCATACCCACGTCTCCCCGCTCGCCCCCGTCTCCGGCCGGGATCAGTTTATTCACGCCGATCAGGTGAGCTCCTGAATACTTCTCCTTGCTGGGATTTAATTTCTTAGTTTAGTATTGCTTTTGGTTGCTCCGTCGGCGGTGAGAGAGTGCCCGGTCCCAAATTACCATCCAATTGAGCGACCCCCACGGAGCGAGTTGTGAGAGAGACCCTATAGCCCACGCCCTCGGCGTGCTGACTGCCCGTAAAATTGGGCATCCCGAGGCCTTAGGGGTTTAGCCTCAAGCTAGCCAAATACCCCAGAGCGTCAAGGTCCCACCTCGGACCCTTTCCATCATCACCGGGTTGCCAACGGGCACATGTGTGCGTACGCGGGTGAGTCCGCTTGTGTGACATCGCCGTGTCCGTTGCGTTGCTTGCGATCTAAGTCCTAGGTCGTTTCACATCAAGTGGTATCAGAGTAAGTTTGCAACTTGTCTCTACAAGTTGGTCCTAGGGCGCGCATATGCATTTAGAATCACTCGGTGCCTCACCAATGTCACCTAGCATGGTCACGTCTTACCGATCATACTCATCAACCCTCTCCTTGAGTCCCAACCCAAGGGAAACCCACCACCAATGCTCATGACCGCCATGGCCACGTCAACTACCTCATGGGGTCCTTGACCTATGCCAATGAGCGGCTTGATAACCTATGGGGTCGACTCGATCTACTAGGAGAAAATAGGCCCGCCCCAATGGCCGACGATAGAAGCACACCTCTCCCACCTCCCAACTTTGATGGAACCCATCCTAATGACTATTTAGATTGGGAGACTTCAATGGACCAGTACTTCACTTTGTATCCCATGTCCGAGGATGAAAAGGCCTGGGTTGCCAAAATGCAACTTACCAAACGGGCTCAAACCCATTGGTTGCAAATTGTCGGGTTAAGGATAATCAAGGGGGAAGCTCCGATCACCACATGGGGGGGCATGAAAGATCAACTTAGGGCTAGATATGTTTCCCCCTCTTATCCAGGTAGTCATAGCCCAAGGAGCACTACCACTCCTCCACTTCAACTTGGCCCACCAAAGGTCACCCCAATGGCCCAAATCCCACCTCTCCATACGAATCCTACCCCGGCCACCTCCCCCACACCCCACCACCTAACCCTCAACACTCAAGCCCAAATGGTCCCGCCCTCCGCCCCTCCATCTACCCCAATGAAGAACGCACCACCCCAACCTAAACCCCCTCACCCAGCCCACCTCCCACTTCCTACCCCAACCCGACCTCAACATAAACCTCTACTACTACCACTCCTACCCCAATCTAATCCTACCCTAGCCCACCACCACGGGTGCACCATGTGTCAGCTATCACCACTCCACCACCAAAAGACCTTCCCACCCCCTTGGTAGAGGAGACCACGACCCATATGCCCGATCCCATGGGGATAGATGCCAACCCGGAACCACTCCCCACCTTGGAAGAAACTCACACCCAAGTTGAGAAAGAAGCCTCGCACTTTGAACTTCACTCCACGCTATCCCCTCTAATTGAGAGTGAGATCATCATAAGTGGGTCCTTGGTGGGATGGCTAAAGGAGAGACCGGTTCACCCTCTCACATCTCATGTCTACCTTCCCATGGACCGACATCTCCCCATAGTTCCCTTCATCTCCTATCGCACCACCATCCAATCATACTACCAAGTGGAGACTTTGAAAGATCTTCTTAAGGTCCTGGCAGGGCAAATAGAGTTGACGAGCATGTTGACCACATTGGCCAACCGGCCTAAGAGCCTTGACCTCCTACACCTATGTGTCGGGTCTATCACCTCAATTTGCACAATTGGTTGCTACACTAGCAACCTTCTTCTATTCCTCCCTACACCCAATGAGCCTGACCTGATCTTTGAAGTGGAACCCCTTATCTCAGGTATACGGCCAAACCTTCCCCTCAAAGCCAACACCCCATCTCCCATCACTCTTGGAGAAGACCCATTACCCGGTGAGGGAATTATGATGTGGGAACCTTTTGGGAACAAACTTGTCATTGATCCCTTTGACCCCTTCCTATGCGCGCCTAGTTGCCATGTGACCCACCTGCCTTACTTACCACCCACTATTCCCTACCCTCACCAACCATAGTTGGATAGACCACCCCTTCCTAAACGTAGGCTATATCATGTGAGCCATGACCTTGGGCAACACATGCCTAGGGATTGAGTAAGTGCCCCACTCCACCTTCCTAGACCCCTTCGACCCTTTTGAGTGGAAGCTCAAAGGCCATCCCTGGTGCGGACACCCGAGCAGTTGAGCGGCGCGATACGCCGAGCCACCGGTACCGCACACGGAGCGCGACTCGAGCCACCTCAGCGTCCATCTGGCTCGGAGACAACCTGGAGACTCCCGCCTTGAGCCTCCCCATTTATCATATTTAGTTAAACTTTATTTGTGTGTAATTTGTGTTTATTTCATTGTATTCGGTTTGCTATTTTGATTGTAAGAGGGGCTTATGTGCAATTTGGGCCCCGTGGGCCCCACGGGCCCCCCAGGCCCCATCCCATTGAGCCACCTCAGCCTAGGGTCCCATGTGGGTTCAGTCAACCTTCCACATGGAGGCTTCTAGAAGGGTGGGCCAAGTGGGGGACAAGTGGCTTGGAAAGTCCACATTTTGGCCACCCACCCCACCTACCATTTCAAACTTGCCATTCTAGTCCAAGGGCCGCCCCCCCCCCTTTATTTTTTTATGTATTTTTTTGTGTGGATGGTCACATGCAATCCCAACCCTCCATCTCACCTCCCTAGATCCAACGGTTGAGGATTGGCTAGACATGTGACCTATATATGCTTGTAATTTTCATTTTTGATAGAATTAATGTCATTTGAATCAAACTAATTCCAAGAGCAAGGGCTGGTGCGCCCCCCGCCTCTCTCCTCCCTCTCCCCCTTGAAGCTGTGAAGGCTTCCCTCTGGAGGTGTGACTCCTCCCCTTATCATTCTGGTCGCCACCGCCGCCGCCACGAGCCGCCATCGCATCACCGCCGAGATCGCCGGAGTTCTGCCTTCATCCGACCACAGTAGCTTCCACGAATTCTCTGTGTCAGCCACGAGCTCAGATAGACCTGGGGATTTTAGGGGATGTTCCAGAGGTGTCAACAACATTCCAAAACATTTGGTTGGTCATAAAGATCCCATTTGATATTTTTGCATTTTCGTCCAACCTTAATTTCCAGATCTATCTACTTGCTATTTCAATTTCCACCCGCCCTGTGTTTCCACGTTTCGGACCTCTTTCTGATTTTTGTTTAAGCTCCCAATTTTACTGGGAGTTCCTTCCACCAACCCCACCGTCCCGAAATTTTTGTTAAGTTTTGTGAGGCCTTCTCATATTTTTCAAAAATCGATCTCAGAGCTAGCTACAGTGCTATCCACTTGTTCCCAGATTCGACCACCCTCCAGTAAACAAATCATAACAAATCACAGCCACCTCCAATCAATCCACAAAAAATATCCCCGTCTTTCCTGTCCAAAATTCCATAACTTTGATGAAGAGCTCAAGAGCTGAATCGGAGCTCTACTAGGCGGTCAACGGTAGTTCTTAGACAAGTGCCCTATAGATCTGAGATTTTGGTTACTGTACAACAGGGACTTGTAAATTCAATAAAATTCTGATCCGACTAGATCCAGCAGATCTCTCTGGGTCTAGAATGAAGAATTTGAAGAGATCTTTCTAACGATAGCTCATGCGTCCCGATCCGACGTCGGGATTGATCGCAGCGGCCGTTTTCGCCCGAGCGCGCGCCGGAAAACAGCAAGCAAAATCCGTGGGTTATTAGTTCAAGAGTTGGGAATCGGGGCCGATCGACCCCCGATCGGTGTTCCCGGCCGACCGCCTTCCGTGGAGGCGGGCCACCAGGGGTTCCCATCACTGTGGGACCCACCCCCGCAGATCCGGAGGACAGCGCCGTCCGTGGGCCCCGCGGGCCCGTAGAAGCTGCCGTTCGGAAAGCACGAAAATGCGGAGTTCGGCACCGCCGGACGACATCAAGATGCTGCCCGTCAACCCGATTTGCGTGATTCCCGGACCCCACATGTGACCTTTTACCTCCCTGTGTGGAGTGGGTCGACTTAGTGTATTGTTGTAATAATTGTTAACCGGGAGTCCGTAATTCGGCCGGGGTTGTCTTCACCACGCCGGGTGCGTGGAGGTAACGGTCTCACCTTCTTGGCATTTGCTTGCTTAGCTAGTATACGGTCATATGCTGCTATCGAGAGTGTAGGTTCCTAGCCCGTGTGTCCATGTCACCGCTGTGAGCGTGAGAGTGACTCGTCCCGCTACTCGATCCGAGTCCGGAAGTGAGTCTGACTACCTTGAACTCTACCGGTTCCTTAACCGCGCACGATCCACACTTTCCCTCGCATGGGACGCCGAGTGAGTTTGCACTTCTGTTAGCGACGTGTAGCCTATAAGTGCTCTCCGTGTCGGGCCTAATGTCTCTCCCATCATGTGTTGCTGGTCGTGTCCGCATCTAGAGTCCGAGGTCCATACCACGTAGAGTCGGTCCCCGTGTCCATCCCGCATCAATCCCAAAACCCCGTACATGGGAGTCATCTTTGGGATAGGACTGCATAGGTCTTGGCATCTCACAACACTTGGCATGATTAGTAAGTTGGGTCCTTTCATTCATGTCACTCACATGTCAGGTAGGAAGCATGATTGGTCCATATTTGGGTGTAACGGCCCTCCCTAATTCATCATTGGTCTTACACATGTTAGGAGCATTCATGGATGCCCGGGTCCCCCGACATTTGCCACCCCCATGCACAATAGATCCACCTATGGGTGCCCCGGCCCCCCTAAGTCCATGAAAGTCTTCATCACATCAATACATGATAGGTATATATATAGTTTCCCAGGTCCACCTTTGCAAACCATACATTTCACTCCCACATTGCATCGTAGTACACGACACGAACAATTAAGCAAGCATCAAGCAACGAGCGGTGAGATTCATGAAGAGCGAACAAAGGCTCGTGAGCGACATTTGGATTTCCAAGTAGGCAGTCTCGTGATGATGAATTTGGAGTGACTCTACCCTAGGGTCACCTCCAACTTGAGAGCACGAGGACTTGGACCTTGCCAAGTTCTGAGTGGCTTTGGCAACCCGGCTTACGGGTTAGACTTATCGATGGGTTTTGGGATTCACCCTTCTCATGTGGCAGAGCCGGCACCCTATATGGGCACTACGGTGAATCCTAGTGAGTGCCTTGAGCCTATACCTTCCTTTGAGAGGGACACCTCCGGAGAGCCACCCCAAATCATCCTTAGAGCCCGACGTGTGCACGCGGAGGTAATACTAGGCAAGCAAGATATCATCGCCAGCACGAGGGTGCGTCCATGCCACTCTGAGAAGCTGAAGCGTCATCCCTCGGCCTTGGACTCGAGTCGAGTCAGGAGATCGTGGTTCGCCCAGAGCTGCCTTGGTGCACCACTTCCCGGTGGACCCATACTCGACGGGGTCGAGTTCTCCCCATCCCGGGGTATGATGGGGGCATCCCTTGCCCTTTCACATTTTTTTTGAGACTCGGATTGTTCGTCGGCATGCGCCACTGTGTTCATCATGTGTTTTAGAGTCTAGTCATGTAATTTTTATATTTTATTTGAGTCATAAACTATGAAATTTTTCCTTTGTTTGAGTCTTGTACTTAGGTTAGTAAGTCATTTTGCTAAGTTAGTTGTCATATGGTTGCTTTGATAGGCTATTGGGCCCAATTCAATGGGCTAGGCCCAGGGGCACCTCTCCTTGGACTGTGTGGTCAATATGTCAATTGTTCAGGGGCACTTTGGTCCTAGGAAAAGTATGGAGGCTATAAAAAGCCCCCTCCCCTCTCTCATTTGTAACTTTGGAATGAATTATTGAAAGAAGAAATTCTAGCACTCCTTTTCTTCTCCACTCAATTTCCCCTCTCTTCCCCCCCTCTCTCTCTCTCTCATTATCTCTCTTTCTCTCTTTCAACAAAGGGGGTTGCGCCCCTCTCTCTCTCTTCCCCCTCCCACCTACTTCCTAACTCCCCTCCCCTCATTCAATACCCTACCCAAATACCTCCAACCCCTCTTTACTCCACCCCAACCCCAAGAGAGCCTTCACCACTCCTTGCTCCACCATCCAACCCCCAACTACCCATTTCCCTTCCCCATCCACCCCTCCACTTCCCAAGACTGATATGAATTTCTCCCTAGGCCCCCAAATTCAAATTTCCCTCCCCAAGAGCATCCATCCACGTTCCCCCCACCTCCCACAACCACCAGCCATCATCCCAATTCCAAACCATCACCCATCTCCACCTTCCACATCCCCTCCACAATCAGTCCTGTTCTGGTTCATAGGCAACATACCACCCAGAGATTGCAGAGGCAGTCACGTCATCATCGCGAGACTCCTGGTGACATACCATATACCGCTGGATTTCTTGGCAAGTCAGCTTTGCAGCCGAGGTGGTCTTGCATCGATCCGACATCCCTACTGCCCAGAGGGTCCAATCTCCCCCGATTGTGCAAAGCTACTCCGATAGGGAACCTGACACTGAGTGGAATCTCGACCCCGGCTGCTATTATTCGAGTTTTGGCGTGATTCTTTCACTAAAATCTTCCCCTTCAAGTCCTCTTCCATCGCCAAGAAGTAGAGCTAAGTTTGGACATCAGCATCAAAAGTTTCACATTTTCCATCCCAAGTGTGTCAGGTCAGTTTTCCTGAGCCAGAACCGACACATCCCTGCTGTTCGGGCTTTCACGATCAGCTCCGACATCTGCCGACAACGTTGTTGGTCCCGAAGGAGAGAAGACTCGACCACAATCGCAACGGTACCTGTCTCGCCTCCAACAGAGTACGGTTCAGTTCATGGCGCTCCCGTCTTCTAGCAGCATCACCTTGAGAGCAACCATAACCAGAGAAGACTAGCCCTGTTCCAGGCTCTGCCCCGGCCAACGACATTGTCACGAAGCTCCAAGAAAATTCAGGCGACATATTGGGCCAGTCTGAAAAGTTTCGGCACAAATTTTGACTAATTCTGAGCTCGGCTGAGCCCGTGGCGGCGCCGACATCAATAACCTATCAAGCTGTTCCTGAAGTTGGCAGAACCGGCGAAGCTCGGCAACTTGGTTTCTATCATAGTGTCCCCACCCCGCCTGGCCGGTTGACCGCCCCTCCCTATGTGGAGGTAGTTTTAGATGTGGTTCAATAAGTCCCCGCCCCGAGATCCCCCTCCTGCGAGAGGTGTAGTGGTGTAACATTTTCAATTTCAGATCAAAGCTACACCGACGCGGCGTGTGGGTGCATACCCACGCCTCCCCACTCGCCCCCGTCTCCGGCTGGGATCGGTGTATTCATGCCAATCAGGTGAGCTCCTGAACACTTCTCATTGTTGGGATTTAATTGCTTAGTTTAGTATTACTTTTGGTTGCTCCGTCGGCGGTGAGAGAGTGCCCGGTCCCAAATTGCCATCAAATTGAGCGACCCCCGCGGAGCGAGTTATGAGAGAGACCCTATAGCCTATGCCCTCGACGCACTGACCGCCCGTGAAATTGGGCATCCTGGGCCCTTAGGGGTTTAGCCTCAAGCTAGCCAAATCCCCTGGAGCGTCAAGGTCCCACCCCGGACCCTCTCCATCATCACCGGGTTGCCCACGGGCACATGTGTGCGTACGCGGGTGAGTCCGCTTGTGTGACATCGCCGTGTCCGTTGCGTTGCTTGCGATCTAGGTCCTAGGTCGTTTCACATCACGGCCACCCTTTAATAGATGCCTCCAGCACCGGTGGGGTCTTCAAAAACTGCTTCAGCTGATGAAAAGCTCTTTGGCATTCTTGATTCCAGTAGAACGGTGTGTCTTTCATCATCAATTTGTGGAATGGGTGACATCGCCCAGACGGATTCAAATTGAATCTGCGGATATATGCCAATCGGCCTTGCAATGACCGCAATTCTGTTAAATATCTTAGAGTAGGCAGCTCCTGAATAGCTTTAATCTTGGCGTGGTCTACGTCAATCCCCAGATATCAGACAATGAAGCCCAATAATTTTTTGCTAGAAGCACCAATGACGCATTTCATCGGATTCATCTTCAATTCATACTGTTGCAGCCTTTCGAATATAACTTTGAGGTCACTTAGGTGGTCTTCTCTGTTCTTGGTTTTGACGACCAAATCATTGATATAGCATTCAACTTTATTGTACAATAGCTATCGAATATCTTTGTCATCGCCCTTTGGTAGGTGGCACCAGCATTTTTTAGGCAGAAAGGCATCCTTTTGTAGTAAAATATCCCCTTGGGTTATCGGAAAGCTGTATGGATCCTTTCATGTTCGACTATCCATATCTGATTATATCTGGATGACCCATCCATAAATGACAGAGCTTCGTGGCATGTAGTAGCGTCAATCATGACTTCAGTGATGGGCACTGGAAAATCATCTTTCGGACATTCTTTGTTCAGATACCGAAAGTCCACGCATATCCTGATCTGGCCATTTTTCTTCTTGACGGGCACTATGTTGGCCAACCAAGTGGTATATTGGTTTTCTACCACGATGTCAACGTCTATAAGCTTGTCGACCTCTTTGCAAATTTGGCTTATCAGCTCTGGTCTCATTCACCGAGGTAACTGCTTAACCGGCTCAACTTTAGGGTCGCTAGCCAGTATATGCTGGGCGACTGTAGGGCGGAGACCTGGCATCTCTTATAGTTTCAAGCAAAGTAATCTCGGAACTCTTAGAGCAGCTACATATATTTCTCTCTCTCTTCTGGGAGGAGAGCACTGAGGAAGGTTGGCCTAAGATAACTCTCTGTGCCAAGGTTTACTTCGACCAGCTCATCAACAGTGGCTTGGCCGCCATCTTCTATCTCCGGGGGAGCCGGCTGCAAATCAATGAAATCTTCATCATCTTCTTCTGCTTCGAGGACATCATAGGCGTCTTCTTGTGCCATATCGCCCAATAGTGGGAGTTTGCTTACTTCTTCCTCTAGCTCTTGAATCTGTTGGGGAAGCAATATTGGTGATGGCAGTTTAATTTCTGGGATGCTCAGATGTCGGCCCGTAGGTGAATCACCTCTAGGGGTAGAAGGGAATTCTTTAACTCCTTGCTGTATCGCTGTATCGCTGGAGGTTGTGGCGACTTTTGTGGCAATAGACTCCCAGCATTTGCGGGGAACATCAGCCTCCCAACCGGATTGCAGGCTATCCCCTGCCCTCAGAGGCTGTGGGATTTCTTCATGATCTTCCAGATAGTCATCATAAACCACCTTTGGAAGGCTTTCCTCTGCTAGGGAGGAGAGAGAGACCATATGCACTCCCCTTTTGTGAATGTTCATTTCATGAGGGCGCGGTGGATATACCCTATACTCCCCCATTTGTAGTTTGCCTTTCTTGATTAGGCTTTGGGCAATGTCCTTGAAAACATAGCATTCTCTGATGGGATGCCCCAACATCCGATCATAGGGACAAAATCGAGGGTCATCACTTCTTGTGACATCATCTAGCCTCTTGGGCTCGGGAAGAGCAATCTCACCATAGTGGCAGGCCCATTCAACGATAACTCCGATTTTATCCTTGGGAAAGGAGTAAAACTTCTTCATTTTATCTTGCAATTGTTGACACACATTTTCAACCTGTAGGTCGAGTATTTCTCTTATTCATCTTTTATGATGTCTTGAATTATCTATTATTTTGGGGTCTTCCTTGATCATATTTCGACCTCATTTCAGTTCATTTCCCATGTAATGCATGAGGATTTTCTAAAAAAAATTTGGTATTAAAATATAATTATTAAGCATTTAATGGGCTATTAAATGAATTATGGTTGTATAGGCCTATATATTAAACCCAAATTGGCCCAAAAGATTGTTTTGGACTTTGGCCTATATTCTAGAAGTCTACAACTAGTGAAATCACAGAATTAAGGGGCTAATTTCTCTTTAGAAGATAAGTAAATAGATAATAAATGGGGATAATATCAAAAGAGTTTGATGTATTTCAAATTCGGCGCTCAATAGTGAAAACGGTCTATCGCGAGACCGCTAAGGGACAGTTGGCGGTCCAGTCCTAGACCGCTAAGGCTCTACAGTTCCGTGAGTAGAAGGAAACGTGAAAAGATTAGATTTTTGACATCCAAATCACTTAGGATCGACTCTATCTACTAATTAGATAAGTCTAGAAGGTTAATAGATCAAATTGAAAGACTAATTTGGACTCTAAGTTCGTTCTAATCCTCAAAACCCTACCTAAACCCTATAAATAGATTCCATATTTGACATGCGCGACCCCTACTTTGGCTCGCGTGGAACTCAGGTAAGGAGGCAGAATCAGAGGTAAGTTTCTTCTAGAAATTTGTTCATTATGGTTAGAACTAACTACCCTCCAAATTTCGTTCTAGGAGATCAAGTCTACAAGGAGTTAGAGTCTTCCAAAGGTCTTGATCCTACATCAAAAACTCAAGAAATAGTGCGGCTGGCCCAAGAAGATCAGGAAATAGAAGCCCTAAACGAGGTAATTAGATAAAGGTTCTTTAGAATAATTTGTTAATGTTAGTACCCACTTCTTACCCTCAAATTTTCACGTCTTTAGGTCAAGGGAATCAGGAAATACAAGGGCGTTGTTGACACCCATTTTATGACTGATAAGTCGGGTCATCTCCTTGTTCACTCTATGTGATGCTCCCAGTTATTCATTCATTCCTTGAGTCTCCTTTATCAGTTTGAAGCTTATTTCATGGGTCTTAGCTCCTTGGTTGAGTATGGTTTTGTGATGTCTCGCCTTGAATGAAGCTTAGCAAGCCCTCTTATCATTTGGATCCTCATTGTTTCTAACGGTCTGAACATGGGGCGTTACTTTCTTCTAACGCATTGTCTCTGGACCGTTACATCTTGAAGAGTCCTACGACTTAAGGCCTTTGTTTCAATCCTTATCTTTTGGCCTGCCCATTGATTCTAACGGTCTGTCGTGCAGCCGTTACTTTACTCTGACGCATTCATCCTTGGCCGTTACTTTCATTCAAGAGTCCTATTGTTTGATCTTCTTCCGTTGATCTTATCCCTTTTGAGATAAGGTTGAATATAATGGTCTCTCCCGGACGCGTTATTTGCCTGTGACGGTCTGTCGTGCAGCCGTTACATCCAACAGAGAGTCCTGACAGTTCAGGCCTTTTCTCTGCTACTCCGTGGTCGAGATAAGAGTTTGAATTGGTGATTTCTGTTCCAAATCTGATCCTCAGAACCTTCTGTTTGTTTCTATGGACTCTTGGTGATATTATCTTCGAGGATTTACTAAGAGTTATCTTCTTTTCTTGTTGGATTATCCTCTGTTGGACCGGAGAATTTGAGGGCCTATAAATAGCACCCTTAACTTCATGGCCCGAGGGAGGAAGATCTGGGGTTTACGTCGAAGTGCGGCCGCATCCTGGAGCCACATCCAACCCAGGAGAACTGTTCCTCACGTCCATCTGCTTCACGGTGAAGGGAGTATTCGTTTCATTATGTTTGAGTTTCCATCATCATTATCTTGTGTTCTTCTTCTTCCTCTCATCAAAAGCATTGTCCCTCTCCTTGTTTCCACGTTCTGAATCTGTTTTTCATCATCTAAACATCCTCCTATCTTTTAAAAACGCCCAGAGGGGTTAAAAAACCAAAACTTTCCCGGTACTTCCCTTTCCTTTTGAATGATCTCAATTTCCTTAAGAATTGATACTATGCTTGTTTAAAGGGCTGATCTGGGTTTGTTTTCTTATGTTTCACGTTCTTTGGCAGGTTTACAGGTTCATCACACGAGGCCCAAGTCTTCTGGCTGGCTGGAAGATTTGGAGTTCAAAGAATTCATAAGCTCTTACTGCAGGTTGTCAGACGGTCTTGAGGAGACGCGTCAGGCTCATATAACGGTTCGTCATGCGACCGTCACACTGCTGTGATGCACAGGGTCTAGGCCGTTACATTCAGTTAATCTGCAGATTTCACGGGTTTCTCTCTCCCGTGGGCGGATGCTTCATCCACCTATTTCCAAGGTATTTTCAAGTCCTTGACTTGTGTTTACTTTGGTGGTGATCATGTTCTTTTCTTAGTATTGGGCATTGATTTCTCTCTCATATCCCTTATTTCCCTTATTTGCTCCACCCACGCGGTGTGTTTTATTTGCTCCTTACTCCACGCTCCGGCGTGTGTTTTTCTTTTCTTTCTTTAGCTTAGTTTGATTGAGATAGCATGCCTATGCTAGAGCTTGTTCTGATTGCCTATGTTCATGATTCACATGTCCTTGGGTTGATTGAGATCATTGATTTTTGCTTATCATCTTTATCATACCACAAACCCACAAAGAGAAGGAAGCAAATAAAGATATTTTTTTGGCGATCACGGTGGGACAGCTTGTGTCAATCTTGTCTTGATCTCTGTTTAAACCTGCCATCATTTCCTTGTTTAGTTTCCTCGGATTTCCCTCTTACTTCCTCGAGTTTCTGGTTCTCTGGGTAGTTTGACGACCCTCGGTCCCTGCGTTACTCCACTCTGACGCAGGGGCTTTAGACCGTTACACTCCTGATCCTACTGATTGGTCTTCCCCAGATTTCCCTTCTATTTTCTGGTTGTTTTTGGCTCTCTAGCTCATCTGACGGTCCTGGCTCCCCGCGTTATACTACTTCTGGCGGTCTGGTCGTTGACCGTTATATTCTTCTGACGCGGGTCTTATAGACCGTTACACTCCAGATAGGTACGCATCCCAAGGTGCATTCTCTTTCCACAATTTTTGCTGTGATCTTTGTGCTTGGGTGTTATCTGACTTCCTCCTTGGTTGGTTTACATATCTACATCATTGTGTGTATAATTGTTTGCTAGATTCTAGGTTAGAATTTGCATGCACCCCGGTGCACATAGGTTCATTCATACTTTCATACATTATATTGCATTTTTCTACCTTGGTGTGCGGACCTCTCATCTCCATATTCTTTGGGGCCGACTAGAAAATCACACCTGGGACCTCCATAAGTCCCCACGAGCCGTGGATTCCCACACGGACGCCGGGCCGGTTGTACCTTTTCCACCCCGTGTCTAGGGTTGCATAAGTGAAGGAGTGATCACACTTAGAGTCAAATCAAGCTTTACACCCTCTCCTATCAGGAACCTATTGTTGAGAGCTCACATCAATCAATCCACTAAAATTCCAAAGGAGAAATCATAAAAATCTTGTCGCATCATCTTAAACAACTTGGTTGACTTGGAGTATTTTCATTTCTTGTCACTTACATCTTTGTTAGAAATCATCTAAGTTTGGTTACTCATTGTGTGGTTGTTTGTGTTGTTTGCATCTTGTCAAGGTTGTTCGTTGCATGTGGAGTTATTTTCGTCCGTTGGAAGCACCTCCTAGAGTCAATTCCTTCTCCAGGTTCTACTCAAATCCGCTTTTTGAACCCACCATGGCTTCTTTCAATCCTCCCCGTTCCCAAGAGGATTCCCTTCCTCAAGGACTTCTGGAAAACCCTGCTAGGGTTACCTCATTCTCTTCTGGAGAGGGGATAGCCCCTCTTCCGTCCTCCACCCCCATGGAAGGTGGTCAAGCTACCCCTTCTTTCTCTTCTCCTTCGGCGGGCTCCATTCTCCAAATGATGGCCCAATTGGATCCGGCCCAACTCCAAGCTATCTATCAGGCCATGCAAGGATCCAATATCTCCCCTCCCACGATTATGTAGGGTCAACCTAATCCTTCCATCCAGCCCACTCCGATCGATCTTACCCCGGTCCAACCCCGGACCATCACCTTTGCTGGCATGGAGACGGGCCAATCTTCTACTTCGGCCCAGCAATCTTTCGACAAAGGGAAGTCTGTCGTCCCTTCTTTCATTCAGTTGGATCATCATATGTCCAGCCCTATGGTTCCACAAGTCCTTATGGGCCCTTCAGATTTCTTGCACCCTCAGCCAGGGGTTGTCCAAGCCCACTCTAATCTGGGTCAGTCTCCGACCCATTATCCTTCTTATGGGCCCCCTGCCTTGGTTGTTTATCCTTCTACTCCTTCTTATGCGCTCCCACCTTCTGCTGCGGTTCACCCTTCCGCTCCTCAACTTTAATCATCACCTCTCACTACCCCTGCTCCCTCTAGAGAGCAGGAATTACTTGATAAATGGGCCACCATGCAACAGTAACTCGATTTCCTCCAGAAATAGGTTGGCCCACAGTCCTTGGCAGATGTTCCAGTTCCTAGCTTTCAGAACATCCGGTTCCCTCCGCAGTCCGAGCTCCCCAACTATCGCAAATATGAAGGGAACGGCAATCCCTTTATTCACGTGAAGGATTTCTTGTATGAATCGGCTCAATTCCAATATGATGATCGCCTTATGGCGTATTTATTCCATCGATCATTGGACGACATTGCATTGGAATGGTTCTACTCTCTCCCACTGGAAGATGCCGAGAGCTTCAAGACAGTGAATGATAAGTTTATTCAGAGGTTCCAAGATAGAGTTGGCCCGGAATATTCATTCACAGATCTGGTTGCCGAAAAAATGAAACCGGATGAGGAGTTTGCTACTTACGCAGATAGGTGGAGGCAAATGGCCGCTAGAGTGCCCAGCCATATTCTGGAAAAAGAGAAGGTCAAGTTACTTATTTCCAATGCTACTCCGACCTTCCGAAATATTATGGCCATGAATGACATAGCCAACATGCACCAACTCTACAGCCAGGCGCGGTTCATCCAGACTCAGTTCAAGGATTCTCCCATTCACTCGCTCTTCAAGAATCAAAAGCCCAAGTACCACAAGAAACCTCAAGGGCCGGTCACCGAGGCGGTCCAAACAAACGAGCAGGTTCAACCCGTTGCCTTTCCGTTCCAAGCCGCACCTTTCCGCTTCCCTCAGAACCCCCGCACTCCCCAGAATCTCACTCCCCAAAACTACCAGGCCACTCTGCAAAACCCTCCGCCCACCTTCACCATTCCACAAAACACCTTCGCCGCACCACAACAACCACCACCACCTCCACAATACCACAACGTTCCTCCACCCAATGGCTACAACAACCCTAACAATAAGCGCCCGGCTCCTAAAAGAGCTCAGTACCCTCCCTTGCCAGAAACACTCACGGACATCTTCTCGGCTCTTATGTCGGTGAACGCTATACAAATTCCTCCGGAACGGCCCAACTGGAACCCGGCCGTTGACCAAACAAAATATTGCATGTTCCACAGGCAGCCGGGGCACACAATTGAAGGGTGTTTTCAATTCTGGGACCTAGTATATGATCTTCATGAAGGATAGAGGATAGATTGGGCCGAAATGCACAGGGCCATCACAAAAATCAAAGAAAAGAGAAGGCAGCCGCCGAGGCAGCAAGTACAGCAGCAACAGGTACCGCAGCCACAGCAGCAGCCGCAGCAGCAACAGCAGCCGATTCAAGACCTGGGTATTCATCAAAACTCAATGCCAAACCATCCTCCTGCTCCACAGCCTCTGCCGCCGGCACCAGCTCAGATCAATGTCATCCAACCCCCGGCTCCCAACCCCGAGTGGTCCTTCGACGATGATAACTCCACGCGGTAGGTCATGGCCCTTCACACAACTACCATAATCCTCCCGCTTCCCCCATCCTCATACCTACACACCAAACCCCTCCTCTACTCGTCCTTCCTTTCACCCCTATCTCATCACCCGCAGCATCATCCGCACCTCCGTCGCACTCACCATTGCTCACATCCGCTACTATCACCCCCTCCCCACTCACGCTTACATCCACTATCGCCATACCGCCATCTAACCCTCCACTCATCACACCTCTGCCCACTTTCATATCCCCGCTTCCGCTCGCACCCACTACCACTAACCCCTCGCCTATCATCCTTTCCACCACACCCTCTTCCGCACCGCTCATCCATCCCACTGGGCCTACTAAATCACTTATCCTAAGCCCATCTGAGGTCGCGGCAGCTTATAACTTCACCCTATGGAGCGGGCGCATGTTCCACCGAAACTATCCTTCCGCTTCCAATCCCCAGTATTCCCAACCGGCGGATGAGCAAGACGAGGCCGAGCCACTACCCGGGACCCAATATGATTTGTTACATCATTTGGATAGGGTGCCCGCCAAGATATCTGTGTTGGAACTGATTAAAAGATATACCCTTCACCAAGATGCATTAAGAGACTTTCTTCAAAAGGTGATGGTTAGTGAAGACATGGTAGTTGATAACTTACCTACCGCACTGGCAACAATCTCCAAGGGGCCAGCCATTACTTTCTCTGAAACCGAGCTAGCACCACCAGAAGCTCGGCAAATGCCGCTATGCATTACTATCATTCTGAACAAAGTCAGCATCGATGCGGCATTAGTTGACACAGGGGCATCTATCAATGTATGCCCGCTTAGCACTCTAAGGGCTTGCAATCTGTCAGAGGAACTGCTATGCCCGACTCCCACTACCATAGCTGCTTATGACAACTCTCGGCGAGCATGTCACGGGATTGTCACCATTCAAGCGGAGCTTGGGCCTCTTACTATGCCCATTGAGTTTTACGTGCTGGATATCGACCCTATGTTCAAGGCTATCTTGGGTCATCTGTGGATCGATACCCTCAGCGCCTTACCCCCCATTGCACATCAATGCATTAAATTCCCTTTCCAAGGGAGGGTCGTCAAAGTCAAAAGCTTATCCACGGTCCAATCAGTGAAGGCTATCTCGGAGAAAGTTCTTCCCACATTGTGGCCAAGCAGTCGACCCGTTATGTCAGTGCTAGATCTCGACTTTCCTTGGGCTTACGCACCTCGCAAGCCCGTCACTGCAGCAGTTGACATCAAGGTGAAGCCCCAGATCCGAGATTCCAAGGGCTGGGACATTATACTGAAGCTAGGCTACCAACCAGGGAGAGGCCTCGGTGCTCAATTGCAGGGACGAACTAAGCCCATCCCCAAAGGCAGGAAAATGAACAGGAGATGTGTCGGCTACCGAGAGACTGCATCGTCCATGATGGGTGATTCTGGGCCACTCACCTGGGACTACCGTCAACACTTCGTTAGAGGGCCTCCCCTGCCCTGCACATTAACTCCACAACCGGCTCCGCCAAGGGAAGGTATAGTCTGTCCGATTGCCAGTCCACCCCCAGTGCTAAGAGGGCTGGTTAATGACTTGATTGACTATGGTCAAACCCTTCAGGGGCTATTTCATGAAGCCGACTGCCAACAGCATCAAGAGGTACGGCTCGTCTAATGGAGGTCGAAGAAGCAGCCAGCTCAGTATCCATGGGAAAAGGGGAGCTCGCCGATTGTCTTTTCTTGGTCTCCCTCCCGCTTTCAATCTCTCCTCCACCAATGGGAGTTCTTACCCCGTCTTCCTCCTATCATGATAAATCCATCCTTTATTGATCCACCAGAGATTCTATTTGTTCCCTATGCTTGCGGTCATTGCCCGCCCATTGATCTATCCACTCTATTCACTCCTCCTCCTCCCAATGCCTAGCTCCACGAGATGTGGTTCTCTTCCTCCGATCCATTCTTCGATTGCATCTTCCCCGAGCTGTTCCCCATGCAGCTTTCGCCTCCTCCATCTTGTTGTGTAGTCTCTACTGATCCAAAAAAAAAACGTCAAATTCAAAATGGAGATTTCAGTGGAAGATTATGCTACCTTGCCTCCGTCCTCCTCCAAGGGGCACGAGTCCCCTACTCCTTCCCTTCCACTAAGTCTTCTTTCTCCTGGGTTAGGATTAGGGTCTATCGCGTCTAGGGAAGTAGAGTCAGGTAGGTCTAGAGAAGTAGGGTCTTGCTCTAGGTCGTCCAACCCTTCCTCCTCTGAGCCGCGCTCGCTTGCACGTCCTCCCAAATCCATCCCTGATAGGTTCTTGCAAGATCTAGCTCAGCGTTGTCATGCTTTTTTGAAATGTCCAGAATTTGTTGCTACGGTAATTGTGATTGGAGATGAAGAGGAATTAGAAGGGGTGTGGAGCGATGACGGACTCGGTGTCTATGAAATCCTTGATGAGAAAGATCCTATTAATGAGGACAACAACGTAGATGACACTGCCGATTTGTATGCACAAGGACTTAGAAAATTCGACGAGCCATCGTCGGCAGTGGATGAACCTACGAAGGAAATCAATTTGGAAACTGAAGAAGACCCAAGGCCCATCATTATTGCTGTTAATCTCCCTCCACAAGTAGAAGAAGATTTAATTAAGGTTCTGAGGGAGTATAGCGATTCTTTCATCTGGTCTTATGAGGGCATGCCAGGTCTTGACCCCTCTTTAGTGGAACATCGACTTGTGCTTAAACCAGGGGCAACACCTGTGAAACAACGGTCAAGAAGATTTCACCCCCACATGGCCTTAAGGATCAAGGAAGAGGTCGAAAAGTTATACAAGACCAGATTCATTAGAGTTGTTCTATATCCTCAGTGGGTGGCAAACATAGTCCCTGTTATCAATAAAGATGGAAAGGTGCGCATCTGCATCGATTTCAGGGATCTCAATAAAGCATGTCCCAAAGATGATTTCCCACTGCCTCATATAGACGTCCTGGTCGATAGCACCGCCGGGTACGAATCGTTGTCATTTATGGGCGGTTACTCAGGATACAATCAAATATGTCTCACTCCGGAAGATCAAGAGAAAACTTCCTTTACCACGCCCTGGGGCACGTACTGTTATGTGGTTATGCCGTTCGGTCTGAAGAACGCAGGTGCCACCTATCAAAGGGTGATGATGGCCATCTTCCACGACATGATGCATATCTATATGGAAGCCTACGTGGATGACATTCTGGTGAAGTCAAGGACCAAAGAAGAATACCCCTCTATTCTGGCTAAGGTGCTGCAAAGAGCCAGGGAGTACAAGCTTAAGATGAATCCGAAGAAGTGTGTATTCGGAGTCTCCTCAGGGAAGCTGCTAGGTTTCATAGTGAGCAAACGGGGGATCCAGATTGATCCTAACAAAGCATAGGCCGTCATGGACATGCCTCCGCCTAAGAACATTACGGAACTTCGAGGATTGATCGGTCGATTGCAATTTATTAGAAGATTCATATTCCAACATTCTCAAAGGTGCCGTCCGTTTTATGAATTGCTTAAGGCGGGGGTCAAGTTTGAATGGAATCAAGATTGTCATAAGGCCTACGAGGACTTAAAGGAATATCTATCCAATCCCCCGATTTTGCAACCTCCTGTCCCTGGGAAACCCCTGATCCTATACATCTCGGTTATTGAGGACTCCCTAGGGGCGGTCTTAGCACAAGTAGATGATGAAGGGAAAGAGCGGGCTGCTTATTACCTCTCTCGGTTGTTTAACCCAGCTGAGTCTAGATACACTGCTATGGAGAAGACTTGTGCCGCCTTAGTATGGGTAGCTCAGAAGCTTAAATATTATTTCCTTGCCCACCAAGTTAGGTTGATCTCTAGAATGGACCCGATTCGCTATCTCTTAGAAAAACCTGTCCTTTCTAGTAGGTTAGCTCGCTGGCAGAGCTTCCTCTCTAAATTCGATATCACATTTGTCATTCAGAAGGCGGTCAAAGGGTACGCCATCGCTGAGCATCTTGCCCATCTTCCTATTCCTCATATCGACTCTATTCAGGATGATGTTCCGGATGAGCATCTCTTTGTCCTCACCCATCATCCCTTCTGGTCTCTGCACTTCGATGGTGCACTCAATTCTCAAGGCCGAGGAATCGGTGTTGTTCTGCTCACTCCAGAGGGAGTGACTATTCCCTTTGCTTATCAACTTTAATTTCCTGCTACCAACAACATCGCTGAGTATGAAGCTCTCATGGCTAGATTGAAGCACGCCTATATCTTGGGTGCGCGTTATTTGAATATCATAGGAGACTCTCAGCTCGTCCTGCGGCAAGTTTTGTCCACTTACCGCACTCGTGACCCCAAACTCAAGCCTTATCAAGATTTGGTCATGCTCCTGGCGAGGCAATTCCATAAGCTAATCTATATCCATACTCCCCGTTCTCAGAATATTCTAGCCGATGCTCTAGCATCACTTGCTTCCTCCCTATCTTTTCCTCTCAGTCGGAGCACTGAGACTATCGTCGTTCTTAGATTGGACGCACCCTCTCTTCAGGATCCTTGGTACATCAACCTCAGGAAAGCTATAGAGGCGAGGGCTGAGAGGGAAGATCTCAAGGAAGTATCTCTAATGGAGCTAGAAGAGATACTGGATGAAGAAGAATTGCATTGGTATCACGAAATCGAGTTGTTTTGCAAAGAAGGGTCATTCCCAGAAGGGGCAAACGCCGAGCAACGTAAGTCAATAAGAAGAGCCGCCTCAAGGTATACTGTTGTTGCAGGAGAATTATACAGGCGCGCTACCAATGGAATGCTCATGAGATGCTTGGATGATAATGAAGCTTGGAAGGTGGCTGAAGCAGCCCATTCTAGTGAGTGTGGAGGTCATGTCAATGGCCAGGCTCTAGCGAACAAAATCCTTAGGCAGGGGTACTATTGGCCCACTCTAGAGGAAGATTGCTCCCTCTATGTCCGGAGGTGTCTTAAGTGCCAACTCCATGCTGATAAAATTCATGCTCCAACTTCATCTCTCCATCCTCTTTCTGCTCCTTGGCCATTCTCTATGTGGGCTTTCGACGTTGTCGGCCCGCTCGGTGATCCTAATTCTCAGATCAAGCAGAAATCCTTTATCCTTACCGCCACTGAGTACTTCACCAAATGGGCCGAAGCCGAGGCGTACGCAGAGATCAAAGCTTCGACGGTGTGCCGCTTCATCATGAAGAATATCATCTCGCGGTTCGGAGTGCCAAGCAGCATCATCACCGACAACGGACCCCAGTTCGTCTCTCAAGAGCTCAAGGACCTATGTAAGAAGTTCAATATTGCATTGCATCATTCATCTCCATACTATCCTCAAGGGAACGGTCAAGCCGGAGCCACTAATAAAACCCTTCTCAAAATCATCAAGAAAACATGTAAATCTCATAAGTTTTCTGATTGGCCAGAAAGATTAGTGGAAGCTCTGTGGGCTTACCGCACCTCCGTCCGTACTCCCACGGGACAAACTCCCTATACTCTTACCTACGGGATGGAGGCGGTGCTCCCATATGAGATCTTCATCCCTTCCCTTAGAGTGCAACTCGATAAGGAACTTAATCTCGATGAACGTCGAGAAGCGTTGCTCGTCCAGTTGGAACTCTTAGATGAGAAGAGGATGAACGCGGCCGATCACGTATCCGTTTATCAAAAGAGAGTTTCGCGTTATTTTCAAAAGAAGGTAATCGAACGGAAATTTCAAAAAGGTGATATGGTTTTGAAACGTAAATTCATTCGGTCTGCAGGTCCTAGGTCTAAATTACAACCTAACTGGGAAGGGCCGTTTGTTGTAAAAGAGGCTTATCCAGGGAATGCTTATCACTTAGTAAACACAGAAGGTGAGGAGCTCTCTCACGCTTGGAATGGGTTGTATCTTAAGCGTTTCTTTCCTTAGAGACTAATCAGTGCCACCCCGACAGCGAGGTGTTCCCTCCCTTTTATGATAAAGAGTCCCGAGTGAGGCAATCACACACTACACGACATCCCTGGTCAGGTTTTCCACTTTAAAAGACACCGTTTCTCCTTAGCCATGCTTTGGGGGAAAGTCGAAGTCCCTGTTCATTTCTTCCTTCGGCTGAATCCAGGGGCAAGAGGTGAATAAGGAGGCGACAACCAATCCAGGCACCCTGACAAGAGGAGGTCTCAAATAGGGGCAGTCCGTTATGACCTGATGCCACAAGTAAAGAAACAAGGAGAAAAGAAAGCAAAGGACAAAATCAAAAGCATCATCTCAAAGGTCTATTGAATATGATTCCAAAGCTCCAGAAAGGCAAGAAAAAGAATCTAGGCATGACAAGAGTGGTAGTACAGTTCCCCGCGGGACGAATGAGCCCGGTCGCACACATGCCTAGAGTGGACTAAGGTTCGATGACGGACATAAAGCCCCGGCGCAACAGACCAAGTTTCTAATGGGTCGTCTGGAGAGGAACCCAAGTCCTAAAAACTTCCAAATCTGGCCTAAGTTTACCCCCGTATTCTATTTTCCTTTTTAGGATTGAAACTAGTACCCTGGGTATGGCCCTGGTAGAAACACCGTCATGAAAATCTGGGCCTTGGTCAGGGTTTGTCACCTCATTGCACGCCAACCTCGGGACTCTCAATACAATACGGAGGGCTCACATTGCTAGGGGAAAGCACTGATTTTCAAAAATCTAAAAATAACATACATTTCAAAAATCCAAAAACAATACATTTCAAAAATCCAAAAACAATATATTTTCAAAATCCAAAAACAACATATAGTTTCAAAATCCAAAACAACATATATTTCAAAATCCAAAAAAAACATCATATATTTCAAAATCCAAAAACAACACATATTTAAAACACCAAAAACATCAAAAATCAAAAATCAAAAAAAAATCACATAATTCAAATCCCAAAAACATCAACTATCTTCCAAAATCTCATAAAAATTCAAATATATTTTCTAAAATCCAAAAAATATCATCATGTGCATCGCATGCATCGCATTAGTTCTATTATGTTTTTTCCGCCTATTTAATAAGGCTCCACCCCTTGACCAAATATCAAGAAACGGTCGTTATCTAACTTGTTTTAGGGCAAGGGGTTGAGTCTAAGAACAGATCTAATTTGTTCCATGTTAAGTGTGTGCAGAATGCAGGATCAAGACCAAAGCTCAAACCTCACAACTATGCAGGTTCAAGACTGTGACGTGCCAGGTGCAGGCCGTCACACTCACTTAACGGTCCATGCTAGACCGTTACATCTCTTCAGGCCTTCGCTTCGATTCTCTCAGCAACTCTCTCTCTAACGGCCTGGGGCACGACCGTTATTCTTCCCAACAGTCTATCGATGGACCGTTACTTCTTCCAGAGAATTTAGTTCTCAGAGCATACGCTATAACGGCCTATCTACCCACCGTTATCTCCTTCTAACGGCCCTGCTCAGATCCGTTACATTCTCCAGAGGCTCTATTTTCTAGATCATTCTAGCCAAGTCAAGCCACAACTCATGACCATTCAATTAAGGCAAATCCCATACAAACTTAATGCAACATAAGATTGATAAAATTCCAACTCTGATTGTCAAATACATCTTTCATGAAAGCGAAATCAAGCTACATTCAGTTTCTTATCTGCAAGAGGGTGGATCTTCCTCAACTCTTTTGCGTAGCCACGGCGCGCTTCGTCGTTCTCTTCAACTTCTTCTTGCCATGGACGTACCTTGCTGATCTCCCACATGGTCAGCGCGTTACGGACTGCTCTCTTATCTTCCTCGGTCCCCATCTTCCTAGGTAGAAGGGGAGGGTAGTGTGATAGTGCAGGAACTTCAATCCGAGGTAGTCGATCTGAAGATGGCACCGGTGCGGGTTGTAGATCACCATGGTAGTATTTCCCACTAGCTGGAGGTCCAGGCCTTGACACCGCGGTATTCTAAGAAGAGTGCTCCGAAGGATTCTTGGTCGCATGATGAATTTGTCAGTTGGCAAGGTGTTGAAGAAGAGTCGCCATTCATCCCGTGTTTTCTTGTCCGCCGTCTTGCATTCAACCTGTGAAGAAAAACCAGATGCCCCTCAAATGAAGAAGAGAGGGTGGCTCCCAAAGATCCGGCTAGAAGAAGTAATATCCTCCTTTGGTTGGAATTTGATTCTCACTCCCATCCAACACTCAAGGAGTATCATGGAACCAAATAAAGGTCCTCCTAGGCGAGGTTAGTCCTTCATAGGGATATGAGAGGATCGCTTGAGAGATGGACATTCCCCGCCACAACCCACTAATAATGCTGAGATTTTGGGTATCTAAGTGGTGGTCGGTAGTAGTGAAAAGAAAGACTCCACATAAGCAAACCGACACCGCCTTGGCTATTACTTCGTGTCTCTCCCACTTGTTTTTACAATGAGAGACTATCCATTGTGCTAAGGGTATCAAGTGGATGTGGTGTGGGCTGATCATAGTCCTCACGTCCTTTGGATTATGGATGAAATCACTCAAGATCAAGGACGGGTCAACAGGCTCAACCGTGTAGCAAACTAGGTCTTCATCCCCCACCTTAGTCTTAGGAAGGGCTAGGTAGGTTTCTATCTCCTCTAATAGGACTGTTGCTTCGAAGGAAGGGAAGATGAAGGTATGTGTTTGTGGATGCCACAATTCTATGAGGGCTGAAATACTAGGCTAATCTAATGACAATTTCTGGTAATTCTTGCCTAAAACCAAGAGAGGTTGAAGGTGCCATACTTTAAGAATTGATGTAACCTCTAAAGGGAGTGCCTTTACTATGGGAGCTACCCACTTCAGATTAGAATAGCATCTTGGACTAGGAAGAGTCTTGAAGAGAAGAAGAAAAGAAGGAGATCATGAGAAGAAGATGAAGTGCAGAAATTTCTAAACTTGGTTAAGTTATGGAAGCTTACCACTCTTTGAGCATTAGAGCTTAAATGCTTGGGAATTGAGGTTAGCCTTTGCAGCTCTCCATACTCCTTTCTTGCAGCTTTGGGTCCGGTGTAGATCTTCTCCTCCATAGCCATCGCCTCGAATCTTCTCTTCATCTTGTTTCCTGCCCTTTAAGAGAGGTTTTTTAGCCCTTCTAGCAGAGAAATTCAGAAAGATACGATTTTGGCTAGGTTTCCAAGTTTTAAAGGTTTGGCTTTGGCTTTAAGGTGATAAGATTCGATTGGAAGGCTTTATCTTAAGTTTGGGAGAAGTCTAGAACGGATTGGAGGCTTCTTATCTCGGATTTTGCCTCTCACGGCTCAATCCGTCTCGGAGTACAATTCATTCTCTAACGGTCTGTCGTCAGACCGTCACTTTCATCTGACGCGCCAGCTCTGGGCCGTCACATTTTCCTGTGGGTTTAATTTGGTTCAACCTTGTTCTGTCAAGCTTAACGGTCTAGCATCAGACCGTTACATTCTTATGACGCGTTCTCTCTGAGCCGTTACATTCGCCGCTGATCAGTTTTGGCTTCTTCTTAGTCAATCATTCTCAACGGTCTTGCTCATGACCGTTATCTATCTCCGACGCGCTGCGATTGGACCGTCACATTTCCTACACATTTGGTTAAAGTCTATACATCTCATTCATCATCCTAGTCTATACGGCATTTTGAAGTCTGCACATTCATTCTTCATGTTGAAGTCCATACAGCATTTTGAAGTCTGCACATTCATTCTTCATTTTGAAGTCCATACAACATGTTGAAGTCTATACATTACTTTGAAGCCTGCACAGCATTTTTGAAGTCTGCACATTCATTCTTCATGTTGAAGTCTACACAGCATGTTGAAGTCTACACATCATTGTTGAGGTCTACACAGCCTCAAGTCTATACATCATGTTCAAGTCTACACATTTTGAAGTCCATACACCGTTGTTGAAGTCTATACATTCCATGTCTCCCAAAGTCTGTACATTCGTTGGAGTCTATACATTCCATGTCTCCCCAAGTCTGTACATTCATTGAAGTCTATACATTCTCCCCAAGTCTGCACGTTTGTCAAGTCTATACATCATTCCTCAAGTCTGTACATTCCACAGTCTCAAGTCCATACATTCTCCAAGTCTGTACAGTCTTCATTTAAAGTCCACACGTCGTTCAAGTCTGTACATTCTTGATCCAAGTCTATACATTGCCCAACGTGTGCACAGCCCCAAGTCTGTACATTCCTTGTCCAAAGTCCATACACCCTTCAAGTCTGAGCACTCTTTGGCTAAAACGAAGTCTATACATCGTTTGGTCATCTGCACTCCAAGTCTATACATCACTTGGATGAGGTCTGTACATTCATGGTTCAATCCTGCTCTACCATCTCTAACGGTCTAGCATTTGGCTGTTACTTATATATGACGCACCAGCTCTGAGCCGTTATATTCTCTGCTGTTCAGTTCTGCAACAATGGGTCTCTGACCTATCTGACGGCCTCCGTATCATGCGTTACTTAATCCTGACGGTTTGAACCTAGACCGTTACGTTGGTCTACTGTTGTGATCAAGCTATTCTTTTTCTACCCCTGTTTAGACCTGGCAGTGTTACATGGTTGTCATTCCAGTCATCCTATTCGTCCACACATTATCTCATCCACATCATTCTCATTTCATCCACGCCATCATTCCTTCCCTCACATGCATTCATTTTCATCAATTCTTTCACACATCCACAGGCATTTCCTACATTTCAACCATACTCTCACATACATTTTCTTGCATTCATTCCCATTCATTTTCACATGATCACCTATTTGCATGCACATCCATTCATTCACATAAAAGTCACAACAAAACACAAAAAAAGATTTGCATTTTTTATTTCATTTCCATATAAGTCATGTACAAGTAATAGCAAAAAAGGAAAAAACAAAGTGCATCACTCGGTCGGCCTATCCGCCGGGCCGCCATCATCATCTCCATCCTCGGGTCTCCGCGCGGGTGGCGCTATGGAGGCGCTCTCCTCCTGCTGTCCTCTCTCTGCCCTCTCATTCCTCCGCTGGCCAGAAGAGCTAATGAGGAAGTCCCCTATCGAGCTGCTCGGGGCAACGCTCCTCCGTGCTCCACTCTGGGAGGCACTTCCCTCCGGTCCCCGGCCCATCATTCTCACCGTCCGCTCCATCGTCCGCAACTCGATCTTCAACTCGAAGATCTGACGCCGCGTGTCCCGTGCCTCGGTCCGGTAGCGATCCAAGTCCGACGTCCCGGCTCGGAGTCTCTCCACCTCAACTTGTGACCGAGCTAGCTCTGCCCGGAGTAGCTCCACCTTCGATCGTCCCCGCTCCATCTCTGCCTAGAGACGCTCTGCCTCCGTTAGGGCCAGCTTTGCCTCGGCCGCTGCGGTGGCTAGCTCTCTCGCCTGTAGTTTGCATGGTTAGCCGCATAAGCATTTAATTTGCACAAACATAAGCATTTTTTTTGAGTCTAGCATTTAGCATCTTACCCGCTCTGCGAGGGTGGCCTCCGCCTCCTCGGCCCGGGCAACCGCTCGAGCAAACTTGGCGTCCCGCTCAACTCTGTCCCCGGCAGGCTGTGAGGACGATGATGGGGCATCCGGTCCCACTCTTTGGGCTCCCTCAGCCCGCTGCATTTAGAAATCATTGGTCAGTCAATCGCATTCGCATCATAATCATAAACATAATCATTTAGGTCCAAGGTTTTAGAGTTTTACCAGAAGCTCCAGAGCGGCCCGGTACTCGTCCCGCTGCTGGACGGTAGAGTGGAGTAGCCCTTCAAGCTCGGCTATCCTTCCTTCGAGGTTTAGCTGCATTTAGAAAGCATATGAGTCAGTGCATCTAGCATTTTTTTTCATATAGATAGAGTTTAGAGTTTAGAAGTTGCCTACCGGTTGTCGGGTACCTCGGTACACCCGGTCCCCGTATAGTCGAGCGAAGGCTTTCAAGTATGCCTCGTCGCTCTCGTCCCGCTCCTTCACTGCTCTACCCCGCTTGTTCCATTCATGGACGTACTTCACCTTTCGGGCGCACCAATCTATGTCACCGCTGATTCCCTTCGCTGACTTGCCTGGGCGGTCGTCATTGCGGCGTGGAAAGGTCACCTTAGGCTGGTGTAGTCCCCGAGTCCGTAGGATCAGTCGGTAATGGAGTGGCTCGATGATATAGATACAGTGCAACCATATGTCTCGTCCCCGGTACGAAAGGGCTGCCTCCACCCATGGCTATCCCTCGTAGCTCTCGCCTCTGTACGGGGTCCATCTCACCTGAAAGCATATTAGTCCATCCATCAACATGTTAGTCCATTTATCATCATTTATAAGCATTTGAAGCATTTAGAAAGCATTTTGAGTTTCGGGCTCACCGCCGTGTGCGGGAAGGAATCCAAGTCGTCCTGGATCGCCCGGGTTAATCTGATGATCGACCCCGGGTCCCTTGCGACCACCCATCGTCTGGCGATCGGGATGCGGCCGGCGTAGAGTAACGTGCCTCTCCCGATACCCGGGAGGTACATATAGCTCCAGATCTACATTTAGAAGTCAGGTTAATCATTTTTATAAGCATAATCATAATCATATAGAAGGCATTTAAATTGCATTTACTTGTAGGAAAGGCGAGAAGCCGCCCAGCATCGTCTGTCGGTCCATCGTGCTGAGGGACTCGAACAAGAAGGCTAGCACTGCCGCTCCCCAGGCGTACTTCCCAACTCTGCCTAAATCTCTGATCATCGGCAGCAGCCTGCAGCTGATGACATTTGCCCGAGTCGCAAATCGGAGCTTCCCAAACAGTAGCATGAGGAAGCGTCTCAGGATGCGATCTCCCTCTGATCCCGCCTCTGCCGCCACTCGTGGGCAAACCTGGTCAATCACTCTACCCAGATGCTCCTCTGGTAGCTCACCCACGGCTATCGCCGCTCCTCTCAGTCCTAAGCTCTCCTGCAGTACTGATCGTGAGAGCGAGGATGACGTCTGCCCTGGTCTAATCAAATCTAGCCCCAGCAGCTCCTGGGCCATCTCTCGATAGTCTCTGTACGTCTACCCGGTCACTGCGGCTCCGTGGACTCTCAGTCCGGCGATCCTCGCTATGTCTTCCAGCATCGGGATCATGTGACCCCACGGGAAGATAAACGCCCTGCTAATTGGATCCCACCTATCGTGTAAAGTGTATAGCAGTGGCGTATCCATCTGGATCACCTCGATACTCAGCACCTCGGCGAACCCCATGCCGGCTAACCTCTCTTTCTGGTAATCGGGCTGTGCCTGGTACACCGCCCGGATCTGGAGCCAAGAGATTCTCGTCCGTCTCTTTCCCTGCATTCATTTAGATCATGAGTCAGTCAATTGCATCATAGAATCATTGCATAAACATTTATAAAATAAAAATAAAATAAAAATTGAATACTTGAAGAAACCTAAAAACAATTCTGGGTCTCTGGTAGTTGTAACGGCCCTAGGGTGGGGCGTTACATGTCTCTAACGTGCCTAGGGTGACGCGTTAGGCTTGTGACGGTCGCTGGAAGGACCGTCACATTCCCTGCTAATGGGAATTTTTCCCTTTGCATTCCGTGGCTTCTCACTTCAGCCAAAAGGCCTACAAAGCAATCCTAATGGGTGCATATACCCATTTTCTACCCCCCAATCATACATGCATCCACATAAAAAACTCAAAGAAATTTTTAAATTTAAAAAGATTAGGGCAAAGGCTTACCTCTCGGTCTTGCCCTCTCTTCCTCTTCTTCTCTGGGTCCTTGAGTTCTCCCTCATCCAGGGGAGCCTCTCTATGATCTTCTTCGGCCGTTGGAGCCTCCTCCTCCTCTGTTGGCCTTTTTCTCGTCGTCTCTTTCTCCACGGGCGGCGGGACGATTTCCCGCTCTATCTGGCGGTGAAGACGGCGGATCGCCTTCTTCTTCCCTCTTTCCCTCTTCTTCGGTGGCTGTGGGGCCTTGTCGTCGGCCATTTCTTGGGTGGATGATGGTGGTCGCCGGTGCTCTCGGTGCTCCTCGGTTGGGTTTTTTTTGTTGTTTGAGGGTTTCTTGGATGAATGAATGAGGATTGTGACCATTCGGTTTGTTTTTTTTGAACGCTCAGGAAATGTGACGGTCTGTCGTCCGACCGTTACAGTCAATGATGTGTACTCCTTTGACCGTCACATGGATTTGAATTGTTTCATTGAAGAATGTGAACCGCTATTACTATAACGGCCCAAGTCTGGTCCGTTATTTATTGTGACGCCCTCTCCATAGATCGTTACAGCTTGCAAGTTTCTTGATGAATAAAATGGTCTATTTGATGCTTGAATGACCACATTTTCTGCTATGATGTTCATTATTGAAACTTCTCACGCGTATAAATGGTTATGCCTTGTTTTATGCTCATATTATTATTGGCTAACCTCTTTCTCATGAATGAAGTTATGAACAACATCGTGCTTTGCCGTTCGTCAGATAGGTAAGTCAAGTATTGTATCTCGTTCCCTTATCCCTTTAATGCATTACTATATGGTATCTATGATATATTACCTCGAGAACCGGCTGGTCATTCATGTGTTCTGGGATCTGATGTTCCCCTTAAACAAAAATGATGATGATCTAAGTACACATGTTTAATCGTTGGATAGGCCGTTAGGTTGGAAAATTTTGGGGACGATGGTTCTATCTTGCACGCCGTGCTTGCAGGTGATGTCTTGACCCTGATTTCTCCGTTCTAGCAATATTATTCTCGAGTATCTTGTTATTTTTACTTTTCTTTGCATTTATTTTAACGATTCCTTTTTATTTAGCCCATCATGCATCATCCGCATATTTGAGCATTCATGATCTTCATCTGTTCAAGGTGTCTCAATGATGGTGAAGAGTTGTGTTCTTGATCTTGAATAAGGAGACATTCCACTCTGAATTAGAAGGTTTCCTTCGATCTGTTCGCTTGATTTGGTTAGCTGAAGATTCTTATCTGGAGTTTAGTCAGTTCTCTTTCCTTTCCGTTGCCTCCGGCCGCTAGATATGTTTTCCTTTCCTTAGTTGATAGTTCCTCCAGACTTGCATCCTTTGGTTGGCTATTTCCTTGTGATCAGTTCGAAATTTTCCAGAAAATTCCTATCGCTTGTTGGTAAAGAACGGGTGTCGTTTACCTTAACGCCCACTTTTGGTCCACTCCGCTTCATTTCCGCTTCATCTCCAGGCGTGAAGTTGCTGATTTAGTTCAGGACGAGCAGAGAACTAGGGTTGACTTTCAGCCTTAAATTTAAAATTTAAAGCCCAAGACAGAGGTATGTTATCTCATGAATGTCTCAAACTTTATGTCAGGAGTGAAAGTCCTCTAGTTTCATTCGATTTCATGCATTATACTTTAAGAATTTTATGTTTTACTTAGGAGTATGCATCTAGTATATTCCTCATGCATGAATTAGCCCCAATGAAGTAAAACGGAATTTTTCTTGTTAACCACATGAACCTATGCATATTATTGGCCTATAATTGTTCTATCATGGTTATAGAAGTTAAAATATGTTGATGTCCAGGCATGATATGTCTTAGTTAGCATTTTGTTTGGTTATCATTTGGATTTGATTTTATGCAAGAAGAGATGGTCTTCCTGTAGACCTCCAGGAACTCTAGCGGTCGCCCGATAGACCGCTAGCCACCGTGAAACGGTCACCCATTAGATCATTTTCAATTTCTAATTTCTGTAAATTTGTTAATCAAAACATATTGCATATTAGCCTTAATTAATATATGATAAGCCTAGTTAGTTAAGTTTTAATCCAGATTTAGGTACTGGTTTCATATACTTAGTTATTTTTACTGTTCATCATGATAGATTTCATGTTTTTATGCACATTGGTATTATTTTAACTTGCGTTAATTTATGACCAAAATCATATATTCTTATAGTAAATACATGTTTTAAATGATAGATGATTCATGATTTAACTTGATCACTGTTTTATCACGATTCTCTCTCTTCTAAGAGTCATTTTCTTAAGTACATGGCACATATTCCGGTATGTTGTCATTAGTTACACTTTGCACATTAAGAACATAATCTTAGACATGATGACCTCTCCTTTGGATATTCCTTCCAATGTATTAAGAAATCTTATTTCAAGGCCTCCATAAGACTCCGCGAGCCTAGCATTACCACTAGGATGTCGAGCCGGTTGTACCATTAAAAGCCCAATCATCTAGAAGGCACTTACATCGGAGTTTTATATTCTGAACCTTAGCGGCCATTTGGTTGACCATCTGACTCTACTAGCAGTTCTTCACGTGACCGCTAATGGATCCTTAACGGCCATGCATTAGACCGCTAAGACTCCAAATGTTCTGTTTTCAAAATATCGAACTGTCTTTTTTAACAGTCTTGTACTAGACCGCAAGGAGCAAGAAACGGTCTGGTAAATGATCGCTAGCATCCTGAGTTTGATTAACCCGGGGTTTGACTCAAGGGTTGATTTTCCTATGTTCTTAGATGGTCCAATTGATTATCTAGAATCTGTCATATTATTCCAAAGATACCTAAGTAATTTTGGAAAGTAAAGAAATGTATTGTTATGCTGCCGAATTTTATCCATGGCATAACGTAGTTTTTAATGCAATTCTTGAAATCTCATATTCATATTTGACGCATTCTTTCGTTGATTTTGCATTATGAAACTACCATTGAACTTGTTGCAATATTGGCCAAACTTTATTGATATGATCGTGGAAATAGCTTGATTTATACGTAAAGATGCAGTTCGAGCAATGATTGTGTTCAAGGGCTCTATGCTAGTCCCCTCGGCTGATTGTCGAAAATATATTGTAAACCATGGGGTATGATGCTACTGGCGTCACATTACACTGGGAGTACTTTCTTTATAAATAAGTGAAATTCACGGAATTCTTGCGATACTCTCTCTCTCTCTCTCTCTCTCTCTCTCTCTCTCTCTCTCTCTCTCTTGATTGAATTGCTACATGCTGGTTACATGACATTCTAGTGCATAATCTTTATGGTTATGAAAAGTGAAAAATGAAAGTGAAAGTGCGTTCTTGATGCATGCAAGCATATTCTTGTTCATGAAAATCCAAATTACGTTCTTGTTATATTCAACTCGATCTTGTTCATATGTCATTACTCATCATATATCATGATCTTATCGTGCTATTATGTCGCTTGCTTTATTCGCATGATTCATCGTATTGGCATGATTTACCTTATTCTTTAAAGCTAAAATGCTAATCATTTAAATATTACCTTCATGTTAATATGAAGATACCTACTGGGCAAGTGTGCTCATTACCCTACTTTCTAATCTTTTTCAAGAAATTCTAGCATGTTGGATTCGGATTACTCAAGTGATGGATCCGAGAGTGATTGATGATTCGAGAGAAGCCATAGTTAGTCCAGTCAAGAGTCAAATATGTAATTTTAACTTTATTGAGTCCAGTTAGTCAACCAGTCAAGATCATGTACTAGATGATTATTATCAATAAAAATCAGATTTTTGATCAATTATTGTCTCCATTCATCTTATGTGTGAATGATTTGCGCTCTGATTATTATTGTCACTTGAGGCTTCTCTTATCGGCTGTTCACGTTCCCGAATATCTTCTGCTGTAATAAAAGCTCGGGGCATGACATCCCAGCCCATGGAGCCTTGGAGGATATTTTCCTTAATTCTCTTGCATTCCGGCCTATTTTCATAGTTGCGATTGGAGCCAAACAGCATTTCTAGCAATTTTGATCGACCAATGTTAAGTTCGGTCGACCGACTTTTGGAAATTGGTCGACCAATCTCAAGCCCTGCTGACCCCTCTAGTAGCAGTCTTGGGATGACTGCTACCATCAGGTAGCGGTCATCCCAAGACCGCGACCTACCTCCTTCTTGGGTGCGTCGACCCCATGCCCGTGGTTGCATCGACTCAGTTGTTCTTCCTTGCCAAGTAGTGTTTCTGACTTGACCACGTTCTTAAGGTGGCGGTCGCACGACTGACCGTGTTATGGTTGCAGAGTCCTGACTGTTCCAGGCTCCGTTTTCTTCGGCCAAGGACTCCTTGCCTTTTCACGGCCTCTACCAATGAAATGTGGCTGATTATGTTAATTGTATTCCCACTTTCATGATATATATGTGTCATGCACCCTCTCCGATAATGATCCCTCCTCTACTTTCGCTTCATGGCTTTTTATGCTCACCCCTTGCAGTGGTATCAAACAAGGTGTTTAGATTTGATTTGATGTAAATAAACACCGGTCGCTTGCGATTGGTGAGGATGACATCTTGTACCTGAACTCCCGGTCCCCTGATATATTCGCACTCGTGGAACTCTCATGGCGTTGAATGTTAGATGGTTACCTCATCGTCACTTTCACGTTCCCTTATGTGGTCTTGGTACTCTCCCCTTATATCTCATTCCCCTAACCATAACCTTCAAGGGAAGAGTGAAAAGGAACGGGAAAAATCCAAAACCTGGAAAATAACGTGTTTCAATCCAAATCGCATCCATATCATGTGACACGTCAAGCTTTCCAATTTTGAGGATTCTTCTATCGTATTTAAATCTTCTAAATCATGGCGCCCTTCTCTGACGCGATTCAAGTCGTGATCGATTGGGTGATCGTGTTCCAGCCTTCTTCTTCTAGACGGCCTATTCTAAGCCCAATTGTGAAATTTCCCTAATTTTATGATTATATGCATTTGGGAAAATATTTTTATGATCTTCCTAATTTAAGGGGAGCTTTATGGAAATATTTTTTTATCTTAACAAGTTTGAAATCCATATTCTTGCATTCTCAAGGATTATTGACTTCAAATTTCACCCCAATAAATACCCCCACCGTTGGAGGGTTAAAATCTCTTAACAAATTGGTGAAAAAAGGAGAAGAAGCCTTGAAGGAAGGAGCTCCCTCCCCATGCACGAATATCTACATCCTCTTGTCGTCTTTGGAGTCCCTTGAAGCCTTGGAGAATCACTCCCTCTCATCAATATACCTATGTTTCTTTTATCTCTTTTAGTTATTTAGATTCCCTTAGTTTTATGCATCATATTCTTTTCATCAATTATTTTGATCACATCTCAATCTCAATGAGATCTCCCTTTGTGCACCTCTTGCACACTCCATATTCTCATCACATCATATTTTTCCCACCCTTTGCATTAAGGGGTTTTAAATAATACCAACAAGCTGTGTATATTTTCATGTTTTAGGCTTAAGAATTGATACTATTCTTCACCTATTTTAATTCAATTTTTATTTGTTGGTGTTTATTTCTTTTTAAAAGGGTAATTAAAGAAGCAGACTCTCTTCGTTGGCCGGCCGATCGGAATAGAAGATTAGAATCCACACATTGCCCCGCTATCCAAAAGGTATTTATTCCTCACACAATCAATTTTTTTATTATTCATTTGAGGTCCTCGATCTCTCATGATCACGTTTAATTTCCTTCTCATATCATTTTCATCGCTTTATCATTTTTTTTAAAAGTCTATAGATGACACTTCTCGATCGTGGCGAAGAGGCCTTATAGGAAGTAGACATGCTCTTAAGTCCTACTCTTGTAGTAGATTGTCGTTGAACTAGGAGAAAGAAGAAGAATAGCACTTTGCAAGCACCACAAATTTCCTTGTAGCCTTTACAAGAATGCTCCTCTTTCTTAGGGTTTAGAGATTCCACTATATCTTATTTATAGAATAAAACATAAAATAACAACTCTAAAGTCGTTAACCAACTGATAGAATTTGAAATCTCAGAACCGAGAAAGATTTAGCAGGTGTCTTGCATCATAAATAGCCCACCATTTTGGCGAAGCGCTCGACCACCCCGATACTTTTTCTGAACAATCTAGTACACTGGAAATTTTAGTCCACCATTTTCTATAAAATGGTCAATCGCCCTTGACACAATTCTAAGAATGCATGTACACTGGATATTTCAGTCTGTTGTTTTATATAAAGCATGCTAAGAGATACTTAAATTTTATTTCAGTTGCTCAAGAGGAATGATTAACTAATAAATACTCAATATAACTACGTGATCTCTTATGTCACTGTAAGTATTTTATAAATTTTGTATAAAATGTGTCTATTTCATAGTAATTTTTATAATATCTTTTTAAAAATAGTTGTTGATCTTTTTGTAGATACTTTCAAGAGAAGATGATGAAGAATGCTTATAAAGTTACGAAGATTATGTGGTTGTTATATTTGGATAGTTGTGGATATTTTTTTTGAAGATGTATAAATAGAGTTGTGTATGTCAAATGCACTTTGAGTGCATATTATCATAATCATATGAATATCATATTATGGATGTCATATTATAGATGTTATATTGTGACTTATGACTTTGTATCTTTTTGTCATCTGATATTATATTTTAAATTCTACAATCTTTTTTTGTGAGAGAATAGTTACATTCTATATTTAGAAGAAATTTATATTTGTCATTAAATTTTATTTGTGAGATTTTTTTTAGAAAAACTATCATTAAATATAACATGTTATATGAAGAAAATGACTCCTTTTAAAAGATAATAGTTTATATTCTGAAGTTAGTATAGAAGACAGAAAATTTTGCCTTCTAGTGACTTATTTTGACAACTTATAAGGTAAAAAAATTTGCCATCTAAAAGAAATAGAAAGTAAAATATCTGCCTTCTATATAGATCTTAGAAGGTAGAAATTATCATCTTCTAAAAAATAATAGATGGCGCATATAAATGTCTTCAATCACGAGATTATAAGGTGAAAATAAATTACCTTGTATAGCTATCATTTCTACCTTTTAAAGTTTCTGCCTTCTAAAATTCACTTTACGCCTTCCATTTACATAGAAGACAGTCGAGTAGAAGGCAGAATATAATTCACCCTCTTTCCGCCTTCTAATAGAATAGATGACGAATTTTGACATTTTAAAAGATAGAATACTTTTACCTTATATTATTATTTTTCTAGACTGCGCAGTCGACTGTCTCTATACAAATATGTGTGAATGCTCCATATACTTGGATATTTCGTCTAATGCTTTGGCCAAAGATGCTACCACCCCCAGATTTCTAGTTTCCCACCTTTGACTAATTTAAATTTTGATTTGATTCGGCTCTTCTAATTTTTGGCTGCAATTTATCTTGGTCATTCAAAAGTCCTTCACAAACAATATAACCATGATTTATTAATCATATATAATATTTGTTTTGTTATCGTTCAAATTAATAAGAAAAAATTGCCAATCGTGTATTACAGATATTAAGTATTAAAATATATCGATATTACTTTAACATTCTTGACATTTTACACATGTAACGTTCTAACAACTTGACATTTTAGTAGTAAATAGAACTGGATAGTAATATCTATAGTATTTGGGGGGTGTGGAGTAAAGACGAAAAAAGCAAGGGATGAGAGTGTAACGTGAATTGACAATGGGGTAGAGAAGGAGGGCGGCCAGATCGTAGTTTGAAGCATGGTTTGATGAATCGGGCAGGGTCGGCCCGACCCGAACGACCCACCCCGACCCAGCCACCTAGCGGGTCGGGCGGGGCATGGGTCGTGGCCGGGTCGGACTGGCCCGCACCGATCCGTCCGTCCCGCCACGTACCAGACCGGTCTGTGGACGGGACGGGCTGGTACGTGCGGGACGGCCCGCTCGTGCCGGTCCGGCCATTTAACGGGCCGGCGGGGGGGCGTTCCAGGCCGTGGCTAGCTGGGCGGTGAGTGGCGGTAGAGGTTCCGGAGCGGCGGCGACCGGCGGTGGACGTCGATCGGAGGAAAGTCCTCCTCCTTTGAATTTTTTTTTAAATAAAATAGAGGGTGGCCGGTTGGGGGGGCGGGCAGTGGTGGGGCTGCGCATGGGAGGGCGGAGGAGGTGGTGGAGGGGGGGCACCGGTGCCCACCGCCCCCGTCGGGCTCCCACCGGTCAGATCTGGCTGGCCACCGGCCAGATCTGATCGGTGGGAGCCCGAGGGGGGCGGTGGGGGACAGGCGCTGGCGGAAGGGGGCGACGCTGGGACTAGGCGTGGGACGGTGGGAGGGCGGAGGAGGTGGTGGAGGGGGGGCACCGGCAGTGGTGGGGCTAGGGCAGGGGCGGCGGTGGGGGACGGCCGCGGTGGGGCTGGGCCAGGGGCGGTGGTGGGGCTAGGCCAGGGGCTGTAGTGGGGCTGGGGCAGCGGCGGCCAGGGGCGGTGGTGGGGGTGGGGGAGGGGGACGGTGGGGGTGGGGGAGGGGGGTGGGGCAGGGGCCGGCTAGGGGCGGTGGTGGGGGTGGGGGATGGGGGGGGAAGAGAATAAAAAATAATTTAATTTTTATATTTTTATATTTTTTCTTAGTTTAAAAAATGTAAGAATAGAATTTGTTAGATTATTTAAAATTATTTTTGATATATTATTTAATTTATGGTGTAGAAATAATATAATTTTTGTTTAATTCATGTTGTATAAATAAATTTTTTGATGTATTGTTTAATTCATGTTATAGAAATAATATGAGTATTGTTTAATTCATGTTGTAGAAATAAATTTATTTTTGATATATTATTTAATTCATGTTTAATTATTACATGTAATTTAGATGTATTAAATTTAAAATTTAGTCTTGCATGTTGTAGAATTAATGATATCATTTTTGTTATTAGTTGTAGACATAAAATAATGTAATACTTTATTTTTGATAAAATTAGAGATGTGTTTAATTTAAATATATCTGTAGTGATAAATATTGTACACAAAAAATAAAGTTAATATTTATAATTTAAATTAATTAGAGATGTTTTAAATTTAAATATAAATTTATTGATAAATATTTTACAAATAATTTTAAAGTTAATTTAGATGTATAATGTAATTTAAGTAGAGATATTTTTAATTTAAATATAAATTTCATGTTGAATATTTTATAAATAATTTTAAAGTTAATTTAGATGTATAATGTAATTTAATTAGAGATGTTTATAATTTAAATATATAATTAGTGATAAATATTTTACAAATAATTTTAAAATTAATTTAGATGTATTAAATAAAAAATTAGTCTTATATACATGTTTTAGAAATAATGATATTATTTTGAACTAAATTATATTGAGATGTATTAAATATTGAATTTAGTCTTGCATGTTGCAGAAATAATGATATTATTTTCATTGTTAGTTGTAGACATAAAATAATATATTTTTTATTTTCGAAAAAATTCATACATGATTTATTTGTAAACTATATTCGCTAGCTCTACGTAAAAATTAATTTAGTATCAAATTAAGATATTTTTAATGTATATTTTATATTTCTTAAATTTAGTGGGATTTATAATTTATATTTCTTAAATTTAGGAGATACCGTTAAGCATTATATGGCTCCTAAGGAACGACCAAATGACATTGGATGGTCACACGGAGTTATGTTGGATGGCAACCGTAGGTGTTGGCGTTGCAACTATTGTAAAATAGAACATCGGGAAGGAGGGGTGTCTCGGTTGAAGAAGTATTTGGCAGGAGGAGTCGGTGCAGGATACTCTGAGATTGCTGGGTGTACCCATGTGTCTAGAGATGTGAAACTTACAATGACCAGGCACCTGCGGAAGAAGAAAGCTGAGATGCAAGAAAAGGAAAAAATGAAGAAAAGAGATCAAGCGGCAGTGAGCAGAAGAGTAAGCGCCAGCGACGAGGAGGAATGTGCATGGACACCTAGTGACGAAGACCAACAAGCACATACTGAACAGGCTAATGTGTATGTCACGGTGAATGATCCATACGAAGTCGAGTTTCGTGAGACAGTACGTCAGAGCAGGGAACAGTCAAGACATCCCGAGGAGACGTAAGTCCGAAGTCACGAGGTGGTGAGGACCAGAGTATTAGGGTGTGGTGGTTCATCTACGACTCGACAACCACGTGGCATAAGGAGTTTCTTGACTGGTGACTCGGGTTCACAAAGAAAAAGGACACAATCGATCAACATTGAAGATGTGGAGCCCTGTGCAATATCCCGAGAGCATGGCAAGCAAACGAGGATGGACGATGCATATGGCCAGAAGGGGCCTAAATGGAAACTTGATCAGGCCGTTGTAAAATGGTGGGACCACGCAGATCTGCATTTCAATGTAGCCAATAGCCCTTACTACAAGCCAATGTTTCAGGAAGCATAGGTCCTTGGGTTACACGTACAGCCACCTACATCGAGAGAGTTGGCCGGCGTATATCTTGATGAACAAGTTGCTGAGATCAAGAGTTACATTGACTCATTCAAACAGAAATGGACAAAGTACGGAGTCACACTGATGTGTGATGGGTGGTCAGATACCACAAAATCTAGCCTGATCAACTTCCTTGTTTATTGTGATAGACATGTTTTCTTTCACAAATCAGTGGATGCGTCTGGTCAAATTCATAGTTACCAATATATTTTGTCATTGATGGAACAAGTGGTGACTGAGTTTGGAGAGGAGTACATTGTACAAGTGGTGACTGACAATGGGTCGAACTATAAGAAGGCTGGGGAGGAGCTAATGAGGAGTAGACGGCACATTTTCTGGACCCCGTGTGCAGTACACTGTGTAGATCTGATGCTGAAGGAGATTGGGCAACTTCGTGTGGTCAAATCTGTGATCGAGGTGGCACAAAAAATCATGAAATATATCTACAACCACACACTTATACTGGCATTAAATGTGGTCCGCAGATAGGACAGATGGTGACAAACACGAAGGAGGGGAGGCATCAACAGATGGATGAGGGAGCATTGTGGCGGCGAACTGTTGAGGCCTCGCATCACACGATTTGTCACCAACTACATCGCATTGCAGAGCCTTTTGAAGCACAAGGATAGGTTGAAGCAAATGTTTAGATGTGAGACCTGGCTGAATTCCTCTTTTATTGCTTCACGTGAAGGAGGGGAGGTCGAGGGGATTGTCAACACCGCGAATATTTGGGAGAGAGTGAAGGTATTAGTGTCATTGATAGAGCCACTGTATGAGGTACTGCGATGTGTGGATGGGGATAGAGTACCAACCATGGGGTTGGTGTACAGCAAAATTGAAGCTGCCAAGCGGAAGATCCTTGCAACGTCTAAAAAATATGGACCCACCATCTTAGAGATTGTGGAGGACAGATGGGACAGACAAATGAGTCGCGATCTTCACATGGCAGGTAAACACTTACCTTCTCGTCCAATAAATGAGCTGTGATCTTCAGCTGATACTAATATGTAATTCATTGTCTTGCGATTGCAGCGTACTATCTACATTCGGCCTTCCAATATGCTCGGGGCCTTGCTTATGACGATACTTTGATAGAATCGGTCAACATTGTCGTAGACCGATTGTCTGTCACCCCAACAGATGCTGCTGATGCGTTGAATGAGGTATACTTGGATATTTTACCACTGAGATTATGAAATGAAATATACACTTAATATTTTTCGATAATGCAGATGAAAACATCTAGAGAGACAATGGTTCATTTGCTACACCTATGAAGGTTGTGTACGCACAAGGTTCGCAGCAGTATGAATACTACGTATTGGGAGAACTATGAAGGTTCAATGCGCTATGAAGACTATCTGTCCTATCTGCGGACCACATTTAATGTCAGATTATTTGGAGATTGGCACTGGCCGAGTTTGGGTCTATACTCTTAATGAGTATGTATCATTTGATTATATTTATAACTAACTAATAATTAATTGTAAATTTCTTCATATCTTGAGTTTTGTACTTATCATTGAAATTACTAATGTAAACTTTTACATCATTTGCAGGTCATCGTGGACGGACGGCGTCACCCTGCGTGAGAGTAAGGATACTCTGTTGAGGGTGATGAACATGTGCACTGTAGATACTGCGGACATCGCGTCACCGGCATACACAGATTTGCGGAGCACCTTGCGAGAGTGGGACGCGATGTTCGTGCATGCGATCGAGTTCCGGGAGATGTCCGACATTCCTTTCGGACACATTTATAGGAGAGATACGGTTCTCGTAGCACATCCAGAGCATCTTCTTCTACGTCTCGGGTACCCCCACCACGAGCACCGGGCGGAGCATGATCTTCCTCCACGTCCAGAGTTCGAGCAGCACCAGTACCAGCACCAGTCGCACCAGTACCACATGATAGAATTGAATGTATAGATGTAGTGAAGACTTTTTTTTAGAGATTTCCATGTACTATCCACCGCTGCACATGACCCATCATTTGTGCAGATGGTTACATATTTTCAGTCCTACCCACATGTACCTCCACCCACTAGGATAGAGTTAGATTATACGGGTGATCAGTCTCATGTATCTGATGACGAGTTTTGGGATTCGGACTTCACTGATGACGAGGATTAGTGAATTTTGGGATTCGGACTTCACAGATGAGGAGGATGAGTGAGTTTTTATATTTTATACCTCATGAATGAATGTCATTATTATGTCACTATTTACTTTAACATATTAAGTAATTTAAGTGAATTTTTTATGTATTATATATAATAGGATGTTCAATTAAGCGGTGTAATATGTTATTTTTATATGATTAATTATGTGTACTTTAGTATGGATCTATTATCATAAAAAAATTCTACATTCTAATATTTTTAAATATATATAATATTTAATCTTTAAATAATATTTTATTAAAAATTTAAAAAAAATAAAAAATCACGCACCGAGAGACCGAAAGGACGGACCGGATCACTGTCCGACCCGACCGACATGACCCGTCCCGTGTCGAAATCGGGTCGATTGGGTCGGCAAACTTTGATTCGAAGAACAATGGATTTTCACGTGGCCTTAAAGTCGCATCCCACACCTAATAAATAATGCAATGAAAGTCTTAAGCCACATGTTTTAGATATTCTTTTTACGTCACGTGCCAAGGCGATCCATCTCGTTTATAAATACATCACACATGATAACCTTTTCTTAATCAATTCTCATCATTCAGTACGGTACAGTGTGATTTATTCAAAATATGTTAAATAAAATTTTAAGAAAATAACAAGAAAAAGGAATAAAAAAAGTGATGTTGTCGCCGGTCAAAACCAAAGTTCCCCGTCACATATGATACGGCGCGGGCAGGCCCCTCCATACCCACCATTATCCCTCGCTACCGTGGGGGTGAACAGGACTTCCACCCGAAGGTGTTATCTTACCGTGCATTCCTCCCCTCGGGGATCGAGGTTTTGTATTCCTCTGAGATGCCTTGCTTGGTATGTAGGCACCAGGCAGGGCACACGTTGCTCCAACTTTAGAATGTGACGCTCCGAGTGTTAATTAAGGGCCTTCCAACCAGCCCACACAACTTCCTTTTAGAGAAACGCTGAGGACAACATTTTTTTTTAGAATCTTTTTAGTAACTCTCGCAGCAAATTATCTTGATATATTAATCACATCACCGAAAAAAATTATGAGAGAATTAAAATTTTATTTTTATGTGATTTTCACGTCACGTCTCTTAATGATATGATCGATGCATTAAATTAATTTGACGTGAAAGTCATTAAAAAAATAAAAAATATTACACTAATTATATCGATAAGTGTAATTATCAAATTATTACGATCGAAGAGATATATTTATTGCACTGCCAAATTTGGTGCACCACTAATCGGTGCAGTAGGGGAAAAAAAATTACAGGTTGCGACTACTCTACATGCCCGTAAAATTCGATCTCAGATTAAGAAATTCTAAAAATTCAAAAAAAATGTAGATTGGTGGTTGGCCGACTACTGTAGATCCATTAAAAGGGTTCTATTTTTTTATTTTTAAATCATCCGATCAGAATCAGATTATATGGCCACGCAGGCAAGTCGATCCCCGATCTGTAAAAATAATATATATATATATACATATTTCCGGGGAGCACCGGCTGGTGGCACACCAAGCTAGGAGGTGCAGCAGCAGGTTTTATACTCGTGAGGGAAATAGGGAAAAGACCATTAAATAGGGACGGAGATCGAGGTTCCCAAAATATGATCCATCCAAGAAAGAGAATATGTATAGAGTTTTTTTTTTTGTGGCTACCTTCAAGCTCTCACGATAAAATGATATATCCAAATGACTGCTGTAGTCTTTTTATTGTTTATTTTAGACAGGGTGTACTGTACAGTCAAAGTACTGTAGTTAATTTGATGTAATTAAATAAGTATGTCATGGGAAAGAGTTTCCAATTCATTTCGTATTGTGAATTTTTTTATTTTATTAAAAGATATCTCTTAAGGTCGATAAGGGGTAATTAAAGACTTGTCTTATAAAAGTATGATCGTCTTCTCAATAAACAATGCGGGATTATTAGTAACCCCGCCTTTTTTTAATACCTCTGCAACAATATATGAGAAAAGTATTCTCAAATGGATTTTATTTTATATTGCATGCCAAAGCACATATCAAAATCTAGTTTTCCATTAATGTCTTATTAATTACAGGCTTGTTCTACTATAAAACTTGTACTAATTAAAAAGAGAAGTCAAATAGGACAAATATGTATCTCCAGTCAAATATACATATAATTCTCGGGTATCTACGGGTGTGGGTGTTGGGGATGGAGCTACCACCGTCAATCATATATCCCTCAAGGCAGCACTCTATGTAGGTCATATTTTATCACCTCAAATAAAAAGGCCATTAATTGCTTCTCGTGCTTCCCAAAACAGAGCCCTAATTGTGTAGTCCTTTTTCTGAGCTCTGCGCGCCTCCTTTCCTTTTGGTTGAGCCGAGGGCTTGGAAAATCTAGACATGTGGGGGTGTGTGGGTGATGTTGGGGGATCAGGCCGTGAGTCAACATGTGTGGGGGTGTGCATCGACGGTCATGTGACTCGACATAACATATAATTGCCCAATGTTCCACACAAGTTAGTTCATTGCAAGATTGGAAGGGAATATTTGGGTGTGTGTGTGTGTGTGTGCGTGTGTGTGGGAAGAGAATTGCATTAAATTTGGGAGGCCTCGTGTGACTGACTGATTATATATATATATATATATATATATATATATATATATATATATATATATATATATATATATATATATATATATATGAATCAGTACTTATAAACAAGGAAGGGGGGCCTTTTGCTTACATGCATGTGGTGCCAAACAATAACAACACCACCCCTTTAATTTTGGTTTGGTCAATGGGGCTAGCTAGAGACGCAGGGCCAGGCACCTGACAACTAGAGAAATAAATATATGGCACCCGCCATCCGTTCATCCATATATCTATTCTCAAAGTTAATTTAAAGCATGCATGCATGCCCCGTTCATCCATATATCTATTCTGAAAGTTAATTTAAAGCATGCATGCATGCATGTTTTTTTAACATTTTTAGGATATACAGGCATGGGAATACTAGCTCTTCTTTTGTATGTGGATAATCTTAGATGAGGGTAATTAAAGATACACCCATTTTCCGATCTGATTATCTGTTTTTGTTTTTCCTTTGTGTTTGCGCAACTTCAGCTGTTAATCACTCCTTTAGTATATATATACTCTTATTTCTTAACTTATTTATGGACAAAATTCTTATCGGATACCCATTTTAATTAATCATTATAACACTTATTCATTTTCTTATAAAGCTAATTAATTTTCACTTATGTCATTTCCCTGACTAGTAGAAATTTGTGGACTAGCCACCTAGCTTAAGTGATTTATTTATACAGTTAATGTATTATATATGAAAATAATTTTTAATTGTTTTCTCCTTTTAGATGTAACATAATAATTAAGGGGCTGACATTCACATATGGCATCATCGGATAATTTAGACATCTTTAATTACATGTCTACTCTTGATAACTTTAAGAACAAGACTGCTCTAAGAAATATAAAATTAAATATGAATATACATGACTGTCAATTAAAGAATAAGGATAGAAATAGGATTTCTACCCGGGCCAATAAATATCCTTTTTTACAATTCTACCGACAATTAACTCCATGCCACACTGATAATTGTACGGTGCCATCTTAGGGGAAAAAACGAAGCTCCAATTAAGATTCGCTTTTATTGTTTCCTTCTTTTATATTTTAGTGATCATGCAGATCTGATGATACGTTGGAACGATAGTCCTGCCGCTGCCCTTAGGTTTCATTATTATTTATATATATATATGGAAATGTTCAGGTGGTGTCGACGCCCATTCGAACGCGTCCCATATTAAAAAAAATTTAAAAAAATGGGGACGCGTTCAGGTGGGCGTCGGCACTAGGTGGTGTCGACACCACCTGAACATTCTCCATTATATATATATATATATATATATATATATATATATATATGAGCTTGCTGAGCATTTAGGATGTGCAATTGCACCCACCCATCTCTAGTGGTCCAGGTGGATATTAGTCTTTTGGCATGAGCCTGAGCTTCTCACTCATCGATCCAACTCGACCAATTAAAATGGGATATGTAATTTACTACACATTCCTAAGTACATGTGCGACAAGTATTACTCGCCCGTAAAATCTATGTTTGTTAGTGCAAATAAAAAGAAGATCATTCTATATATGAAGCATGGACAAGTAATTAATACTGAAAAGATTCAAAAGTGTCTATCCCAACAGAGAAAAGCTACAGTGCCACTTCAATTTAGGATATTGGGGGCATATCATTCCCCTTCATCTCAGCCTTCCAATCTTTACATCTGACAGTTGAGATGAAATATGTTTTTGAGGAATTTCTGATCACTTTTGAGAACATTAAATTTAAATTCGAAAATTTAAAAAATATGTCTCATCTCAACGGCCTAATTTAAAATTCAAAAAGTCAAGACGAAAAGTGACATGACACTCTTAAAGTGGAGTGTCACTCTAATATTTATCATCTAAATATGAAGATATATAGTAACTTAATCATATGGATGAAATTAAGTTTGCTATATTGATGCTACGTAGCAAATCGACGGGATCTAGGAAGAAAGTGCTCGTCAAAATATAAATTTTTTTAAATATGTTTTTAAACGGAGAGAGAGAGAAATCGAGATCTAACTAGAGATCGTTGGAGGTGATGAAATCACCAGTCATCAAAATACCATCTTAGGAACGTACTTGGTAAAGAATGTAGAGAGAGAGAGAGAGAGAGAGAGAGAAGGGTTGCAGCGGGAGGCGGAAAGGAGTGGGGGAAAGGAACCCGCAGGACTTCGCTCTTTTATATTTCTTTTGTCAGGCTTTTTAATTCGATTTTCTGTCTATGGGTCTCTTCCAGTTTGGTGATTTTCTTTTGTTTTCTTATGACCTTCGGCGTCTCGGGGAGGTAGAAGCCCCAACTATTTCTCCTCTGACCTTCCTCTTTCTCTCTCTTCCGTTGCACCTTCTCTCTCTCTCTCTCTCGATCCTTCGCCTTTTCAAGTGTCATTTTCCAACATATACCCTCTCATGACGAGAACCAAAATTCCTTCCAAATACTTCACTGCTATATGTTCCACGGCCCGTTACATACACGTCCACACATATATACATTCTTCCTCCTCCTCCTCTCTCTCTCTCTCTCTCTCTCTCTCTCTCTCTCTCTCTCGTGAGAGTACAAGATAAGCTTTGTTCCCCTTTCCTTCCCCAGACTTTAGCAAGAAAAGCAAACCCTCTCTAGCTTGGCGAACACCAGACTGATCCCAGAAAAGGGCTACAAAGGAGCAAAGAGGAACAAGACATCCCAAGCAAACCCCCATCCTCTACAGAACCTCTCTCTCTCTCTCCGTGTGTGTGCGCGCCCCTACCTAATCTCTATAATTGTCTCTCTCATGGTAGTGAATTGCATGTGCTCCCGTTTCCTGCCGGTGAACACACATTAACCGTACTGATCTGGGTTTGGGCTTGTTCAATTTGATCATAGAAGATCGGAAGGCATAAGTAGTAGATACAGAAGAGTGGTAGGAGATCGAGAAGGGGGCTTGGTGGCGCAGTAGTGAGCGTGCAGGAGACCCAAGGAGAAGGTGTGATCCATCATCTATGCCCCTACCGGGAGTCCTCATGGAGACCGCTTCCATGCCTCCCCCAGACCTCTCCCTCCACATCAGCCCTCCCAACATCTCCCCCTCCTCAATTCACAGCTCCGGCGCCACCATCACTACCCCAGACCTCGGCTCTGGCCTCTGCCGCCATATCGGATCCCTTAAGACCCCCGCCGACGCTGCCCCTGGCCGTACCGAGCTCTCCCTCGCCCACCCTTCCCCCGCTGCTGCCACCTCCGACGACGCGGACAACCCCTGGAGGGCGCAACCGCCTCCGGGGGGGCTCGGCCTGCACCACCACCATCGTAGCCCGTTCCCCGCCGGGCTGCCGCTGCTCGAGCCCATCAAGGGGATCCCTGTCTACCATGGCGCGGCGCCCTTTCCTTTCTTGGGGTCGCCTTCTCACGCCGCCTCCTCCTCCTCGGTGCCGTCTTCTTCATCCCCGTGGTGGTCGTCGAATTCGGAACCGGCCACGTCCCTGTTGCACTCGCCGATGGGTTCCACGTACCATCAGCGGATGGTCCTCGGGGCCCCTACGGCGACGGGGTTTAATGGGCTGTCGGCTGATCCGGTGATGGTGATGACGAGGTGCCACCAGCAGCAGCAGCAACAGCTGGCCATGGGCGGCTTCGAGGGATCCCATGCTATGATGATGAGGTCACGGTTCCTGCCGAGGCTACCGGCCAAGCGGAGCATGAGGGCGCCGAGGATGAGGTGGACCAGCGCCCTCCACGCCCGCTTCGTCCACGCCGTCGAGCTCCTTGGCGGCCACGAGAGTAGGCCTCTACCACAGTCACCTCTCTCTCTCTCTCTCTCTCTCTCTCTCTCTCTCTCTCTCTGGTGATCATTTTTTGCATCTGTGTGATGTTGCTAGAGATGTAAAGTTGGGGCACTTGAGTTTACGGATCTTCTTCACATCGATGCTGTTTGTTCTGCTGCTAACAAGCTCTCTCTCTCTCTCTCTCTCTCTCTCAGTATCCATCTATCTCTCACCAGTATCTATTTTCTTCGGTGTTCATGATGTGCCTGTTAGAGGTGCATATATATGTATGTGTGACGAGGAACTTGGTTTTCTGTGATCTTCTTGGTCTGGGTGCTGTTTCTTTCCGCCGCTGAGCGTTGGCTGACAAGTGTTGTTTCTCTACTTTGTCATTTGGTGGAAATTACCTGCAGGGGCGACCCCGAAATCAGTTCTCGAGCTCATGGATGTGAAGGATCTTACCTTGGCTCATGTCAAGAGCCATTTGCAGGTACCTCTCGACCTCACAGCTCTTTTCTTTCTTCTGCTGCCCGTCATCATCTTCTTCTCTTCCCAAATAGCTCTTTCGTCCTACTCCTCCACCCCCCCAATTCTCTCTCTCTCTCAAGCCGTTATTTCTCTTGGCACACTAGCCAATGGTCGCAGTGAACGGCTGAATGAATGACTGATGGGTCTGCGTCCCTCAGACAGGAAGACTGACATAGATGTGTAGGTAAGACCAGAGAGAAGAGAGAGAGAGAGAGAGAGAGAGGTGGGGAGGAAAAGTAGCCATCATTTCACAGTGATAGAAGAGACCAGCTGCCCACAAAGTCTTCCCCATGATATCTACCTCGTGGGTAATGAGGAAAAGCAAGAAATCCCCAGCGCGCAAAAAGTTGAGTGTGTCGTGTGCAATGGCTCCCAGCGACGGTTCCCGTGCGGTTTCTCTTTGTTCCTCTTTATTAGTACTCGCAGAGAGTAGGGTTTTCCTCAATTTTTTCGCCCACCCTTCGCTTAGTAGATCTCTTTCCTATTGATGAAGCAATCTCACTTCATCACATCATCCCCCCATACCCTTGCCTCCTTTTCTCTCATCTTTTCCTTCTACCTTGTTCCTCTTTAATGCGGCTTTGGTGCTCCCCCTTTGGCTTTTGCAGATGTATCGAACTGTTAAGACCACTGACAAGCCTGCAGCTTCTTCAGGTAAATTCGTGTTGCTTACCCTCCCTCCTCTCTCTGCATCTCCCCCTTTCCTCCTGTGTATAGCATTTCATAGCATGTGTTAATTAATTAATTGAAAGAAAACGTCATATGTAAATATATGTACCTAGCTTGTTCACAATTTTGTTGAATAATTCCCCAACCATCTCACGTTTGAACTCTGGTGAAGGCCAATCTGACGGCTCCGGTGAGGAAGATCTCGCGCCGGCAGCGGCCGCCGATCTCAACTTCGTAGAGCCGAGGGGATCAGATGGTTCCACCCAGCTGCCAAGCTTGGACTTGTCCACTGCCACGGCCAATGTGACCCGGTGGAGCAACTCATCGAGGTAGAGAACACCTTGTGTTATTTTGTTTCAAGTATACAATAGGGTACCTTCTTCTTCCTCCTCCTAACCTGAAATCTTTAGGCTCTCAAGAGTATTGCGTGTGAGTTAGTTTATTTAAAAACGGGAGATGCAGCATTGGATCTTCTTCGTCTTCTTCTTCTTTCCTTGTCTTTTCCTCCTTTTTTGCATGGGTTCGCATAGTGTTGGGAAACACAAGCAATCCCCACGTCCTCCTCTCTCCATTTGGGAAGAGCAAAAGGGCTTCCCACGGCAGCTTTTGCTTTACTTTGGTGCTGATTTTGAGATGCGTGGTAAGAAGATATGGTCTTTAACTTGGGGGGAGGGGGGGGGGCGTCCAAAGGCAAAGCTTGCAATCCCCCTGAACTGCAAAGAAAGAGCAGGAAAAGGGCAGGCGAAACTCTTAAGCTTGCTTTATCAGTACCACACTGCTACTGGCAATCCTGCCAGGTTTCCTTCTCTCCTTTGCCATTGGAGTAATTAAGGATAAGCCACCCTGTTGCATAAATGTACGTGTGTCTTTATATATATCTACCAGGACATCCAAGAGCAAGCCACGCCCTCCCCCTCACCCCCCTCCCCCCGGATTCCAGAGCTTCTCATTTCTACCCGGTTTTCTTGTGTTCATACTGTGGCATCTTTTGTATGCATGCAGGGATTCGGCTTGTCCTCATCCCCGGGATCTTCTCCTGATAGCTCGCCTTTCCTGTCCATGCATGGCACAGACCTCGAGCAATATTGTTTTTAACCTGACGTACCCTGTACAAGCTTTCTTTTTTTCGTTACCCATTTCTTTCTTGTTCTTATTTGGATTGGCCCTTACCATCTGTACCTTCTGTGTTATTTTTCCTTTCCTTCCCTTTTCCTATTCTTTCTTTCTTTTCCCTCTGACCAGATCATGAATAGTCCGATCATCTTTATGTGTAGAAATTAAAGAAAGTTTGTAACCTTCTTTATGCTTTCTATCAAGTTGTGAAGTACTTCGATTTAATGTGCTTTTGTTGCACTCGGAAGTGCCGCTGTAGGACTCATATGGGCTTGATAATCTCCATTGCTATGAAGCTTTGAAAGGTTTATTTGGCTCATCGGATATCATAATTACACTAGAAAAGGAATTTACGAGTGGAGACATATGTAGATTTCCATAGGGTTTACAGTCGTACCTGTACGGTTGGCGCGAAGCCCTGGAGTATGCTTATAACCACTGTATCTTTGTAGTCAGGGCCCATAGGATGAACAAGAAAAATAATACATGTACTTAAAGTTACTTACGATCATAAAGAAGGTTGTAGCTGGTAAAGAGTTTATTTAATCAATCAGGAAATGAAGGTTTACACTTCCATCATTTCCAGAAGCTAAATGGGAGTGCACAGCGCAGTAATCATGCTTCAAGTCAGAAACAGCGGGCGCACCGATGTTTGGGAAGGCAAGCCTTTCCTTCCAGAGGCTTTATAGAGCCGAAAATTTCATTTCCCATAAACTTGTTCCAGCCAGACTTTGTCCAAGCTCCTTTCTAGCTGCGCGCCTACTAAAATATTGAGCACATTTAAAGTGTATGCTAAGTCTGGCTTATGCTTTTAACACCATTAATTAACTTGAGGAAGTGAGAAAGAAGTAGACTCTTCAAATCATCCAAATAAATCTTTTAGCTTCAAATTAGAGATTCTCGTGGGGATGGTTTTATGAGGGAGAGAATGACCGGAGGTACAGGTCTACAAATTTAGTTAGTTCTACCGTCATCTATATATTATTTTTCATGTTAGAGCTATTGGAAGCCAAGGGTGGCTTCTCAGGTGAAAATTTCGCTGACCATGCCCTAACCGAGGTGATAGTCCGGTTGAGGGTATTTTTCTACATCCATCTTGTCATTTGAGGTCCCTTAAGATACCCAATTGCTCTGTCATGGTATGTGTTAAACTTATTGGCCTGTCCAAGTTACCATCTCAGAGAATTGAGTAAATAATCCACTATCTTAAGCATACTTTGTTTTATCTTTAACCAATACAATCTATTCTAGCACATCTGCTCACATACAAACTGACTTAATTAGGCAGTGTTCGAAAATGTTATGGAAACACTTGATTTTTTTCTAAGGGTTTTATTACATATACGCCCCTATAAGCTTAAAAAATTACAAATAAACCTCTTCGTTTAGACTTATTGTCACAGATATCCTTAATATAACCTAAATGTTTACGATTATACACTCACCGGAACTGCTAGTTGTTTAACTAAGATGAAGTGTGAGTTAAGTGGTAGAATGACTAGCCTACTCTCGGGTCAGCCCCTGACACTCTCCCTCCCTTCAGATTAAGTTTTCAGTATCCTCTCTTACGGTGACCTCCACAACACCTTGCCACCAAGGAGATATGAGATATTCTAGGTTTGTGATAGGGCTAGGTCATCGACGTTGGTATCCTTGCAGGCAGAGAGAGAGAGAGAATCGGCACTAGCACCCTTAACTAGCCCAGCCCATAGGGAGGGAGAGAAGGAAAAGAGGGGGGAGGAGGTTGCTGCGTCGAGGGAGGAGATGCAGATGACAAAGAGGGGGTGCAAGCCATCAGAGAGACACTGCCAATATCTTCTTATTGCGACTACAGGAAGAGAGAGAAAGAGAGGTGGAGGAGGAGGTTGGGGGAGGGGAGAGAGGAGGGGGTCGTTGTTGTCAAAGCAGAGGAGATGGAGGCCATCGGAGAGGGCAGAGGAGGACATGGCACCATGGAAGGTGGAGTGGTGACCATTGTCGTCGGTGAGAACGAGGCTCTCCATCTCCTTGCGGGGTAGGAGCAATCTAAAGCCATGGAAAGTCTTCAGATCCGTTCAGGGGAAGAGGACTGTGGTCGCGGTGCTGGGTGGCCTCCTCGTACAGCACTGACTAGTAGGTGACCGTTGCACTTCCCCTAGAGATCCCCCTCCCCGTATCACTGTCACCAGTTGGGCCTGTGCCCTTGGTTCTTGCCATCTTTGGTGGCTGTCAGTGAATGAGGAGGGTTGGAAAGGGTGGGGGGAATGATGTTTTCTATATTTCACATGCACTAATAGTTTCCATAGCATATTATCATAATATTCGCTAGCACTGACGACTTGGGAACCACATGTGTATGAGCACAAACATTCAGGGTATATTAATTAGGGATATCTATGATAATAAGTCTAAATGAGAAGTTTATTTAATTACAATTTTGTATGTTCACAGGGGTATATATATAAAAACTCTTTTATTAAAATCTACTTTCTGACTATAGCGTTTGTATTATAGATTTTGGGAGACAAAACTTTCATTAGAAATCTCACTAAGAAAGTTTCAAGTGTAGTGGTTTAAAAGATTGAACTTTTACAAAAAGGCCCACGACAGACCTGAAAAATAGGCTATAAAAGGGGCAAAAATTAGACATTTTGAGTTTTTTATTTCAAAATTCCTTTCACCCTCTCAAAAACATCAGGAGAGAGAGAGAGAGAGAGATGAGTCACTCTCTATTAGCCTGCATTTTAGTTGATACAATGACCACAGAGATTTTCTAGCATTTAGAAATACATATGGGGATCGGGTGATTCCGATCAATGTAGGCAGTCCCATATGTGTTTTCAGACAGTCCCTTGGGCTTTGGCATATAAAGAACACTAAAAATGAGGTGCGTGCATAGGGAATATAACGATGGGCGTGGGCATAAACGGAACCATCTTATTTGAAATCATAAGATGAGAAAAAAAATAGCTGCACCTTACGTTCATGTGTTGTATTTCCTTTCGTTTTCACTCACAATGAGACCATTCTAATAGTTGGTTTAGTATTGATGACAATGTGCCTATACATCTACCAGTAACATGACTTCTAAATTATGGCAAAGCGACCACATTAGGATTAATGTTAACCATCTTAATGGACATTAGAAATAGCTTGAGAAAATGACTCAGGACCATAAATATACCCTAAGAGTGAGAAAATATTAGGCAGTAGTGCTGCAGTCTTTGAGATAAGTACAATGTTCAACATTTCACCTATCTGGGAGACAATAAGCTAACGGAAAACATTGGCTTTTACGGATCTCAACTAGATGATACCTCAAATTTCATATATATGAAGTTGTTCTTTTATAGTTGCTCATAACCTGTCCACGTTTCCAAGCATGTCCTTATATCTTTTTCCTCAATACAGGAATTTAATTGGAAGGAGTATATATGGGCGAGATGGGGGAGTACTCTTGTGTGGTGTTTCCTTGGAAAGATCAGTGCACTAGTGGAGAAATATAGGAGCCAAGTTATTGTTTCTACACGTAAAAGTGTGATCTACAACTTCATGAGCGAGCATACATATTAAGCCGCCACTTGATTCCTTAAACTTGTCTGTCAGTTTTCATTTTGAGTCTGCAATACTGATAGTCGTTTTAACTCCGTTTATTTTCCTGTTCCTATAACATTTTTTTGAACAACTTCAGCCGATATTTTGCCAAAAACTGGCATCAAACTCATATATATGAAGTATTTATTCACATAAAAATGTCATGAAATCCTGTGCGAAAAGTGTTGCTCATCATTTTTTTTGACCATTAATTGTTGCTTTTTGGCCGTCCTATATATATTTGATCTATACAAGAAAAATAGCATGGACATTTTCTTCTAAATTTCCCAGGAGAAGTGATAGTTATTCAGTTTAATTATTATCTTATTGAATGACAAAACATTCTTGTGAAAACAACAGCAGAGAAACTCGGCTACAAGGCTGCTCACAAGACATGGATGGACTCAGATCGGCGTGCTTCACATATCAGGTGCAGGTATATGATGACTAGCTTATATCGATCCATTAGCTCACTCAGGTGCATATTGCTTACCTATTCAGTACATAAACATGCATGCACAGTGATGAACAACATGAAGAGTCTGTCATATGCCAACCATAAAATATTTCTTAACCAAGTCATCATGAAACTAACGCAGCATCTAAACCTGTACACAGGATAATGAAGTGGCCCCATCGAAAGCCTCATCTGAATTGCGTCAGGGAATCAAAAACCCTAGCCTGGAGTTCACCTTAGGGAGACCAGATTGGCACTGTACGGAGCATGACTGATACCAGGTCGATCTTAGCATCCCATAATTTCTTGATTAATTCCCACATCTCTCAAGTGATTCAGAACATATAAATATATGTTTTGCCGTAAGAAACAAGAAGAAGTGTATGGGAAGAAGAAGGTGAAGGAGACATCTGCTGCGGCTTGGACACAATCGTTCTCACCAAAGTTTGCATACATTTGATTTTATCCCCTCCTTTTCTAATATGGGATTAAGCCACAGCCATGGTGGTACAGGAGATGCTAGTGTTTGGAGTTGGGTCTTGACTCTGGAGTTGATTGCATGAAACGATACTGATTCTCCCACCACTTGTCTATGCAACCATGAAGGGATTGGCTCAATGTCCTTGGAAATGATTTATGTGGCTTCTTGGTTTCCTACCATAGGCACGTTCAGCAACACAATAAGATTTTGATTTTTTCCATAGTCTTTTAGAGAGAGAAAAAATTGATGGAGACCAGCTTTTCGAGATTATGAAAATTGTTCCCCTTTCTCCTTATCTCTCTCTAAAACTCATAATCTAGCTTTTAAATAATTCGACGTGACAAGAGTGCATTTCGTGAGACTTTTAAGAGGCAAGGATTTTGAGGTCATAATCCAACCTTTACTATGTTGCCAAACACACCCTAAGAGCTCCAAAAATTAGAGTTACATGGACAGAGAGAAAAGGATGAGGTTGGATAGAGTTGCTTGACCAGTGTAACCATCTAAAGTTAATTAGATCTACTCCTGTCTAATAAATTTCATATTAAAAATACTAGATAATGATGGCTTCTAATAAAAATTTTGTTGGCCCAAAATATAGCAAACCAAGAGTGGGGGTGAATTGAGTTTGCCGCAAAATTCCTCCCAACCTTAACAAGTTTTGAATGTAACCAAATCTAATGATTATCTTTCAACTTTAAAACAGTCAATCAATGTAAAATAATTACATCTAAATGAAGTAATGAAGATATGCTTCTAGATTGCATAAGAAGGAATGAGAAACAAGGAGCAATCGCACCAATGAACATCGAGATTTTTATAGTGGCTCTTGATCTTAAATCATTGAGTTACATCCACTCCCCCACCATGTGTGAGGCTTTCTTCACACATTATGATCAAGTAAATCACGCATAGGTGAACGAACACCCTACCACGATGCTTTGGGCATCACATACACACACACACTCACACACTCACACATCAAACCCACTCAAAGTGTTCATGTCTATCTCTTCTCAATACAATGAAATGTAGAAAAATGAAAATAGAGAGAAGGGGTTGATAAAACAAATTAATGTAGATATTGGGTGAAGCTCCCCCTTATTATATGTCACTCCTTAGCAGCTGGAACATGTCTTTCCTTGAGCACTTTGGATCGTCCTCACATCCTCCCCTTTGATGTAGATCACCCGTTTTTTCTTTAGAGAAGAAGGAAGAAGAATCTTGCAAGAATACCAAGAAAATGCATGAGTAGCCAAGTTCCATATCTTCCTTAGGGTTAGAGGATGAAGATTATGTTCTATTTATACCTCAAGGACTAACAAATAGTTTCTCAATGTAGGATCAAGGCAAAAAATCACAAATTCGATCCACGAAATAAGGAAACAAGTCTATATAAAAAATGATTGACCTCTTCTAGGACATGGTCCACCTCTACAACCTTAGGAAAAACACACCCCTCTCTAGGAAAAATGGTCTACCTCTACCCAGTCAGCAGTCAACGGCCCCAAGCAGGAGAGTCTTCCAACATTCACTCTGTTTGAATGTTTTCAAGTTCTAATTTTTCCCACTCTCGAATTCAAATCCAAATGGACTTCAAATGGGCCATTTGGGCCTCTTGAAACATCATAAACTTAAGCATGTTGGTCATATAAATATTATATTATTTTATATTCATCAAAATCAAGGGAAAATATACAGTAATCTCTCCCTTTTTGATGATGACAAAACTTCAACCTTGAATTAAGTGTGTTATCTCAAACTAACTAGATTCTAAGCACAATGAGAATCAATCAGCATGCAAACCATTCATAGAATTCTATCCATCAAATATCCAAGTGCACAAACTTTTCAATTTGTATGCAACTATGTTAACATTAACATTCCACATCATTAACAAACCAAAAAATTCTTAGTTACAATGCCATGAAAATAACTAGAAATACCTAACTCTGTGTTAAAAAAACCTAAACAAGTCTAGACACACCATGACCAAAACAACGGCAAGCCTATCATGCAACCATAATGTTGATCCTTGGGTAGGCGAGTAGACAAGAAGGGGGGGGGGGGTTGAATTGTCCCCCACGATCGATGGTAAATTTAAATACTTATGCAACAAAAATTACAACTTTGACGAGATTGAAGAAATTAAACTAATCAAGGTAGACTTGGTTCTCTCAATCTCACCGTTCACACATGATCAAGATAAACAGATTAAGCTATTAAACACAACAAAGCAAACCACAATGCAAATCATAGGACATGGAGATTTTTAAGGTGGTTCGGGATCACGACGGGCTCCCTACGTCCACCCCTTACCAAACCGGTAAGGCTTCACTCAGAGATAAATCCCGAAAACAGAGACAACGCTCCAAACATACAGGACGACTCCTGCACACACACACGGGGATAAATCTCCACGAGGAGAACTCTCCTCATGCTGTAGACACAGTGACACGGGGACGAACCCCAAACGCTATAGATCGTGAATCCAGCACACACACACACACACACGCTGCAACAACCGCAGCACAATAAACACAACCGTATGCAGACGGTTCACACACACGAATATCTCTAATATTATGAAAATAAACACAAATATTCAAGTATGCTCAAATCAAAATGAAACCGATGACAAACATCACAAATAGATATAGATAGGATGTACAAGTTGTTCCCCCTTGTTTTCAAGATGAAAAGATAGAGTTGCTCGAAGCTCTCGGATCGGATGATGATGATTCTTGCGTCCTCTTGATCCTCTCGTCGATACGCTCCTTTTCTTCTTCTTCCACGAACTCCAAAAACACCTTGGAGTAGATCAAATCCTCTAGGCTTCTTTCCTTTTCTTCTTCCTCCTTTTCCTTGGCCTACAAGATAGAAAGAATGAGCATTAGTGTTTTTCCTTGTCAAATTTGTAGGTCACATATGTGTATATATATAGCACATTAAAAGACACATAAACCCTTCACCAAACCCAAAGAAAACCCCATTAACATGTGTATATTAACCCTAGGGGCAAATGGGTAAAGTTTGAGTACAAATGGATTGGGTTTAGATGGGTTTCAGATTCCCGTTCTTGGGTTTTCGCCGTGTTCAGTCGACCTAAAGGATAGGGGTGGCGGTCGACCTAAATATTAAAGTCTGAAAACTCCCCAACACTGGGGATTTTGGTCGATCGAAGCCCTGTGGGCGGTCGACCAAAATCTGGGTTTTCTCAGATTTACAATTCAGTCTTGAGAGTTTAAGCCCATTGACATGCAATCAACCTTCATGAATGAACATATAAAGATATAAACCAATCACCCCAAGTTCAAATATATACAACACACTCATGAAAACTCATTAATCAAGGAGGATAACACTCATTCTCAAGTTGATGATCCAAACCAAAAATCAAGTTCATATGATAATGAAATTAAACACATGAATGATCATCATGTAACCAAACCTACCAAGATTGATGTGAGCATTGAAAAGCTACATATTCCTTGGTATCTATGCAATGTGAGAACACATATCAACCATATCCTACCAATATTCACAAAATCTCTTCCTTTTGCATTCAAGGCCATAAAGATCACAATGAGAATATGCATGAACATATGCAAGTTGAATGAGCATCATGAAGCCAAATATTCCAAGAGTGATGTAAGCATTGAGTAACCAAGCATCATAGATCATGAAAACATCATTCACTCATATATACCAAGATTTGCATGAGGATTTCATTAACACTTTGCTAGCTGATAAAGCCTTGCAACCTAACATATTGAAAATGCATGAAAGACATTCTCAAACCATCGAATCCTCAACTAGAGATGTGATCATTTTGACATGCATATAAGCAACACATGTGAGCATCATAAAATTCAATTTCACCAAGTTCACATGAGTTAGCTTAATCAACTTTCAAGCACACATTAAGCACATTCACTTGAATTTCCAAAACCCAATGGCCATGAGTCCACATAATGAGTATGCATCAATTAAAATCACATTCATCAAGTTTCAAGTTAATAGGTAGATCGAGTATATTTCAAGCCCAAAAACCTCATGAGGAAAATGCATGAAGATACCCAACCAAGACTTTGAAAACATATTTGATGAAATGCATGAAACATAGAAGGAGTCGACATAATGCAATGAGTGAGTTAACTCTCATTTTCAATAAGAACTTCATTGATGCACTCCATTGAGTTCCAAGCATGAACTATAGATTTGATCCTGCAAATCAAGATATATAGAATGAGTTCCTTAATCATCAAGAATTTATATGACTTTCAAGTGTGAACCTTGAAGTCATTCTTTAACTCATCAAGACAATATGTAAACATGTTGCTCAATGAAACACATATACACACAAGCACAATCGTTTTGATATCTTTGAAACCAAACACCTATATCAACTAGGGGATGCAACAATCTCTCCATTTTTGATGATGACAAAACGATGTGTGTGATAGTATAGATTTGCAAACGTCTTTATGAAAGCATTAAGCATTGAGCATTAACATTGACATTGAGCACATACACCAATTCTCCCTCAAAATAACTCTTTCTCATTTAGCACAAACCATAAAGCATTCATAAAGCATTGAGCACACACAACCAACATTCTCCCCCTTTTTGTCTTCTACAAAAAGACATGGATGTTATATGACATGATATGAGCATGTTAGGCCACAAGATATGTGTTGTACCTGGACTATTTTCCCAACAAAATACCTAGAAATAAGGTTCGGGAATTTCCTCGAACACCTTCAAGGCATGGGCTACCCAGCCCCTCCGACAACCCAGTGGGCCCGACCAACGGCCCCAACCCGCTAGCCGAAGCGTATGGTGACACTAGCAATCGATCGGGACCACTCCCGACTCCTAAGTTGCGGACTTTGCCCGCCTTCTACACGACCACCCGGGCCATCCCGGGGATACTCCGACTACTAGACACACCACGTGGCACCCAGTGAAAAGGCCAGGCGCCTACCCCGGGACGCCTTCTTTCAACCCTCCAAGGTCAAAGGGAGACCCAAATAGGTCAACCACAGGCTCAGGAGACCCGTAGTACGTGTGTACGGCTCACACACGCTTGTTCGGCATTCTACCGAACACCTTGTGGGCGCACGTGTTTCAACCCTTCTACACCAATCCACGGGCCACCCCGTGATTCCAGTACACCAATTGGGTCCTACGACGACCCCCCAGCAAGTCGGGGTCACCCCCGACTCTCAGACACGTGGCAACTAGCCACTGAACTTAGCTCTCGGGCCAGCCCGAGGCTACTCTGCCAACCCGCCGTACAACGTGACACGCAGTACGAGATAAGGCCTATCGACTCAAGGTGCCTCCTCCCAGCCCCTACGGACTTCTACCCTTGGCCCTTGGCCAAATCCAAGGCCCGTCGGCCACCTACGCGGCTCGTTCGGCAGCCCGGGGTGTGTCGGGGATTCGCCCGAACACTGTAGTCCCGCGATCAATGACACCCCGAGAGGGGGTGAATTGGGTGTTTACAAATTTTAAAGAAACTTTTGACTTTTTACAAAATATGTGATAAACATTAATTAGTAATTTGAAAACTGTTTAACTAATTCTCTCAATCTCTCCATTCCCACACGACCATATAACGAAAATAATCAAACCACACAAATAACACACAATGCACAGCAATTTTTAAGGTTGTTCGGATGCAACGACGGTAATCCTACGTCCACCCCTCACCAAACCCGGTGAGGCTTCACTTGGGGGTAAATCCCCAAACGGAGACGACACTCCAACCACACACGCAGGATGACACCTGCCCACACATACGGGGACTGTTAGGATGCAAGGCCCGGATACAGAGGGGGGTGAATGTATCCCTCTACAAATATAGTCTAATTAAATTTCTAAAGCTCAGTTATGCGGAATTAAAACTGTTGCAAAAATAAACTGAGGAAACTTAGAAGGATCAAAGCAAGACAACAACTCAATAAGCCCTCAAATGATCCTAAGCAAGCATCTAATGCGCAGCAATTAAGTGAACATATAAGAAGATCAAACCACAAGGGACACCAAAATTTTTAGGTGGCTCGGTCAACAGACCTACATCCACCCCTCACTCCAAACCGGAGTGAGGCTTCCACTAGTAACACTAGCACAGCAGACTCAGTCTGCAACAAATGCTGCCACACAGCTTGACCAGGGGAACAACCTCCCCTCTTCCTCCCAACCGGAGGGAACCACCAGTGACACTAGTCACTAGCAAACCAGAGACGCAAGTCTCTCTTCCTCCAGACCAGGAGGGGACCTACAAGTAGCAACACTACCTGCACCCGGAGACCCAAGTCTCCCTTCCTCTGAAGCTCAGAGGGAAGCACAAGTGACACTAAGTCACCTGCAAGCCAGAGATCTCGGACCTCTCTTCCTCCCAACCGGAGGGACCCCTGGACTTGAAACCTACAAGCCCAGAACCGGAGGACGAGCCTCCCTTCCTCTAACCAGAGGGAACCCACAAGTAGCACCCAGCTACTTGCAACCGGAGATAGCAATCTCCCTTCTCCTGAACCAACAGGAGGGACCCCAACCTCTCTACAGAGTATCGGAAAAACAAGGTAAAGGGAAAACAATAAAAGATAAAAATCACAACGACATAAAGCTGGAGAAATGAAAAGCACAATGACAAACTGGGTTGGATCTGATCCAAGGTCCAGTGAACAATGAAGCTCCCTTCTTCTTCACAACCTCTCTATCTCACTGTCTCTCTTTCTTTTTCTTCTTCTGCTCTCTCGATCTGGCTCTCAGCTTTCTTTATCTCTTCTTTCTCTTCTGCACTTCTTCTCTTAGCTCTGGCTGCTTCTACTTCAGTCACTCTCTGCACTCGCACACACTTCTTCAGAGGAAGAAGACACATATATATAGCAGCAGCAGATTAGGGCGGCGTGTGCTCTCCACGATTCCCGCCCAAATGCTTCAGTCCACGTGGAGGCTCCTCTGCATCTCGGATCACGTGCCAGATGCCAACCTCGTATCACGTGCCCACTCTGCATAGGCTCCACGAACAGTACCTGTCACACAGTCATAAGAGAGTAATCAGAAGGATGAACATACTTGCTGGGTAACTGAAGACCACAGTGTACAGACTTAGTGTGAAGGATAGAATGTATAGACTTTGAAGACTTAGCCAACGAGTGTATAGACTTGAACAGCTAGCCACGAGTGTATAGACTTAAGATGTGATAACAAGTGTATAGACTTAGAAAGCATTCAGCTCGTGTAATGTATATACTTCATGCAATGTACAGACTTGATGGCATGGAGGCAATGCATAAACAAGCCTAACCAATGTATAGACTTTACGATGCTCAACCACTGTATAGACTTCACGATGCTCAACCATTGTATAGACTTTACTACGTGATGCAGCGTTGTACAGACTTGAACTCTAGGAATGGCTGTACAGACTTTGAGTGAAGGCATGAACAGTGAATCAATGTGTAGACTTCACTTCAAGCAAGCTACAGCCCAATGTATAGACTTGCCACCAACGCAATGTGTAGACTTGACTGTTGCGAGCACAAGCTGTACATACTTGGTGTGAAGAACACAAGCCAAGTTCAGTGTATGGACTTTATGCAAGAAAACAAGTGTGCATTGTATAGAGTTGAGTGATGAGTGAACTTTCAATGAAGAGGCTGTACAGACATGATGAAATCACGATGTGTAGACTTACCAAATATAGCTGGTCTATGTACAGACTAGAACAAGGCTAAGTCTGTACAGACTTGAACAAACACAGTGTATAGACTTTGGCAAGGCAACGTCGGTAAAACTACCAATGTGCAGACTTTCAAAGCTGAACGTAGGTAAAGAGCCCAATGTGGAGACTTGGAAGTGCAACGTAGGAACAGATGCCAATGTACAGACTTTGGCAGGCAACGATGTACAAACTTGCACAGTTCCAGCTGAAGGATGTATAGACTTTACCTATAAGTCCAATGTATAGACTTTAGCTGAATACCACTGTATAGACTTTGAAGTCGAAGACAATGTGTAGACTTTCGTTCGATCATGACTGTATAGACTTTGATCAGGCAAGCAACGACACCAGTGTATAGACTTTGAGGCGTTTGACCAAGGTAATGTGTAGACTTTACCCAATGTATAGACTTGGTGGTCTGAACGTAGGTAAAGGTAGGTAGTGTATAGACTTGGTGTGTAGCCAAAGCAGCGAACGTAGGGAAAGGTTGGGAGTGTATAGACTATGCTTCACTTCGAGCAGCCACAGTGATGTATAGACTTAGCCTTTGAGATGTGGCTGTACAGACTTTGAGGCCGAGGACAGTGTGTAGACTTGAGAAGCTCGAGGCCACTGTATAGACATGGGGTTCAGCTGAGAATGTATGGACTTTGACGGAGTGAGACAATGTTCAGACTTTGAAGTTACACTGTGGATGTTTAGACTTGAATGAGCATGGAGTGTATAGACTTGAAAGTCTGAAGGCGATGTATAGACTTCAGCTAAGTAGGCCACAGTCTAATGTATAGACTTCCGGTGTGAATGAAATGCTGTACATACTTGCTCAAACAGTCCGATGTATGGACTTGAACGCTTCGAAGGCCAAAACAGCGATGTCTAGACTTTGAAACAAAGGCAATGTATCGACTTTGAAACAAAGGCAATGTATAGACTTTAAAAACCAAAGGCAGTGTATAGACTTGTTGCAGTTTAGCTACCAATGTACATACTTTGATTCCCAAATGCGATGTATAGACTTTATGAGAAGCACACGATGCAAAGACTCTATACAGACTTCATGGCATGCAGCAATACACTGGACGATGTATAGACTTTACATTCAATATGCATGAGACCTTGTACATGGGCTGTACAGACTTGAGTTTTCAACAGACCGATGTACACACTTGGAAGGCTTTGAAGGCAATGTACAGACTCTACCAATATGCAGACTTTGCCTAAAATGCAGTGTGTAGACTTGAGATATGATGCATGAACAGATTGGCGTTGTATAGACTTGGGGGGTCGACCCATCTGGAAGGGGGGTCGACCCATTGAACAGACTGACATCAAGATATCCAGATAACAAGCAATCCAGATAACAATCAATTATGAAATGCATCAGCAATAATGAAATGCACCAAAGCACACACCACACAGCCATATTTAAATGCAGCAATAATTCATATAAGATTTTCAATGAAACATTCATCTGCACTACAAACAGAATTGTATGCATTCAAATGACTTATAGTGTTTACTATCATCAAAATCACAGGGACACAACAATCTCCCCCTTTTTGATGATGGCAATACTATGAGTCTTATGAATGAAATAAATGGAATATTCAGACTAGACTCCTCAAAGTATTCTCCCCCTTTGACTTCATCAAAAAAAATACTTTGATAATCTAGTGATGTCATATGAGACACTTAAAATAGTTTAGCAAATGAGGGCAACACAATATCAGAATCATTTAAATCAATTCTCCCCCTTAGTCAAACAAGTTATGCAGTCATGCATATGCAACAAATACTCCCCCTTTGACATGGCAGAAGATATAGAGCTATTGCAGACAAACAAATTGATCAGACAATCTAGCACATTGTCCCCTTATGCATATAGTGTTTCAAACAGACCAGAGAATTCTGCCCTTATGATCCATGATACAAGAGAAATCTACAAGGATGAACTCTGGTTATCCAAAAAAAAATTCCGAGAGTTGTGCGTCACATAAAAGAGAACCAATGTCAATCAAAACACATTGATAGAGGGCAATATGATCAGAAACGTTTAGAAGGTTGAAACCAATTGAGATGAAAGGAGAATATCAACAAAAACACAGGGACACTCAAGAATGCTGACTAGATTTCCCCCTTTAAGGAATACACTCAGCAAGACAGGAAAGCTCCCCCTGATTAGATGATGGAGTGAAGCCAATTGATATAGTGAAGTGATGAGCATCTATCAGCAAAACACAGACTGTAATCACAGTGAATAAATGAGGAAGACAGATTTTCATTAGCACACCAAATTCATAAATCTTTGTAAACGAATTTCAGATTCTTCAATTATAATAGATTATGAATGAGTTTAAACTGACCATCATGATTTAAGAGAGATGTATTCAAAGTTTATCAAGAAAATTCAATACTCATATCTGAAACACCTTTTAATAAAGGTGAACCAACAACTCATTTGATATTCATGTTTAACCTCCTTCCATCTTACTCATTTAAATTCAGTGACTCCTATGGAAAATACACAAGATCATATTGAGATTAAACAGAAATAAATGAGACTGAGCTTGTCTTTAGATTTTCAGAATTTTCTGATACCAATTGAGCAACACTTATTTTTCCTGAGCAATTTTGGTTCAGTCAACCCCTTTTTACATAAGGCACAACACGTCTTAGGTGAAATGACCCAGTTACTCAGTGTGACAACCATATTGCCTCTCAAAAAGAACAGAGTTAGCAATGGAGTATCTTTTTACATGAGGAGACACCTTGATCAGAGGCCAGAATCCCCAGTTACTCAACACATCCATGCCATTGCTCTGCCAGATTTTCAAACATATTGAAAAGAGGTAACTATGGCACTTCATGACATGGGCTTACTCTATTTCATTGATAGAAAACCCAGTTTCTCTGTGACCACAGTCATTGCTCTAGCTTTAAATTTTAACTGTTTTCAGATTCTTCAAACAAAGCTCAGTACACTTGAAATGATTAAGAACAATACTTTCTACATGTATCTTAACCAAAGAAAGCCATGTCTTTTAAAATTTCAGATTTCAGAAAGTTTTGCATGAAATTCATGAGGCAATTGGTTAAGACTTATTAAGCATGATGATTCAGATATTTTCAAGTCTTTTACATCAAAACTTAGAAAATACATTAGGCTTAAATCAATTTGATTTATCAAAACATTCTTAAGCCAGTATAATAGAAGATTCTTCTTTTCAGAATGTCTGATTTATGCCTAGAGTGCACTGACTAAATCTTTCCTCATTCGGCTGAATCAACGACATTGTCAAGAGAAATTAGCAGAGAGCAATTCTGATACCAATAGTTGAGAGAATAGAGCAATTCAGAAGCCAGCATTAAAGACTAAAAATCAGTCAGATTAGCTTTGACCAGTCTTGACAAGATATGAAGAAATGTGTATGATAGGAACAAGCTACCAATTGAATTCATAGTAGACAGAATCAATGGCTGAGTCTGGAATACAGACAGATCAGCTATATCAGTGTAGACAACAGAGAATTCAAGTGAACCACATATTTGCCAAGAATGGATCAGATTGCTAGACAGAAGGAGTTCAAGAGGTGAAGAGATGAAACAGGAATGCTCCCCCTATCTAGATGCAATGAGACATTTCTTTTTAGATTTTTCAATGTAAGGAAATGCAGTGCTACTAACTACATGTATGCATACAGCAAATGAGATTATCATGATATGCAAGCATTAGTCAAACTCCCCCTTACAGAGTGCATGATATGCAATTAGGGCACTGAAACATAATTTTAAAATTTATGCTCATTCAGACTGTCATAAAAAGAACAAATCATGTATGAGGAGAGTTCAGAAAATTTGAATCTGACAATGCAGATGATGAATGAATATGCAAAGACGGATTTAACATGCTATTCAGTTATTCTAAGAACAAGAAGTGCAGAGAATTTACCTGAAAGGGGCTTTATTAACTTGGGTGCCTTGGTTTAATTTACCCCTCTTTATTCCTCAGTCCAAGGCACACCTGCAAAGTATTTGATCATCTTGATCCTGCAGGGACCCAAGCAGCTTTGGGTCCTGCGTTAGCCCTGACAGATGTTCTAAGCAAATTCATAGCACCAGGGTCATCATGATCCATCATATAGTAATTGTCCATAGAGTGACTAAACTTCCCATAATATCTACATGAAGTGACTGATTTCTGGTTTTTATGATGCATAGTAACAGCAGCATGAGGTTTATAAACATGATCATAATATTTTCTGTTATATGCATGACCAATTTGGTTCTTATTCCTAACCAGCCAACATTCAGCAGATCTGTGGCCTGGCTTCCCACAGTTATAGCATGAAATTTTCACAAAAGGTTTTGCAGGGAATTTGACAAAATGGGGTTTAACAGAATTCTTTTGAACATACCAACAGTCCTTGACTGTATGCCCATTTTTTCCACATTCGACGCATCTGATTTGCTTACTTTTAAAACCATTTTTACCCCAATTGAATCCAAACCAGCACTCAGCAGCTCTGTGCCCGGGCTTATAGCAGTTGAAGCACACAATGTGTTGACTAGAATTGTGTTTAGATCCATATGGACCATGAAAATGAATAGAAGATCTGGCATGCAGTTTATTGTCTTCTTTCATGATAAAACATTCACTCATGAGATGACCATGCTTCCACAATAATAACATGAAGCATCAGGCTTCCTAGCAGCATGGTTTCTATCAGAAAAATTTCTAGAATGTAAAGTTCCACTAGCATGCTCATCCTTTAACATCAATCAGCAATCCTCCATTATGTGACCTCCTTTCCCACAATAATAACATGAACCCTTTTTAATGTGAGTGTGTGAGAGATCATGTGAATTGTGTGCAGTCTTCTTTATAACAACAGGAGTGTCTTTTTCCTTTTCTGTGAATTTTCACCCTTTTTCAGTTTTTGAGTTTGTTCCACAGTTTTGGGTTTCACAGTGGACTTTTGTGCAGTGAATTGAAAAACAGAAGGACAGCAGGTTGTGTTTTGATCAGAAGCTTTTACAAACACAGTTGAAGTTTTATTGCTATTGATCCTTTTGTTTGTCTGACTGTAACCCAGTCCCTCTCTCTGAAAGCTAACATTATTTCCAAGAAGCTTATTCAGATTGTCCTTTCCTTTGACAAATTTTGACAAAGAATTTTTCAAGTCTTGAATTTCAGAATTTAAGCCACAAGTATTAGCTTCATATTTGGACAAATCTGTTTCACAGGAAATGAGTTGTTGATGCAAGGCATCATTCAAACTTTTGAGTTTTTCAACTTCCTGTTTTAACTTTGTTTCATTGTCAGCTTCGGATAGGGACTTATATAGATCATCAACTTCTTGTTGAAGGGATGTGATAGTGAGCTCATAATTAGCTACCTTCTCTTCACAGCATTTGACATTTCCACTCAACATTAGGTTGATGGTTTTTAGACACTCAATTTCTTGTTCAGCATTCATCAACCTATCAGAATTATCTATGCTCACACCCTTGCTTTTTTCAATTGTCAATAGCCTATCTGACAGTTGGGTGTTTAGATGATTTAGCTTGTTGATTTCCTCTTTCAATTTCCTATTTTTCTCTAGGAGATCATCATCAAACATCCAATCATCTAAGGAAGACTGACATTCATAAAAGTTTTCCTGTTGTTTCTCAGATTGAGGTTTGTTGAGATTTTTCTGAAGCTCTAGATTCATTATTCTATCAGCCTCCATTTTTTCAGAAATCAATCTGTTTTCTTTTTCAAGACTCATCAATTTGTGTTCAAATTCCTTGGACTTGTTTTTGAGTCTTTCATTTTCAGATTTCATATCTTCAGCTTCAGTTTTCTTTTATAGCAATGATTTATTTTCTTCTTTCAGAGATTTGATTAAATCCTTTTGAATTTTATCATCAGAATCAAATTCATTTATCAAGTCTCTTAAAGCTGCACAAGCATTGCAAGCATTTTCAGATTTCATTTTTTCAAGTTCAGAGTTGACACACTCTAATTCTCTCACCAATTTTTCATTCTGAACTGCATTATAGTGATGAACCTGATCATCAATTAAACTAAGCCTCTCCTTTAGTTCAGAAATTTCACAAACAAGCTCCTGATTCTCCTTTTTGTGTAAACCAATTTGTTTCACAAGGGTTTGTTTTTCAGATTTCAAATGATCTAGATCTGTAGTAATAGAATCAAAATCTTGTAGTTGTCTTCTAAAAATTTCATTTTCAGTTTTTAGAATTTCAGGGCTTTCACCTCGAGATTTAGCATTCTCATGATTCTTTAGCTCCTTTTTCAGACTTTTATACTTCTTCCCTAGTTTTTTATGGATCTTGTCAGATTGGCATAGGCATCTTCCCAGTCATCTAAAGAAAAATTCTCGAAAGGGTTTACCTCCTCAGCATCTTCAAATTCATCTTGGTCACTGCTATGGTTACTCTTGTCAGCCATCAGGCAACTGTCCTCATCTCTCCTCTGAGTTAGCTTCAGCTTTTCCAGAATGTCCTTAGCGGACCTGCAGTCATAAAAATAAGAATGTAGAGCCTTGTCGGTAGCTTCTTTCATTAGATTCAAAGCTCTCTGATTCTCTCCATGTTTTGATTTGTGACTGTCAGTCCATTTGGACTCTTTCCTTGGTAATCTATGAGGACCTTGTGAAATTAACTTCCACAAATCCGGATCCATCAATTTCACATAGTTATGGAGACTGGCAACCCATGAGTTAAAATTAGAGCCATTGAAAACCGGTGGAGAGCCCATTGAATAAATCGGTAAGCAAATTAATGCAGCAAAGAGTAAAATCAGAAATGCACCAAGGGACAACAGGATCCTCTGCAGATCGTTGGATCTGATCAATCAGGGAACCGCTCTGATACCAATTGTTAGGATGGAAGGCCTGGATACAGAGGGGGGTGAATGTATCCCTCTACAAATATAGCCTAATTAAAACTCTAAAGCTCAGTTATGCGGAATTAAAACTGTTGCAGAAATAAACTGAGGAAACTTAGAAGGATCAAAGCAAGACAACAACTCAATAAGCCCTCAAACGATCCTAAGCAAGCATCTAATGCGCAGCAATTAAGTGAACATATAAGAAGATCAAACCACAAGGGACACCAGGATTTTTAGGTGGTTCGGTCAACAGACCTACGTCCACCCCTCACTCCAAACCGGAGTGAGGCTTCCACTAGTAACACTAGCACAGCAGACTCAGTCTGCAACAAATGCTGCCACACAGCTTGACCAGGGGAACAACCTCCCCTCTTCCTCCCAACCGGAGGGAACCACTAGTGACACCAGTCACTAGCAAACCAGAGATGCAAGTCTATCTTCCTCCAGACCAGGAGGGGGCCAACAAGTAGCAACACTACCTGCACCCGGAGACCCAAGTCTCCCTCTGAAGCTCAGAGGGAAGCACAAGTGACACTAAGTCACCTGCAAGCCAGAGGTCTCGGACCTCTCTTCCTCCCAACCGGAGGGACCCCTGGACTTGAAACCTACAAGCCCAGAACCGGAGGATGAGACTCCCTTCCTCTAACCAGAGGGAACCCACAAGTAGCACCCAGCTACTTGCAACCGGAGATAGCAATCTCCCTTCTCCTGAACCAACAGGAGGGACCCCGACCTCTCTACAGAGTATCGAAAAAACAAGGTAAAGGGAAAATAATAAAAGATAAAAATCACAACGACATAAAGCTGGAGAAATGAAAAGCACAATGACAAACTGGGTTGGATCTGATCCAAGGTCCAGTGAACAATGAAGCTCCCTTCTTCTTCACAACCTCTCTATCTCACTATCTCTCTTTCTTTTTCTTCTTCTGCTCTCTCGATCTGGCTCTCAGCTTTCTTTATCTCTTCTTTCTCTTCTGCACTTCTTCTCTTAGCTCTGGCTGCTTCTACTTCAGTCACTCTCTGCACTCGCGCACACTTCTTCAGAGGAAGAAGACACATATATATAGCAGCAGCAGATTAGGGCGGCGTGTGCTCTCCACGATTCCCGCCCAAATGCTTCAGTCCACGTGGAGGCTCCTCTGCATCTCGGATCACGTGCCAGATGCCAGCCTCGTATCACGTGCCCACTCTGCATAGGCTCCACGAACAGTACCTGTCACACAGTCATAAGAGAGTAATCAGAAGGATGTACATACTTGCTGGGTAACTGAAGACCACAGTGTACAGACTTAGTGTGAAGGATAGAATGTATAGACTTTGAAGACTTAGCCAACGAGTGTATAGACTTGAACAGCTAGCCACGAGTGTATAGACTTAAGATGTGATAACAAGTGTATAGACTTAGAAAGCATGCAGCTCGTGTAATGTATATACTTCATTCAATGTACAGACTTGATGGCGTGGAGGCAATGCATAAACAAGCCTAACCAATGTATAGACTTTACGATGCTCAACCACTGTATAGACTTCACGATGCTCAACCATTGTATAGACTTTACTACGTGATGCAGCGTTGTACAGACTTGAACTCTAGGAATGGCTGTACAGACTTTGAGTGAAGGCATGAACAGTGAATCAATGTGTAGACTTCACTTCAAGCAAGCTACAGCCCAATGTATAGACTTGCCACCAACGCAATGTGTAGACTTGACTGTTGCGAGCACAGGCTGTATATACTTGGTGTGAAGAACACAAGCCAAGTGCAGTGTATGGACTTTATGCAAGAAAACAAGTGTGCATTGTATAGAGTTGAGTGATGAGTGGACTTTCAATGAAGAGGCTGCACAGACATGATGAAATCACGATGTGTAGACTTGCCAAATATAGCTGGTCTATGTACAGACTAGAACAAGGCTAAGTCTGTACAGACTTGAACAAACACAGTGTATAGACTTTGGCAAGGCAACGTCGGTAAAACTACCAATGTGCAGACTTTCAAAGCTGAACGTAGGTAAAGAGCCCAATGTGGAGACTTGGAAGTGCAACGTAGGAACAGATGCCAATGTACAGACTTTGGCAGACAACGATGTACAGACTTGCACAGTTCCAGCTGAAGGATGTATAGACTTTACCTATAAGTCCAATGTATAGACTTTAGCTGAATACCACTGTATAGACTTTGAAGTCGAAGACAATGTGTAGACTTTCATTCGATCATGATTGTATAGACTTTGATCAGGCAAGCAACGACACCAGTGTACAGACTTTGAGGCGTTTGACCAAGGCAATGTGTAGACTTTACCCAATGTACAGACTTGGTGGTCTGAACGTAGGTAAAGGTAGGTAGTGTATAGACTTGGTGTGTAGCCAAAGCAGCGAACGTAGGGAAAGGTTGGGAGTGTATAGACTATGCTTCACTTCGAGCAGCCACATTGATGTATAGACTTAGCCTTTGAGATGTGGCTGTACAGACTTTGAGGCCGAAGACAGTGTGTAGACTTGAGAAGCTCGAGGCCACTGTATAGACATGGGGTTCATCTGAGAATGTATGGACTTTGACGGAGTGAGACAATGTTCAGACTTTGAAGTTACACTGTGGATGTTTAGACTTGAATGAGCATGGAGTGTATAGACTTGAAAGTCTGAAGGTGATGTACAGACTTCAGCTAAGCAGGCCACAGTCTAATGTATAGACTTCCGGTGTGAATGAAATGCTGTACATACTTGCTCAAACAGTTCGATGTATGGACTTGAACGCTTCGAAGGCCAAAACAGCGATGTCTAGACTTTGAAACAAAGGCAATGTATCTACTTTGAAACAAAGGCAATGTATAGACTTTAAAAACCAAAGGCAGTGTATAGACTTGATGTAGTTCAGCTGCCAATGTACATACTTTGATTCCCAAATGCGATGTATAGACTTTATGAGAAGCACACGATGCAAAGACTCTATACAGACTTCATGGCATGCAGCAATACACTGGACGATGTATAGACTTTACATTCAATATGCATGAGACCTTGTACATGGGCTGTACAGACTTGAGTTTTCAACAGACCGATGTACACACTTGGAAGGCTTTGAAGGCAATGTACATACTCTACCAATATGCAGACTTTGCCTAAAATGCAGTGTGTAGACTTGAGATATGATGCATGAACAGATTGGCGTTGTATAGACTTGGGGGGTCGACCCATCTGGAAGGGGGGTCGACCCATTGAACAGACTGACATCAAGATATCCAGATAACAAGCAATCCAGATAACAATCAATTATGAAATACATCAGCAATAATGAAATGCACCAAAGCACACACCACGCAGCCATATTTAAATGCAACAATAATTCAGATAAGATTTTCAATGAAACATTCATCTGCACCACAAACAGAATTGTATGCATTCAAATGACTTATAGTGTTTGCTATCATCAAAATCACAGGGACATAACAGGGACTCACCCCAACACACACACACACGGAGACGAGGTCGCCAACACGATCTAACAAGCGGATCAACAAAGCACACACACGCTGCGACAAGTGCAGCACTCCACACACACAAACACTAAGATCTAGATAAAACCACACATACACGCAGATCTAAGAAGTCCTACGCACACACGAATCAAATACAACACACACACACACACGACCACAGATCCAACAACGATCCACACACACACAAGTTTTCGCAGTTTATGAGGAACATAAATATAACACCCAAAACACAAAGGCAATGAGGCACAGTTTAGAAAACTCCGGATTTGGCTTCCCTTTGAACGTATGCTGCTGATCTTTGAGCGTGGTTTCAATCTTCACTTGAGCAGAGCTTGAAAGACTTCATATGGATCTGGAGAAACAATATTGTTTCACCTTTTAGTAGCCTTTTCTCGAATCGGTGCTTGCTTGCTTCTTCTTCTTTCTCCCTTGGGCAATCTTCCTTTGAATCCTTGCTTGCTTGCTTCTTCACTTCCTTGGAGGTTGCTAGCTTCAGCTTTAGCTTGAAACACCTTGGAGATGGATGAAGAACTTACTAAATGGAGTATGTCACGCCCCGACGTGAAAAATCGAGGCGCGAGCAGTTACGAGGCACTCGTGTCGATCAGAGCATGTACAAATTTAATTCTAAAGATAGAGAACTAAGATGAAAGTTCTAATTTTATTCCATCAAAATAAAGGTTTACATCACTAATTTGTAAGCCATAAGGCATGATACAATCTTCCAAATTTTCCAAATACATAAACCTTGTAAAAATACTAATGATCTACATAAATCCTAGGGAAAAGAAAACACTCATTCACTCTTGTCCAATCTCTTGTTCATTTCCATTTCCTGCAACAATTAACCAAAACGTAGGGTGAGCAAAAAAAACTCAGTAGGATTTTATATCTCTAAAGCCAGGCAATCTTTAAGTATTTAACAATTTAACAATTCGTGTCATGAAGTAATTGATCATGAATTTCAAGTAGAAAATTTTGTATAAGGAATTTCCAAGTAATTTCAAGATAACAAGATAATGTCAAGATCATGATAGTAGACAAGACGATGATCATTTCCAGGAATATATCAAGAACTTTCATGATGAAGCAGTGGGTACTATCATTAAGACAATTTAAGAACTTTCATGATGAACTTTAAGCAATCATCTGAATGATGAACTTGTTGCACCGACCTTATTGCTTTAACCGTAGCCGCTGCACCGACCTTATTTTGCAGGAACCACTCTGCTGCGTCGAGGCAGTGCTTCATTGCATCGAGGCAGAGTTCTTGATTCTGACCCTACAAGCTCCACTGCATCGACCTTACTAGTCCAAGATGCATATGTGCATCGACCTGATCAGCAAGAGTTTCTTCAGGTGCATCGACCTGATTATCATGAACCTTCAGCTGCATTGACCTTACTAGTTAAGCCAACTTTGAGTGCATCGACCTGTTTCTTATTTAACCATGGCAGTTGTTTAGTTGCATCGACCTCATACCCTTGCTCAGTCAGAGTATGTCAACCTTCTCTTTCAGCTTCACTGATTTCTTCATGACTTTGACTTAACCTTTTGCCTTATTCTCAGAGCATGTTCTGTGGAGAGTTCAACACACATCTTCTACATATAATAAGATCATCTTAAGAGCAATTATGTCAGCAAAACTGCAATGTATCACATCCATCAATGCAACATCAACAGTGTTTGTCATCATTAAACAATATTAATATCATGACATCATCAAAACCACATAAATGCAGCGTCAACACATATGACATCATGCTTAGATGAGTCATAGTGTTTGGCATCATCAAAATCACAGGGGTACAACAATTCCGTCAAATAATCAGGAATTACAAAATTACTCTTCTCAGGACTACAAGAGAATTAAGTCATGTTATTTACAGTTTCACCCTGCAACTTTCTGTAATTGGGGATATGCCCCTATCTACCGCATCAGTACGGGAATATCATATGCACAGTCGACAATTCACCGACAACCACTATACTCAAAAAAAATTACGAACATACTCATTTGTTCCTTTGCGTGCCAGCTGAGGAAAAATTACAAATAAACCCTTGGCTCTCAAAAAATTATGTATATGCCCTCCTTCCTTGGAAATGGATGTATGTGCACCTCCTATAAAGCCCTACGTCGTTTTTCCACTCGAAGGCTCTGCCAAACCTTCCTTGTGATCTTGAACCTTGTGATCTACCCTCAGGTTAGGTAAAATTACTAAAATGTCACTATAAGTCAAAAATGGCAAAAAAAACCCGGAACCTTCCGGAAATAGCCTCAGTGCCCCTGGGAGTTAGGGATTGCATCTTAGCCCCTGATTGTATCTTAGCCCCTATTCAACCCAACAATTACATCAACGCCATTGGCCTGATAAAATTACCAAAATATCCTAGTAAGCCCAAAAATACCAAAATCCCAAGGGAGGTCTTGAAATTCTCCCACCACTTCCAAAATGCCTACGGCTCCTTCAAATTGCAGTCATACCCTTAAGTTATCGGGTTTCTGCCTAACCTAACGGCCTTCGATGACCCTATTCCAACTTATACTTCGGTGGTGAACGGGAACTCAATTCAAGCCATGCGAGTGAGTCTACCCTTGCTATCAAGACCTTCATGTAGAACTTTAGGAGTTCTTTGAACGTTAAACAAGGGTGTTCGGACGTTATGCCGATGTAAATCAACACTGACTGCGGTCAGTGGGGAAGGGTCCAGCACTCGAACTTATATCGTCTGATACAATGCGCACCCTATGAAATGAAAATTGCATAGGCCCTTTCTATAGCCCCTATGTGTACACCCCTATAAACTTCCCCTTGCCAATAGAAAGGGTCCGTTGAGAAGTTTATAGAGATCCCCTATCTTTCAGGGAGTACATTCCATGGTCCTAACAAAGAATTTCTTTCCAACAGACTGGCACACCCGGTGGGACCTTTCCCACCTTTCTTCTTTCTGTCAAAGAAGTCCCAAACCTTTTCAAGGTTCTGATTGCCCCCTCTTCCTCTTACAGGACGGGAAGAGGAGGGTATACACTCGGTTGCTTGTGTGCGCACTCACTTGTGCATCTGCACATTTCAATACCTATGCCACGCACCACCACCACCACCAACAACAACAACAGTAGGGCAATGGCCGCCGTTACGTACAGACCTCAAGTCGTCACCAACTGTCACGCCCCGAGATTATGCAGCGGAAATAATCGGGAATGTGAACAGTCGGCTGGTACGCCTCAAGCAAGCAATATAATCAGAGCGCTAACACATTCACACATAAGAAATGAATGCACAATAATTGGACAAAATCTTTGCTTTATTTAAATAATAATCAAAAGTACATAAGGTTGACTCTTGACTCTTTGACTAACTAGACTCAATAAAATGAAAATTTACATTGCGACTCTTGACTATCAACTAATGACAATCTAAGACTTTGCTCCTTCTTTAATCACTCTCGGATCCACCACTCGAATAGTCTGAATCCGACCCGCTAGCATTTCCTGAAAAAGATTGAAAAAGTAGAGAATGAGCACATATGCCCAGTAGGTATCTTCGTATCAATATGAAGGCAATGTTTAAGTAATTAACATTTTAGCTCTAGAGTGTAGGGAATGAGCACACATGCCCAGTAGGATGCCGTTCGAGAGGCTCCGACAATATCAGCTCAAGATGAACCCAATGAAGTGCGCCTTCGGCGTCTCCAACGGCAAGTTCCTTGGCTTCATTGTCAGGTATAGAGGCATAGAAATCGACCCTGACAAAATCAAGGCCATAAGAGGACTACCTCTGCCCAAGAATGTGACAGAGCTCAGATCTCTGCAAGGAAGACTCACCTATATTAGGCGATTCATTTCTAATCTCTCAGGAAGATGCTTGCCTTTCGGCAAACTGATGAAGAAAGGAATACCCTTCATATGGGACGAAGATTGTCAGAAGGCCTTCGAGCAAATCAAGGAGTATCTGCTGACTCCTCCAGTCTTAGGGGCACCCGTCAGAGGGAAGTCCCTCATCCTCTATATTCCTGCCATGGATGCCTCTTTGGGGCTCTTTTAGCCCAGATTAATGACGAGGGCAAGGAGCAGCCGTTGTACTACCTCAGCCGAAAGTTGATCGGGCCTGAGCACCGGTATGCGCCTGTGGAAAAGGTGTGCCTGGCTTTGGTATTCACCGTCAAGAAGCTAAGGCACTACCTTCTAGCTCACAGAGTGGAGCTCATCTCAAAATGTGATCCACTCAAATTTCTGCTCAGCCAGCCCGTCCTCTCTAGTAGGCTCGGAAAATGGGCGCTTATCCTCATAGAATTCGACATCACCTTTGTCCCGCGTAAGGCGATCAAGGGGCAAGGAATGACGGAGTTCTTAGCGGCGCACCCTGTGCCAGAAGATTCGCCACTCAACTTCGAGTTTCCCGATGAAGAGGTGTTAGTGCCTTCTCAAGAAACTAGGGAGCATTATGCAAAAGTCCCACCACAGAAAGAGCCGGGCGTCCTCACCCTCGACCTCCCACATTGGGAGTTATATTTTGATGGTGCTTCTCGGACAATCAAGAGGGCCGGCGGCCTTACAGATTTCGCCTCAGGCGCGGGGATAGTTTTTGTGTCTCCGCAAGGCGGCATTCTCTATAACTCTTGCGCCCTGATGAAGTCGTTGACTAATAATGAGGCAGAGTATGAAACATTAATTATTGGGCTTCAACTGACACTGGAGATGGACATCAAGTGCATCAAAGTGTACGGGAATTCTCAGCTCGTCATTCGACAGGTCCTGGGTGTCTATGACGTCCGGAAAAAGGAGCTCATTCCCTATCATGCAGCCGTCATGAGGCTAAAGGAAAAGTTTTACCTATTTGAAATAGGCCACGTCCCCAAAGGCAGTAACTCCCAAGCTGATGCTTTTGCAAAGTTGGCAGCAACCTTAAAGCTCCCGCCTGAGGGAGAGTTGAATATCATTGTCAGACACCGAAGACTCATGCCAAGTGTGCTCAACAAAGAATCTGGTCTCACCGTCTACAAGGTCAACAATATTCAAGAGGAGAATGATCCTGAGGAGGAAGATTGGCGTGAGCCAATTTTAAAGATAAAGAACGGCTGGCTTCCTCCCGATCGGGCTCAGAGGGTGCAACTGCTACGCAGGGAAACATCCTACCAGCTGTTTGACGGCCTGCTTTTCAGGCTCGTCCATGAAAAGGATCGATCGGTCCTCCTACGGTGCCTTTCATCCAAGGAAGCAAAGACCGTCATGCACGAGGTCCACTCCGGATTGTGTGGGGGTTCATCAAGCAGGAGCTAAGATGAAGAATAGTATCAAGCTTAAGGGATTTTATTGGCCCACTATGTACGAAGATTGCAACCAATATGCTCGTACATGTCACCAATGCCAAGCATTTAGGCCAATCCCTCGGACCCAGATTTATGGACGACCCAGATTTATTTTATCTCAGATAAAGGGACCAGATTTAATCCTATCACTATAAATACACTTCGATAGCCCTCTTCAGAAGGTTGGTCGAGCAAAAAAGCAAGAAGAATCTATGAGCTCATCCCTATAGTGAGAAGAGAAGAAAAGAGAAGAAAAGAGAGAGTGAGAAGAAGAAAAATTCGAGTGAGAGCTGCTCCTGTTCAAAGAGAAAGAGAAAGAGCTGTTTAGAGAGAGAAGAAGTGTAGGTTCTGCAGAGCACTAGATTCCAGTAAAAAAGGCTTCATCAGAAGCTACAGTTTGTCCTATTTCTTTTATGCCTTATTGAGTATTTGTGTCTTGGAGTTTTGCTATTTCTTTTCTTTCTTTCTTTACATCTTTCAGTTGAGTTTCTGCCTTGTTGTGCTAGGTGCACACAAGGTGTTTGTGCACAAATCATCTTTGTGCATGGTCGGTTCTGGAAAATCAGAATTGTGAGGATTGATTCCTCGTTAACTGCTAAGCAGTCGTTCTGATCTTGCTGGGTGCAAGATCAGGTTTGTGCACAGTTGGGTGATGTACACGTTCCCTCTGAGCCAGCAGATAAAGGGAGGATTGGTTCCTCCGGTTACTGCCTTAAGCAGTGGTTCTGATCTTGCTAAGTGCAAGATCAGGGTGTGAGGGATTTGTATCCCTCGGTCCAAGCTGTGTGGCAGCATTTGTAGTGGAGGTTCTCCACGTTCTTGCTTGGTGCAAGGGAATCCTTACTCAGTTGAGTAAGGGGTGGATGTAGGTCTGCTAGGTGCAGATCGAACCACCTTAAAATCTATTGTCCAGTGGTTTGCCTTGTGTGGTTGCTCCTTATCATCTACCTCTATTCACAGGCTATTTTGTGAGTTGAATGCTTTTCAGAATTCAGTGATATATTATTATCTTCTGCACAGGTTTATGATCCTCTTAGTTCTGTTAAGCTCCTTCTGGTATATCAAAAGGTGTGCTTAGCACACTTCACGTGAGGAGAGCTTTGGACTCCAACTTCCGCCTAGTACCAGCTAGGTGAATAACAGTCTGTCTGAGTCACCTAGTTGGTGTTTGTTTAAATTCCCGTGTTCATCAGCTTGTTGTCCTCTATATTGGCAAGGTGTTCGACTTAAGGTCTGTGTGAACCTACTTGTGTTCAGATCTGTCTGTTTGAGCTACAGTCATTCAAATTGTTATTTCAGTCTTTATTCTTTAGTTCAGATCACACAGCACTTGTCCTCTGTTTATGGTTTCAGTCTATTATCTGTTGTTTCAGAGAAAAGCTTAAGTTCTGTTGATTTCGTTATTATCTTCTCAGATCTGATCAGATCTGAGTTTCTGGTTGATTGTTTTTAAATGGAACAAATTTTTAATTGGGGATAATTTTCTAATTGGATCTATTCACCCCCCCTCTAGATCCAGTTGCGCACCTAACAATATTTATAGCCGCAAATGACCGATGAAGCCAGCCAAAACATCCTGCACCTCCTCGAAAGTCGAAACGTCTCGGGAGGCGATGCGAACCGGCATCGGGTCCAGTGCGCAAGGCGTGGTCATTACTCTTGCCGCCTAAATGCATCCAAACAGACGCGACTGAGCCCGGTCGGCGAGTCAGGACATCCGCGACGAACGAGACATGTGGCATTGGCCACTAGCTACCAAAAGATGCGCGATAAAGGTACCCACCCTTGCTAATAACCAGAATGAGCCTTACCCACCGAGCCAAGAGTTAAGCTCAAGAGTAGGGGGCCAAGTGAAGAGGGGGAAAATAGCGCCCACTAATTCTTCTAATTCAAAGGCCCACGAGACACATTCGGCCCAGTAGGTGATAGCCCATTAAGGCGTCAGAGCCCATGTATTGAAAGCCCGAGTAATAGGGCCCAAGAAGCGCTACCTAGCCCCGGAACGGACACCCCCGCGAAGGGCTCCCCCAGCTTAGGAAAGGCTCTCCCGCAGGATAGCTCCAAACGACCGGAAAGCTACCGAGGGAACCCTCTCGAGAGAGCGCTAGGATAGGAGCAATGCTCGGTGACTTTGGCTCTGTAAAGGGGATGATTCTTATCCAGAGGAGGATAGCCCTACGTCAGGGATCTCCCCTTGGCCCCATGGAAGACCTATATTGGCCAGGCTCCTATCCGATATAACCGCTGGCGAACTCCCCGCAAACGGATTAGACCAAAGGACGAGAAGGGGTTAAGATAAGGGTGAAGAGTCCCGCATCGGTAAAAGTCCTTACCTAAGGGACACGACTCCCAATCTACCTCCCCTCTTGCCGTCCTCTGCGGGACTAGAAGGGGAGTTCATGGCTATTTAATCCCAGGGACTCCCTCCAAAGAAGATCATCAGGTATTACCCATCTCAAACCCTCAACTGGTGAAGCGTGATTTCGTATCCTCAAACCCTTTGTTTCCCCTTGCTTTCGGCTCTTGCCCCCTTATTGACTTAAACATCGGAGGGTTTTCCCTAGGATCCCCATCCCAAGCCCCCTGATCCTTGGTCTTCCTTGCAGACCTACTCTTGAGGAGTCTTTGGCGTGATCATCTCGTCAATTTTCCCTTCAGCATCTGACAGTCTGCATTCGGGTACGAGATCGAGCCTCTGCAGAAAGAAAGAAAGAAAGAAAGAGGGGTTAGATGCAAGATAATACAAAAACAAGCAAATAAATTGGTGCAATTGGCCAACTGGCCCGGTGGATGTCTACAGTTGAGAATTTAAGTTCTAAGCAACAATGAGCACAAAACCAGCAGTGCTCATTGAAGTAAAATGGTCAAATTCATCCCTAAAGAGATTAGTAGATTGCCCTCAAGTAATCCAGCCCAAGGCAATAGTACTTGGTGCCCTAACGAGCTAGAATTAAGATGTTGGAAGCCCTAAAAGCAAAAAACAAGCTGTGTTCTAAAGTGGAGGCAGGGCATACATCATGTTGGCCCCATCTAATTGAGTCCATTTAAATTGGACATCAAATTGGCTATTTTAGGTGGACATGGGTTTGTTTTGACAGCCCAAAAAATTGAAATTTAGGAATCAAAAAATAGGCATTGTACCATAAGCCGAGAGAAGGTCGAGATTGTTTAGTCCTCGATAAATTTAACTCAATCCAGCCTGCTGATAAGCCGCATTCTCGAGCAGTTGCGAGATGCCTTTTTGCTCAAACGCCAAAATTGGGCTTTTTGGCACCCACAAATCAGAAATTGGCATTGTGTTGTGAATGGAAGTGAGGTCAAATTTGTTCAGGCTTCTATTAGTTTGGCTCAACAAAAATGACTGAGGAGCCATATGCATGAGCCATTGTCAGGCACTTTCCAACGAGCCTAAAGGGCCAAAATGGAGATTTTGGCACTTTAGAGCTCTGAAACCAGGGAAAAGTGATGCAATCAACATTGATCATGAGTCAAAAAAGTTAAACTCATCAACCCAGCATCAGTTCTGTGGTTTTTGATTGAGTTCCGAGCAAGTCAACTATTCTGGAGGCCAAAAATGCACATGCTAAGGTGATCCAGGGCACAATGAAGAGATGCCCGCTATGTCAGGTGATTGAGTTCACTCATTAATATGAGCATGAAGTCAAATACAACACTTTCATTATGTCAATTTTATGCAGCGCACAAAACAAGCTAGTGCAATGTGTCTAAGTGCACAGGACACCTGCTGCCACCTTCGGCTTTGGTCAAATGTCCCGTGGGGGGCATTTGTTTGTCCAATTTTCTTAACAGAAGTAAACCTGTCAAACATAACCCCCCTCCCCGCCGGCATGATTTGAGGGGGCAAGAAGGAAATAGAAACAAAAGAAAAAACATGGAATAGAACCCTGCCGGTAATGTTTCATGAGCAAAAGTGGAAGACAGATAAAACAAAGACAGAACCCCCCCAGTAAACATTCCAGGGGCAGAAATGTAAGAAAAAAAGATAACAAATCAAGACACCCTTGCCAGTTAAGTTGGAAGTGGCAAAGGGGAAGAAGAAAGGTGAATAACAAGAACCCTTTCCGATTATGTTTTAGGGGCTGAAACAAAATTGAGAGAAACATACTTGTGGATCTCTCTCTAAAACACACCTACCAGTGAGATTCAAGGGGTAGAAAAGGAATAAGAACAAAACATAACAGTAACCTCCCTGCCGGCAACATTTCAGGGGCAAAAAGGTAAACAAAACCAAAAGGACTCAGTAAAAACTAGACCACCCTGCCAGTAACATTTGAAAACAAAATTAGTAGGGAAGATAATCACTGGCACTGGGAGGTCTTTGAAAACCACCAGTGGGGGGTTTAAATGTTACCAGTGGGGGTCCTCTTGACCATTCAACAGTACAAAAGGGAGCCCTCCTGCGCCCCCATCTCCACTATAAAGACCACCCTGCTGCAGCCTCTTAGGGAGGAATTTTGGAGTACATAGAGCACGGTGAAGAGGCTTCGAAAGAAGACTGGGAGCTTGAAAGGAGGAAGAAGAGAGTCCTCAAGGCCTCAAAAAAACATTTGTTATGTTCTGTTCTTAAGGTTCTTGAAGGAATGTCTCATGAGATACATGGGAAAAATCAATAATACTAGCATGTTTTAACCTCTTGATCCCTTGATCAATTTTCTCCGCAAGTTTGCTGTTTGATCTTTTATTAGTCATGTGATTGAGAATGATGGGGTTCATGGATTGGGCATGCCCAACACCCATTAGTTCTTGGATCCTTATTGGGCCCTAATTGGATCCTTAATGGGTAATGGGTAATGTCTAATCATTTAAAGGACATTATTAAGGGATTGGTTTTAGATCCTCTCATCCTCATGGATCTTCAATCACATTATTCTCCCTTCCATCCATTAATGCTGTCCTTTATCACTTAGTTATGAGGAAACCCATTATGCATCATTTCATTTGAACTTGGTCATAAACTACAAATCCAAAGGCTACATAATGACCTTTGTTTGTCCTCAAAACATACCTCTAATTTTAATGTCTCATGATCCAAATTATTAAGACCCACCTGTCTATGAATCATGTGCCACTAGGTCAAAGAAATAATTGGACTTTAATTCATCATCTTTGAACATCATTAACACATGAGTGTGACTGTGAGCTGAAACCTCCATGTCATTATCAACACATAAATCTATCATAAACATATGAACCCGTCATGCATGAATGACATTAATGAAATCAGACTTCGTGATTAATTAACTCTTTTGTTCATAAGATGTGAAATTACTAACTTATCCATGGCATAAAAAAACTCTCAGAAAATTAACAGAAATCAGATATCTTCTTCAAAATGGCTAAAGCTCCTTAAAATTAGGCCTAGCATGGCAGAATATCCAGAATTACCCCAACTGATTTCAGATCCAGAAATTAATTAAAAAACAGCAAGGAAAATGATCTTACTTCTGCATCAATTTCAATATGCATATCAAGGTCCCTTATCCAGTCTCAATAAACTGAAATTCACACAAGATTCTCCCCCATATCCTCATAATTGCATTTAATCCTAATCCACAACCCATGACAAGGTACCCTTTCCAGATCCTCATGGACCAATAAGGGTATGACGCAACCTTTGGGTTTAATCCAGACTGCATGAGCTTATTCAAACTTGTATGTTTCTTGGTGAGTCATTTTTGTTTTCAGGACACCATTAGTGATGACAATCAAGGGTATTTGATCATTTGATCGATGTAATTAACACCGGCTGAGGACAATGGGGATAGGTCCAATGCACGGATCCACATGTTTCGTCCAAATCAACAGATGGACTCATTCCAAGTCCCTGAAACCTTCCTTTGGCTTCTCCGAGGATTGAAGTCTAAATCCCAGGGCGATGTTGAATCACCTTGATTTAATATCATAATCATCATAATAACACATAAATTTTAATTAAATAATCACACTCCTATAGTATGTGTGTGTGTGTTATAAAGAGAGAGAGAGAGAGAGAGTAGCACCATGGCGAATGGGGCCTATGGGACCTCCTCGCTCTACTAGGGTGACAAGCAACCCCAATAGGGACGGGTCTCCCTTTCCATCTCTTTTTTATTTCCCGCTTTTTTGGTTTCCCTTTCTGGAAGCTACATAGCATTCTAGGTAGTTCTACAAAGCCACCAACTGCTGCCTTCATTTCTTCTAACTATTGTCTTTTTTGCCTCTCCTTTTTCTTAATTCAACAAATGCCCCCCACAGGGCATTTGTCAGAGATGAAGTCAACGGCAGATGGCCTGTGTTCCAGAGTTATCACACTGTCCTGAACCCATAGGGAATTTGAGATATTGCTAGGAGTATGTTGCACTTGATGTTTTAAAGACACTGTAAGCTGACTCAACTTCTTTACGAGGGAAGTCATCATTCTCCACATTCCAGTGAATCCAGACTGTGCTCTCAGCCTCGGAATGGCTAAAACATCCCTGTATTTATTGGGAGATTAGAGTCTTTTTGCCGAAAAGCTAGAACTTTGTCTGTTGAATTTAAACTTGCAGCTAGATTCAACTAGAATCATCAGTTTCAAGCAGAACAATCAATCCTTCACTAATGATCAGCTGACCACTCTTCCACCCGCATCAGGATGTAGCCTATTTTTCTGATCCAGCCTTCCAGAATAGGATGCAGACAGCAAAGGTGCAATATTGATGAACCATATTGACCTCACTAGAACCATATTTCCAGTAATGGTCCAATCCAATAAGCAAGTTAACAACCTTGAAGAAGGATTCCTACCAAAGTCCTCTAATCACCAAATCATGACAGACTTTCCTATCCTCAGCTTCTTTGTAGACAGAAAAGTCCATCTGGATATTGGTACCTCTGACAATGGCTTCCACATGACCAAACTCTTTGACCTGCCTCACTCACTCATGTTGTTGCAGCTAAGAGACATAATTTCACATGCCTGGATAGAGACCAAAATTGAGACAGTTATTTGGACCTTTGGTCCATATAATCACTTAGAAAATGTCCATTTAAATTATCTTGATTATACATCCAACTGCTTAGGGGTTAGGGCACATTTGGGAGGGATTATAGAGTATGGATTCTTTCCATAATCCCCTAGAGAGAAAAGAAGCTCATTTTGGGTAGCCTTTGGGGATTCTAAAACCCCACTTTTTTTCTCCCCATCTCTCTCTACCAACCAAAATTCCCTGTTGTGTTCTGTATTTTGATGATGTCTAACTATGACTTATAAAATATCAGTCTGATCTTGTGCATGCAACTTAGATAAATATGTCAAGGTCAGGATGTATGAAGTCTACTAAAAAATTTACTAAGTGTCTGATTCTTAGGAAATTCAGTCGACCAGGACAGTCTCAAGTCGACAGACATCAGCAAATTGATCCAAGAAAGGCAAAGAGCATGCTGAAGAACTTGAGGATTAAGGCAAGACACAAGACTGGATCGAGAAGCTCAAGCTGCCATGCAAACAGCAGCAATCTTTGTGACAACAAAAATTGGGATGAAGATGGCCAGAGTGTGGAAAAAATAATTTATCCACAACGACAGAGTCGACAGAACAAGGTAACATCAGTCGACCAAATCCATATTCGGTCAACAGAAGTAAAGTCAAATCGACATAGGCAATAGAAGAAACGTCAAATTCAACACTGTGTCAACCTCAAAGATAGGTATATAAAGACTTAGTCAACAGAGGCTGAAGATCGACTTGGTCCCCATCAAGTCGACAGACTTGCTCAGCTCGACTGAAAGGATGATCTTGCAAGGAACCACTGAGTCGACCTACCAGCTACCTAGGTCGACTGATATTGTCTGAGATCACAACACGTGCAGATTTCGAGCAGGCCCCACTGTCAGGTGTCACTTATTCCCAATCATTGGCACACGCCTCAAGGACACGTGCCTCGATTTCTGGGAAGGTCCTAGGTAAAAACATTCCACTTCTATCATGAACCAATCAGAAAATAGCTCTGAAAAGGAAATTATCCATATTTCTCTTCTATAAATATAGATCTCTCACCTGGGAAAGAAGATGCCGAAGCCCTTGGTCATTCGAGCACCCCTGAGCTTCCAAACAGCAAGAAAGAGAATGGGAGAGTGAGAGAGAGCCTTTGATTTCGATCTGAGCTAGTTGTGAGCACTGTGAGAGAGTTCTCCTCCCCATCATATAGCCGGAGTAGCGAATAGGGTTAAGTTGAAAGGTCTTTCAAATCTGTCTCAGATCTACAATTTTATGCTTCTGAAATTCATTCCGAAGCCACATTGCCGATTTTCGTTTTTGATTTGTATTTTTCTTCATTTCATCTCAGATTTCCGTGTGTAATGTTGTGTTGACAGCGGATTTTCCGATACTCTATTTTAAGAGATCGGAGTGTTCCAGGCTACTAGGCAGCCGTGTGTAATCGAAGAGAGTGTTCCTTGAGTTGAAGTTGTGAATCAGCGGCTGTAGCGGATTACATCCGCGTGTGTGTGTGTTACTCTTGAAGAGTGGAAACCTCATCGGTGGATGAGAGGTGGACGTAGGTCTGCTACATTGCAGCCGAACCACCCAAAAAAATTTTGTGCAGTGAGTTGAGAATTATGTGACTGATCCATCTCTTCTATCCCCCTTCACAGATTCTTGTGTTAACTTCAATCTCTGCATATCGAGTTGAATTCGAACACATTACTCACACACACCCACTAAGTGTTCGATAGATTTTTGTTCTGTGGTGCAGCAGATCCTTCTGTCTGCCAGAATTTTTTTTTTATTTGGCAAAATTTGATAGAACTGATCTATTCACCCCCCCTCTAGATCCGTTCTTGCCATCTATCAATTGGTATCAGAGCGGGTTCCCGAGAATGTGGTCCAACGACCAAGGGAGATCCGATGAGAGTGTTCCCAGAAGCTTTCTAGTTGAGGGTCATTCCATTAACCGACCTCCATTTTTCGATGATACTAACTATTCCTATTGGAAGAATAGGATGGAGGTGTTTCTACGTGCGCAAGATCACGAAATTTGGCGGGTTATAAGCCGAGGTCCTCACCAGCTGCCCGAGGATGAGAATGCCTGGACGAGGAAGCAAATAAAGTTGTCAACAACAAGCTGGAGCACCATGAATATCATGCAATACGCCATCCACCCTACGGAATTTTCAAGGGTGTCATCATGTAAGTCAACTAAGGAAATGTGGGATCGATTGCAGCTGATATACGAGGGTACCTCATAGGTAAGGGCCACCAAGGCTAATCTATTGATTTCCGATTACGAAATGTTTAGTATGAGAGCTGATGAAACTATCTCAGAAATGTATGCTCGACTGACTCAGTTGACAAATAGTTTAAAATCTCTTGGTAAGGAGTACTCTGACAGCGAGCTAGTTAGAAAAATCCTCAGGTCACTTCCCCCTGTGTAGCACAGAAAGGCCACAGTCATCGAGGATTCAAAGAATCTCTCTATCATGACCGTCGATGAGTTGATTGGGTCACTGATGACCTATGAACTCAACCTAAGGAGGAATGAAGAAGATCTCAAAAAGAAGAAGTCAGTCGCACTCAGGGTTGATGAGAGTATGAGTGATTCAAGTGAGTCTAGTAGTAGTGATTCTGATGAAGAATGTGTTGATCAGGCTCTTCTTACCAAAGAGTTCAAGAAACTCCTAAAGAGGAGGTAAAAATCAGTGGAAGAAGAAACCATCGAAGGTAAATAAAGTTTCCAAGTTTAAATCTGATCAAAATAAAAAATCTGACAAGTTAATTTGTTACCATTGAAGGAAGCCAAGGCATATGCGTGGAGAATGCCCAGAACTGTTGAAGAAAGCCAACTAAGGCCAAGGGAAAGAGGCCTAAGGCCATGATATGCACTTGGAGTGATGATGAAGAAAAAGAGGGAAGCACTTCGGACGAAGAAAGGAGAAGATTTGCCTTATGGAAAATAAAGAAGACGATAAGGTAACCTCCCCATTCAAGAATTTCTCTGTTGAAGATTGGGCAGAGGCATATACTGAATTGTTTGAAAGATATCAAAATTATAGGAAAGAAAATAAATCTTTGAAAAAGAAAATTAATGCTATTGTTCATGATTGTTCTGTGAATGAGAATCTGGAAACTCTGAAAACTGAAAATGAAAAACTCAGAATGCAGTTAGATGAATCTGATTCTGTTAATTCTGAATTAGAAAAACTGAGATCAGAAAACTAAAATCTGAAAACAGATGGAGGAAATTGAAGAAAAATGTCAGGATTTTAAGAAAGAAAATAAACTAAATCTAGAAAAAAATTGAGGCCGTTAAGGCAGTAAACATAGAAATTCAGAAAAATTTGGAGAAAACTGAAAAAGAATTGAAGGATAAACAATCAACTCTTGAGAACATGGTTCAGGGAAAGCCCAACTTAGATGTTGTACTAGGCACCCGGGTAAATTTCAACAGGGAAGGTTTGGGATTCAATCCCACAAAGAAAAAAGAATTTGAAGTGAAAACAATTTCATTTAACCCGGAGAAAGTCAAAGGAAAGCTAATAATTTAGGAACCTGTTCAAAAGACTGTCCCTAAAACCACAGTCAATAAAAATCAGAACACGCAAGGTAAAGGGAAAAATATTAAAGTCAATTTTAGTCGACATGGGAGTGGTCAGGCGACTGCTCACCAGAGGCCAGCCATTGGGCCAAGTCAACAAAAGTCTGCACAGTTTGGGAATAAGGCCATGAACAAACCCAAACAATTTAGACAACACTTCAGATCTGATATAGGCAGACAGACCAGATTTGTTCCTCCCACCTATAGGCCAAACAGAAATCAGTACAGACCTCAATGGAATAATTACAATTCTGATTTCAGGTTTTATGGAAACAGAACAAATTGGCCTAAGTCAAGGTGGAACAGAAGGAATGACCTTAAATTCAACTCAAACAGGGGTACATATCAGAATATATTCAATCAATTCAGAAAACCATATGTGAAGTCACACACTGCCTCTCACTTCATGCGTTCTGTGAAACCTGTCTGCCATGCTTGCAACAGACCAGGACACATAAGTAATCAATGCTGGTCTAGCTAGAAAACCAAGTCTGTCAAGCAAGTATGGATTCCCAAATGTTTGCTGCATGTATTCAATGATAAATGTGGACCCAAATTTGCTTGGGTTCCAAAATTTTCTGCTTGATTTGTCCTGTGCAGGAATGCCTAACAGCCCATCACAACAGATGGTACTTAGACAGCGGCTGCTCGAGACATATGACAGGGGATAAAAAGAAATTTAGTTGTTGTGCCCCGGCATGTTTTGACGAAGACATAGTGTGTCATTTTTGTGTGTCATTTCGGGTGATTTGCATTGCATAACCTTTGTTGAATGTGAGTCAAATTGATTGGTCTTCCATGAGCTAAGCATGATATCACAATTGTGAATGGTTGATTGAATTGGAAATGGTCTGAACTTTGTATGATTGGTCTGTATTAAGAACCCTTGGAATGAACTTGGATTCTTATATGGGTGATTGATTCATTATTTGAAATGTGAGCTTCTGAAGTATTTTAATTAGAAATGTGTGTATCCCCAGTACACATAGCTGCATTTTTAAGATACTAATCTGCAGGTTCAAATTTGGAGAGATAGTCATGTGTGAAGAAGTGCCTTGAAATTGGTTTCCTCAAATGCATTGAACAAAGAATGACAAAACTGTGGTTCTAATAGTGCAGGATCTATATTGCTCTCAATCCATTGTAGTCATGGTAAGATTTTATGTTTGAATGAATTTTCATGTGCCTTGAATGGGGTTGATATTCATTTCATGTTGTTGGGGCTTATTTGGCTGCTTAAGGCACTCTTCAGTCTTGGCTCTACAAGTGTCGACTCTCAGAGTCGACACTTGTTGAGCAGCTCGCTGCCTTGATGCAGCAGGCTGCAAGTGTCGACTCTGAGAGTCGACACTTACAGGCCAGTGCTTGTTTTTTTATCGCAACCAGAGGCTTTGGCTAAAAGTGTCGACTCTAAGAGTCGACAGTTTCGCCTGGGTTCAGACTTGTTATCACAGTCAGAACACTTGCCAAAAAGTGTCGACTCTGAGAGTCGACACTTTCAACTGTGTTGGTTTTTCTTTGTTGCTGGCAGATCACCCGCGAACAAGTGTCGACTCTGAGAGTCGACACTTGTCTTGGGCGTCCGGATCCGGTCTACCGATTTTGGATTCGAACCCCTCTCTTCTTGATCTGTTTGCCATGACTTTTTACCATAATGTCCTTAGGGTTTCTCTACAAGTTTGGGTGTTGTTTTGAGAGACTTTTACATGGGCATCCTAGTCTTTTTGCTCTTGTTTTCCTTGGGTATATGAAGGCTGCGATTTTCATAGGATGGACATAACTCTTGGGGCTAATCTTTCTCTATTCTCGCAGGGAAAGGAGTGGGGCGTCGCATCCAGTTGGAGGAGGAAGAAGAAGGACGCTGGAGGATGCTTCAACAAGCTGCAACTCCAAATCTGATTCACGTTCGTGCTGATCATTACGTGTCTTCTCCAGGCGTTGGATTTCTTGCAAGAACCAGTCGCCTTCCACTCCGGGGATAATCTTTTCAGCGCACCCTACCTTCTGTCAGAAGAGATTCGTTGAATATTTTAGGGGGATCTTTCTATCTCTCATCTCCCTTCCTTTATTTGAGCACAGTATATGAAATCTGGACTGGGCTTTGTACTTCTCTATATTTTTCTTTCATAGACGGTTTCGGAGCATCGTCTTCGTGTGCGTGTCTTCTCGTCGTCGCGCAAGAACACGCGTGTGTGTGGGGCCGTTGTGCCCGTGTGTGATCGTTGTGATCGTTTTGCTGTCGTCGTGCAGCGGTTTTAGTGGAATCCTCTCGGGTTGAGAGGGGTGGACGTAGGACTGCACTCGGGTGCGTCTGAACCACCTAAAAAAATTCTTGCATTGTGGTTTGCTATCTGTGCGATTGTCGTTCCATATTGTCCGTTCTTGTTTCCGAGTGTGATGCGGTGAGTTGAGGGTTTTACATAATCTGTCCGCATCTTTCAATTTATCCCAGTGGTTTATCATATTGCGTTGGAGAGGTGTGAGAGCTTGCTTGATTTTCAATCTGTCATATCTCACTGTTCTCTATCAGGTTAACTTTTACTCCAGCTTTATCATCTCTGCTTTTTAGTTTTTAAAAAGGAAGCGCAACTAATTCACCCCCCTCTTGCTTGCTTTTCTAATCGAGCCAACATCAGTCAACTAATCAAGAGAGAAGCAGGACATATAAGATTTGGAGGAAAGGATAAAAGTAAGATCATTAGTTCAGGAACTGTAGGTAAGAACTCTACCAATCTTGTTGAAAATGTCATGTTAGTAGAAGGTCTGGAACACAACTTGCTGAGCATCAGTCAATTGTGTGATAAAGGGCATAAAGTTCTGTTTGATGCTCATGGGTGCAAGATCTTTGAAATAACTTCTGATAATGTGAAGTTTGTAGGACAAAGGGTAAAGAATGTTTACATGGTAGATTTAGATAGCTCGTGTAATGAAAATTTATGCTTGTCTGCTAGTCAGTCCGAGGATGCATGGTTGTGGCATAGGAGACTAGAGCATGTTAGCTATCATGTGTTACATAAGCTTGTTAAGTACAACATGGATAAAGACTTACCTAAGTTGTCATTTAAACAAAATATCAAAATCTGTGAAGCATGCTCCCTAGGTAAACAGACCAGAAAATCATTCAAACTTAAGAATGAACCATTATCATCCATGCCACTTGAATTTTTGCATATGGATCTATTTGGACCAACTAGGACTGCTAGCATAAATGGAAAAAGATTTGGATTTGTTATTTTTGATGATTTTACCAGATTTACATGGATTTTCTTCCTAGCTCATAAGAATGATGCATTTTCAAATTTCAAAACTTTTTCAGAAAAATAAAGCAGGAAGATAAATTCAAAGTTTGCACTATTTTATCTGATCATGGAAGAGAATTTGATAATTCCTCATTTATTGATTTCTGCAGTCAAGAGGGTCTGATCCACAGGTTTTCATCTCCTAGGACCCCAGAGCAGAATGGTATTGTTGAAAGGAAGAACCGAACCATTGTGGAGATTGCTCGGACTATGTTGGTGGAAAGTCAACTCCCGAGGAGGTTCTGGGTAGAGGCAGCCAACACAACCTGCTATATCAACAGGGCAATGGTAAGGCCGAAATATAAGAAAATCCCATATGAGATGCTCAAAGGTAAGAAACCCAACTTAGCCAACTTTAGAGCTTTTGGTTCAAAATGTTACATTCATAACAATGATAAAGCTGATCTTAATAAATTTGAGGCAAAGAGTGATTTAGGAGTATTTTTGGGTTACTCTGACACATCTAGAGCATATAGGGTTTTTAACGTCAAAAATCAAACTGTAGAAGAATCTCCACATGTAATATTTGCTGAATTAACTGAAAAATCTAATGAGTCTGATGATGACAGGAATGAAGAAGCAGATGGAGAGTTTCTGGAGTCTAAGGAGGAACCAGAACAAAATAGTTAACAGGAGGCTGAAGAACAAAGAGTAGATCAGTCGACTAAAAGCAAATATCAGTCGACAGAGATAGGTGAGTCCTCCAGCAATGTTAGAATCTTAAAAGATCATCCAGTTCAGAATGTAATTGGTAATCTGAATGATCCACCAAGGACTAGGTCATTTTATAGGGATATTAATAACCAAGATCTGATTGCATTGGTATCTCAAATTGAGCCCAAAAATATTGAAGAAGTATTAAAAGATGAAAATTAGATAAATGCCATGCATGAAGAACTTAATCAATTTGAGAGGAATAAAGTTTGGAATCTAGTTCCAAGACCAAAAAATCAATCAGTCATAGGAACTCGATGGGTTTTTAAGAATAAATTGAATGAAGATGGAGTCATAACTAGAAATAAAGCTAGGTTAGTGGCTAAAGGCTACAATCAGGAGTTTGGCATTGATTTTGAAGAATCATATGTTCCTGTAGCCAAATTAGAAGCTATAAGGATTTTGTTAGCCTTTGCATGTTCACATGGAATAAAATTATAACAAATGGATGTGAAAAGTGCCTTTTTGAATGGCTTAATTAAGGAAGAAGTTTATGTAGAACAACCCCCTGGTTTTGAGCATGATAATTTTCCTAATCATGTTTTCAAGTTGAATAAGGCTATGTACGGACTGAAGCATGCTCCAAGAGCTTGGTATGATAGACTGAGCACCTTCATGATAGGTAAAGGGTACAACAGTGGTAAGGTTGATCAAACTCTCTTCACCAAGGTCTCAAATGATGATATCATTATAGTTCAGGTGTATGTTGATGACATAGTGTTTGGTTCAACTAATCCTAAACTGTGTAAGCAATTTGCTGAACTCATGACTAAAGAATTTGAAATGAGTTTGATGGGTGAACTTCAGTTCTTTCTTGAACTGTAGGTAATACAATCCGAAGATGGACTTTTCATAAACCAGTCCAAGTACACTTTAGAGATTTTAATGAAGCTTGGAATGAAGGATGCCAAGCATATATCCACGCCCATGGGAACAAGTGCATCCCTAGATGCAGATGAGAAAGGTAAATCTGTGGACCCAAAGACATACCGAGGTATGATCGGATCCCTTTTATATCTCACTACTTCTAGGCCTGATATACAGTTTAGTGTATACTTGTGTACTAGGTTTCAAGCAAATCTCAAAGAATCTCACTTAATTGCAGTAAAAAGAATTTTGAGATATCTTGCTAGTATACATGACTTAGGGTTGTGGTATCCTGCTTCTTGCCATTTTGATTTGATTTCATATTCAGATGTTGATTATGTTGGATGTAAATTTGATAGGAAAAGCACTAGTGATTACTGCCAATTTTTTGGTAGGTGTTTGGTTTCTTGGGCTTCCAAGAAGCAACACTCGGTTGCGCTCTCCACTGCAGAAGCAGAATATGTTGTTGCAAGGAGTTGTGGGACCCAGGTGCTATGGACAAAGCACCAACTCCAAGACTACTGTGTAGATCTTGGATGTACACCCATTATATGTGATAATACTAGTGCCATTAATTTGACAAAGAACCTCATCCAGCATTCTAGAACTAAACACATTGAACTAAGGCATCATTTCCTTAGAGATCAAGTAAACAAGAAAAAATTTGAACTACATTTTATTGAAACTGAAAGGCAAATTGCTGACATATTCACAAAACCTCTGAATAATGAAAGATTTTCAACTTTGAGAAGAGAACTAGGTTTATGCAGACCTCCCATGTCTTAAGTCTGTCAGGTTCAGTTCAAGTCAGTCCTAGAGTCCAATAACTGTTTTGGTCAGGGGGAGGTGTTAGCAGAGTCATAAGGTTCAGATCTGCAATCTCAAGTTGAAAATGTTGGACTGACACTCAAGTATATAAAACGGTGATTTGTGGAAGGGCAGATTAAATCTATTTGAAAACTTTCATCATGCGTGAGAACATGCTCCGCCAGGTACAAGAGTTCAGTCTGCATGAGCACTTGAGGGAGTAGAGGTCTGACATTAGAAGTCTCGAGTGTCTTAGTGCATATAGTGTCTAAATAAGGAGAGTTTGATTGTTGTTGAGACAAGTTTGCTAAATTTTGATAAAAGACATCTGCTAAGTTTCTATTTCATCTAGTCAGAACTTATCAGGATTATGTCTACTGGATAAGTGTTGGCTAAGTCGACAGACATGATTCAAAGTCGATAGACAAGATTCAAAGTCGACTTTCTTTGCTAGATATCTCTGCAAAACTCCAAATATTTGTCGACTTGATGTCTTATCTGCTCTGATATTCTTTAATCTTCTGCTATCCATCTGTGAACATGTGCAAATTCTTATGTGTCCTATTCTTAATCTATCTAAATTCTACTTCATCTTTTTCAAAAATTTCTTAAATAATGAGCTTGGATTCAGGGGGAGATTTTTATCTGCTCACAAGTTTCATAATTCAGAGAAAACTGAAACAGAAATCTTCTTTTATAAAGCTCTGTGAGTGCCCAAAATAATATGAAGGTTTAGGGTTAATAATCTTATGAGTACAATGCTAAAAGGCTTGGAAATGACTATATACAGCTTTAATAAACTTGAACCAACCTTGAAAAGTTATGTCCTAAGATTCCCTCTAAACCTAAAAATCTAAAGTACAGAGGCAACTTTGGGGGTGTACTTTAAACTTAGTATTGTTCTTAAACATTGGAACAGTCTGAAAACCCCCAAGGGCAACACATGACAGAGCCATGACAATGGTCCACTGAGAAACCATGTCCCTTTACCTATGACGTTAAGTGGACTGTGTCATGAAGTGTCAAAGTTAACTCTGTTTGAAAATATGAAAAATACAAGGCAGAGCAATGGCATAAGCCCACTAAGAAATATTGTTCACTCACCAAGGAAGTGAGATGAACTATATCATGAAGTGACATGCTACCTCTGTTCAAAATGAAGCAGGACAGTCAGTCACACTGAGTAACTGGGGATACTGGCGTCTAAACAACGTGTATCCTCATGTCAAAAGGTGTGTACTAGACTTAAATGCTCTTGAAAAAAAAATATCAGAAAAAGGTAGCGAAAAGAAAAAAAGAAAAATGAATGCTGAATGCTGAATCCCCAAGGATAAAAATCAGAAATGTCATTAGATGTTTAATCTCAATGTTTAATCTCAATTCTAGTTGAAGTAAATCCTAGAGGAGCCACTGGAAATATAAGTAAGGGGAAGAGAAGAAAAATAGGGCAGTAATTTGGTGGACTGATTTGTGTTTATGAAACCTGTGTTAAGTGTTCTTTTTGAGTCTTTACCTGATATACCCTGGGTTTATTAGCCTTAAACCAGTCAGACAAAAATAAGGGACTTTTTCATAAAAAGCTTTATAACAGAAGACACTAAAAATCTGTATTCTGATTTTATGGGCATGGGTCAGATAAAATCTACCTTCTGAGTTTGAGCTCAGTCATCTATTGTGGCAAAAAAGGTACATCTTATTTGATATATCTGTTGTCATTTTTTTCTCTCTACTCCGAACCGGCTGAACCGGCCAATAAAATTTGGCTAAGTTTTCCTTGCTTACTCAAAACCAACTGGGGCCGGTCTGGCGGGTTGGCAAACCCTCTTCAAATAAGTCAGGATCCCCGGTTTCCTCATTACATCTCACTCTTTCTCTTTCTTCTTTCGGAGACACTTTTTTCCAGCAAAGTCCAGTCCAAACCCTAGGCTCCGATTCTACATCCCAGAACACTTTGCATCTGTTTCACATTCCTTTCCTGCCCTATTCCAGTTTGTAATGGCTACCTACTCCATAAAAAGGAAGCAACCCGAGCCCTCGTCCGCTAGAAAGATTCTTCCACCGCGCCGGGTTAACTTCCGCGACAAGGAATTTCTGGAGATGTTTCCTAAACTTAAATCCCTTTTCGAAGATCAAGGTTAGATCCATTTTATTAGAAGAAAAAGGTTAGATCCATGTTTCCTAAACAGATAATAGAAGAAAAAGCCTTGTCACAACTGTGAAAGGCAAATCTTTTTGTGTTGATGCATCCTTGTTTGCCCGTGCCTTAAACCTTGAATCCGAGGGAGTCACTCCCGAGGATAGTGACATTGCCTATGCACAGGCATATTCATTCATGACTGACACCCTTCCTTCTTCTGAAAAATTCAAGTTGACATCTCTGAATGCAAATATCTTTCCCCCTCTGCAACGCCTTGTTCACCACATTTTCTCAACAATCATCTATCCTAAGGCAGGGGGCATGGAACAAGTCAATAAAATACATGTCTTTCTCTTCTATTATCTGTTTGAAAGAGAATTCATATCTCTTCCACATGTCATGCTTGACCTTGTTGAAAAATGCCATTCTGATCACCGAAGAAATCTTCCATATGCATGCCATCTTACTGCTGTATTCAAGTATCAAGACATTGATCTTTCTACTGAACTCTCCAAGAAAATTCATTCAATCAATGTCTACTCTAAACATACCATTGAAACCTTCATGAAGTTCAAAATGGAGGGAGATGTAGTGACAAGGCCACGCCATCCAAAAACTACACCAGAACAACCCTCCTCTCCTGTACGATCTGAACATTTCTCATCTTCTAGTCCAGTTCAGTCTCCAACAGCCTCCTCTGAGCCTTGTCCAGCAGCCACACCTATTGCTAGCCCAGCTCAGTCTCCTGCTGCAGACTCAGAGCACACTCCAGTAGCTACTTCTAGTGCTGGTTCTACTGGCAGACCATCTGACAGCCAACCACAATCCTCTTCCAGCCCAGTTCAACAATCTGCTGGCCAGTCACAGTCTCCACTGCATTCAGCTGAGAAGCAGCATAGTCCTCTAGTTAATGTTCATGCTTCACCTCTTAGAGAGCAGCCTGTAGTTTCTCCTGCTGCCGAGCCTCCTGCTACTAATGATCCACCTTCTACTGCTCCTGGTCCATCTCATGCTACAGATCCAGAACGGCCACCTCAGTGGCATCACTTCTTACATGCTCATTTTCGAGGTGTGCAAGAAGAAATCAGAAATATAGGTGTCAACTTCTGTGAGCATGATGGAGGCATCATCCACAATTCCCTTGGCTAGGGTCTTCTTCACACTCCGGCATCGTTTGAGTTCGGGCCTCTCTCTATAAAGGCCCACTTATCCTTTTTATACTATTTACTTGAGTCATTTGATGTAATTTTCAGTTTATTTGAGTCATGTCCCTAGGTCTTGCATTTATTTTCCTAAGTATTGAGTGTCATTAGATTGTGTAATGTGCTATTGGGCCCAATTCTTCGGGCTTGGCCCATGAGCCCCCCTACCCCTTCGGTTATTTGTTATTGAGTCTTTTGTTAGGGACTTATTGTAAAATGTGGGTTTCCTATATATAGGGCCCCATTTCCTTCATTTGGAGGTAATGAATGATTCAATACAAAAGATTTCCATTTGAGTATTCAAATCTAGTTCTAGTGGAGTGAATCCTATAGTTGGGTGAGAAGTCCTAGGGGAGTGATTCCCCACCCCACCTCTCTCTCTATCCCTCTCTCTCTCTCCTCCACTATGGGGTTCGCCCCTTTCTCTCTCTCCTCCTCCTCCCCCTCAACTTCCAACCCCCACCTACCCCATTAAAGGCCCTCCACTTCCCATAGATGCCATTACTCCACCCCCATAGTCCCAAGGTAGAATCTCTCCCATTCCAACACAATCACCCCCTTCCCCACACAATCCCTCAACTTCCAAGGCCATTTCAAATTTGAAATCCCCTTCCCTCCATGTCTTGGCCGCCCCTCTCTCCTCCCCCATAGGGCTAGTTCGCCCCTTGCCCTCCACTCCCCTTCACCCATTTGCATCCCCACCATCACTCATCCTGGCTGAAACCTGCGCCCTAGCCTCCCTTCCACCATCTTCCTCATACCATTAGCACCCTCCCACATACTCCCTCCACCATCCCCTACCTCCCTTTCACCCTATAGTTCTTGCTTCCCCTTCTTCTTGGAGGTCTTTGTAAGCTCTATTCAAGTTGCAGTTCGCTGTCCAGAAGTTGCAGGTGAACCAGCAACTTGCAGCGGCCACCACGACTTCCTCCGGACGAGTTTGAAGGCACAAGAGGCATCCACAGAAGCGTCTCCCTGTCTTCTTCACAACAGAAGTGGTTTCGTCTTCATCCGAGCTGTGTGCTGCCCAGGAGCTTCGTTCTTCCACAACGGCGCAGAGCTGTCCCTACTGAGTACCAGAACCGGATTAGAAGCACTGCCACAACGAACCTCGGAGGAATCAGCCCACAAGCTCTTCTACAAAGTTCTTCTTCTTCCTGTCTACGTTCAGAATCAAGAAGCGGAATTCCGTTCGGCATCCTGTGGCAGGAGTTATCATTTTTCTCCCTCAGCTCCGGCATCCTGCTACCCACAGTCTGCATCGACCAGTCGTCATTGTTCTGCATCCCTTAGTCTTCTCCGACATCGGTTGGCTTCCCCGTCAGTTTTTCTACGAAGAAGACCCGTCCACGATTCCAACGACTCCGACGGCGCTTAATTCCGAGGTCGGGAGCTGCCGTGGCGTTCTCTGCAATCTGCTGTTAGAAGTCTGCAACTGCAGGTCCGAGAATCTGAAGCTCTGTTCAAACCTCCATCCCGGTCAGCAGCGGCCCCAGAAGAAATTAAAGAAATTCTGAAGTATTCCCTTCCCAGCTACGAAGATTTCCCCACCGGTCTCGCCATCAGCGAAATTCCTGATCGAGTTCTGCGGCTTCAACACCATCTGTCAGTCCCCTATTGCAGAGGGCAGACAGATTTGGCATCACCACTTCTATATCGTTTTAGCCCTAGTTTTCCCCACCCCGCTTGGCCGGCTGAAGGTCCCTCCCTGTGCGGAGGTAGTTTTGATTGTAATCCATTAACCCCCACCCCAAGATCCCCCTCCTGCGAGAGGTGTAGTATTGTACTCATTTGGGCAGGTCAAGCTACCCCGGCGCGGCGTGTGGGGACCCACCCGCCTCCCCGCTCGCCCTCGTCTCCGACCGGGACCGGTTTCTTCAAACCGGTCGAGTAAGTGCTCTAAACCCTTGCTCATTGTGCTTGTCTTTCAATATTAGTTCTTAATTCCGCTGGTTATGCGAGTGAGAGCCCGATCCTCAAGCCCCGTTGTCTTAAGTGATCACCGTGGGAGAAGTGCAACCGGTGCCTTTGGCACTTTGTCGGCCCCTTGAATTGGGCCTCCACACCCATTGGGAATCCCATCTTGGCCTTGCTGGCCCTCTACCAGTAAGGGCCCAACCCCTCAACCTCACCTTGGCATTGCCAAGTTACCCCGGGCTTGGGTGAGTGTCGATAGAGCGGTGGCCCAATTCGGCCCATTTGAATGCGATTGTGCTTGCTTGCATTAGGTCCGAGGTTGTGTCACATCAATTGGTATCAGAGCAAGTCATTGACTTGTCTCTATCAAGTCTAAGTCCTAGGACCATTGCATTGTGTGTCCAACATCTTTGGCCCCTTGTCTTGCATGTCCACCCGTAGTGGTGCTAGTTACCGATCCGATCCTTCATCTTCAAATCCATCCATGGATCCCCATCCTCAACTCAATCAAGATGCTCCTAGGGAGGAACCTCAAGGTCAAATGAGTAGGGTAGATGCTGCCCTTACCAACATTCTTGCCCAACTTGAGTCCCTTACCACTCGAATTGCTCGGCTTGAAGAGCATGAGTTCCACCCAAGGGACAATGAGCCTAGAGTCCACCCTCCACATGTTGAGCCTCCTAGGGAAGACCCTCATCCAAGGAATAATGAGCCAAGAGTTCATCCACCACATGGTGAGTTGCATAGGAATGAGTTCCACCCAAGGAACAATGACCCAAGAGTCCACCCTCCACATATTGAGCCTCATAGGGATGAGTTCCATCCTAGGAACCATGGACCAAGAGCCTATCATCCACATGCTGAAATTTATAGGGAGGACTTGGATCATGACCCTTACCATGACCATGAGAGACCCTGACACCATCCAATTCATGAAAGGCGTCCACGGGACGACCCGGATGACCCTCTCTTAAGGATGATTAAAGTAGAGGCCCCAAACTTTGATGGTTCCCATGAACCAAGTGTCTACTTAGAGTGGGAAACCGCCATGGACTAATACTTTGAATGGTACCCTATGTCCGACCAAAGGAGGGTAAGGTTGGCCAAAATGCATCTCATCAAATTAGCCAAAACTTATTGGTTAAACCAAGAGGGTCTAAGAAGGATTAGGCGGGGAGAGCCTATTGATACTTGGGAGGGTATAAAGAATCAACTTAGGAACAAATACCTTCCCCAATTCTACCATCAAATGCTCTTAGATGAATGGCAAAGCCTCACCCAAGAAGGGAAGACCGTGGTTGAATACATTGAGAAGTTTGACTCCTATCTTTTGAAGTGTGAAGTTCATGAAGACCCGGCCGTTACCTTGTCTCGCTTTAGGAATGGACTTTAAAGTCACATCAAGAGAGAGCTTTTTATGAGAGATGTTGATAACCTTGAGATAGCTTATCAAATAGCTAGGGATGTAGAAAGATTCTCTAGGATCCCTCGATTTGCTACTCCCCGATCGGTCGATCCCAAAAACATGGGACCACGGCCCATTCCGGCCACTCCCATGAAAGCCCATAATCCAAGTGGGAACACCCCATTAAGGCCTTACAACCCTCCTCCCACCATCACTCCAAACAAACCCACCCCTAGTCACCCCCTCCCACGGAGGGAAGACATTCCCAAAGGCCCAAATATAGGAACTACTTCGGGTAGCGGGCGTCAACAATGCTTTAGATGTCAAGGGTTTGGCCACTTTGCGAGGCAATGTCCATCCAAAGGATTATCTAGCTTGCTTATTGAGGAAGAAGCTCCACCCCAAAAGGAACTTGGAGATGTCGTTGAGGACCATGAAGCCTCACTAGATTGGGAAGAGGAGTATGAAGCCCAATACCTAGAGTCGGGTCTAGATCACTCCACTCCATCTACCAACTCTCATCTAGGAGTGATTAGATGCACCCTCACAAAACCCCAAGAAGAGGATTGGCGTCGAACTTCAATCTTTCACACCTTTGTCAAAATAGGGAGCCATGTAAGGAAAGTGATCTTGGATAGTGGGAGTTGTGTCAATGCCGTATCACCCGATACCGTCAAGCTTCTTGGGCTAGCTATCACCCCTCACCCAAGTCCATACCGGGTCTCATGGATCAACAACAACTCCATCCCGGTCAACACTCAATGTCTTGTGCCCCTCACCTTCTCTTCATACCATGGTCAAATATGGTGTGACATCATACCATGGAAGTAGGTAGCATCCTACTAGGAAGACCTTGGCTTTATGATGTAGATGCCACCATCTTGGGTAGGAGCAACAAATGCACCTTTGAACATGAGGGTAAGACTATCCGTCTTAACCCCTCCCCACCTCGTCCCATGACCAAGAGGGACACTCCCCCTCAAGGACAACACCCCACCACCATACAAGTTTCGGGGAACTCCACCCCTCTAACCCCATCCCTCACCCAAACTCCCAAACAAAGTAGGACCTCGGGGTTGGCCAAGGGTCTTCATCTCATCACTAGGAAAGAACTTGAAGAGGAGATAGTTCAAGGAGCACCACTATGTGCGGTGGTCATTTGCCTAGGAGAACCCACTTCCACCAATCCACATCCCATAGAAATCCAACAACTCCTAGAAGAATTCCATGATGTGTTCCCAACGGAGCTCCCGGACCAACTCCCTCCCATGCGGGATGTGCAACATGCAATTGATCTAGTCCCGGGGGCCACTCTCCCAAACCTTCCTCATTATCGCCTCAATCCCACGGAACATGCCGAACTTCGGAGGCAAATAGAGGAACTCATTAGGAAGGGCTTCATTCGCATTAGCAAAAGCCCATGTGCCGTCCCGGCCCTTCTAACTCCCAAGAAGGATGGGTCATGGCGAATGTGTGTGGATAGTAGGGCCATTAACAAAATCACCGTCAAGTATAGGTTTCCCATCCCTAGGCTTGATGACATGCTTGATATGTTAGCCGGAGCCACCATTTTCTCCAAAATTGACCTTAAGAGTGGCTATCACCAAGTTAGGATAAGGCCCGGGGATGAGTGGAAAACGGCTTTCAAAACCAAAGATGGTCTCTTTGAATGGTTAGTCATGCCTTTTGGGCTTTCAAATGCCCCAAGTACTTTCATGCGTCTTATGACGGAGGTCCTTAGGCCATTCATTGGGATCTTTCTAGTGGTCTCCTTTGATGATATACTCATCTATAGTCAATCCCAAGAGGCCCACCTTGACCACCTTAGGCAAGTTTGTACCATCCTTCGACAAGAGAGCCTATTTGCCAACTTAGGAAAGTGCCACTTCATGACCACCTCCCTCACCTTCCTAGGATTTGTGGTGTCCACCAAAGGCGTCTCCATGGACCCCGACAAGGTCCAAGCTATCATTGATTGGCCGGAACCCCACACCCTTCATGAGGTCCGAAGTTTCCATGGATTGGCAACATTCTATAGGAGGTTTATTCGTGGATTTAGCACTATCACCGGCCCAATCACCGATTGTCTCAATAAGGGAACTTTTGTATGGACCAAATCAGCCTCTAAAGCCTTCCAAGAACTTAAGGAAAAGTTGACCCAAGCCCCGGTCCTATGCCTTCCCGATTTCTCTAAAGTCTTTGAAGTCACATGTGATGCATCCGGGATAGGGATAGGAGGGATTCTTAGTCAAGAGGGACACCCGGTAGCCTTCTTTAGTGAGAAGCTTTGTGATGCTAGGACAAGATACTCCACTTATGACAAGGAGTTCTATGCCGTGGTTCAGTCCCTCCGACATTGGAGGCACTACTTGTTACCCAAAGAGTTTGTCATCTTTTCCGACCATGAGGCCCTCAAATACCTCAACTCCCAACAAAAGCTAAATGCCCGACATGCCCGATGGGTTGAGTTCATCCAATCCTACACTTTTGTCATCAAACACAAAGCCGGGAGTGAGAATCGAGCGGCGGATGCCCTTAGTAGGAAAGTTTCCTTGTTATCCACTATCCAAGTGGAAGTGAGCAGATTTGATAGGATCAAAGATGAGTACCCTAGCTGCCCCGACTTTGGGCACATCTATACCACCTTGACCACCCATTCTAGCAAGGAACATGAGGGATTTGTCATAGAGGATGGGTTCCTCTTCAAGGGACCAAAGCTTTGCATCCCACGGACCTCACTCCGCGACTTCTTGATTTGGGAATTACATGCGGGAGGGCTAGCTGGTCATTTTGGAGTCCACAAAACCATTGTTCTAGTTGAGGGACAGTTTCATTGGCCAAGTCTCAAGAGAGATGTAGGCAAGATAGTGGGTCAATGCCGAACATGTGCTTCGGCCAAACAGGTGAAACAAAACACTGGCCTATATACCCCACTCCCCATCCCCGACCGTCCATGGCAAGACTTGAGTATGGACTTTGTGCTAGGATTACCCAAGACTCAAAAAAGGCATGACTCCATCTATGTGGTGGTTGATAGATTCTCCAAAATGGCCCATTTTATCCCATGCTCCAAAACCTCCGATGCCTCCCATGTGGCCCAACTGTTCTTTGATGAAGTTGTCCGTCTCCACGGGCTACCTAAGACCATAGTCTCCGATAGGGATGTCAAATTCACTAGCTACTTTTGGAAAACTCTTTGGCACATGATGGGTACCCTCCTCAAATTCTCCACTGCCTATCACCCCCAAACAGATGGCCAAACCGAAGTTGTCAATCGGAGTCTAGGGAACCTTCTTAGGTGTCTTGTTGAGGATCGCCCCGGAAATTAGGATCTCATCTTACCCCAGGCTGAATTTGCATATAACAACTCCATCAATAAGTCCATAGGGATGAGTCCATTTGAAGCCGTGCATGGATACAAGCCAAGAAAGCCTTCCGATCTCATTCCCCTTCCTCAGCATGCTAGAGTGTCCATTTCAGTCGAGTCTTTTGCACAACATATTAGAGAATTGCATGAAGAAATTCGCAAGCACATTAGCAAAAAGAATGAGGCTTATAAAAGGCTGGTCGACTCTCATCGGCGTCACCAAGAATTCCATGTGGGTGACTTTGTGATGGTAAGGACGGAGAGGCTCTCCCCGGGAGCCAATTCTAAACTGAGGCCACGTGGCTGGTCCCTTCCAGGTCTTGAGGCGCATTGGTGCAAATGCCTACGAGTTAGATCTCCCTGAAGAGTATGGAATAAGTCCCACATTCAATGTCGCCGACCTAGTGCCATATAAGGGACCCACGGTGGTACCTAGTGAGGAGATTGAGCCTACTTCTTCCCTTGAGAGAGCACCCACCCGTGAGGAGAGACCACCAGCCAAGAGAGCCCAGCGTGAACAAATTGAACAAATATTGGATGAACAAGTCACTACCACTCGGAGCAAGGTATATGAGCGCTATCTCGTCAGGTGGAAGGATCGGCCTCCTTCGGAGGATTCTTGGGTGAGTCGGGAGGATCTCCAGCGGTTGGATCCGGACCTCCTCGAGCAGTACCACAGCCGGATGGACCCCTACTCGACGGAGTCGAGCTCTTCACAGCCCAGGGGATTTGATGGAGGCATCATCCACAATTCCCTTTGGCTAGGGTCTTCTTCACACTCCGGCATCGTTTGAGTTCGGGCCTCTCTCTATAAAGGCCCACTTATCCTTTTTATGCTATTTACTTGAGTCATTTGATGTAATTTTCAGTTTATTTGAGTCATGTCCCTAGGTCTTGCATTTATTTTCCTAAGTATTGAGTGTCATTAGATTGTGTAATGTGCTATTGGGCCCAATTCTTCGGGCTTGGCCCATGAGCCCCCCTACCCCTTCGGTTATTTGTTATTGAGTCTTTTGTTAGGGACTTATTGTAAAATGTGGGTTTCCTATATATAGGGCCCCATTTCCTTCATTTGGAGGTAATGAATGATTCAATACAAAAGATTTCCATTTGAGTATTCAAATCTAGTTCTAGTGGAGTGAATCCTATAGTTGGGTGAGAAGCCCTAGGGGAGTGATTCCCCACCCCACCTCTCTCTCTATCCCTCTCTCTCTCTCCTCCACTATGGGGTTCGCCCCTTTCTCTCTCTCCTCCCCCTCAACTTCCAACCCCCACCTACCCCATTAAAGGCCCTCCACTTCCCATAGCTGCCATTACTCCACCCCCATAGTCCCAAGGTAGAATCTCTCCCATTCCAACATAATCTTCCCCATTCCAACACAATCACCCCCTTCCCCACACAATCCCTCAACTTCCAAGGCCATTTCAAATTTGAAATCCCCTTCCCTCCATGTCTTGGCCGCCCCTCTCTCCTCCCCCATAGGGCTAGTTCGCCCCTTGCCCTCCACTCCCCTTCACCCATTTGCATCCCCACCATCACTCATCCTGGCTGAAACCTGCGCCCTAGCCTCCCTTCCACCATCTTCCTCATACCATTAGCACCCTTCCAACCCTCCCACATACTCCCTCCACCATCCCCTACCTCCCCTTCACCCTATAGTTCTTGCTTCCCCTTCTTCTTGGAGGTCTTTGGAAGCTCTATTCAAGTTGCAGTTCGCTGTCCAGAAGTTGCAGGTGAACCAGCAACTTGCAGCGGCCACCACGACTTCCTCCGGACGAGTTTGAAGGCATAAGAGGCATCCACAGAATCGTCTCCCTGTCTTCTTCACAACAGAAGTGGTTTCGTCTTCATCCGAGCTGTGTGCTGCCCAGGAGCTTCGTTCTTCCACAACGGCGCAGAGCTGTCCCTGCTGAGTACCAGAACCGATTAGAAGCACTGCCACAACGAACCTCGGAGGAATCAGCCCACAAGCTCTTCTACAAAGTTCTTCTTCTTCCTGTCTACGTTCAGAATCAAGAAGCGGAATTCCGTTCGGCATCCTGTGGCAGGAGTTATCATTTTTCTCCCTCAGCTCCGGCATCCTGCTACCCACAGTCTGCATCGACCAGTCGCCATTGTTCTGCATCCCTTAGTCTTCTCCGACATCGGTTGGCTTCCCCGTCAGTTTTGCTGCGAAGAAGACCCGTCCACGATTCCAACGACTCCGACGGCGCTTAATTCCGAGGTCGGGAGCTGCCGTGGCGTTCTCTACAATCTGCTGTTAGAAGTCTGCAACTGCAGGTCCGAGAATCTGAAGCTCTGTTCAAACCTCCATCCCGGTCAGCAGCGGCCCCAGAAGAAATTAAAGAAATTCTGAAGCATTCCCTTCCCAGCTACGAAGATTTCCCACCGGTCTCGCCATCAGCGAAATTCCTGATCGAGTTCTGCGGCTTCAACACCATCTGTCAGTCCCCTATTGCAGAGGGCAGACAGATTTGGCATCACCACTTCTATATCGTTTTAGCCCTAGTTTTCCCCACCCCGCTTGGCCGGCTGAAGGCCCCTCCCTGTGCGGAGGTAGTTTTGATTGTAATCCACTAACCCCCACCCCAAGATCCCTCTCCTGCGAGAGGTGTAGTATTGTACTCATTTGGGCAGGTCAAGCTACCCCGGCGCAGCGTGTGGGTACCCACCCGCCTCCCCGCTCGCCCTCGTCTCCGACCGGGACCGGTTTCTTCAAACCGGTCGAGTAAGTGCTCTAAACCCTTGCTCATTGTGCTTGTCTTTCAATATTAGTTCTTAATTCCACTGGTTATGCGAGTGAGAGCCCGATCCTCAAGCCCCGTTGTCTTGAGTGATCACCGTGGGAGAAGTGCAACCGGTGCCTTTGGCACTTTGTCGGCCCCTTGAATTGGGCCTCCACACCCATTGGGAATCCCATCTTGGCCTTGCTGGCCCTCTACCAGCAAGGGCCCAACCCCTCAACCTCACCTTGGCATTGTCAAGTTACCCCGGGCTTGGGTGAGTGTCGATAGAGCGGTGGCCCAATTCGGCCCATTTGAATGCGATTGTGCTTGCTTGCATTAGGTCCGAGGTTGTGTCACATCAGAGCACCTTACCATTTTGGAAACCAAGTTGACAGTAGCTGTTACTGAGTCAAGGACTGAACTGATGGGAAGAATGAATTCTCTTCTAGAATCCATGAATACATCTCAACAAAGAGTTGTGAATGTGGAATCTTCAGTCAGCCAACTCTGGAGTCACTATGACAGTATGGCCAGAAATCTAAACTTCATACAGTCAGATGTTCGTGAAATCAAAACTCAGATCAGAAGACTTAGGCAAGGTCAAGAACCAGAAGGACAGTCCAGAGGACCACCCATTCCAGATCTGACAAACATGGAGAATAGACTCGACCATAAGCTATAGCATCTGAGGGATATGGAAAATAGGTTGAATGATAAGCTTCTATTTCTGAGGAATGAGTTCTATTCTGTGCATCAAAGGAACAGGGATTTGGATTCTGCCATCACAACACTTAGAGCCTCACATGATGAAATTGCTCGAAGATTTGATTTCTTTGACAAGGACATCATGTATTTGGTCAGTGTAGCACAGCAATTTCTTCGGCAGTTTCCAATACCTACTGGCGTTAGTGAAAGAGACAGTGATGCAGGTCAGCCTGACCCATCCTCACCACATCCAGCTCCACCAAACTCGTACGCCTATTGATCACCACCTCCACGTTCACCTTCACCACCACTACCATCATCACCTCCTCCATCAACACCACCACCACCACCCTCACCTCCACCACCATCTCCATCGGCTGCTGATCCACCTGCTCCACCCGCAGCTAGTCCAAGGATAAAGAAGTTGGCTATACGCCGTGCACGCTCAGCTAGGCCTGCTGAATTGGACTGATATTTGTTAGCCTTCTTCACTTGTTTGATGATGTCAAAGGGGGAGACATATATGTATGAGTCATTGGACATCTTTGTCAGTCAGTCTTTGTCTTTGTCAGTGTCTTTGTCTTTGTCAGTCCATGTATGAAGGCTTATGCCTCGTGAAAGCTTTTGTCTGAATGTAAATACCCTTGAATGTGAAATGAAAATATTTTTCAGTTCAAAAATAAAAATGTGCTCATTTTGATCTGTTGGATGCATGTTTGCTCTGTTCTGATGTTTTTTAGTTCGTGCAAAGGTATGAATGATGTCTTGCTAACTTCGTAAAGCTGACACAAATCTGCTGGACATGTTTAACAACTTTTGTTAGCTACTTAAGTATCACAACTCAAAATCAAACACTTAATGATCACTGTTAATAATTTTCCACGTTATCTCCAAAATATCTCACTCTAAATAAATTACACAATGACTCATAGTTGCCATCATCAAAAAGGCGGAGAATATTGTGTTCTGTGTTTTGATGATGTCTAACTATGACTTATAAAATATCAGTCTGATCTTGTGCATGCAACTTAGATAAATATGTCAAGGTCAGGATGTATGAAGTCTACTAAAAAATTTACTAAGTGTCTGATTCTTAGGAAATTCAGTCGACCAGGACAGTCTCAAGTCGACAGACATCAGCAAATTGATCCAAGAAAGGCAAAGAGCATGCTGAAGAACTTGAGGATTAAGGCAAGACACAAGACTGGATCGAGAAGCTCAAGCTGCCATGCAAACAGCAGCAATCTTTGTGACAACAAAAATTGGGATGAAGATGGCCAGAGTGTTGAAAAAATAATTTATCCACAACGACAGAGTCGACAGAACAAGGTAACATCAGTCGACCAAATCCATATTCGGTCAACAGAAGTTAAGTCAAATCGACATAGGCAACAGAAGAAACGTCAAATTCAACACTGTGTCGACCTCAAAGATAGGTATATAAAGACTTAATCAACAGAGGCTGAAGATCGACTTGGTCCCCATCAAGTCGACAGACTTGCTCAGCTCGACTGAAAGGATGATCTTGCAAGGAACCACTGAGTCGACCTACCAGCTACCTAGGTCGACTGATATTGTCTGAGATCACAACACGTGCAGATTTCGAGCGGGCCCCGCTGTCAGGTGTCACTTATTCCCAATCATTGGCACACGCCTCAAGGACACGTGCCTCGATTTTTGGGAAGGTCCTAGGTAAGAATATTCCACTTGTATCATGGACCAATCAGAAAATAGCTCTAAAAAGGAAATTATCCATATTTCTCTTCTATAAATATGGATCTCTCGCCTGGGGGAGAAGATGCTGAAGCCCTTAGTCATTCGAGCACCCTGAGCTTCCGAAGAGCAAGAAAGAGAACGGGATAGTGAGAGAGAGCCTTTGATTTCGATCTAAGCTAGTTGTGAGCACTGTGAGAGAGTTCTCCTCCCCATCATATAGCCGGAGCAGCGAATAGAGTTCAGTTGGAAGGTCTTTCAGATCTGTCTCAGATCTACAGTTTTATGCTTCTGAAATTCATTCCGAAGCCACATTGCCGATTTTCGTTTTCGATTTGTATTTTTCTTCTTCATTTCATTCCAGATTTCCGTCTGTAGTGATGTATTTACATCGGATTTTCTGATACTCTATTTTAAGAGATCGGAGTGTTCCTGGCTGCTAGGCAGCCGTGTGTAATCGAGGAGAGTGTTCCTCGAGTTGAAGTTGTGAATCAGTGGCTGTAGCGGATTACATCCGCGTGTGTGTGTGTTACTCTTGAAGAGTGGAAACCTCATCGGTGGATGAGAGGTGGACGTAGGTCTGCTACATTGCAGCCGAATCACCTAAAAAAAATTTGTGCAGTGGGTTGAGAATTGTGTGACTGATCCATCTCTTCTATCCCCCTTCACAGATTCTTGTGTTAACTTCAATCTCTGCATATCGAGTTGAATTCGAACACATTGCTCACACACACCCACTAAGTGTTCGATAGATTTTTGTTCTGTGGTGCAGCAGATCCTTCTGTCTACCAGAATTTTTTTTTATTTGGGCAAAATTTGATAGAACTGATCTATTCACCCCCCCTCTAGATCCGTTCTTTCCATCCATCATTCCCCTTCTTCAAAAGTTGATGGGACATTGGCCCATTTGGGAGGGATTATGGGGGGAATTCCAATGATTGGAATAACCCCCCAACCATGTTTCCAAGCGCAACCTTAGTTTTCATACTGCATAAAATGGGGCCACTGTTTCACAATGTAAAAGTAGGGCACCCCAGGACAATTAGGCACACCTTATAGCCACATGGACCAAAACAAAATACCTCTCATTGGAAAAGCACCAATTGCACTTCTCAGTAACAGATGTCTTTTAAGGGAAGGAGATATCATGATAATCCCCTAACAAGAATGCTGTAACACTTTAATTCCTACAAGCTGATTCCTACCATTAGTAGTGGCAAACTGAGTTATGGGTTCACTTAACAGAAAGGCAAAACTGCTGAATTGCCCAAAACTACAGTTTGGACACCCTTGTACATTTGGAAACATATTGGGATTATTGTCATCATCGCAAAATCTCTTTTCAGCTATTTCCTGTTACAGTATTGTTCGAGTGAGAAAAAAAATGAAAAAGAAAACATGGCAATTTGAACTCTTACCACATCTCTTCCCCCCCAACCCCACCTCCATCTCATGTCTTTTCATGAAAACACAAACAGTAGAGAGAATTTCTTGATCTTCCCCAAGTCCTCAGCAATTGAAATCTGTGGAATGTCATGGAGATCTGGATTTATCAGCTTCCAAAAAAATGAATCCTTTCGAGCGTCTAAAAGTTAGAATCTGGCTGAGGTTGGAGAACAGGAAGATGTAGGAGACTTACTACTGGTAAAAGCCTCTCACAAGCTACCTTCTAAAAGAAAGGTCACCACACCCAACTCTCCAGAAACAAAATTTCAGGTTAATTATGCCATCGGATACAACAGAAACCTCTGTTTCAGCACATAAATTTTATTTAGGATCTGGAATATGCCTCAAGAACAACATTGAAGAGACATTGCCAGGCTGGATTAATGTAAATCACCATGGTCGGACTATATAGCCCACGTGTGTCAATAACCAACCGACGTGGAGTGCCATTGTATTAACAACCGCAACCAAAGCATGAGCTAGTATGATTGCAGCCTACTGCAGTTTGCTTAAACCACAATGGAATGCGCACTCAGCTTTAAAAGGAAGAAAAGAATCCTTATCGATTTAATACATTTTGGCTTGTTGGTTGAGTTGATTCTGATTCCAAGTAACTGCCACCTAATGCAGATCCTAACCGTTGGATACATAAAGAGCCTATCATGATATCTGGAACTTTGCCCTGAAAAATTCCTTCACATTCCAAAATTTCAAAACTCGGCTATGCCAACCAGAGACACCTCCCACTCCCTTGTCTGTTCTCCCCAGGGGAACCCGATTCGCCGGTGCCACTCGGATTCGGGGAAAAACAGATACCTTCCAGGATCTGACAGCTACCCGTCGGAGCAAAAAACACGGCACCAAACAATATCAGCGCACCAGACACCATGGGCGCAATTATTAAAATAACGGGATTGCAGCGGAGCCTATCCAAACCTAAGCGTGATGGGCAACAAAATCGGCCAAGGAAACGAACCCATCAATCCACGGGAGCGACAATGCATGATGTGTATATGATGCTTGTGTGTTTGTATGTGTGTGTCTGTGTGCGGGCACCTGGTGTATACTCTTGCATATGCATAGATATGAGTGGAGGAGAAGCCTTGGAGGGAGGGCTCACGTCCATCTGATGGCGATGCTTGTCTGGGACCAGCCGGCGACAGAAAATAAGTGTGTGGAGGCCGTGGCTTCATCTGGAAACTCTGATGGCACCCTGCCACCTCCTTGCATTCCCTTTTGGTGACCGCTGGTGGGAGAGTGCACGGTGCAGAAGATGACGTTTACAGGGAACAAATTTGGTGGGTCATGTGCAAACCTGCGCTGCAGATGGCATGTCCGGTGATTTTTAATTTGGGATTTTTACTTTTTGCCCACTACAAACATAGGCATTTATATTTCAGTCCCTCAATTATAATTATTTGTTTGAAAGTCCTTACAATGTTAACACCCCCCTGCAGGGTAAAAGATGAAAACAACTCTTGATTAGTGTGTGTGTGTGTGTGTGTGTGTGTGTGTGTGTGTGTGTGAGAGAGAGAGAGAGAGAGAGAGCACAGCATAGTTAGAGAGAGTGGGGGAGAGAGAAGAGAGAGAACGGGGTGACGCTAAAAGGGGGTTTCCCCTCCAGCTTCGGCACTTCCCCGACCTGATGGAGCCACTTGGGGCAAACCCCTCCCTGGAGGGCGATTGTGACCCAGAACTTGTTCTGCATGCCATCCTCCCCCCTTCCAGACTGCTGCTGCAAGTGGGGTACTTCAATCAATGTCCCTCGATGGGTCCAAGAGATGCAAAGCTAGAGTGCATCGTTCAGGGATCGAGCCACTCACTGTCGAAGATCATCCGGTGCATCTGGGCATTAGAGGGGGCCGGTGGGTTTTGGAAGGGCAACCTCTTCTGCACGATACCCTTCAAGTGGATGGACTTAGTCTGTTACAACATGTACAACAAATACCTCCTCCACGTCTCGGGCAAGGTTGAGATCACCAACCACAATAGACTCATGTGGCATCTATGGCATGGATGCCACTATCCTCTGCCTCCCCCTCCACATAATACTTTGCCTTAAAAATCTCATGTCCGGCTTGACTCCCAATCCCAACCCTTCGACCAGCACCCTCCCTCCCCGCCTCCCAACCCCACTATAGTCTTCAAAGCTATGCAGCCAGATGCCCAGCTATGCAGACCACCACCCCCAGCTCCCCTGTAGCACAGGCGGCCATACAACACAGCAGCACCAGCCGTACGATCACCGGGGCCCTCTGTCGCCACCTCCCCCGAGGAAGTTGTCAAGCCAATCCGGCGGCAGGTACCTATTGGCCTTCTGTACCTTGGCATTGTTGACCCATCAAGCCGACGGCCGTCCGTGGGGTCCAATGGTGTAACACCTTGATTTTAAGAAGCCCAATAGTGCATTGGATTATCCACGATAAGTGCCAATTAAGTTGGCTCATTTAATGAATCTGGGTCTATTAGGTGTAATTCTCAACTTTAAGTGAGTAGTCCTTTATTTATACCATAACTTTATATAAAAATATCCAAATGAGGTGAAATTAGGCTCATTAGAATGATAGTTCAATTATCAAGAACTTTTATGTTGAGCACCTTTTGAGATTCTACCATCTAATAGGTTAAAAATATCAAATAACATAGTACAATGTTGGATGAAATATTGGGCTTTGAATAGAGTAGACGAAATAAAAGTTAAACGAAATATCATCTAACGTAGAAGAGTTAGACGAAGTATCGTCTAATCTGAAAGGAATATACAAAGTATCATCTAATCCAGAAGAGATAGATGATACATTGACGACTTAGCTGATATATTGAAGAGATGAGTAATATATTGAAAGATTAGATGATATATTGAAAAGATATATGATATATTAAAGATAAATGTTGGCACCCATTTTTAGCCTGCAATTTGAATCTTTTCTCTTATCTATCTTTTGTGATGTCTCGAATTATCCATTGTTTCGGAGTCTTCCTTGAACGTATTTCGAGCTCATTCTTGATCATTCTTCAAGCCCATAAAGCCTCGGAGGCTATTACCCTTGATTACCACTTTTTCAGGCTCATTTATTATTGAAAAGCTCAGTTCGGTCGACCTAAAGCTCAAATCAGTCGACCGATTCCAAAATTCGGTCGACCAGACAGAGGGCTGCTAGCCCTCCTCTGGTAGCGGTCTTGTGATGACCGCTACCATCAGGTAGCGGTCATCACTTGTCACGTCCCGAGTGCGGAAGGAACCCGGGAGTGCGCGACGAGTTTATATCATTCATGTCAATCAGAGCACGAGATAATTCGACACATAAGACAGAGTGCGCTAGACCTATAAACGGAGTGGATAATCTGATATCCAAATTCGTATCCGAATATAATCGGTCGGATATCCAAATCCGACACATTCTATTAGGGTGTATTTTTGTCACTATCCGAATTCGAATTCGACGGATACTATCCGGATTCGGATATATCCGACTATCCGATTAAGTATAAACATATGTTATATGTTCATAGTTTTTAAAATTTTAAATATATATATATATAATGAATTAAAAATATAAAAAATATAAAATATGATTATTAACTGACAAATCTGAGCTAACCTAAAGTGAAATGGAAAGAAAGATACACCTAAATATTTTTTTTAAAGAAACATCGTAAAGACAAAGTATCTTATGTTTAACAATTATAGAACTCTTCTCAAATATATCGATGTGCTAAATTATAAGAAAAGAAACAAATATAATTTTCAATAGCCTTCAAAAATTTTAAGCCACAACTATATTATAAATCTAAACGATCATAATGATTTTTAAATCACCTAGCACTAATTTAAGTATGTTTTCAAACATATCAAACCATCGTAATCAACTAAACATTGAAACCATGTTTTTAACAAGTTCAAAAAGATGTTTTTAAATTTCAGGAGAGGAACAACAATAAGTCTTGTACACTCCATAATCCATATGCAACGGAATAGTCTTTGCTGCAATCTCAATCATCGTTGCATTCCACCGCTCACTCATCATCATCTAATGGTAACTAAAAAAAGATTAGAAAGAATATAGTTAGTGCATTTAAGAGAATTACATTAATCCAAAAATAAAGAAAATAAAGAAATAAAATATAAATTGCCTTATTAAAAGATTGTCCAACTTGATCGGAGTCAATAGTAAGATATGGCCTAATAAGATCTTTTTCTAGGAGAAAAAAATTCATAAAAATTAATAACAGTTGAATAGTGTCATTATTAAAGAGAAAAATACTAGTATTTAAATATTTAGAGTTATCCCACCTTTCTTTTTAAAAGTAGGCAGCCAATCATGTGTACATATGAGGACTTGAATTGTTGCAGGAGCTAAAGAAGTACGAGACTCATCAATAATTCTTCTCCCTAAACTAAATGCTGATTCAAATGCAACAGTTGTCACAAGAATTGTAAAAATATCTTTGGCAATCAAAGCAAGCACAGGAAATTTCTTGCCATATCCTTTCCACCATAACAACACATCAAATCCTTTCTCATCTGGAGTAAGAGTCTCTTCAAGATAAACATCCAAATCACTTCTACTTATTATAACAGATCGTGAACTTATGAACTTGCTCCAATCCTCTCCAAGCTCATCATCTATCTCACAAATTTCAGCATTATTAACAACCACATTTTGAGTTGAAGTGCAAGAAGGAAAAGATACCTTAGCTGAGTATTCCTTATAAAGATCCTTAAGAAAGGTGCACGTTTTATCAATTCTCACATCAACATTAGATCCATAGATTTTCTCATACATGAAAATAATTCGCTCCATTTTCATTGAGGGTCAAGGACACATGCCACAGTAAAGGGAAGGCTGCATTCATCCCAATATTTCATAAACTTTCCAAACATAATTTGTGCCATTTCTCTTACATAGTACAACTCACTATTTAACCATTCACGTAACTTATAATGCACATGACATACCTCATGAAAATATAAATTAGCAGTGACATACTTAGTCTCTGAAAGAGCAAGAGTGACTTTATAAAATACTTTCAAAATACTATACACTTTTTCTGCAATTTCCCATTCATTATTAGAAGGACAATCCCCATAGTCATAATTGATATCATGCAAACGCAAAAATGCAGCTTTCAACTCTAATGCACTTGCAATCATATCATAAGTTGAATTCCACCGAGTAGGGCAATCCACATAGTTCACTTCATGTTGGGAATTCATATCATTTGATGTGATCAAAGCTGTGCAAGGCTTCTTCAGAGGTATGCCACTGCCAAAAGGAACTACCTCCTCTCTTATTGCCATGATTCCTAAAGTGGCATCACCCAACTCTTTTGCTGAGATGCGGTCGATTAGCCTTTGCAATTTCACCTATAAAATTATCTCTAGAATCATCAGCAACATGATGGTGAATATCCTACCTCACATCATATCTAAAAACCAAGGGGCCTTTGTTCAAGGGAGAAATATTGTGGATACTATCTCTTTAGCCTCAGATCTGATGAAGGAGTTAGGGAGGAAAGTAAGAGGCCATAATATCATCCTCAAACTTGACATGGCCAAGGCCTATGACAGGTTGGAGTGGGACTTCCTGTTAGCTGTGATGAGGAAGTTTGGGTTCTCGAACAGATTCTGTTCTCTTATCTCTATGATGCTTTGTAATTATTGGTTTTCTGTGTTAGTTAATGGTTCACCGACATGTTATTTCAAATCGACTAGAGGGGTCAGACAGGGAGACCCCTTGGCTCCAGCCCTCTTCATTATTGCTGAAGAGGCTCTTAGTAGGGGTATTGCTAGACTATTCCTTGATGGTGAAGTTCAACCTTTCCATGTGCCCCGTTGCTGTCTTCAAGTATCCCATTTACTTTATGCTGATGACACCTTAGTTTTTATTAATGGCAAGACAAGGAACCTTAGAAGGCTGCTGGATTTCATCACTGACTATGAGGTGTCATCAGGGCAGAAAGTGAACAAAGCTAAAAGCAGTTTTATTGTCTCCCAAAAAGTCTCTCATGCTGTCATTAGTAGGATTGCTGATTGTACGGGTTTCCAGCATAAAAATGGTATTCAATCATATCTTGGTGTCCCTCTTTTTGAAGGTAGGAAGAGAATTTCGCATTACAAATATTTGCTGGAGAAAATATGCAACAGGATTAACAGTTGGCAGTCTAAATATCTATCTCAAGCTGGTCGGAGATGCCTTATCAACTCTGTGCTTCAATCCATCCCTGTTTACACTACCAGCGCTTCCTGTCTTCCAGCAACTATTATTGGTTTGATCAACAAGCTGTGTGCTAGCTTCTTCTGGGCTGGTAAAGATTGTACAAGACATCATTGGGTGGCATGGTCCAGTATCACCAATCCCATTTAGGAAGGTGGCCTTGGAATCAAAAGCCTGCATTATATTCAAATTTCGATGGTGGCTAAGCAAATTTGGAGAATTCTTCATGGTTCCTCTTTATGGTCCCAGTATGCCACTTCCAAATACATTAAAGTGCATCTCAGCTCTGTTCAGAACCCTTTGCCCAGTGGTGTTCGGAGGGATATATTTAGACAGGCCATGAATCTGGTTTTATCCAATACTCGGTGGATACCTATAGATGGGAAAACTATTGATGTTCTGAAGGACAATTGGTGTGGTGTAATTCTGGCACCTAATAACTGCTCTATTAATGTTACGCTTGGTGAAGCTCTGGCTAATCCTAATCACCAGGTATGGTCTCTTATTCCTCCCTATGTGGCTCAAGACATGGGTAATCTGCAGTTGCAACATATGCCAGATATATGTGTTTGGGCTGCCAACATTGATGGTGACTTTACTAGCAAATCTGCATACAATTCTGTGAGATCACAAGGGACCAAAAGACTTCCTTTAAAGAGGATTTGGGGAGAGCATTTCCCTCTAGGGCCTCCATATTCTGTTGGCGGACATTAAACCTTGTTGTTCCAGTTGACAGTATTATTGGAAAGGTTGGCATATGTTTACCTTCAAAATGTGTTTGCTGCAAGGATAATAACCAAGAGGAGACCCTGAACCATTTACTTATGGAGAGTCAAATAGCCATGCCATTGTGGAGCTTCTTCAGGTTGCTTTTTGATTCTAGGTGCAGATCTACTAATTCAGTTACGGGATTTTGCTGGGACATTCTTTGTTCAGCCGACTGTAAGTCTCTATATGGCTTTGCAGCCACCCTTGTCATGATGCTCATCCTTTGGGAGACATGGAAAGCCCGATGCAGCCTTAAATTCGAAGATAAGAGGCCTTCAATTGGAATTATATAGCAGCAAATTTGCAGGCAGACTGAGTACTCTTTGCAACAAGTTATATTCAGTAAGGCTCCTTCTGATAGTGAGAGACATATTCTAGATCAGTATAAGTTTACCTACAGGTTGAACGTGAAACACCTCCAAGGGTCATCAAATGGTCCTGTCCCAACTCTGGTTATGCGTTGAATGTTGATGGGGCAGCCAAAGGAAATCCTGGGCATGCAGGTGGAGGTGGTTGCATCAGGGGCAGCAATGGCGAATTTCTTTTTGGATTCTCTTATTACTATGGAATGGGGACCAATATGGTGGCAGAGGCTAGAGCTTTACTTGATGGGCTGAGAGTCTTGGTTAAATGTGGCCTTCCCATTGCTGTTATATATTCTGATTCCAAGGCATTAGTTACTTTGATACAGTCTAACAATCAGCCACCTTGGAGGATACGTAAGTGGTGGGATGAAATCAGACTTACTATCACTAATAACAATTGGCTTTTCCAGCACATCTATAGAGAGGGGAACTCTGTTGCAGATGCTTTGGCATCCCAAGCATGTGCCACCCGGACCAACAAGGACTATAGATGTTGGCATGACCTCCCTCGAAGAGTGCGTGGACTTGCCACTATAGATGCTGATGGCCTTCCTAGCTGGAGGGGATAAAGTAATGCGCTGGTTTTGTTTTTGGACAAATTGTCTTTGTATATACACAGGGGTATGCCCCGTTGATACTTGTACATGAGTTCCTTTATATCAATAAAATTTGGGTCGGGCACTAATGTGGGATATAGCACATATTGTGCAATCTTCCAATAGTTCTCCTTGGCCTCATTTATATATATATAAAAAGCCAAAGCCTTCATAAAATTCTCTTTTCTTTGGGGTGTTTTCCTTACCCACACAGCATTTCTTCGAATTTTCTCTATAAATTTTGACAACACTCGCAAACCATCTTGAATAATCAAATTAAGAATGTGTGCACTACATTGCACACGCAAGAAACGGCCACCACATAGTAACAATTTTTTTTCACAAAGCCAATTCTTAAGCTCTCTAACCATTGCATTATTGTTGGATGCATGGTCAAGAGTAATGGAAAATAACTTTTTATCAATGTTCCAATTCAACAATTGAGATTTCAATAGCTTAAAAAGAACTTCAGCAGTGTGTGGAGTCTTGACATCTACAAATGTAAGAATTTTCTTTTGCAAAGTCCACTCATCATCTATATAATGTACTCTCAAGTAAGCATAACTCATAGTTTGATTTGAAGTCCACAAATCAGTAGTGAGACTAACCCGCGAGGTTAACCCATCAAGAATATGATACAACTTCTCCTTTTCTTCCTCATAAATTTTCATAATATCATATTTGAGAGTATTTCTTGAAACAATTTTGAATTCAGGTTGTAAACCCTTAATGAAAATCTAAAGATACTCATACTATGCAATATTAAAAGGAAGATTCTGAGCAACCACAGGTCTTGTCAAATCAAACCGACTTTTTTCTTGATCAAACTTGTAAGCAGCTAGTTTTGCATTAGTCTCACCAATTGTCTTTGCTCCTGCTAAATTTTTTTGGCTTATATCCTCACATTTCTTGCGAACACATGTTGATAAATGATTTTTAAGATGAGTAGTTCCTTTAGTGCTTGCCCCATCAAATTGTCTATTGTAATGATTACAAATAGCAATCACTTTGCCATCTTTAACTACCGCCTTTCGAAATTCATTCCACACAGGAGATGTCAATTTTCTCTTTTTAGTAGGTCCATCCACTTCTACATGTATATCATGTACTCTGATTGCATCTGCCTACTCAATGTGCTCATGTGTAGGGTTAGTGTTCCCTATAGGATTAACATTATCAGATGGGGCTGAATTATTCACAGACGTACTATGTACTACTGGAGCAAGAGTGCTTGATGATTGCCCTTCCATTATAATTAAAAAAGCAACACTTAAACCTATGTAAAATTCAAACAATCAAAAAAATATAGATCAAAATATTGCCATCATAAAAGAAAAAACAATCAAACATAAAACTAATGGATGATCAAAATGTGTTTAAGAAAAAAAAATCAAAATACTTAGTCTTATATCTGATATGATACCCAGTACTCACACCCATACTCGGTAATATACAGTGATGAGCAAATTTCATTAATATAGAACATGGCAAATATGAACATGAATTAACTGTACGGGGTGGTCCGGCGGTGTGAGTGGGGAAATGTGTGGCCGGCGCGGTGTGTATTTTAGACTCTGTGAGCAAGGCTTGAGGAAGGGCTCAGAGTCACTAGCTCCTCGACCATATGATTTGCTTTGGACGGTGGATATATCTGCAATGGGTATGGTGGTCCGTTGGATTGTTGAGGTGTGCATTCTTAAGCTACTGGGGTAGGTCAAATTCTGCATGTCTGCGCCAGTTGTTTCTTCCTGGTTGTTGAAGTGTCCATGGCTGCTGCTGTTGACACCCGTTTTTTGCCGATAAGTTGAGTCATTTGCCTCGAGTTGTCCATCACTCGCTGGGCGTTTTCTGGTAAGTCATGGGCTAATTTTATGGGTAGCCTCCCTCCTTGGTTGGGACCGTATCGATTCAGGGCTTAATGAGCCTTGGTTTTTGGTTAATTGAACATGTTTTTAAAAAATCAAGTGTCCAGGAACATGTACGGGTCATTCCTAGCCATTCAACCCTTGAGCGGTTATTTATGAGCCGTTCATACATTAAAAAGATTTCTGATGATTTTTTGAATTTCCACCGACAAGGGCTTATGCGGTTTATTCCTGGCCGTTTAACATGATGAACGGTCTGGAGTGCACCATTCTTCTTCCAGAGTCCTAAAGCCTAAATATCTCTCAGATAATTATCCATTTTTTTCCATTTACCACCGACAAGAGTTAAACGGTTAGTCTTTGGCCGCTCTACCTTTGAACGGTCGAATATGAGCCGTTCATCTCTGAGAGTCCAATGGCGAAGGTTTCGGTCAGTTCAACGGATAATTTGGATTATTGATGATTTATTTTGAATTTGCACCGACAGGGTTGGATGGCCAGTAGATGGCCGCCCATCCAGTTGAGCGGTCTATCGTAAGACCGTTCATCCCGTCGATTGTTGAATTTCAACCGATTTTTATTCCTTTTATCCGTGGTTAAACCCTCAACTTTGTCCTCGGTTTTCTCCATGGATTCTCAACCAAATCGGATGAGATTTGATCCTAACGAAAGCTGAGGATATTATCTTCACTTTATCTTTTGATATCTCGGATTAATATCCATTGGAAACCCTAATTTCGAGCTAGACTTTCTAGGCTCTATAAATAGACCCTAAAGGCCAGGTAGAAAAGGGGGGAGATTTTGGTCGACGGCGAAGCCCTGCCGCATTCTTGAGTGACCTAGCACCAAGGAGGGAGGCTTTCTACGTCCATACAAGCCTCCGGTTCAGGGAGTAGTCAAGTTTTGAGTCTTTATGTTTGATTGGTTTTGTTCTCTTTGTCATTGCATGCATTATTCCTATCACTCTCTCCCCACGTTTTTCTTCATCCTCATTACCATGCACACATCCACCTGCGTTTTTGACACCCTAGGGGTTTAAAATCTCCCAGGTATCCTCCTTTCCACTTAGTCACGTTCATTCCTCATTATTTTGACATTTACTACACCATTCAGTTCTAATCTAGGTTGTTTCTTTATGTTTTCACGTTATTTTTGCAGGTCGGCAATCCCTAACACGAGGCCCATCCCCTCTGGCCGGCTGGAGAGGGTGGAGGTTGGACCCCTTTGCGACTTTTGACTCGGTGGTCTTGCACGGTGCTCTACGGTCCGTTCGAGAGGACGTGCGGTGCCGATTGGACCGTCCATCGTCTTCTTGCGGTCGTGACTAAGCCGTTCAACAACCAGGAGTCCTTCATCCCGCACCTCCTGCAGCGTCTTTAGGCGATCTATCGTAAGACCGTGCAAGCTATAGGCGGTGCTACCTGGACCGCTCATCTTCCCAGCGCTACAGCTAGGCGAGTGTCTCTCCCTCTTTCCAAGGCACGGCGTGTTCATCACGTCTGGCGCTTTGGTGGCGATCACGGTTTGTTATACTTCCCCTTTTCCTTCTGTCTTCATCTGTTTCTCATGTCGGATATGGTAGAATAGACATTGGGAAGACATTAGGAAGGAGCGTACGGGAGGGAGAAAATATATCTACACCCTTCTTTTGTGGCGATCATGGTGGGACACCTAGTTCCCATCGTGCTTGTGAGTTGCTGACCCCCCTTTCGTTGTTTAGTTTTTTTTTCCTGGAGTGATTGCAGGTTGGGTGCGTTTTCTGCCTCTTGGAACGTGAACGGTTCTCTCAGAGCCGTTCATCACCTGTGCGGCTGCACGTCCACCGTCCCTCCCTGCGAACAGTGCCAGTTCTCTTGCCAGCGTTCTGTCACAGACGGCCTCCCATCGACCGTCTGACCTTCTAAACGGCCTTCTCTTAGCCGTCCATATTCTTGGCACAGGTACGCTCCTGGCTGTTCTAATTGTAGGTGCACGGCTGCTGGAGATCTGTCCCAGAGAATACACGGATGTCCACAGACCGTTCTTCATGGTACGTTCCTCATCTCTACCGTCCCATATTTCCAGCACTCTGTGATTCTTCCACCAGTTATTCTGCTGTTCAGTTGCTCTGTGGCTTATACGGTCCTTTACATACCGTCTGTCCATTCAAGCGGTCTCATACAGACCATCCTTGTGGTACCGCAGTGCACTCATTGTTCATTTTGATTGCCATATTCCATGATATTTATGAGCTTTGGTTCTAGTTATTGATCTCCCACTGCTCCCATATCATTATTGCATCATTATTTTCATTGCTTATATATTTGATTGATTATTGCTTGATAGTTGTTAGGCTAGATTTTGCATGCACTCCGATGCACATAGGAGCATCCATTTCTTTCATAGTAGTTGCATTCCTACCGAGGTGGGGTTTCCTCTCGTCTCCATACTCCTTGGAGCCGACTAGGGGACCTTGCTGAGGACCTCCGTAAGCCCCCGTGAGCTGTGGATTCCCACACGGACGCCGGGCAGGTTGTACCGTATCCACCCCCAGTCTAGGGTTTGCATCCGCGAGTGAGAGATCCCCGTAGAGTCACCCAGTTTCTCATTTCCCCTTCTGGTTAGGTACCTTGTGGTTGAGCGAATTCATATACTAATTAATCCACTAAGGTCCTACAAGAGGAATTTAAAAATTGTTGTGCATCATTTGACAACTTGGTTGCTCATGTGCTTGATTCTCTTCTCGTCTCTCCTCTCTATTTGGATGCTTGTTTGTTTGAGGTTGCCTTAGTTAGGATTGTTTGCCCTAGTCCTAGGTGTTTAGTGTATGTGGGGTTGTTTCTTTCCCTCAGGATCATCTCCTAGGGTTAGTTCTCATTTCCATTCATACTTCAATCCTTTGTTTGATTCATCATCTCCTATGTCGTCATACGACTTCTCTCAGTCTCACGAGGATTCCCTTCCTCGTGGCCTTCTTGAGGACCCGCCTAGGGTCGCCCATATGCAGGGAGGAGAGGGGACTGCCCCTCTGCTCCCGACCATTCTTGGTGAGGGTTCCTAACCCTCTCTTTCAAATCCATCCATTCAGAATTCGGCCAATCAGATTCTTAACATGATGGCCCAGCTGGACCCAACCCAGCTCCATCTCATCCGGCAAGCCTTGCAGGGGGCCAATGCCCCGACTTCAGTCCTTCTCGTGGCATGACTGCTGTTGCCACTACATCTTCTGTTGCTGGGACCACCTTTGTGGCCCCTATTGACCTTACTCCCACCCGTCCTCAAGTCCTTCGGTACTCCAGCATGGAAATGGGCCAGGCTTCCACCTTGGCCCATCAGCCGCTCGATAGGGGGAAGTCTCAAATCCCCTCTGTTCCTTACCCTGATCCCTATGTCACTGTTTCTCCATCGCCGCATACCCTTGTGGCCCCGGCAGACTTTGCTCGGTTGCAACCAGGGGCCGCCCAGCTGGCTCATGAGGATGTGGGCCCTTCCCTGGCCAATTATCCATCTTACGGGCCGCCCCCTCAGTCAGCTTTTCCTTTGGCTACGTATCCAGGTGCTGTTCCTCCTGCTCCTTCTCCTCCATCCTGGGAACGGGAAATTCTTGATAAATGGGCTGCTATGCAGCAACAAATTGGCCTCCTCTACAAGCGGGTTGGCCCGCAGTCTTTGGCTGATGTCCCTATTCCTAATTTCAGGGACATTCATTTTCCTCCTCAATCCGAGCTCCCCGTGTACCGAAAATATGACGGGAACGGCAACCCGTTCATTCATGTTCGGTAGTTTCTTTACGAGTCAGCACAGTTCCAACATGATGATCGCTTGATGGCTTACTTATTCCGCCGATCATTGGAAGGGGTCGCCCTGGAATGGTTTTATACTTTGCCTATGGAGGAGGCCGAGAATTTCAAGACGGTCAAGGATAGGTTCATCCAGAGGTTCCAAGATCGGGTCGGTCCCAAGTATTCCTTCACCGACCTGGTAGCAGAAAAGATGAAGCCGGAAGAAGACTTTGCAACCTATGCAGATCGATGGAGGCAGATGGCCTCACGTGTGCCCGGGCAAATCCCGGAAGAAGAGAAAGTTAAATTGTTGATCTCCAATGCCACCCCGACATTCAAAAATATTTTGGCAATGAATGACATTTCGAATATGCACCGGTTATACAGCAGAGCTCGGTTCATACAAACCCAATTTAATGACTCCCCTATTCATTCACTGTTCGAGGCCCAGAAACCTAAAGCCGCCAGAAAATCCCAGGGCCCCGTCACTGAGGGAGTGCAGATCAATGAGCAGGTCCAGGCTGTTCAGTTCCCCCACCAAGCCGCTCCACCTTGCTTCCCCCAGCCTCCACGTAACCCCCAGTTCGCCACTCCACAAGTTCCCCAACCCACTTTCCAGGTCCCTCAATACCCGCAACAATAACCACCACCACCCCAACAGCCTCAGCGGCCGCCACAATACAATAATGTTCCTCCACCTGCCGCTTATGGACCTACTCGAACGAGCCCAAGGAGGACCCATTACCCTCCTCTTCCTGAAACTTTGCCTGATATTTTCTCTGCTTTGATGTATACTGGTGATATTCAATTGCCTCCGGAGCGTCAAAATTGGAATCCGGCCGTCGATCAGTCCCGATATTGCATATATCATCGGCAGCCCGGGCACACGATAGAACGGTGCTATCAGTTTAGAGATCTAGTGTATGATTTACATGAGGGCTAGAGGATTGATTGGGCCCAGATGCACCAGCTGATCGAGGATATCAAGCAGAGGCAGAGACAAGCCAGGCCGTAGCAGGCGGCGCCCCAGCAACAGCAGCAACAGCAACCCCCATAGCAACAGCAACCCCAGCAGCAGCAGCAGCAGCAGTAGCAACAGGACCTTGGGATCCATCAGAATCCCATGCCGATGCATCAACCCGCTCCTCAGCAACAACAACAGCCGCCGGCACCGGCACTAGCACAAGTAAACATTGTCCAGCACCCGGCCCCCAATGCTGGGTGGACCTTTGATGATGAAACCCCCGCACACCTCTTGGCCTTCCACCATAACCATTCCCCCGCACCTGCTATCTCCTCCGTTCTCAGGCCTGCCGTTCTGACCACCCCTCCACCCATTACTCCCTCTGCGTCACCGATCAGACCCACCGCATTCCCCTCCATACCGCCAGTCCTTTCACCATCACCCACCATACCCTCCATCATCACCCCTCCACTTAACCCTTCGCCCATCTCCCCTTCACCAGGGCCCATTAGACCAACTTTCGCCATCCTCACCCCCATTTCTACGCCTTCCACCTACCCCACCGGGCCAAGCGGGGGTCCATCTCAGGCCGTGGTGGCACCACATTGCGCCCTTCGGAGCGGCGTCCCTTCCAAAGAGTTTTTCCTTCCTCTGGTGCGTCTGCACCCAACCTCCAAGTTCCCTCCCCTACAGCGGAGACAGAAGAAGTAGACCCCGTGCCAGGCACGAAGTATGACCTATTGTAGCACTTGGACCAAATGCCGGCCAAGATTTCAGTTTTGGAATTGATCAAAAGGTCGCTGCTACATCAGAATGCTTTGAGAACTTTTCTACAGAAGGTTATGGTGAGTGAGGATGTGGCAGTAGATAGCTTGCCGACGGTGTTGGCAACAATTACAAAGGGGCCTTCTATTTCATTCTCTGAGTCAGAGCTAGCGCCCCCTGAGGCACGGCAGATGCCGCTGTGTATTACCATCTCTTTGAACAAAGTGGCCGTGGAGTCTGCCCTTGTGGACACAGGAGCATCGATAAATGTGTGTCCATTGAGTACTCTTCGTGACTGCAACATTTCAGAGGGTATGCTTAAGCCCACGCCCACCACAATAGCAGCATACGACAATTCCAGGCGTGCTTGTCACGGGGTCGTGACTGTACAGGCCGAGCTAGGGCCATTGGTTATGGACGTGAAGTTTTATGTGTTGGACATTGACCTGATGTTCAAAGCCATTCTGGGTCGTCTATGGATAAACAGTTTAAATGCCGTACCTTTGACTGCCCACCAATGCCTGAAATTTCCCTTCCAGGGCCGGGTGGTTAAAGTAAAAAGCATCTCCACCGTCCAATCTGTTGATGCCATCACAGATAAGATTCTTCCTACATTATGGCCGAGTAATAGGCCAGTTCTGTTAGTCATGGACTTAAATTATTTATGGGCATATGCGTCACGCAAGCCTGCCACTGCGCCAACAAATGTCAAGATCAAGTCCAAGATTAGAGATTCAAAGGGGTGGCATATGATTCTGAAACTGGGCTACTAGCCGGGCCTGGGTCTCGGCGCACAATTATAGGGGCGGACTAAGCCCGTCCCTAAAGGCAAGAAGATGGGCCGTCGAGGCCTTGGCTACCGTGATACGGTAATGTCGATACTTGGAGACTCCGGGCCGTTGACGTGGGACTATCGACAACATTTCGCCCGCTGCAGCCCGGCACTTTGAAGAAGCCGCCACCTAGTTTCGAAGAGAAGGCCGATGATGCCTACGATGATTCTGACCCACCACCGCCGCTGAAGGGGTTGGTGGGTGATATGGAAGATTTTGCTGGTTGTTTTGAGAAGTTGTTCAATAAGAGAGAAGACCATCTGAAGAAGAAGGAGATGTAGCTGGTGAAGCATTCTCCGATGCAGCTGGTCCGCCGGGGGCCACGGGAAGTGGGGAGCTCTATCACCACCTTTTCTCTGTCCCCGTTCCGTTTTGCCTCTTTGTTCCAACAATTGGGGTTTGTTCCCCGTTCCCCTCCAATTCTGGTTGACCCGTACTTCACGGAGAGACCGTTAGAAATTCTATTCGTTCCATGTGCTTGCAGGCGCTGCCTGCCTATTGATCTATCAACCTTATTTACTCCTCCTCCCCCCGATGCTCAACTCCACGAGATGTGGTTTCGATCTTCCGATCCCTTCTTTGATTGCATATTCCCCGAGTTGTTCCCCATGCAGCTACCTCCTCCTCCATCTTCTTCCTCCTCTTGTTGCGTGCTCTCCTCCAGCCTCCAAAAAAAATGCCAATTTCAAAACGGAGGTTTCAATGGAAGATTATGCTGTGTTCTGCTCAGATTCCCAGGGGCACGAGACCCCTGTTCCTTTTCCAATAGATTTCCTATCTCCTAGGTTAGATGTACAGTGTGCAGAGTCTCCTAGGTTAGTAGAGTCAGTTGGGGTAGAGTCTAGTTCAAGTTTAGTCAGCCCATCCTCGTCTGCAGCGCACCCGGTGACGCATCATCCTAAATCTATCCCTGATAGGTTTTTGCAAGATTTGGCCGAGAGATGCCATGCCCTTCTTAGGTGCCCGGAGTTTGTGGAGACCGCGATTGTTTTGGAAGAAGATGAGGAATTGGATGGGGAATGGAGCAACGGCGGATTAGGGGTATATGAAATTGTAAATGAGAAGGACCCAACTGATGATGAGGAAAGCGATGTGGATGACACTGCTGATCTGTACGCACAGGGTTTGAAAAGGTTTGACGAACCGTCCTCGGCAGTGGATGAACCCACTAAGGAAATTAATCTCGGAACGGAAGAGGACCCCAGGCCCATACTTATCTCTGCTAATATCCCTCCTTAGGTTGAAATGGAGCTCGTCGAGGTTTTGAGGGAGTATAGCGATTCATTTGCGTGGTCCTATGAGGACATGCCGGGTCTTGACCCCACATTGGTTGAACACCAATTGATTCTTAAACCAGGGGAAACACCCGTTAAACAGAAAGCGAGAAGATTCCACCCACAGATGGCCTTAAGGATAAAGGAAGAGGTCGACAAGTTGCATAAGGCCAGGTTTATTAGAGTTGTTTTATATCCGCAGTGGGTGGCAAACATAGTCCCGGTAATGAAAAATGATGGCAAAATTTGGATCTGTATCGATTTTAGGGACTTAAAGAAGGCATGTCCGAAAGATGATTTCCCGCTCCCTCACATGGATGTATTGGTTGATAATACAACTGGATATGAAGCACTCTCATTTATGGATGGTTATTCTGGATATAACCAAATCCGTCTGGCTCCTGAGGATCAAGAGAAGACCTCGTTCACTACGCCCTGGGGCACATACTGCTATGTTGTTATGCCATTTGGATTAAAGAACTCAGGTGCTACTTATCAGAGGGCAATGATGGCTATCTTCCACGACATGATGCATGTGTACTTAGAAGCTTACGTGGATGATATTCTGGTAAAGTCGAGGTCTCAAGAAGAACACCCCGCCATTCTAGCCAAAGTGTTGTAAAGGGCTAGGGAATGTAAATTAAAGATGAATCCAAAGAAATGCGTGTTTGGAGTTGCATCAAGGAAGTTACTTGGGTTTATAGTTAGTAAACGGGGGATTCAGATCTGTAGCAACCCTGATAAATTTAAAAGGAATAAATAAATCAAAATAGATTAAAAGATTTAATAAATAAATGAAAGAGCTTGGAATAAAAATAATTAAAACCCTGATGGAAATAACGCCTCAGATAAAGGCGCTACTTTACAATAAAACGCCTTCGCCTAAGGCGTGTTTTAAGAAAGGACGCCCACACGTCGAGGCGTCAAATTTTAAATGACCAAAATAAATAAAAAGGGCAAGATAGCGTAACGTCCCTTGCATGGACGCGTTTCAACAATAAACGACGCTTGACAAGGCGTCAATTTAAATTCGACGCCCTGACCTAGGTCGCTAATTCAGTTTGAGTTTCGTTCGACCCAGGAGTCTATCCAAGGTAAGGTGATAACTATGAGAAAGAGTTCGAATGTAGTAATAACTCTAATATGGAAGTATTACTTCCAATCTAACACTAACTCTATTAGGATTCTAGAAATCCTATAAATAACCTACTGCTTGAACCGAGAACGCTATTTGGCGTTCGGAGTATTCTAAGGTATGTGAAGAACAGCAGGTTCTTCTTGTATCTCTGTTCGTCCGATTATCGATTTCATGAAAGAATACTAAATATTCTTATTTTCTTCTCTTCTTACAGGTTAAGAAGATTAACGGGTAAGTTCTTCTTTCTTCCACCTTCAGTCAAGTATTATGAAGATAATACTAATGATCGTATATATATGTTCTCTGTAGGAAAGTCATCTTAACCTACTAAAGAACGTGGGTTCTTCTTCTACATCCTCTTACTACCCCTTGCTGCTATTAAGATCGAAAGCTTCAAAAGACTCTGTTTATAAACAGAGTATCGTTTTTCCCAGAACCTGCATCCGTTCATCTCCAGATCAACTATTAAGGTAGGATTTTCTCATGGAACGTAGCCCAAACTACCATATAACTATAGATAATTATCATTGGTAGTTCATGCATATAGTTTTCATGCGTTCTGGTTATTTTCTACGGAATTTTTGGAAGAAACGACCCTAACAAGGGCGTTAATTTAAAAGACACGACCATGCCCAGGTCGTCAATTCCAGATTTGACGCCCTGCACACGGACGTTAATTCCTGTTAATTAATAAATAGCATGTTTAAAAATTAATTATCATTGCAAACATGATCCTAAATTAATGCATGGTCAATTTCTTGTAATCCTGCTATTTATTCTGGTCCTGACTATATACCATGTTCCTGAAATATTCATTACCTCGAAATTTGTAAAATTGTGAATTCACGACCTTGACCAGGTCGTCTCTTGTTCAACTAACGCCCCAGACTAGGGCGCCTTTTTCCTGGTAACGCCCCTATCCAAGGCGCGTTTTCAACAAAATTACAGATTTTTAATATCCTGTAAAATAGCAATATTGGAAAGGACGACCTCTTTATATGTCGTCAAATTTAATATAAACGCCCCTGATTAAGGCGTTAATTTTACGAAAAATGACTTTACCAGAGTCGCTACTTTCTGCATTACTGATTTTTCCCGATTGCTGTTATCCGAGGGTTTCACTATATGTATATATATATATGTAGGCACTATTACTCCACTCCGTGAGTATAGTCCCACGTTTCATGATATTTTATCGATCACCCTCAACTCTCATTGACATACAAGCTCTCCATTGGACATTCGTTCCTTTGGACTAGCGAGTTAGTCATAGAGACCTCCGTAAGACTCCTCGTACCTTGGATTCCCTCAAGGTCGACTGAGCTGGTTGTACCCTAAAAAAACCCATTACACTATTGAATGCCATGTCACTCTAAAGAAACATGGTATACCGGCCCTTATGATATGCAAAGAGTATATCATGAGAATTCTTAATGGGATGATGATATCATGCCATTTGTTGATGTTCTTGTGGACCTCAATTCTATAATAAGAAAGAGGGTATCTTGCCTTTGATGTACTGTTCATGTGGACCTCAATTCTATATAAAGAATGTCCATACTTGTTTGTCCTGGTACCCGAGTTAAGGGAACCTAATTCCACCTAGTTTCATCGATCGTCGTGATTGTACCGTTGTTATCGCCTATCTATGTCCAATGTCGTATTTTTGGACTCCATTCTCTCAAAGTTATCCTACGTGTCTACAAGCTTAGATTGTTGAAATTCCCTATTGGCTATATATATACAAGAGTGGATGTCAAATATACATGATAAATGCCTGCGCATATAGGGCCCGATCTGGTCCTGGGAGGAGCACCCGAAAGTACTTGTGCCCATGGGAGTTGAATGATAAGGTATCTGGCATTATACCGAGTGCATGACTAGCTTGATTGGACATTCCACACAAATCTTGTACTTGACTCGTACTCGACTTGACATGAATTGCGTGACCCGAGAAAGGGTAATTACTTGCTTGCTTGATACATGATAGCCAAAGTTCTTGACATGACTTGCTAAAAAGTACTTGCTTGAATATCTTGTCATTTTTTTTTCTTGAAAACTCATGACTAGTTCATCTTGCTGTCTTGCTTGATAAATTCTCTATCTTGTCGTTTTATGCGAGCATGCATAGCTATAGTGCATTCATGAAAGATGTAACTACTTAAACCCTTGCTAGTTCTGAGATATAATTTCCTACTGAGCGTTCGCTCACTCCGTGTTTGTCCCTTACTTTCAGGTAATTCCGACGACGAGGGAAGTCAATCGGATGGGAATGGTCAAGAGTGAAAGAGCTAGAGCTTTTCAAGTGTCATCTAGTTTTTTTTTTCCTATTTTCTTGAGTCAACTATGTACTTTTCCTTTTTAATTGAATAGAGTATTAGATTTGTAATAGTCTATCCATTATGAAATAAAGGATTGGGTTATCTTTCTATCTCTGTTTTGGTGTCGAATACACTACTACTCTGATTGACATGATTGATATAAACTCGTCGCGCATATCCGAGTATCTTCCGCGCTCGGGGCGTGACAGTTTTTGTGGTATCAGAGCCTAGGGTATTCAATTCTAGGAAAACCCAAGTCCAAGGATATGTTCAAACCTTTAACCAGTGAGATTGGGTAGAACCAAGGGTTACAGTTAACATAGTATATGAGTCTTTAAATACAATCACATATTAATCTAGTTATTATAATTGTAGGATAATGGCTGCCGAACGTGCTCAATGGCGCAACATGCAGCGTACCCTTCAAGGCATGACTCAAGTGCTGCAACAAGTAGCACAAGGAGGTGGACAACGAGCAGGAAGTCTCCACCAGACTTTCAAGAACATGAACCCACCCAAGTTCACGGGTTCTACTGATCCAGATGACGCTGAACACTGGATTAGGGAGATAGAACGTATATTCCGTGTTATGCAATGCACGGATCAAGATAAGGTCTTATTAGCTACTTTTCAGTTAGAAAGGGATGCTAGATGCTGGTGGGAATCAATAGAGGCTACTATAAATCAAGATCAGGTTTCGTGGGAAGAATTCGTTGAACACTTTAACGCGAAATATTTCTCGGACCGAGTTCAGGAAAAGAAGGCTGCAGAATTTGCTGCATTAAAGCAACGATCTTTGTCAGTGGCCGAGTATGAGGCCCAATTCTCCAGATTGTCTCGATACGCTAAGCATCTAGTTAGCACCGAGAAAATGAAAGCTAGGAGGTTTCTTAATGGGCTCAGGCCCAAGCTATTACTCAACTGGCGCCAATGGACATTCAAGTCTACTCAGAGATAGTACGCCGAGCTCAACTATTAGAAGATGCCACGGAACTGTCTGATAGGATTCGTGGTAAGGATAAGAAGGAACAAGTTACAGGTTCGGGTTCCTTTAAACCCAACTTCAAGAAAAGGCCTAGCAATGGAGGAGCATCCTCACAAGACCAAAAGTTCAAGAAGACCAAGCCCTTCTCTATCACCACTACCTCTCCAAATACAGTGTGCAAACATTGTGATAAAGCGGGTCATAGAGCAGAAGAATGCTGGAGGAAACTAGGAGCATGTCTCCGTTGTGGGAGTCGTGAGCATCGATTCCCGATTGCCCATTACTTAACGACCAAGCCGTTGACGGGAAGCGCCCAGTAACCAAGAATGCTCGTCTTCATGCAATCAAGGAGACCGAGCAAGTAGAAGGAGGCGGCTTAGTGGAAGGTATATTGAAAGTTTGTTCAGGAATGCATATGTCTTAATTGATACTGGTGCATCGCATTCTATTGTTTCTAAAAAGTTTGCTGACCCATTACCCCTAGAACCGGAATGGATAAAGTTAGTCTTGTCTACTCCTCTGGATGATGAGACTGATATTACACATCATTACCAAAACTGCGAGGTATTGATTCATGGTCAAAATCTCCCTATTGATCTCATATGTTTAGATCTGAAAGAGTATGATGTTATACTAGGGGCTGATTGGTTATCCAAGTATCAGGCAACGGTTGATTGCCGCAATAGTAAGGTTACATTCAAGGAATTTCCAGAACTAATATTTACTAGCCCCAAGAGTCGGAGCAAATCCCCTCTTATTTCAGCTCTCCGAGCTAGCAAGCTCATCAGGAAAGGATGTACATCTTTCCTTGCCTTTGTCACAGTTAAAGAAGCTAAGGAAGCTAAGCTAGAAGACATTCCAGTAGTACAAGAATTTCGACGTATTTCCGGAGGATTTGCCGGGATTACCCCCGCAAAGAGAAGTGGCTTTCACCATCGACTTAGTCCCTGGTGCTGATCCGATTTCAAAGGCACCTTATAGGATGTCACCTGCTGAACTCAAGGAATTAAAGGAGCAATTGATGGAACTCATTAAGAAAGGATTCATTAGACCAAGTACTTCCCCGTGGGGAGCGCCTGTATTATTTGTACAGAAGAAAGACGGATCCATGAGGTTATGCGTCGACTATCGACAATTGAATCATCTCACTATCAAGAACAAGTATCCACTGCCGAGAATCGATGAATTATTTGATCAAATTTCAGGATCCATGTACTTTTCCAAAATTGATATTAGGTCCGGATATCACCAACTAAGAATCAAGGACGAGGATATTCATAAAACCGCATTCAGAAGCAGGTATGGCCATTATGAATTTGTTGTTATACCTTTCGGACTAACGAATGCCCCTGCTGCCTTTATGCAGTTAATGAATAGTATATTCAGGCCTTATTTGGATCAATTCGTAGTTGTCTTTATTGATGATATATTGATTTATTCCAAGACCAAGGAAGAGCATGAGGAACATTTGAGGATTACATTATAAATATTGAGGACAAATCAATTATATGCAAAACTTAGCAAGTGTGAATTCTGGATTGAAGAAGTGACTTTTCTCGGACATGTTATATCAAAGGATGGCTTGTCTGTAGACCCATCAAAGGTTGAAGCTGTAAGGAACAGGGAAAGACCAACTAATGCTAGCGAGATCCGAAGTTTCTTAGGTCTTGTCGGCTATTACAGGCGATTCATCAAGGATTTCTCTAAAATCGTCGTGCCACTTACAAGGTTAACTCGCAATGAGATCCGTTATGAATGGGATGAGGAATGTGAGAGAAGTTTCCAAACTCTCAAGGATCATCTTACTACAGCTCCTATCTTAGCATTGCCAATTGAAGGAGAAAAGTTCAAGGTATACACTGATGCTTCTGGCATTGGCCTCGGGTGTGTTCTAATGCAACAAGGGAAGGTTATAGCCTACTCTTCTCGTCAATTAAAGAAGCATGAAGAGAACTACCCCATCCATGACTTAGAATTGGCCGCGGTAGTATTTGCACTAAAAATATGGAGACATTATCTTTATGGAGTACAGTTTACTGTATACTCCGATCACAAGAGTCTCAAATATCTTTTCTCACAGAAGGAACTAAATATGAGGCAAAGACGATGGCTGGAATATCTCAAGGACTTCGACTTCAATATACAATATCATCCCGGAAAGGGTAATCATGTAGCAGATGCCCTTAGTCGAAAGCCGAGAGCACTGTTAGCCAATTGTCTGATTCAAGAATGGAAATTGCTAGAACAATTCTCTGAACTCAATATAAGCATGGACACGGACCCTAGATGTGTCACATTATCTCATGTAAGCATACAGTCAGATTTATTATCTGAGATACAAGCACTTCAGGATGATGATCCTACATTAGTAGAAATCAAGGGCAGATTAAAAGGACAATCGGACTTCCAACTAGCTTCTGATGGAAGATTAATGTTCAAGAATAGAACTGGTATACCGACTGCCCAGAATTGAAAAAGAAGATCTTAGATGAAGCTCACAGATCAAGGTATACGATTCATCCTGGATCTACCAAGATGTACCAAGATGTGAAAAGAAATTTTTGGTGGCCCAACATGAAAAGAGAAATAGCGGACTATGTATCACGCTGTCTCACATGCCAACAAGTCAAGGCGGAACACCAAAAGCCTGCTGGAAAGCTACATCCTCTAGATATCCCTAAATGGAAGTGGGAGGATATTGGTATGGATTTCATCATGGGTTTATCTAAATCAAAAAGAGGACATGATGGAATATGGGTTATCATTGACCGATTGACCAAATCCGCGCATTTCTTGCCAATCAAGAGTCGATGGTCAGTTGATGTCTTAGCTGCACTATACATCAAGGAAATAGTCAGATTACATGGTATTCCTGTTTCGATCGTGTCTGACAGAGATCCCCGTTTTACTTCTCATTTTTGGAAAGGACTACAACATTCGTTGGGGACGAGACTTAATTTTAGTACAGCCTTTCATCCTCAAACGGATGGTCAGACCGAGAGAACAAATCAAGTAGTTGAAGATATGCTTAGAGCATGCATCACTGATTTTGATGGAAACTGGCATGATCACTTGCCTCTGGTCGAATTTGCATACAATAATAGCTACAAAGCTAGTATACAAATGGCACCTTTCGAAGCTTTATACGGAAGGAGTTGCAGATCACCCTTGTGCTGGAATGAAGTTGGAGAGAAACAACTGTTAGGTCCAGACATGGTAAGGGATACAACTGAGAAGATACGAGTAATCAGGGAAAGATTGCAAGTGGCTCAGACAAGGCAAAAGGCTTACGCCGACACAAGAAGAAGAGATCTCGAATTCCAAATTGGAGATCATGTATTTCTCAAGATATCACCTGGACGTGGAGTACGAAGATTTGGTGTTAAAGGCAAGCTTACACCAAGATTTATCGGACCTTTTGAGATACTAGAAAGAGTTGGCGAGGTTGCTTATCGCATCGCATTGCCACCTCAACTGTCCGAAGTACATAATGTATTCCACATATCTATGTTAAAGAAGTATGTGCATTATCCATCACATATTATTGAATATAGAGACCTAGTGATCCAGAAAGATTTCACGTATGAACAGAAGCCTATGAAGATCCTAGATCGAGAAGTACGAACCCTAAGGAATAAGGTTATTCCCATGCTAAAAGTACAATGGAATAAGAATTCAGAACATGAAGCTACATGGGAGACCGAGGAATCTATGAGGAAACATTTTCCAGATTTATTTTAGAAGGTACGTACTCTACTCTCCAAATGCAAAAATATGATATGGAATTTGGGGACCAAATTCTTTTTAAGTGGGGGAGGGTGTAGCAACCCTAATAAATTTAAAAGGAATAAATAAATCAAAATAGATTAAAAGATTTAATAAATAAACGAAAGAGCTTGGAATAAAAATAATTAAAACCCTGATGGAAATAACGCCTCAGATATAGGCACTACTTTACAATAAAATGCTTTCGCCTAAGGCGTGTTTTAAGAAAGGATGCCCACACGTCAAGGCGTCAAATTTCAAATGACCAAAATAAATAAAAAGGGCAAGATAGCATAATGTCCCTTGCATGGACGCGTTTCAACAATAAACGACGCTTGACAAGGCGTAAATTTAAATTCGATGCCCTAACCTAGGTCGCTAATTCAGTTTGAGTTTCGTTCGACCCAGGAGTCTATCCAGGGTAAGGTGATAACTATGAGAAAGAGTTCGAATGTAGTAATAACTCTAATATGGAAGTATTACTTCCAATCTAACACTAACTCTATTAGGATTCTAGAAATCCTATAAATAACCTACTGCTTGAACCGAGAACGCTATTTGGCGTTCGGAGTATTCTAAGGTATGTGAAGAACAACAGGTTCTTCTTGTATCTCTGTTCGTCCGATTATCGATTTCATGAAAGAATACTAAATATTCTTATTCTTCTTCTCTTCTTACAGGTTAAGAAGATTAACGGGTAAGTTCTTCTTTCTTCCACCTTCAGTCAAGTATTATGAAGATAATACTAATGATCGTATATATATGTTCTCTGTAGGAAAGTCATCTTAACCTACTAAAGAACGTGGGTTCTTCTTCTACATCCTCTTACTACCCCTTGCTGCTATTAAGATCGAAAGCTTCAAAAGACTCTGTTTATAAACAGAGTATCATTTTTCCCAGAACCTGCATCCGTTCATCACCAGATCAACTATTAAGGTAGGATTTTCTCATGGAACGTAGCCCAAACTACCATATAACTATAGATAATTATCATTGGTAGTTCATGCATATAGTTTTCATGCGTTCTGGTTATTTTCTACGAATTTTTGGAAGAAACGACCCTAACAAGGGCGTTAATTTAAAAGACACGACCATGCCCAGGTCGTCAATTCCAGATTTGACGCCCTGCACACAGACGTTAATTCCTGTTAATTAATAAATAGCATGTTTAAAAATTAATTATCATTGCAAACATGATCCTAAATTAATGCATGGTCAATTTCTTGTAATCCTGCTATTTATTCTGGTCCTGACTATATACCATGTTCCTGAAATATTCATTACCTCGAAATTTGTAAAATTGTGAATTCACGACCTTGACCAAGTCGTCTCTTGTTCAACTAACGCCCCAGACTAGGGCGTCTTTTTCCTGGTAACGCCTCTATCCAAGGCACGTTTTCAACAAAATTACCGATTTTTAATATCCTGTAAAATAGCAATATTGGAAAGGACGACCTCTTTATATGTCGTCAAATTTAATATAAACGCCCCTGATTAAGGCGTTAATTTTACGAAAAACGACTTTACCAGTGTCGCTACTTTCTGCATTACTGATTTTTCCCGATTGTTGTTATCAGAGGGTTTCACTATATGTATATATATATATGTAGGCACTATTACTCCACTCAGTGAGTATAGTCCCACGTTTCATGATGTTTTATCGATCACCCTCAACTCTCATTGACATACAAGCTCTCCATTAGACATTCCGTTCCTTTGGACTAGCGAGTTAGTCATAGAGACCTCCGTAAGACTCCTCGTACCTTGGATTCCCTCAAGGTCGACTGAGCTGGTTGTACCCTAAAAACCCATTACACTATTGAATGCCATGTCACTCTAAAGAAACATGGTATACCGGCCCTTATGATATGCAAAGTATATCATGAGAATTCTTAATGGCATGATGATATCATGCCATTTGTTGATGTTCTTGTGGACCTCAATTCTATAATAAGAAAGAGGGTATCTTGCCTTTGATGTACTGTTCATGTGGACCTCAATTCTATATAAAGAATGTCCATACTTGTTTGTCCTGGTACCCGAGTTAAGGGAACCTAATTCCACCTAGTTTCATCGATCGTCGTGATTGTACCGTTGTTATCGCCTATCTATGTCCAATGTCGTATTTTTGGACTCCATTCTCTCAAAGTTATCCTACGTGTCTACAAGCTTAGATTGTTGAAATTCCCTATTGGCTATATATATACAAGAGTGGATGTCAAATATACATGATAAATGCCTGCGCATATAGGGCCTGATCTGGTCCTGGGAGGAGCACCCGAAAGTACTTGTGCCCATGGGAGTTGAATGATAAGGTATCTGGCATTATACCGAGTGCATGACTAGCTTGATTGACATTCCACACAAATCTTGTACTTGACTCGTACTCGACTTGACATGAATTGCGTGACCCGGAGAAGGGTAATTACTTGCTTGCTTGATACATGATAGCCAAAGTTCTTGACATGACTTGCTAAAAAGTACTTGCTTGAATATCTTGTCATTTTTTTTTCTTGAAAACTCATGACTAGTTCATCTTGCTGTCTTGCTTGATAAATTCTCTATCTTGTCGTTTTATGCGAGCATGCATAGCTATAGTGCATTCATGAAAGATGTAACTACTTAAACCCTTGCTAGTTCCTGAGATATAATTTCCTACTGAGCGTTCGCTCACTCCGTGTTTGTCCCTTACTTTTCAGGTAATTCCGACGACGAGGGAAGTCAATCGGATGGGAATGGTCAAGAGTGAAAGAGCTAGAGCTTTTCCAAGTGTCATCTAGTTTTTTTTTCCTATTTTCTTGAGTCAACTATGTACTTTTCCTTTTTAATTGAATAGAGTATTGGATTTGTAATAGTCTATCCATTATGAAATAAAGGATTGGGTTATCTTTCTATCTCTGTTTTGGTGTCGAATACACTACTACTCTGATTGACATGATTGATATAAACTCGTCGCGCATATCCGAGTATCTTCCGCGCTCGGGGCGTGACAAGATCGATCCGAACAAAGCAAAGGCCGTTATGGAGATGCCGCCGCCTAAGAACATCACAGAACTCCGAGGTTTGATTGGGCATTTGCAATTCATTAGGAGATTCATATCTCAACACTCGCAGAGATGCCATCCATTCTATGAATTGTTAAAGGCGGGAGCGAAATTTGAATAGAATGAACAATGCCAAAAGGCCTATGAGGAGCTTAAGGTTTATCTTTCTAATCCCCCGGTTCTGCAACCACACATCCCTGGGAAACCCCTGATCTTATTACATTTCTGTGATTGAGGACTCCCTAGGAGCTGTCCTAGCTCAGGTAGATGATGAAGGAATGGAAAGGGCAGCATACTACCTTTCGAGGTTGTTTAATCCCGCTGAATCCAAGTATACTGCCATGGAGAAGACCTGTGCAGCGCTAGTGTGGGTAGCTCAGAAGTTCAAACACTATTTTCTTGCCCACGAGGTTAGGCTAATTC